>LR990671.1:17738342-18338342 GCA_905147715.2 Xestia xanthographa
CTATGAGAGGGAATGGGCTATAATCCACCACGCGGGCCCAGTGCGGGTTGGTAGATGTCACGTCTTCGAATTTTTTGGTTCTAGGACATGCCGGTCTCCTCACGATGTTTTCCTTCACCATTTTGAGAGCAGTGGTGATGAAATAAATTACACAAAGTAATGCGCCTGTCTGGGTTCGAACCCACGACTTCCTGTTCGTAAGTCGGGGCCGGCACCACTGGGCCACTGCTGCAATATTGGATGTGAACGGAGCTAAATGGTTCACCAGGGTTACGGCAAAATTCAGATAAGTCAGAAGACTAGCCAACGACGCTTGAAATATCTAAACACATAAATAAAATTGAAGTAATAATGGGGAGACACACTGGTGTCGATTCTGTTGTGCACAAATTAAACTTAATTTAGTATATTGCTGTCTTTTTCTCTCTAATAAAACGAGAAACAGACGGACTTAATTTAGAGCTGTCAAATTTAGTTGGAACTAATATTTCTATACAAATGAAGGGTGCACGTAAAAACATGTCGACTAAAAATACGGTGAAGCGCAAGGCATAAACTAGTTTGACAGCTCTAACTTAGTTCATAGCTATAGCCGTCCTTTTCTCGCACTGCCTTTTAGTAAAAGATAGCAATAGCCTAAATTAAGGTTAGTTTGTGCACAACAGAATCGACACCTCTGTGGAACTAATGGCGCTAGCATAGCTGGTACCCAACATCGTCATTGGTTGAAAATTTGGTAATATCATATTACATAGGTATTTCAAAATAGTTTAACCTCATTAGTCAGATTGAGACCAATTACGGTGGCGCTATCTGAGATTTAATTTGCCTTTAGCCACCCCATTATTTGTAATTTTAAAATAACATCTTTTTACTGAATGCGTATGAAAGTTCGGTATTTATAAGCCAAAAAATTTTTTTTTTAGATTTTTCTCTTCCTGTCTGTTTTTTCCGGCTTATCTCCGAAACGGCTGGACCCATTTTGACGGGACTTTTACTGGCAGATAGCTGATGTTATAAGGAGTCACTAGGGCGTTTTAAATAGTAGTCAGCTGCATCCGGTTAGAGTGGAAGCCGACCCCAATATAGTTGGGAAAAGGCTAGGCATGATGACGTTGAACAAACCTCGTTAATGATGATGGTGGGTACGAAGGAGAGCGGTCGCTGCACGGTGGCGCTCTTGTCGCCGTAGGTAGCCAGCAAGTTGTCTCCCTGCTCGGAAGACGCGCAGCGCTTCAGCTTCACTGACTCCGAGTCCTTGTTCACTTGGGCGAGGCACTGGAACAATGATTGTGAAGAATATAAAGTTAATTTAATGAAATCGAAGGTGAGGTATGCAGCACAACCGGGGTTGCGGGACTCCGGGGTTGCGGGACTGTTCGAAAGAGATACCGTGGCCCCGGAACACAAAGGGCGATGAAGAAACATAGATGGGTTTTCACTTTTGTAATTTTCGTGATGAAGCAGGCAAACATTTTACAGGCTTCTTATTCAATTATTGGTGTAGTTCATCTCATGGTTTTACCTGCGTGGACCTTAATACACTGTAGATACAAGCAATGGTGTTTTTATTTCCCTTAGGCCAAGAAAGCTATGACCTGGGCGGTAAAAACTGCCTTAACTTTTTGATAAAAGCACGATTTATTTTCTAGCCTGCCTGCCTCATATTTTACTAGCTTCTCTAATTGGATTGATTAATCATCAAAACAAAACCTAGTTTATCCGAAGCGGGCTACTCTACACGCTATTCTACATCCTAGTCTCATAATTGTTCAGAAACAAGTATGAATGGTAAATTTCGACTGCTAAGTTTTTCAAGCTCGTTTCGTTTGCTCTTACATTGTGGACTCCAATTTACTTATTCATTCTGAAACTGTTATGCAGTCGGCAAAAAGAGGCGGGTGCAAAAAAATTTCGAGCTCGCTTCGCTCGCTCGCCTCTAAAGTCTTCATGGTTCTTTCTAGTCAGCAAAATTATTTCAATAACGCCTATAAAAATAGTATAAATAAAGTGTTACGAATCGGAGGAGAGCTGATAAAATTTTAGAGCTCGCTGCGCTCGCTCCTGAATTCTAAAGTCTGTTGATTATTCAAAAAATCCTACCTATATCACAGACGGGTGCAAAAAAATCGAGCTCGCTGCACTTGCTCTTGCATTATTTTAGTTTCTTCTTGTAAAATTCATCAAAACCACCACTACACGAGGATTTTTCTCTTTTTTTATTCGACGTCATTTTGCCAATTTTAGGGCCGTGCCCACAACCAATTTTGAGGGCTGGATCCGCGCCTAGCGGAGCACCCAGTCCGTCAACCGTGCTGACAAATCGGTAACACCATGCAGTACGGGCATTTGCTCCTGGTTGATGGATGTCAACACACCTGGATAAGCTAGTCTGCCAAGTCAGCAGGGGGAACCGGCTGGCTAGTGCAAATATAAAATAAATGGTAACTTACCGTGTCGAGAGACTTGTCGGGGTTCGGTTGGTTCATGAGGCAGATGACCAGTTCCATCTTCTCCGTGTCCTGGAGGCTGCGGTCCTTCAGGATGCAGGCTTGGATCTGGAGACAAGAAGAACATTCTTTAGTATTAGTAAGTAAGTTAGTAAGAAGAAAGATTTGTATTGTTGTGTGTATGTTTGTAATGATTAAACTCAAAAACTATTGCGCCGATTTCAAAAACCTTCTTTAACCATTAGAAAGCTACATTCACCCTGAGTAACATAGGCTATATTTTATTCCCGTACTCCCACGGGAACGGGAACTACGAGGGTGAAACCGCGGGACGTCAAGCCCGCCACACTGTTCCCAAACCACTGTAACTCCTGAAAGCCAGAATCAACAGTGGCGACCACCAGAAAAGCGCCGAGACAACGAAGCTCGACGAAGTCCCAGAGAATGAATTTAACTGTCTTGGATCCCGCAATGAAATTAATCAAAAAAGTATAGCGGAGGAGTAGGAAAATCCGTAATTTCCACTTCAGTACTTCAGGACGTCACCTAGTTATAAATCTATTGTTTCATTTCCCTATGGAATCCATAAAGCACACTATTGTTTTTTTCTTCTTGAATAATGACTTCCGAAAGAGTATTTAACCGATTACATGTAGCTTTTGTATAGCTAGTTAGTTAACGAAACTCTATTCTGTTAATGACATCAAAACTCAAAACACGATCATTCATTCGTAAAGTCATTACAACATTAGGTACATATTAATAAATGCTTCATTAAGGCCCTTCAACTCTAAAATTAGCAACTCTATTTGTGGTGGTTCAAACTTTGAAATACTGTTAGAATAAAGTTCTAATCAGCTTGCACTACAAAGCGGTTGTTAGGTGTCAGTCACTGCGGCCGAATAGTGCGAAATGAGCGATTTTTTGCGATTTACAAAAATCTATTGATTGGACTAAAAAAATAAAATAAAAAAAAGGAAAACCGGCCAGGTGCGAGTCGGACTCGCGCACGAAGGGTTCCGTACCATTATCTATACATTAGACAAAACGCCAAAAAAAAATCGGCCAAGTGCGAGTCGGACTCGCGCACGAAGGGTTCCGTACCATTATCTATACATTACACAAAACGGCAAAAAAATCACGTTTGTTGTATGGGAGCCCCCCTTAAATATTAATTTTATTCTGTTTTTAGTATTTGTTGTTATAGCGGCAACAGAAATACATCATCTGTCAAAATTTCAACTGTCTAGCTGTCACGGTTCATGAGATACAGCCTGATGACAGACAGCGAAGTCTTAGTAATAGGGTTCCGTTTTTACCCTTTGGGTACGGAACCCTAAAAACACGTTTGTTGTATGGGAGCCCCCCTTAAATATTAATTTTATTCTGTTTTTAGTATTTGTTGTTATAGCGGCAACAGAAATACATCATCTGTGAAAATTTCAACTGTCTAGCTGTCACGGTTCATGAGATACAGCCTGGTGACAGACAGACGGACAGACGACAGACAGCGAAGTCTTAGTAATAGGGTTCCGTTTTTACCCTTTGGGTACGGAACCCTAAAAAGCATTTATTAGCCCGCACAGGACAAAACACAAATTATAATGGTTAAATTAACAGTACAACTAATAAAAAAAAATTAAACAAGGAGAAAAAAAAAATACATGAAATGAAATTGGTCCTGTACGAGGCCAAAAGGCCCCTATCTCAGCATGGTGCTGTAACATTAAAACACAAACCTAAAAACCTAGGACCTGCTTTATAGTTAGTTCAGTTAGTATGCAAAGCTTCATAATCTAATTCGAAGTACTTATTGAATACCAGCGGTTTATTGTTCGATTTGGAGGTAACTTTGGATTTTTTTCTATCGAGAAAAGTAGGTATTTCAAAATTAATGCTGCAGTATTTTAAGCCTAACGGAGGACCATGCGTATAGGCCCTATTTATAAACACTTAACTAGTGTACTTTACAAGCTACAAGGCGTGTAGTCTTGTAGTTGTTACATGGTATGTTTTTATATGTTCTAAATCCAGTTACCCGAGCCGTAGGCCATAAGTAGCTGTGGTACAAGGCCCTACTCGACCTAATAAGGTTACATAACAGCTACACTGCGTGCGTTGATTCATTGGGCAGCAATGTTGCCAGTTAAGATAAAATCATGGACGGCGGGGATAATTGTGAGTAAGTTAGGTGGTATTAAAAATGATGATGGCGGTTATTATGTAAGGTAAGATTGTTTGTTAGAAGACGATTTAAAGTGTGTCTAGGTTTTATTAAAAAATAGGTGGCTGGAGGCATGAGTTATTTAATTTTCGAACGCTTAATATTATAAAACCTAGCTATAAATACACAGGGTGTAAACAACCTCATCACGAAGCTGTCAACCAAGCATTCTGTACATCAAACTATGTAACTTTACCTAAAATTATTGCTGGGAAACGCCTTTTTTTTGGGGTGAAAAATCATGTTTTGTGGTACTTAGTAGAACTCAATGTAACGCACTCAAAACATTGTGCTGAGAGATGGATTGAATAGTACGGGGGTCGTGGTGTTTAAAGTAAAAACATGTATTAACAAAAAAAAAACTTGTCAAAAAGTTGGAACTTTGACCCCCAATATCTCCGTAACTAGAAGGTTCTCGGGTATGGTGTAGAACAAAAAAATGATCGCAATGACGGGGAGAACAAGCGCCTTTCGGCTTCGTTAAGGGCCTATACTCCTTCAAATGCTTAGCATGATCCCCCGTTACGGTGGTATTCAAAAAGTACTTCAAATTAGATCATAAAAGTTTGCATACTAACTGAACTAACTATAAAGCAGGTCTTATATGTGTTTTATTTTTTCCAAAAGAAGAAAATTTGATTTTATAAAGAATAAAAACCACTCATTTCGCACTATTCGGCCTGCAGTGACTGACGAAACAACCACTTTGTATTGCAAGCTGATTAGAACGTTATTCTAACAGTATTTCAAACGAAGTTTGAACCACCACAAATAGAGTTGCTAACTTGAGGTAGTATAGGCTCTTAAGAGGTGTTTTACACCCTTTATAACATACCTTGTTGCCGTAACACTCATCAGGTCCGTGGTGGCAAGTAAACTGCCACTTACCGTTCACCTTGTCGTGCTGGAACAGAAAACAACACAGATTAAGTCAATGTGAGTGTATTGGGAGCCGTGTGGTATCCGGCAGAGTAGAATAGAACCAACCCATTACAGTCACGGGTGTCGTATAAGGCTCGTAATGTCTGAGGCAGAACACCTTGCGCCTCCGTAGACCTGAGAATGGGCAGCAGCGTTTTCTGTTAGTCTTTCATCACTGCGATCTCCAATCCGCCTGCCAAGCGTGGAGATTATACGGCTAATTCCTCCCATCATGGGAGAGGCAGTGGACGTTATGGGCTGTTGTTGTTGTTGAGTGTATTGCCTGCGTGCTTACCCCTTCAATTAGAAGAGGCGTGAATAACATAGGTACAGTAGTGGGGTCAGCGGGAACAAAAGTGCAAACTTCCCTTTGACCCCACCAGTGGTAGGAACCAGCGGGGTCAGCGGGAATACACCACAGTAAGCTGCACGGCCGTAGTAGTTCTGAGGGTCGAAAGGTTGGAATCGCGCCATAACATCAACTTTAAATCATTTGTGGTACGAGTTCCAACCCACCATCTGCAGACCTGCATGAAGGAGGACTTTTGGCCGAAGGGTGTCCTATATCGACGTTTCCGAGGACGGTTACGCGACACCACGCAGCGAAACACGACGCCGGCATCGTTACGTGTATAGTTTTAGTTTGTCATGGTTTTAAATATGTATTAGTTTATTGTTATTAAATGTTATTTTGTGTATTTTATCTATGGGCCTTAGTAGCCCGATAATAAAATGATTATTATTATTATTATTATTTGATCTTGAGCTTGCCTTGATTAGCGTAGTCAAGGCAAGCTCAAGATCAAAGAACTACTCATCGTCATCATCATTCTCAATTAATTTCGGACCGACACAGCACGTCTTCTTCCATACTTCTCTCTATTACTATAACTACGTACCGTGCTCTTCCCATAGGGCACCATCTTGACCTTGACGACTCCTCGGAAGTCCCTCCACACGGGCGCCAGCTGGGAGGTGATGAAGCGCTTGCTGTCGGGGCAGAGCGACTCGTAGTATACTGCTATCTTCACCTGCGGAGAGATGGGGTGGGTTATTGTATGAATAGGGTAAACAAGATAACATCACGCCTGAAATCCGCGAAGGGTTAGGCGGGCGTGTAGGTACTGTACGGTCGACCAAGCTATTTGGTTTACATTTTACAATGTAATTTGCATGCATTGAGCTATTGAGCGAACAAAATCTGTGCGCAGTGCGGGCAGCGCGGGGGGCAGCTAACCCCATATATTATGTAGCAGCCAATTCGTATAACACGCCGTTTTACATAATGGTGCGCCGGATTGAAAAAGGGCGCCGTTATGTAATACGGCGTCCTCACGTTCAGCCGGATTGTGGTGGCGATACGTTCGACAAAGCGGCGTCCAACGTTTAGCCGTATTGTCAGCAATTCCGATACTTCAAATAATCTACTAAAATAGTCCTAAAAGTCTTGCTACCTGGCATGAGAAGCGTAGGCCGAAGGCCGGCGGAGCGACGACGACATTTGTGACAGAAAGTGGGTGTGTGTAATGTAAAATGCGAGCGTAGCGAGCGCACGTCATGGAGTCGTAGCAGGTTCTAAATTTGCTTATATCTCGAAAACGGTGCGTCCTATCGCAAAATTTTTCATAGTTCAAGACATTTCATAGTCAAGTTGCGCCGCGCCCGCGCCGCGCCTACGCCCGACGCTTTTTGTATTAAAGGATACAGATTTCCTCAAGATGTTTGCCTTCACCAATTTCAACATACAAAATCGCCGAGGGAGGTCTCGGAAGGAGGTCTAGGAATCCAGTAAAACGTTGCCGGGACGACCTAGAGGCGCTTGTAAAAGATTGGTCACAAAAAAACATCGCGAAGGGCGAGGCCTTAGCCCAGCAGTGGGAAAATAGAGACTAAGCTAAAAAAAACTTACATTATATATGTATTGTCAACAATTATGATACAGATTATGATTATGATATAGATTACAATCTCATTGGTACTCTGCTAGGTTCTGAGTCTCAAATCAGAAGAAGGTTCGGGTGTCAGGCACTACGATGCACCTTCGAGTATTATTCTCCCATTCTTCTTCTAAACGTGTCTATGGCAATCTAAATTGTGTTGGCCCAGAACTTTTGTCACTTTTGGTAGCGTACACAGTTCCTGTAGTGAACAAACAACAGGACACGATAATAAGTGCCCCATCGTTTGTGGAACAGCACCACATTTACACTCCAGGGCAGAGTCATGAGATAGTGAATCACCACCTGAGCAGGTTTTCCTTGCTGCGGCCAGGCCCGGACTGGCCATACGGGCAAATGGCCGATGGGCCGGTGTGGCCCATTGGCGGTAAAAAATAATATCGCAATACATTGATTAAAATTACGTTCTCTACTCTTGGATTCTATCTGTAGTAATAGTACCCCCTACATTTCGCGCCGTTCGTGGTTTGAACCTTGCGAAAAAACTTTGAAATCGAAGATTCCTTTTCTGTATGGACCCTTGCTAGACCAGACATTACTTTGAGATGATAGGTGAATGGAATAAAAGAAACACTACTGTATTGTTCCAAAGGTACCTAAAGTAAAATGAGCTTAATGAACTGATGGTGTGGAAATGACGTGAGTGACGCGGCCCTTGTTGGCTGTAACGAGAACGCCTGGCTGACTTGATAGCTCAACGCGAACTGAACTGATTATTATAAGTTGAAATGAATGTGGCGTAAACTGCTGAATTGCAGAACGTGCGGTTGCACCGTACATTTTCTCTGCCTCTGAGTTTTAGTTCAAAGTCGCAGCCTAGCCTAATTTAGATGTTTTCTTCAGTTGATTCAAAATTTACATTAGTAGTTTATCTTCCTCTTCAGAGTGGAGGGCGGTACGTCTCTAAAATGCCCGGGCCGGTTTCAGGTCCCAGTCCGGGCCTGGCTGCAGCTAACGTCCTCCTCCTTGGTACTATACCTTGTGGTCGTCTCCCTTCTTGCCCTTGGCGAGCACGCCGTAGAACAGCGCTACCAAACACAACACTGCTACAGTCTTCATTTTGTTCTGAAACAAACGAAAAACGAACTTAAGTCTTATACAGTCACACTATCTTATAGTTCGGTAAATCGGTAATTGTCCCACGGGATCGTACTATCGGGAATTCGGGATTAAATGTATCCTATGTGTGTTAATTCAAGTAAATTTCAGGTCAATAAACTATCTGTGTGCCAAGTTTTATTTAAGGGGACTACAGGAGTTAAACGCAAGTTTCATAATGCAAAAAAGCATATGATTTACTGCAATAAACAAAACCAGAAAAATATATGATATTCTTCAGGACATATGCTAGTATGATAGTGTTTTGAAATCATAATACAACTAATTTTACTCGATAAAAACAATAACGAACTTATCTCTAAAAAAATATTTTAACGAGCAAAAACCATACTTAAATACATGCGATCATACTGATTTTTTGGCAAATAATTCTACAAGCAACATATTAGCATGATAGTGTTTTATTTTTTTAGTCAAATCAATAGATTTTTTGTAAATCGCCAAAAACCACTCATTTCGCACTATTCGGCCCGCAGTGACTGACGTAACAACCACTTTGTAGTGCAAGCTGATTAGAGCTTTAAATTCTAACAGGATTTCAAACTAAGTTTGAACCACCAAAAATAGAGTTGCTAATTTAGCTCCTGTGGTCGCCTCAAATCCGATCAGTAGTTTTTGCATTAAAGAGTAACAAACATCTATCCATCCTCATAAACTTGTGTAGGACTAAAGCTCTATGACAGTTGCAGCTAGAAAGTCTGAGAGACCAGGCTCGCCAAAGGGAGTGGAGTTACAAAGTAACTGCAAGGTTGTGGAGGTCCGATAGGTAGTCGCTCTATGTAAAATACTGGAATTCAGATGCAGCCGGTTTGACTGGAAGCCGACCCCAACATAGTTAGAAGAAAGCTAGGCAGATGTTGACTCGCTCTATGGAAACTATGACGGTTAATTAATACACAACTCTCTCATCAACTGAGTTTTTTTAAGTCACAAAGGGTAACGTTTCAAGCACTGGTTGTATGAAGCAAGTAGCCGCGAGACACACAAGAATCATCTCTTTTTTTTTGTTTTTTCTTGTTTAGAGTAGCACGCGTAATGGGGTAGATGACACACCAATCAATTGAGATACTTTTTAAGAGCTGTCAAAACGCGGTTATCTCATAGATTTTGTATGGTAATAGCAAACTCTGACGTCACTGTTTATTCAACTCGATGACTTAACTATTTGATTCCAATAACGCAACTAAAAATCGAATTTGGGAATTAATCTATACTAATATTATAAAGAGGAAAACTTTGTTTGTTTGTTTGTAATGAATAGGCTCAAAAACTACTGGACCGATTTCAAAAATTCTTTCACCATTAGAAAGCTACATTCACCCTGAGTAACATATGCTATATTTTATCCCCGTACTCCCACGGGAACGGGAACTACGCGGGTGAAACCGCGGGATGTCAGCTAGTTGAAAATAAAGCGGGTTTTCAGGCCCAAAATAAAGTGTTTTATTTTAGAGATTGGGTGTCTTGGAATTATTGTTTTTGGTGTCATCTACCCTATTCAAATTTTTGGTTAGTGTCAGGCTGTATGTTGAACAGCCGTGTGTTATCCGGCAGAGTAGAATAGAACCAACCCATTACACTCACGGGTGTCGTATAAGGCGACTAATGTCTGAGGCAGAACACCTTGCGCTTCCGTAGACCTGAGAATGGGCAGCAGCGTTTTCTGATAGTCTTTCATCACTGCGATCTCCAATCCGCCTGCCAAGCGTGGAGATTACGGCAAATTCCTCCCATCATGGGAGAGGCTTATGTCCAGCAGTGGAAGTTATGGGCTGTTGTTGTTTGTATGTTGAACAAAATATGATAAAATTCCTTGCTGGCCCAGTTCCCTCTTAAGTAAGGAGTATTTAACGGCCGTAGCAGTTGCTGTTCTTTAGTTTCTAGTTTTCTACCTAAACCCATGTGAAAAAGCGTGTTTTTAAGACATCTATGTATGTATGTTTGAATCACAGTTTTCGCAAACATGCCATTATAAACAGCTCGACGCACAAAAACGTGAGTGTTTGCGAAACAATCCGATTACCGTACACATGGGAGTTGTTACGTGAGCCTTCTCGCTATCGTAACAATATGTTGTGTTGTGGGAAACGCACAAACATGACGGTCTTATGTTTCGTGTCAATATGGTAGTTTATAGACTATTACTGAACGTAATTAAAAAAGTGACAAAATTGGGCCTCTGACTTGACTTTACATGCCGTCGAGAAATATCTCTCAGGCATGCAGGTTTCCTCACGATGTTTTCCTTCACCGAAGCAAGTGATAATTATACAATACGCATATGAATCAGAGATGCGTGCCTTGGGTTCGAACTTGAGACCTATGACTTGTCAGTCCGACGGATGGTCACACCTCACACCACTAGAGTATCACTGCTCTGACAGGCAGATGATGTCAGGCTAGACGAGAGACGCGATATGGATTTCCAACAATGTTATTGATCCATTCTCCGCTCCGCTCGCCTCCGCTTTTGTGGAAACCAAGCTTATGACTGCGTTTCCACCAGAGATGAACAAGCGTAGCGACGAGGGATGTTTGTGGAACTCAGGGCCGTCTTTACCGAGTGTGCAGGCTGTGCGTTGCACACGGGCGCAGCGGTCCAGCGCCGAGCGCCGTGAGCTACTGAGACCCATTCGGCGCGCGCGTTGGCCGGCCGCGGCACTTTCAATAACCAACGTAAAACGAGCTCCGCTTTGCATACATTTTGGAAAACACCTGGAGCTCTTCTCAATCTTCTTATATTTGTAGAATTACAGCAAAGGGTACGTTTTGGCTTATTAGAGTAAACACCAGAACATCCTGTATAATTCTAAACACAGACAACAGTCAGCACATCATAGTATCAAAAACCGATAAATTTCTTCTTCAAATTTAATCTCCAACCAATAGAGTATATTATCCATTTTGGAAATTTGACAGTTCGTGGTAACTTGATGACTTGTACTTTGTACCCATTCCATTTTGACCGCGCGCTTACTGGGGGGCGCTAGGGTAATGTTTGCACACGGGGGCTAGACGGGCTAGAGACGGCTCTGGTGGAACTAACCAATAATATCCCTTCTTTTTCACAGCTTGAGCTATTTAAGCTATGTGATTGGTTGGTGGCGACAAATTGCAATTAACACCTAGGTGTAGGAGCAACTGTGATTCAACAAACTCAATAAGTAATAAACAATCACTATTTGAGTGTGTGCGTTGGTTTCTCGATCTTTGATGCAGTAATGGATCGACATGTTTTTTTGCGTAGAGATAATTTATAGACTTTACTGCTTCGTTGGTGTCCGCAAGCGTGACAGCTGAGCATTAGGTCCTAGGCTCGATTCCCAGGTAGGGTAAAGTGTTATAGAACTTTTCCATCAAGAACTTCTCAGTTACAGCCACGGAATCATGATTTGAACGGTTGCTAGCAATATGCTCGCCCCTATAACATGGAACTTAAACAAAACTGGCGCAACTACAATAATTTAATTGGTAATTATGTGTTTGAGCCGTTTGGGGTTGAAACACTAGGGCCATGGGGTCCGAGTGCCCACCTAGTTTTTCGAGAAATCGCCAAACGGTTGGTCGACTCTTCACGTGACCAGAGGGCTGGCCTATTTTTTGGCCAAAGAATCAGCATTGCCATCCAACGTGGCAATGCTGCCAGCCTTCTGGGCACTTTTCCTGTTGACAGCGATGTGGACGAATTTTTCGACGCCCTGTAACCCTTTTTGATACTTGTAAATATTTTTATTCCTATTATAAAGTTAGTATGTAAATAATGTTTGTGTTTAAGAGCCTGTATTTGCTGTTTTGGTGATATTGGGCGATCTAGATCTCGGTATCTATAAGACCTAAGAGTTCGCTATTTGGACACCATTAAACTTGGACTTATAATCATTAAATCTGTTGAAGCGAAAACACGATTGGATAAAAAAATCACGATAGAAAAAAAAGACAAAAAAAACTCGTTTTGCACTTATTTTGTGTTGGATCTCTGAAACCCTACGGAAGTTAATGATGATTTTTAGCCTAATAGATAGGTAACAATATTATCTAACATCGTGTTGACTTAATTTTTTATTTAGACGAAAATTTGAAACCACTCATTTCGCACTATTCGGCCGCAGTGACTGACGTAACAACCGCTTTGTAGTGCAAGCTGATTAGAACGTTATTTTAACAGTATTACAGACGAAGTTTGAACCACCACAAATAGAGTTGCTAATCTGAGGTAGTATAGGCTCTTAATAAATAAACTGGCGAAATGTGGGTTTACTATTAAGTACACCACTGCTTACCCCTTATGGGATTACAGGCGTGATATTATGTATAATTTATATAGACCGGATTATTAGGCTTATATATCTCGGAGTAGGTATATCTAGAGTAGAGACTGGTGTCGATTCTGTTGTGCACAAACTATAACCTTTATTTAGGCTATTGCTATCTTTTACTAAAAGGCAGTGCAAGAAAAGGACGGCTATAGCTATGAACTTAGTTAGAGCTGTCAAAAGTTTATGCCTTGCGCTTCACCGTGTTTTTAGTCGACAAGTTTTTACGTGCACCCTTAATTTGTATAGAAATATTAGTTCCAACTAAATTTGACAGCTCTAAATTACGTCCGTCTCTTTCTCGTTTTATTAGAGAGAAACAGATAGCAATAACCTAAATTAAGTTTAGTTTGTGCACAACAGAATCGACATACACCTATATCTCGGAATAAAGCATGGTTCCTGTGAGATAGACTAGGTGAGTTGACGTGAGCAAAGTTGAGAGCAAGAGTAAGTTTTCTAGAAAGAGAAAACGTGAGATTGAACACGGTGGCTCACAAAATCAAACTTCCTAAAATAAAAAGTAATCACTTCAATATCCGCTGACCACCACGTGACCGCAAACTGAAGATGTTTTCTAACAGGCAGTGCGTGCAGTATCTACAATTATGTATACATATGGTTTAGTACTTGTGTAGGTACTAGTCGTACTTTCTAAATGACGTGCAATGCTGAGCGGAGTGAGTGGCGAGTGGGTCAAGCTTTGACCCTGAGGAACAAGCCATGAGAGCAGGAGGGCAACACGTGCAGAAACAGCGTTTTATGATAAATGATGTTTATTTTGCAAGTAGGGTTTTGCAAACACTTTTACACGTCATTTTTTAAAACTAGATGGGGCCGGTGTTTCGTACCTGACTACTCTGAGAAGAAACAGCTCCGAAACAAACTCAGAGGTCATAGTCTCTTTTAAAGTCCAGACATAATCTTGCTCAATTCACATGAGGACTATGCAGATTAGTGTCTGAGATGGTCTTTTGAAGAAAGAACCATACAGATTTGAGTGGACCTGTCCAGTCAGTGCAAGCATTTGTCAGTTAACGTGTAGCTCGACTTATAACTCAAGGAGCTCAACGAAACGACGAACAATACCAAAGAAAGGACATTTGGGTAGGTCGCTTAGAGTACTCAAACTGCCAGACAGTTGTGGAAAAAAAAAACAAACAAAAAATAAAAATGTGACCCACATGGTCCCCACATTCACAATAATCAAATAAAATTAATAACAAGTTCGTTCCAAATGAATGTAAGTAAAAAAATCACAAAAATCATTAAGTGTCGCAATGATAATAAAATAAAAAAGGAAAATACTTAATAAAATAAGTATTCATGTCAAATCAGTAAATGTCACATAAAATATTAAAAAACCGGTCAAGTGCGAGTCGGACTCGCGCACGAAGGGTTCCGTACCATTATCTATACATTAGACAAAACGGCAAAAAAATCACGTTTGTTTTATGGGAGCCCCCCTTAAATATTAATTTTATTCTGTTTTTAGTATTTGTTGTTATAGCGGCAACAGAAATACATCATCTGTGAAAATTTCAACTGTCTAGCTGTCACGGTTCATGAGATACAGCCTGGTGACAGACAGACGGACAGACGGACAGACAGCGAAGTCTTAGTAATAGGGTTCCGTTTTTACCCTTTGGGTACGGAACCCTAAAAATAAAAGTTTATCAAGTTATAATGGTTTGCATACAAAAATAGACAGTAGACCTGGTCACACCTGGTGGTAAGTGATCACCTCCGTTTAGAGATATAAATGGGGGAAAATGTAATGACCGAAAAAAAAACTTTGTGACCACTAACATCTAACACCTGTAAATTGAGCACCAAATTTTAATGAGGTAGTTGATGACGAAACTAGTTTTGCCTAGGCCGTCTTTTTTTATAAACCATTCGGGAGCCCGGTCGACGGAGCCCCGCGTAGCGGAGCTCCGTCGACCGGGTCTCCGTCGACTCGGATGCAAGAGCATCGGATCGGAGGCTGTTCAATTTCTGGTGGACATTAAATAATAAAAAAATAATAGGTTCTAATTTGGCGATAAAATGGGGATTAATTTTGGTGGTTTTTTTTAAATTTAAATTTGATCATTTACTAATTTTGGTAATCAAAAGTGATTTTTTTGCCTTTACGTTTTGCTAAATCTGGTGAATCCGATATAAATCACGAACTCAACACATTTATATCTATCTAGGTATACAATACAAATAAAGAAATTAAAGTGTCTGTTTGTAATTTCGGAATACTTAGCTGCTTTTTACGGAATGGATATGAAAGTATATACGGTACATAATTATGCATTATAGAAAATGTATGCATCTTGCATACATTTTCTTTTGTTTATTTCGATACGGAATGTTAAAGTACTATATTTAAAATAACAAAAAGCGAAAACAAGACATAAATCGACCAAATAACACAAAAGTTATAACCATTTAAACTTTTGTTTCTATCTCTAGTTAAACGGAATTTAGTATGGATTTTGTACGTCGTCGATGCAGAGAATGACGTCATTCGTGTTATCGGATCTCTCTGTCCAATCAGCAATTTCAAATGCTTATAACTTAGTATTTTTAATAGATATTTAAAAAATAATTTCACTTGGCTATTTCTGATGTTAATACGCTTTGTTCAGAGTGATAAAAAAAATCATGCATCTACCCTATTACAATTTTGTTTTGCCTGTTTGTTCCGGATAATCTCCGAAACGGCTGGATCGATTTTGACGTAACTTGTACTGGCAAATAGCTGATCGTAAAACGATAAACTACTTTATACTATATATACTACGGCTACTTTATTTAAAAAAAAAATGATTATCACCGCTATTCGCCCCCGCCCGCTACCGCCCATAGCTTGCGGTCCTCACAAACGTGTCCGTACACAGTAATGTCCACTATTGTCAACTCTCAACACTACCTAACTGTACTTCACTGTTCGCGGCTTTCTCCTCGTGCTCTGTACATCATGTATAAGTAATGTGTATACAGTATAAATAATAAGTAGCTATAATTTTTTACGTACGACTTACTACATCAGCCCATAACGTCCACTGCTAGACATAAGCCTCTCCCATGATGGGAGGAATTTGCCGTAATCTCCTCGCTTGCAGGCGGATTGGAGATCGCAGTGATGAAAGACTAACGGAAAACGCTGTTACCCATTCTCTGGTCTACGGAGGCGCAAGGTGTTCTGCCTCAGACATTACGAGCCTTATACGACACCCGTGAGTGTAATGGGTTGGTTCTATTCTACTCTGCCGGATACCACACGGCCAATATATATACCATACGTACGACTTGCATCACATAAAAGTTTAGATCCGCCTGTAGGCGAACTCCTTTCTTAAGGGCCTAACATGCCTCAAATGGCTTAGGATGATCCTCCGTTACGCCTAAAATACTGCAGCATTAATTTTAAAATAAATATATGGTAAAGTTGAGGATTAATGCTAGGTACTATGCGTGACGAAAACACGATTCCATAAACTGTTCTCGATAGAAAAAAATTCCAAAGTTACTTTCAAATCGAACAATAAATATTCTCTGCTGGTATTCAAAAAGTGCTTCAAATTAGATCATGAAACTTTACATGTAGGCGAAGCACAGTAATGCGAGCTTTATTTTTGTAGCATGTAGTAGTTAGGTATCTATTAACAGTTGAAAAATAACACGTGCATAATTATTCGACTGATTTAATGCATAGTTTGTTAGATAATAGGATAGTTGCAATAGAGTAATAGCATAAGGATTGTCTGAATGTTCACGTTATGTAAGATATATGCTATTAATGTATAATACAACTTGTCTATAGGTAAAATTATCATTATTAGGAATAATTGTACCATTATGTAACCTTATAGGACCATTGTATCCTAAGATATCATTTATTAAATACTTAAACAGCGATATCCCATAGAAAAAGGAATTAATAAGTAAAAACCACACGTTAGTAGGTAAATTCATCTAAGTTAAAGTTACAACTACTAGCGCAAACAAACCCTCTGATTGGCCAAAAAGGCCCTTTGTTCACTAGATCCGGGTGCATTGGGCAAGTCCATTTAAAATTAGGTCACAGGGGTGAAGAGCGGGACGCGCGGGGCAGGGTGCCACTGGCTTCCGCGCTACCGTATGGTGAACTGGCGGGGGTAACAATGCGAGCCCACCGCTACCTGCGCTTACGCGCACGGATATAAATAAGGCGCCCCCAGGCGCATTAAAGTTAGTCTTCTCACATCCTCCGTTCTCGTAACATCTATGTACTAGTTGTTACCCTGCGCCGCGAAGTAGTCAAAGTTTTAATAGTTTAAAGTCTGCATTATAATTCGTGAAAAGTCTTGTGTAAATAGTACCAGTAAATAATTGTGACTCAGTTAGTTTTAAGATATCCGCTTTAATTGTGTGTAAAACTGATTTGGTGTGAATATAGTGTTTTTAAAGTTGATATCAGTGTTGTGTTATTTATTCCACATCCTCGTAAAGGGAACAGCGTCACCCCCGACCTACCTGATCCTATTTCAGTGTCGCATCGCCGACATTACATACTAACTGAACTAACTATAAAGCAGGTCTTATGTGTTTTATTATTTTAGTCCAATCAATAGATGTTTTGTAAATCGCAAAAAACCACTCATTTCGCACTATTCGCCGCAGTGACTGACGTAACAACGGCTTTGTAGTGCAAGCTGATTGGAACTTTATTCTAACAGCACTTCAAACGAAGTTTGAACCACCACAAATAGAGTTGCTAATTTTAGGGTTAGAAGGGCCTTAACACAACATGACATCACGCCTGTAATCTCCGATGGGTTAGGCAGAGGTGTGAAAGAAAAGAAAGAAAGAAAAAGCATTTATTAGCCCGCACAGGACAATACACATAAAATAAAAAAAAAATGTGAAATGCCTAATAGTACACCCATATATCGCCAGTTATGTTTAAGACCGATGTAATTAGGGGCGAGCCTATTGTGCACAAACAGTGAAAGTATAGATTCAATGATTGATTCAAGGATTATTGAAACCGGTCAGAGGACGTTCAGGACACAAAGACTTCCATGGAAACACTGGATAGCCCAAACGCTGGTTACAAAGCACTCAGACGCGGTTCTAGACAGGCACACTAGCAGATACTTTAGTTGGTATATTTGTACTGTACGAAGATAATAAATAAAATAGTTTATTGGTAGAACAAGTTTAGGTTTTGACAAAATTTTGTGACTGGATCCTCCTTTTAGGCAGATAGTGGTGTCAATTCTGTTGTGCACAAACTAAACTTAATTTAGGATATTGCTATCTTTTTCTCTCTAATAAAACGAGAAAGAGACGGGCGTAATTTAGAGCTGTCAAATTTAGTTGGAACTAATATTTCCATACAAATGAAGGGTGCACGTAAAAACATGTCAACTAAAAACACGGTGAAGCGCAAGGCATAAACTAGTTTGACATCTCTAACTTAGTTCATAGCTATAGCCGTCCTTTTCTCGCACTGCCTTTTAGTAAAAGATAGCAATAGCATAAATCAAGTTTAGTTTGTGCACAACAGAATCGACACCAGTGCTTGTGTTAGGAGAGTCCGCTCTTCAGCAAGCCGTGTTATACAAAAAGCACACCGTATTATTATTATACTAAAACTACATAGATTAAGATTAACTTACATTCAATCAAAAATGTGTGTACAGGTCGCGGCACGAAACTCTAGCGCTGACCGTTATTGCGCAGAAGTAAAAAACCGGCCAAGTGCGAGTCGGACTCGCGCACGAAGGGTTCCGTACCAATTATTATAAAAAAATCACGTTTGTTGTATGGGAGCCCCCTTAAATATTAATTTTATTCTGTTTTTAGTATTTGTTGTTATAGCAGCAACAGAAATACATCATCTGTGAAAATTTCAACTGTCTAGCTGTCACGGTTCATGAGAGCCTGGTGACAGACAGACGGACAGACGGACAGACAGCGAAGTCTTAGTAATAGGGTTAAGTTTTTACCCTTTGGGTACGGAACCCTAAAAATAAGAATGTCTTGAGGCGTGCGTTGCGCCGATTGGCTCTCCAGTCGTAAAACATGCGCAACTACACTCCACGTTTCGTTCAGCGCTAGACTTACTTGCCGCGACCTGTATGAGTGGGTGTAAGAGTGTGGGTGAGTGTATGACTGTGAATGAGAGAGAGAGTGAGTGCGTGTATGTGTATGTGTTAAAGTTTCAGAAGTGTTTCGGTATCATATTAGGTGTCCGTATCCAAAGCCGTGTCCATAATTCGTCCGTCTCTTTTTTACCGGTACTTTGTGACCGTGTCCGGAGCCGTGCCACAGATTATCCGATCGATTCTTTGTCTGACAGACTTTAAAAAAAACCGGTAACCAAACGAGCTCAAGTAGACGCCGGCGCCAAAACCGTCGAATTGACACTAAGTAGCCTCTAGCATATCAATGCTAGAGGCACCGTATCAACGGTGACAAACCGCAACCTGACCCAGATGTAATGTTACGCAAACAATCCGGTTCGCTCACACAATTACCTACTTTGAGTACTCAAATTACTTTTGTGTACAATAGGATAAGCTATTTGGTGTGCAGGCAAAGATATGCGTCTTTTCACAACATGATAACATCTGATGAATCAAGTTGCTCCGTGGATGGGTGACCAGGACTACCCATTACATATCGAGTAATGGGTAATGGGTTGGAAAATAACAAGCTTTTCCATACATTTTGACCGTGTAGGTATATTGCACTTTTGTAGAGAAAAGCAGATTTGAAAAAAAAATACTGACGACTTCTATGGGGTGCATAATGATGAATATGTGGTACCTACTTAGATAAATAATAAATAGTTACCTCCGTGCCTCGGAAAGCACGTTAAGCCGTTGGTCCCGGCTGTCATTTGTAGATCTTTGACAGTCGTTACAGGTAGTCAGTGGCCCGAAAGTCTAATTTTTAACAACAACAAAAAATTCGTTCCCAGCAACAATTTTTGCATAGAGTTACTTAGTTTGATGTTCAGAATGCTTGCAATTGTAGGTAAGTAGCTACCTGTTTACCAAGTAATTTGTTCGACGGTACTCGTTGGCTTATCAAATTACATCTTGGACAATGTCGTCGTTTTCATAAAACGCTACATTACTGTTTGTTTTGTGAGTTTTGAAATCATTACAAATATTGATGTAATTTTACACTACAGCTAAATTAGCAATGGTCTTGCTATGTGTACTTTAGGACGCAAGATTTTCTTTTAGAAGGATTTTTATCCTAATGTTGACCGTAAACAGTAATCAAAGCTGTATTTTCAAGGGGGTAAACATATTGGTATTCATACTTCGCCAGTTATGTTCAAGTCCTAGCTGATCTTTCGGACTTAGGGAGACTAAGACGATCTACTGACCCGTCATCTGCCTAGCTTTTGCCTAACTATGTTGGGGTCGGCTTCCAGACTAACCGGATGCAGCTGAATACCAGTATTTTACATGGAGCGACTGCCAATCTGACCTCCACAGCCCAGTTAGTACTGGGTACGACTAGGTAGTGATGACTGTCAAAGATCTACAAATGACAGCCGGGACCAACTGCTTAACGTGCTTTCCGAAGCACGGAGGAAACTCGGTATGTTATGAGAGGTCACCCATCCACAGACCAACCTAGGCAAGCACGGCTTAACCCAAAGATCGACCCGAGCGAGTTATTATTTAGGCACGAGCTCCTCGATGATGATCCACTGACCCAATATGCGACATAAAACCTGATATCCTCAGAACTGACATCAAGATAGAGATAAAATATCATTAAACAGTAATGGGTGATATCCTCCAGGTGGTACGATTTAAAACACGGTGACTGAACATTTAAATAGTGGACTGTATTCTGCATGAGGGACCTGATTATATGAAGGAGAATAAGTTGGTATTTGTATTGTTCAATAAATCACTACATATTATAAAACAAAGTCGCCCGCCGCGTCTGTTCCTATGTATACTTAAATCTTTAAAACTGCGCAACGGATTTTGATGCGGGTTTTTTTAATAGATAGAGTGATTAAAACTAAATTGTAAGAGAGTAATTCTGTGCTCGTTCCCGTACTTTATGAAATTGTCTAGCAAGCAAAACCATAATATCCATGCCTTAAATAATCATTTGCATTTTCTAGTTAGTCACTATAGTGACAGGTTGACATTTTTCGACACTAACAGTTTCGTTCAGAAATTGAAGTCAACCAGAAACCATGCGTACTTGCCTATTAGTTTTAGACGTCAAATAGCTCGGCTATTAGCTTTTAATATAAACTCAGACATATGTGGTATGTCGCAGTTTTTTGTAAATAGGTCTACGGAAATTAGTAATTATACTAATTGTAATTATACAAATAGTATTAGCTTAGATTTAAACTAGTCACTAAGACAATAGAAGGTACGAGTGACAATTTAGTTAATCTCGTCAACTTCGAGGTATCTTCTAGCTCTCAATCAAATAACTGTAAAAAAGGGGCTGAGCAGAATTCCTTAAAATTGTTTCACCAGAATATTCAGGGACTTTCTTCCAAAGAACTAGAAATAGAACTATTTTTAGAAAAAACTAAGTTTGATATTATCTGTTTTACTGAACATTGGATGAAAGATTATGAAGTAATGCAAATAAATTATGAGAATTACAATGTGAGCAGTTGCTTTAACCGAAAATCTAAGATGCGTGGGGGTTCATTAATCCTAGTAAAAAAATGTATTAAATCTAAGTCTCGTAATGATATAGTCGATCTATCGGTTGAACATAGCATTGAATTGTCTTGTGTTGAGCTAGATAAGCATATAATAGTGTGCGTTTACAGACCCCCTAATTACCTGAACTATTCTATCTTTGAGTCAGTAATGGAAGATGCTTTGGCAAAACTTGTAACTGGTAATAAACCAATAATTATCTGTGGTGACTTTAATGTCAATATCATAGAGAATAATGTGAATAGCAGTAGATTCTTAAGTCTCTTTAAATCATTTAACTTGTCAAATGTGTTTTCAGAACCAACTCGAATTACGACAAATACTGCTACATGTATCGATAATGTTTTTTGTTGCTGCGATTACATAAATAAATCCATCGTAAATTACCTGCCTTCAGATCATAGTGGTCAGACGGTTACTTTCGCGTACAATAGACAATTACAAAGAATTCAGATACAAACTAGACAAATAACACCCAGCAATCTAGACAAATTTAATAATAATTTAATTAGCAAGTTAGGTATACCGGGTCATATTAGAAACAATGCAAATGTATTTTATGAAGAATTCTTTTCGGTAGTGCACACCGAATTTAATAATACTTTAAAAAAGAAATCTAAAACTATTGGCCCAAAGTTTATTTTCAGTGACTGGGCAACACAGGGTATTCGGAAAAGTAGGGAACGATTGTTTGAGCTGTACGGCCTTAAGCCTTACATCAACACTGAAGCTTTTAATAAATATGTTGCTACTTAATCGAAAATTTTTAAAAACACTTGCAAGGTAGCCAAATCCTTATTCATTAGCAACAAGATTAAATCAGCCGACAACAAAATAAAAACGGTTTGGAAAATCATCAACAGTGAAACAAATAGAAATAAAAAACAAGGCAATGACTTCACACTAGAGACATCGCGTGGCCTTGTGAGCTCCAACAATGAAGTTGCTCAAGAATTTGTAAATTTCTTTACCAGTATCCCACTTAAAACTACAGAAACCTTAAATTCCTCTCCCTTGCTCTCTATTGATTTATTGAAAGCGAACGTTTCAGCCTGTCCGAATGAATTTAAATTTCAGCATATAAACCCCATAACAGTCATAAAAGGTTTTAAGCAAATCAAGATCAAATTAACGGAAGATCTATGGGGTATGTCTATTAAAGCTTGTACCTCAATTATTGAGACTGTAGCGCCGTATTTAGCCTCAATATTTAATTTGTGCGTGGATCAAGGGGTCTTCCCGGATCTAATGAAATTCAGTAAGGTAATACCGCTTTTTAAATCCGGGGACAGTAAAGACACCAATAACTATAGGCCCGTATCCGTGTTGCCGGTTTTCAGCAAGGTGTTTGAAAAGATAATGCTCAATCAAATGCTTAACCATTTTAACACTAATAAAATATTACATGAGCAACAGTATGGTTTCACCAAAGGACGTTGTACAACTGACGCCGGTGTCACTTTATTAAAACACATATTTACTGCGTGGGAAGAGGCACAAGATGCCATAGGAATCTTTTGTGACCTTTCGAAGGCATTTGATTGCGTAAATCACGAAACCCTGATCTTGAAACTTCAGCATTACGGTTTAGGTAAACTTGCGTTCAGTTTAATAAAATCGTATTTGAATGATAGACAGCAGCAGGTACAAATAAATGGAGTAAACTCAATGGGTTTAAAAGTAAAAATGGGTGTACCACAAGGTTCGATATTGGGTCCCTTCCTCTTTTTAGTATATATTAATGACCTACCCCATCTATTTAACAACCATCCGCATATGGTGTTGTTTCTGACGATACTTCTTTAATATTTAAAATAAACAGACGTGCCACTAATCTTGATGACGTAAATAACGCCCTACTGCAGGTCCACGATTGGTTTACCGCTAATAATTTAGTACTAAATGGGAAAAAAACTAAATGCATTAGATTTGCTCTACCAAATGTCAAAAGTAGTGATTGTGACATAATATTGAATCAAGAGAAACTAGAATTTGTCGATAAAACTTTTTTCTTGGGAATCACGCTCGACTCAAGGTTACAATGGGGTCCTCATCTAACATCTCTTGCAGGACGGCTAAGCTCAGCAGCATATGCTGTTAGAAAAATCCGTCAATTTACTGATGTTGATACCGCGAGGCTGGTCTATTTTAGTTATTTTCATAGTATTATGTCATACGGTATTTTACTATGGGGACGGGCTGCAGACATCGAGTCTATATTTATTCTGCAGAAAAGAGCCATCAGAGCCATTTATGAATTACGTAGACGCGATTCTCTAAGAGAACTGTTTAAGGAAATTAATATCATGACAGTACCTTGTCAATACATCTATGAAAACATCATGTACGTTAGAAAAAATCGGCATTTATTCAGTAAGAGAGGGGACAGACACCACTATAACACTAGAAATAGGGACCAACTAGTTCAGCCAGGTTTCAGGCTTGCTAAAGTGGATTCATCTTTCATGGGGTACTGTTTGAAATGTTACAATAAAATACCTCCCCACATTCTTCAACTGAATGAGACGAAATTTAAATCTTGTATAAAACGCACACTATGTAGGCAAGCATATTATAAGTTGGGGGATTACATTGATGATAAAAATGCTTGGCTAAATGCTGGTACTGCTCCACAACCATAGGTGGGGGGGAGGGGGGCAAACTAATTGTTTGTACTGGACGGGCATTATTTGAGTCCATCGACACGTAAAGAAGAAGATGAAGAATTGATTCCCATGTTAATGTATTGTGGAAGCTGCAGAAGATTGTAAAAATATACTTGCATTGTATAGATTCCAGTTCTTAGTATTATATAATTGCATAGCACATGTGTGAGTACTTTGTACTGTTCAGCCACCATTTACATTTATTTATCTTTCATTGACTTGAATATGCCTTGGTGACTGAGAGAATGTCATGCTCACTTAAATGTCTCGCTGATGGTGGCGGGTGTGTCGGGTCATTTAGTTCCCTTCAATATGGTTGAGTTGAATGGCGCCGGTACATGCGTCATGTCTGTGAACGGGCGCTGTCAGTTGGGACTGGTCATCTCTTAGCTGCCAAGGTTCATTTTAATTACTTTATTCATACATTTTTAATCTAATCTTTCACTCTGGATGCTCTTAGTGTGCACGTCTTTCTACATCGTTCTCACATTTATGTATAATCTCAAAATTAATGATGTAACCAAGATTTTGTAACAATATTTTGATTTTAAAAGAGTGTCCATGGAGTTTCTTGCCCATTCTTCTCCATAGAGATCTACGCTAGGGAATGGGCAACTACAGTACTTTCTCAAGTTATTATGCCTTGTGACTGGGACTGTAGCTTTGATTTTCTTTTTTGTATTTTTGACTTTCAAAAGTGCCGTAATGGTCTAATTGAAATAAATGCTTTGAGTTTGAGTTTGATTCAAGAGGAAGGTTTTAGTATATAATTTGCGGGCGAGCGAAGCCGCGGGCATCAGCTAGTAAATAATAAGGGAGAAGCTACTGCCGTCAATAAAATTCCAGACTCCTGAGACATCAGGCCTTCTGTTAATAGCAGGATTCAATAAGCGGTAGCTACATGTAATACTGGTATTCAGCTGCATTCAGTTAGACTTGAAACCGACTAACACAGATGGGGAAAGGCAGGCAGGTGAAATACATAGTAAGTAATTAGTTTGGTTAGTCAAAGAATGATTGAAACTAGCGTGAGGAAACCGGCATGTCCTCCTCTAAAAGAAACGAAGCCTGTGTCCCAGCAGTGGTCACATTTTCGATGATTAAATAATAGATGCACCAGAATCTTACCTTTGTAATCAAATTCACTAAAACATGAATAAAACTTGGCATTACTTAATTTAAAACCATCTATAACTAATTTCGCTACCATCAACAAGATATTTACCGATGAAACTATGAATTTAGGCCAAAAAATCGTAAACAATTATTTCTATATTTATTTTATAATTAATTTGATTGCGTGTTTCAATTATAATTGTTGTTTTTAGACTTAAAATTCGTGCGGTCGTCTTGAAGACCCGTTCTGAACTACTTCGAAACAAAAGTGATAATACTTGACCCGCCGTTTGTTATCTCGCTCGGGCTATCAGAAGACTCTAATGTGAGTAAATAAAGAGTTTATAAATATAATATGGCGCCTCTAGTTATCTGAGAAAACACAAAAAACTGTTTTGAGAGCAATCTTCTACGTAATTTGTAAATAATTTTGGGAGAAATGACCACGATACGCGTGTGAACAAAAATATGTGATTACAAGACTGTCAAAGGTGAGTAGGTGTTATAAATACGACGTTATGTGTATATTCCCGGCTGTCAATTGCAAATATTTGTTAAGGGCCTATACTACCTCAAATGGCTTAGCATGATCCTCCGTTACGCCTAAAACACTGCAGCATTAATTTTGAAATAAATATATATAGTAAAGTTGAGGATGTTAGGTCTGATGTTTGGCGAAAACACGATTCCGCAAAATTTTCTCGATAGAAAAAAATACCAAAGTTACCTCCAAATCGAACAATAAACCGCTGGTATTCAAAAAGTACTTCAAAGTAGATCATGAAACTTTGCATACAACTGAACTAACTATAAAGCAGGTCCTATGTTTTTTATTTTTTCCAAAAGACGAAAATTTGATTTTATAAAGAATAAAAACCACTCATTTCGCATTAGTCGGCCTGCAGTGACTGACGCAACAACCACTGTGTAGTGCAAGCTGATTAGAACGTTATTCCAACAGTATTTGAAACGAAGTTTGAACCACCACAAATGGAGTTGCTAATTTGAGGTAGTATAGGCTCTTAAGTAGACCTAGACAGTGACCCTAAAGTCTGACAACCAGTCTTATAAAGAGGCATCATAATTACCCAGAACTAACTGGGTTGAGGAGCAGCAGTGGCCGAGTAGTGGCAGCTCCAACTTACGAACAGTAAGTCGTGGGTTCGAACCCATAGACAGGCGCATTACTTTGTGTAATTTATTTTATCACCACTGCTCTCAAAACGGTGAAGGAAAACATCGTGAGGAAACCGGCATGTCCTAGAACCAAAAATTCGAAGACATGTGACATCTACCAATCCGCACTGGGGCCACGTGGTGGATTGTAGCACATTCCCTGTCATAGAGAGGAGGCCTGTGTCCCAGCAGTGGGAATATGATAGGCTGATGATGATGATGATGAACTGGGTTGTGGACGTCAGATAGGCAGTCGCTCCATGTAAATACTGGTATTCAGCTACATCCGGTTAGACTGGAAGCCGACCCCAACATAATTAGGAAAGGGCAGACAGATAATGAGGTCTAGGGCGTTGGAATCATGAGTCCGTAGCCAACAACCTTACTAAGGACCATCGTGCGACCCAGTACCTAATGTGAAGGTCAGATAGGCAGTCGTTCCATATAAAATACTGGTGTTCAGCTGTATCTTGTGGAATTGGAAGCCAACCAACCAAAATATAACAGGTGGTGGTTGGTAACGGCTTCCTTCAGACAGAAACAGAGGTAACTACAGTGAACAACCTCATCACGAAGCCGTCAACCAAGCATTCTGTACGAAGCTATTTGGTTTACAGTTTAACCAACAAATTACATTTTAAGATGTATACCAAATAGCTTGTTCGACCGTACATCAAAATAAGTAACTCTACGCAAAAAATATTGCTGGGCAACGACATTTTTTTTGGGGTGAAAAATCATTTTTAAAGAATCATCATCATCATCATCATTCATCGATCATTTTTTAAGTGCGTTAAATTGAGTTCTACCACAGTAGAACTCAATTTAACGCACTTAAAACATGGTGCTGATGGATGAATTGCATAGTAGGGGGGTCGTGGAGGTGTTTGAAGTAAAAATCTTACAATAAGAAGAAACTTATATAAAAAAAAATTGCCAAAAAGTTGGAACTTTGACCCCCAATATCTCCGTAACTAGAAGGTTCCCAGGTATGGTGTAGAAAATAAAAAAAAGGCAATGACGGGGAGACTAAGTGCCTTTCGGCTTCGTTAAGAGGTTTTTTACACCCTTTATAAATACTTCACCGGGCACTACTCTACAATGAGCTGCATTCGGTTAGACTGGAAGCACATCCCAATAAATGGTGAGAAAAAGCTACGTGGTTGGACTGCAAGCTTGCTGATCATGAGCTGAAGCTGATGATGAACACACACATGGCAAAAGAATTAGTAGAGGAATGCAATGTTTTACCGGATGCAGCTGAATATCTGACCTCCACAACCCAGTTAGTACCGGGTAATACGATACCCCTTGGTAAGACTGGTTGTCAGACTTTTTGGGCCTCTGACTACCTAACGACTGTCAAAGATCTACAAATGACAGCCGGGACCAACGGCTTAACGTGCTTTGCGAGGCACGGAGGAAACTCGGTATGTAATTGGTGGACACCCATCCACAGACCAACCTAGGCAAGCACGGCTTATAACCTAACCATCGACTCGAGCGGCTGTTATTATTTAGCCACGAGCTCCTCAATATTCGTGATAATCCGATATTCGTGATAAAAGAAATATCAGGAGCTCATAAATAAAGAAAATCACGGATATTATCCCGTATGTACTTTAAGTGTTGGCAGAGGAAGTCTGTAACTGTAGATCTTTACACAATACTCTAAGACAGGGTCAACCAAATCCCAGCGAGGTTAACTGCAGGCGCAATGACCCACATTCATCAATTGACTCCCATTGTGTCGTGACGTCACGACAATCAGCTGACGGTGGTAGGGTACATAGGTAACTATGCTACGTTGTACAAAGAACGGATGATCAATGAGGTCGAGAGGGCATGGACCGGTGACCGTGTACTGGAAGCAGCCTCGTTGGTAGACCTACAGAATGGTAAGACTGCCTAATAGGTGGACTGATGAATTGGTGAAGGTCACGGATACCAACTTTCTGCTTCTTGTAGCTCAGGAACGTTTGGGGGGGTTAAGAGCAGACAAAACGATTTATCCTCTTTTTCGAACGTTTTGCGTGCTCGATACCGCTACCACTGTCACTCACAAACTCACAACTCGATTTCTGTTTCCAACACAGTGCCCGGTGTTAGGAGAAGTCGCGATGGGGCGACGGGTCTGGGGCTGACACGGCAAACGTTACGTTACGTTATTCGTTCACATTATTTTGTTTAGCAAAAAGTTAACTCTTGATAATGATTTTCCTAAGGGGGCGCCTCTATATTCTTGCCCGGGCGCCGCGTCAGTGGCCCTAAACGCAACGCCGCGCCGCGCCGCGCCGCTGGTTCTGAGGCCCTACTCCCTAACGCTTCGTCCGTATGAGACGGATAGATCCGAATATACGGACGAAGCGTTAGAGAGTAAGTAGAGCCCCTGTCCCGAGTTCCCAGCATACGAAACTCGCTGTGTCCGCTCGTAACCTTTTTCGGTTTTTACACAAAAAAAAACCCGTTTCAAGTTTTAATGATGTGATCTTTATGAATTTACGCTACAGAAATACATAATTTAAATCCTAACTAATATTATAAATGCGAAAGTAAGTTTGTTTGTTTGTTACCTTTTGAAGCCTAAACCACCTTATGATAATAGATGGCGCCACATGTCTTTCGAATCACGATTGAATTATATTATTATAGAAACTTGAGTAGTGTGTTATGATTTTAACTGTCAAATTCTAAATTAACGCGAGCGAAGCCGTGGGCAAAAGCTAGTGTCAAATATTTGAATATCGTTGTAGTTATCCAAACGGTATGAAAGCGGTGGTATTGAATTTGTCTAGAAGCTCGGGGTATCCTTGCAGTAAAGAATGATTGAACAATTTTCGCATTAAAATAAATCTCGTACAGACAAGTGAGAATTAAAATGACCTACTGTCATCGGTGTTAGTGAACTGTAGACATCGGTGTCAGGGCTAATTAATGGGTAACTATCGTGTTAGAACTATCAATCTTGAGGAGAGGTGACGTCGTCTCTGCAAGGTAATGCTTGAGTGTGTGCTTGTGTGCACTTGAATTTATTGAACAGTGTAGTTGTGCTTTTTAGAAGCCGTTTAGATTTTTTGGAGATAAGATAGAAGACTTTCAAAGATTAAGCCGACTTCTAAAAAAGGAGGAGGTTATGTATTCCACCAGCATTTTTAGGGTTCCGTAGTCAACTAGGAACCCTTATAGTTTCGCCATGTCTGTCCGTCCGTCCTCACTTAATCTCTGTGACCGTTAGCACTAGAAAGCTGAAATTTGGTACCAATATGTATATCAATCACGCCGACAAAGTGGTAAAATAAAAATTGGAAAAAAATGTTTTATTAGGGTAGCCCCCCTATATGTAAAGTGGGAAGTGATTATTTTTTAATTTGAACCCTAACGTGTGATATATTGTTGGAAAGGTGTTTAAAAATGAATAGGGGTTTCCTAAAATCATTTTTTGATAATGTCAATAATTTCGGAAGTAATCGCTCCAAAAGTAAAAAACAATGTGTCCCCCCCCCCCTCTAACTTTTGAACCATAAGTTTAGAAAATATGAAAAAAATCTGAAAAGTAGAACTTTATAAGGACTTTCTAGGAAAATTATTTTGAACTTGATGGAAACAACAGTTTTTGTACAAAAACACCAAAAAGTTGTACAAAATAATTTCTGGACTAAGTAAGTTTTACATAATGGATACCCACCTTTAAACTCATAAGTGGGAACACTTATTGTGACGGACGGGAAACTACGGAACCCTACACTGAGCGTGGCCCGAGCGGCCCGACACGCTCTTGGCCGGTTTTTTTTTCATGTGTGTACACAGATTTTTACCCAACTGTGTTGGGGTCGGCTTCTAGTCCAACTAAATGCAGCTGAATACCAGTATTTTACATGGAGAGACTGCCTATCTGACCTAACAATAACTAACGGATGATTCTAAGCGCTTCTTTAATCATACGGCTGGTAAACTTTACTACTAGTGAATTGTAAGTTAGTACCGCCGGGTAATACGATACCCCTTGGTAAGACTGGTTGTCAGACTTTTCGGGCCACTGACTACCTGTAACGACTGTCAAAGATTTACATGACAGCTGGGACCAACGGCTTAACGTGCTTTCCGAGGCACGGAGGAAACTCGGTATGTAATGGGTGGTCACCCATCCACAGACCAACCTAGGCAAGCACAGCTTAACCTAACGATCGACCCGAGCGGCTGTTGTTATTTAGCCACGAGCTCCTCCTGCGGTCAAAGTCAAGGTGTCCCTAAATCCTGCTGACCCAAAAGTAGAACTCGTGCCATCGACCCCAAGGTCACAGGTTCAACCTCAGGTCAGACAAATTCAATAAGTCTGACAGGAAAATTGCTTCCTAATAGTCTAGCGACCGTGTCTGAGGTCTGTTGTTCAATTCCCGGGTCAGAATATTTATAATTATTCTCAGGATAGATAATAATATCAGGTTCGTTGGTATTGTTATCTTTGACTCAGGTTACTGACACTAGATGTCGCTCAGTAACAAGAAACTGAGATATTAGGCGACCGACGTAGAACTTTGAAAGAATCGGTTAGAAGTGAGAGCTTTTGGTAAGATGTTGGATGCTGTTGAGAAGAGATGACGATGATACACAGGGTGTAAACAACCTCATCACGAAGCCGTCAACCAAGCACTCTGTACATCAAACTAAGTAACTTTACGCAAAAATTATTGCTGGGAAACTACTTTTTTTTTGAGGTGAAAAATCATGTTTTGTGGTAGAACTCAATGTAACGCACTCAAAACATAGTGCTGATGGATGGATTGAATAGTACGGGGGTCGTGGAGGTGTTTAAAGTAAAAATCTTACATTAAAAACTTGTATTAAAAAAAAAACTTCCAAAAGTTGGAAGTTTGACCCCCAATATCTCCGTAACTAGAAGGTTCCCAGATATAGTGTAGAACAAACAAATGATCGCAATGACGAGCAGAACAAGTGCCTTTCGGCTTCGTTAAGAGGTGTGGTGGTGGTTACACCCTTTATATGAAAATGATATTATGTATTGATATATTTATTTATAATCAAGCCTGTTCCCCCATAGGGTTATACAGAGTTATCCTATGAGGTCATATTTCGTTAGTTACGTTTCAATGCGAAAACTTTAGGGGCGACCTTATAATATTTTGCACATCTACGACTCTCTGGCTGCTCCTTTTCGGATTTTTTGAAAAAATACTGATGGAAAATACCAATAACACACCCTTTTCTTCTTTTCTGTATTTACTGTGTACGTAAACCGTTAAATAAATAAATAAATAACACTGCCCGACCCGGGAACCGAACCCAGGACCTGATGCTCAGCAGTCGTTGCCAATTTCATACGTTATATAGCGGACGTCCCGCGGTTTCACCCGCGTAGTTCCCGTTCCCGTGGGAGTACGGGGATAAAATATAGCCTATGTTACTCAGGGTGAATGTAGCTTTCTAATGGTGAAAGTTGTTGAAATTGGTTCATTACTTCCGGAGATTACCCCCTACATACAAACTTACAAACAAATGTTACCTCTTTATAATATTAGTATAGATACTATGAAAACTGCTTAGTTAACGAGGCGTGTACCATTATCGTAATCAAGAGAAATCAATTACAAACGATGTTAAACCAATTATAAAATTAGTGGCCGGTATTAATTTACATCAACTTTCATTTTTAACCGACTTCTAATAAAAAGGAAGCCTAGATGACGTACTCAATTCGGCTGTGCTCAATTGTGCTTTTTTAAATGTTTTTTACCTTATAATCTATAACTCCGTGTTCAAAGTTATTTTCCACATTTTAGTGGTTCTTTTTATTTTATTTTTATATTACAATATGGGCCTGCTCTTGACCTCGATCACACCTGATGGAAAGCGATGAATGAGGTCTATGATGGAACGAGCGTGCCCAGAAGATGCCTGTTCACTCTTGCTTTGAAGGCAGGCGGGTTATAAAAATGTGGAAGGGAAACACTGTTTTTAGAGTTCCGTACCCAAAGGGTAAAAACGGAACCCTATTACTAAGACTTCGCTGTCTGTCCGTCTGTCCGTCTGTCCGTCACCAGGCTGTATCTCATGAACCGTGACAGCTAGACAGTTTAAATTTTCACAGATGATGTATTTCTGTTGCCGCTATAACAACAAATACTAAAAACAGAATAAAATTAATATTTAAGGGGGGCTCCCATACAAGAAACGTGATTTTTTTATAATAATTGGTACGGAACCCTTCGTGCGCGAGTCCGACTCGCACTTGGCCGGTTTTTTTTTTTTAAGGCGAGGCATCGTTCTAAAACCGGGCACGCGCGCATCGGGACTGAGCGGGGGACTGGGCGTCTGAGCGGGGCGAGGATTGCTAGCTTATAACTTAAAGGACGTAAACGACAAAATGGTTTTTGTTATTTAATTCAGTTGGGAACGATAATTTCAGAAATTCCTTCTATAATTTTAAAGAGTATGTATAGGCTCATCTACGGAGAAAGTTAAGAGGCTTAAATTGGTCCCGTTTGCCCATTAAATGTGAATCTCTTTTTAAAAAGAGGTATGTTTGATATTTTTTTCTCTGTTACAAAAGTTACTTAATCATGTATTGAAAACTAACAAAATAAGGGTTTTATCATGAATTATCAGGTCACCAACTTATATTTTCATTTGTTTTGTAATTACTGACAAAAATTGAGACCATTGACTACATGATTTCCAATGCGTCCTCTTAAGTCAGTTTTTTTTTGTTTACTATGTAACCTGTGGGGGGTGTATGAAACTAGATGTGTGTTATCCTCCCCTATTAACGGGGTCTTTTTCCCATCTGGCCCAATATAGGGGCAGATGGAAGCAAGTCGACTAATAGATCTTCAATCTTAGAACTGAAACATGAAAACAAGAACACAATCTGACCTACACAGCTCCAACAAAGATTCTTAGTTCATAACCTAATTAATAATTACAGTAATAAAGATAATAATTAATAATATCGTTAAACATAAACATTTACTGTTATTTTATAACACAACAGTAAAAAATACAAACTTTATAATATTATGTGTGTCAGAATTGCACGACCGAGATATATAGTGATGTAGACCACCTCAGATGGTTTAGATGACGAATAGACTAGACTAGGCCGAAAGCCGAATGTAAGTAAACATCACGAATATTCCTCGTAGGGTTAGGCAAATGTACAGAACACTCCACCAGTTGTTCGTCTAATGTTGTAAAATGGCGTGCCCAAATCAACAGGCAAAATAATATGTTGATGAATGGAGAGGGTCGAGAGGGAAGCCAAAAAAACAGTTGGATGGATTGTGTGAGGAATGATATAAAAGAGAAAGGAGTAAATGATGCCGTGACGTCTGATAGGGGAGAATGGAAGAAGAACACGTGTTGCGCCGACCACAAGTAGAATGGTACGAGGGCAGGAAGATGAGGGGAGGGCAAAATCCACTCTTCGGGCCCAGGGTTGTTGCTTCCAAAATTATTTGTAGAAAAATCAAATAAGCCCTTGCACATCCCGGATAGTTCCTCTTCAAACTTCTAACCTTTTACTACACCGAGGTTGGCAGTTAGTTATAGGTAAGGCCGAATTCGGCATCGGGTTTTACGAATATTTTACCTATTCTTTGCCCGTCTCTAGTCGTTAGCTTGCGGTAATAAATATTTGCATATTTTTTGTGTTTGTAGTTTTTGCAATTAGCATTCATGGAAACGGAGAATATCTCGTGTCTTTGTTCTATAAAACTTAGAATTTTGAAAGCTGGGCTGCGACTATGTCGGCCATAAAGTAACTAGTTTGCTATTGCTTTGTTGTAAAGTTCTGGAGTGGCGACCGCGAACCGGAAGACGTTGCGTTGGAAGGCCTCCCACTAGGTGGACCGATGACCTGCTGAAGGTTGTAGGAGTCCGCTGGATGCGAATCGCGCGGGACCGGTCAATGTGAGGCCTATGTCCAGCAGTGGACATCATTCGGCTGAAATGATGATGATGATGATTGCTTTGTGGTTCTTACTACATTATTATGTATATTAATTAAATGTACACGATAATTCGTGTCCATTTAATTCATTGATGTTACTGATTCCGTGACGACTGCCAGGGGAGAACGAGGGACACCGATCTGAAATTCTATCGGACAGACGGCTTGTTATTAAGGCGACTACAGGAGCTAAATTAGCTATTTGTGGTGGTTCAAACTTCGTTTGAAATACTGTTAGAATAACGTTCTAATCAGCTTGCACTACAAAGTGGTTGAAGTGGTTGTTACGTCAGTCACTGCGGGCCGAATAGTGCGAAATTAATAGTTTTTTTGGGATTTGCAAAAATACTAAAAAAGTAAAACACTATGATGCTAATATGTTGCTTGTAGAATTATTTGTCAAAAAATCAGAATGATCGCATGTATTTTAGCATGGTTTTTACTCGTTAAAAAAAATTTTTAGAGATAAGTTCATGTTTTTTTTTTTATCGAATAAAATTAGTTGTATTATGTTTTCAAACCGCTATCGCACAAGCATATGTCCTGAAGAATATCATATATTTTTCTGGTTTTGTTTATTGCAGTGAATCATATGCTTTTTTAATTTTATAACTCGCGTTTAGCTCCTGTAGTCGCCTTAATAAATAGTCAGGCATTTCTCTGGTTTTCATTACTCCAGACATATTATTTGGCACAGAAATAATGATTACTATTGCTGGAAAATAGACACCACTGACTACCAAGCACAAATAACTAAGAAACAGACAAACATCTCAAGTTACCCATAGTCCTATCGTATCGTGTTAGCTTGCCAATTAACCACAGGTCAAGAGGTCTCCGTACTGCTAATTACTACCTATGACATAACTAGCAAGAGATGGTTATATCTGCAGCTGTGAGATAGCCAACACAGTCGGAAGTGAATAGATGGAAATGTTAATGGATTTCATCAAAAACTAGCGTTTTCTAATCTTAGTTGAATCCGACGAGTTATTAGAAAAGCTAAACTTTCGAGCTGTTTTCTAAATACATTTTGTCGTGATGTATTAGACAAAATAACTCTTCAATGAGCATAGCCTTTTCCCAACTACGTTGGGGGTCGGCTTCCAGTCTAACCGGATGCAGCTGAATACCAGTATTTTACATGGACCGACTGCCTATCTGACCTCCACAACCCAGTTAGTACTGGGTAATACGATACCCCTTGGTAAGACTGGTTACCTGTAACGACTGTCAAAGATTTTGAATTGACAGCCAGGACCAACTGCTTAACGTGCTTTCCGAGGTACGGAGGAAACTTGGTATGTAATGGGTGTTCACCCATTCAACCTAGGCAAGCACGGCTTAGTCTAAAGATCGGCCCGAGCGGCTGTTATTATTTAGCCATGAGCTCCTCTCAAAAAAAAATGGAGCAGTCTTTGGGGACTGCCGATAGAAGTGAAAACAAAAAGTACACAGGCCCCGCCCCAGTCGTAGCACTGGTTTTGTCCCGCGCATGCCTATGTGGTGCTACGCCGTAGCGGATGCTACGAGTGCTACGAACGGCTTCGAAGCGTGACCGCACGTTACGTTACGTGACGATGAGTTCAATGTTCTTCCTTCACCCAAAAAGTGCTCAACGCGCCTAAAGAAGTTTTCACTTCAAAAAGAATTCTTCAATGGATGACATAAAATTGCGCGTATTGCAAAACTGTCAGCCTCTGGCCTCTGTTTGTACATAAGGTATAATACCGATGTGTACTTATAGTATTAAATAAACCTATAAATGAAGGGGTTTCCCAATGTGTGTCGGCTATAAATACATTCAAACTCAAACTCAAAGCATTTATTTCAATTAGACCATTACGGCACTTTTGAAAGTCAAAAATACAAAAAAGAAAATCAAAGCTACAGTCCCAGTCACAAGGCATAATAACTTGAGAAAGTACTGTAGTTGCCCATTCCCTAGCGTAGATCTCTATGGAGAAGAATGGGCAAGAAACTCCATGGACACTCTTTTAAAATCAAAATATTGTTACAAAATCTTGGTTGCATCATTAATTTTGTGATTATACATATATGTGTGTGAGCAGCGGTGGCCCAGTGGTAGCGGCCCCGACTTACGAACAGTAAGTCGTGGGTTCGAACCCAGTCAGGCGCATTACTTTGTGTAATTTATTTCATCACCGCTGCTCTCAAAACGGTGAAGGAAAACATCGTGAGGAAACCGGCATGTCCTAGAACCAAAAAATTCGAAGACATGTGACGTCTACCAATCCGCACTGGGCCCGCGTGGTGGATTATAGCCCATTCCCTCTCATAGAGAGCAGGCCTGTGTCCCAGCAGTGGGAACATTAATAGGCTGATGATGATGATGATACATATATGTGAGAACGATGTAGAAAGACGTGCACACTAAGAGCATCCAGAGTGAAAGATTAGATTAAAAAATGTATGAATAAAGTAATTAAAATGAACCTTGGCAGCTAAGAGATGACCAGTCCCAACTGACAGCGCCCGTTCACAGACATGACGCATGTACCGGCGCCATTCAAGTCAACCATATTGAAGGGAACTAAACTTGATTTCATTGAAAAGTCTCAGGTTATATGTTTACATACATCATAAGTTTCACCATTGTTTAAACACTTTAAGAAACCTTAATGCCTTTGTCATTTGTTTTAATGGGAAATACTGTCATAAATCAAAGACATTCAATGAACAAATTATTGACAAGGTATAAACAATGACATTAAAGCAACAATAAAGTGATATTTAATGCATACTAAATGCACATTAAAATTCAAACCACGGAAAGTGATTGAGTAGTTATTAAAAGTGATTGTTTACAATGGGACAACGATATAAATGAAACATAGTACCTACGTGTTAAATACAACAAAATTATCTACTTAAGTACTTAGATTTTGACAGCATTGGCGCTACTGCTACGGGTCCCAATTTTAATTCCCAAGGAAGGTTTATACAAGCAAGATGTATAGGTTCGGACCCTTCATGAAATGAAGCCGTCAACCAAGCATTCTATAAATCATGTTAAAAATATTGCTGGGAAATTACTTTTTTTTTTGAGGTGAAACTGAAAAGTCACGTCTGTGCAAGGACTCAGTGTAACGCACCCAAAATATTGTGCTGATGTTTGCATTGAATAGTCGGTGGTCGTGGGGATAAAGTTAAACAAACATAAGCCTTCCTTGACATTCGGGTAAAATGTGTGGTAATACTGGTAATGTGTTCTTCTATACTAATATTATAAAGAGGTAACATTTGTTTGTAAGTTTGTATGTAGGGGGTAATCTCCGGAAGTAATGAACCAATTTTAAAAACTGTTTCACTGGTAGAAAGCTACATTTTCGTGAGTGCTATGGGCTATATTTTATTCCCGTACTCCCACGGGAACGGGAACTACGCGGGTGAAACTGCGGGACGTCAGCTAGTTTTTAATAATTGACGCAAAATGTCTATGTAGCCCACGTCCATGGGGGAGGCCCATGTCCAGCAGTGGACGTCTTTCGGCTGAAATAGTAGTAGTAGCCCACGTGGTAACCGTTTTACCGTCGCTCGGTGCCTCCGCCGTAAGGCGTCATTTTTTTGTTCTACACCATACCTGGGAACCTTCTAGTTACGGAGATATTAGGAGTCAAAGTTCCAATTTTTTTCACGTTTTTTTTTAAACACAAGTTTTTAATGTAAGATTTTTACTTTAGACACCTCCACGGCCCCCGTACTATTCAATCCATTCATCAGCACAATATTTTGAGTGCGTTACATTGAGTTCTACCACAAAACATGATTTATCACTCCAAAAAAAAGTCGTTTCCCAGCAATAATTTTTGCTTAAAGTTACTTAGTTTGATGTACAGAATGCTTGGTTGACGGCTTCGTGATGAGGTTGTTTTACATCCTGTATAGTGTTCTCGAGTTTTTTGTTCATTTGAACTGTAATTAACGATGTGTTTTGTTTTACGTTTACTTTTCTCAATACACACGTAATTCTAATCGGCAATATTTGTAAATACGGTCGAAACGTTTTGCCAAAACATTTTCGTACTACGTAAGAGGAAGCATGAAAGTGGTGGCAGTGATTGAAAAGTTGTGTGGTAATCGATTGTCGTGGTATCATGTGATGCGGAGGGATGAGGAAAATGTCGTGAGGAAAGTTTTGAGTATGAATATGGATGGATATGAGTAGAGGAAGACCAAAGACACGATGGATAGACCGTGTTAAGAGTCCTATTACATTTTTTAGGCAAATTTTTGATTTTTACTACCTGGATCAAATTATTTCGGTCGGCGTACACGAGTCGATAATAATAGCGACATTAGGACGATTATCGATTGATATTGACGAATATTAGAGACGAAACTGACATGAAACTGAGGAACGAGCTGAATTGAGAATTATAGTAGGTACTTTAATTTTATTTATTGTAGGTATTTTTGTCTTATTATATTGACAAACGAAAACTAATGAAACTTATTCATTGTAGATCGAAGTTTTATATCATATTAATTTGTTTGATAAAATTTAGTTTATTTGGAATATAATGGACGCTGAATTAAGACATTTATGGCTTAAATTACTATTTCTTTACGATTTTTTCCGTGAAAACTCAAGGAATTTACGGAAATTCTAAAACTCCAATAAACAAGTAAAACATTCAACTTATCTTTTAGTAATTTTAGCTTTTATAAGAATTGAATGTAACTATGTGAATTTGAGCGTTAAAGTTCCATCGTCGACGGTTTTTCTTGCAAACTGAGTTCGTAAAATATTTATAGTAAATTACACGAAAAGAAAAATGAAAATGTGTAACTCCAACTTACAAGAAAGAGAATGGCACTATCGTTATTCTTAAGCAAATAATTAAAATATCTTACTGCTGCTGAGAATTACTGCGTCAAAAATCATGAATTTACCAAAAAAATGTAATAGGACTCTTAAGGATGAAATGGGTAGAAAGGTGGTGTATCATGAGATGACGACTGATAGAGAAGTGTGGGAGAAGAGTTGAGTCTGTATGGTGTCGGACGTAAAGAATAGCACCATCCCATATCTTCCCGTGGGTGTCGTAAGAGGCGACTAAGGGACTTACCAGAGAACGGGCAGCAGCGTTCTCTGTGCTTTTGTAACAACCGTACTGCGATCGCCAACCCGCCTGCCTAGCGTGGCGATTATGGCAAATGGCCCCCCTTTGGGGAAGGCCTATGTCCAGCAGTGGACGTCTTTCGGCTGAAATGATGATGAATGATGATGATGATGGAAGAAGAATTCGTGCTGCGCCGACCACTAATGAATTGGGTTATGGTAGAGGTACTCTTAATTCTCATGAGATTTTAAAAGCATTATCATATCATACTAAATAATTGGTACTTAAAGTACCTACCTATTATGAGAACCTCAACATACTTATATACCTAATTAAGGAAGTATATTCGCGTCTGCGGTGTGATTGTTTTTTTAGTCATAAACTGGTTTAGCAGTTTGTTTTGATACGAATTTCGTGATCGTTTGCAGTCTGTTGAAGGATCTCGGGTTTTGGTATATCTATAAAACACTATATTGTTGTAGTTTTATGATGTACTAGCTTATGCCCGCGGAATCGCTCGCGTGGAGTCGATAATTGTCCCACGGGATAGGTATTACTAGCTCGATAAAAAGTGTCCTATGTTTCAATCCAAGTTATAAACTACTAGCGGACGTCACGCGGTTTCTCCCGCGTAGTTCCCGTTCCCGTGGGAGTACGGGGATAAAATATAGCCTATGTTACTCAGCGGTGAATGTAGCTTTCTAATTGTGAAAGAATTTTTGAAATCGGCGCAGTAGTTTTTGAGTTTATTCATTACAAAAATACACACACACAAAATTTCAAATCTTTCCTCTTTATAATATTAGTGTAGAAGTAAGTTACATTTCGATACAAAACAATTTATTGTTTTGAAATAATAAATAGAAGGCAACGTGGCTCTATTTTATGGAGATGGATGGGCAGAGTTGCAGTTTATAGTAACTTACATATCTAGCAGAAGCAAAATAATAGTTGTCATTAACTGAGCAGAAATTCACAAATCAGACTGAACTAATTAGGTAGCTATTGAAAAAAAGGACAAGATGTCCCTTTGACAAAACACTGTTGTATTTTTAATTTTAATATTCCTCTGGGCCCTTACAAACAAGGTTTGAAAAAAAAAACATTAAATAATAATCACGTTAAAATAAATCACAACACACGCAACCATACAATTGAAAAAACGCCTAATTTAATATAATATTACATTATAGGTACCTCTATAAAAACACATAAACTCCATTGCGTTTTATTTAAGTAGGTACCAAACATAATAAAAAAAACACAATCACAAAGTTAACGCGCTACAAAAAAGGTTGGCTTACCTTTTTATATCCTCAGCCTTGATTAAAAAAAAAACTTATTTATTTCTACTAGTAACACTGCGAGCGCACTGTCAAAGGCACGAAGGAAGACTGGCGGGCGAGCTAAAGAAAAACATGCAAGTGGATTCTCCCCCCTACTTATGTAAGGCGGGCTACAGATTCACGACTTGTCTGAGCAACTAGTTATTAGTGGATTACTTTGCTGATGGGAATCGCTAATAAATTAGTACTAAGAATGGTGTTGGCAAAGTCTGAGAATTATAGTAATCGGTGCCCTTTTGTGGTTTATCATTATACCTTAATGAGACAAAGTAGTCGTCGTAATCAGGTAGAAGCCCTTGATGAGGTAGTTCGTTCTAGGAAGTAGATACAATAACTAGTGCGTTTATAAGAATTAAAATAGTATGATTCGCGACCGTAACAAATATGGCATTACTGAGTTATCTACACATATTTTAGAGAGGAAAGATTTGTTTTTTTTTGTACTACACTAATATTATAAGAGGAAATATTTGTATTTTTGTATGTAACGAATAAACTTAAAAACTAATGGACCGATTTCAAAAATTCATTCACCGTTAGAAAGCTACAATATCACCGAGTAACATAAGAAAGAAAGAAAGAAAAATATTTATTTATCACGCACATGACATGCATAAAAAAATGAAAATAGAAACAATAAATATAACAAACATTCATTGCACGTCGTGAGTGCGATAAATGGGTTACCACTCAGCATGATGCTGTGCTATGGGGGCCCACAGCAGCACAGCGCTGGTTTTCAGTGGTCACCCGTGAAAAGAAATAAAGAAATAATATTTAAACATAGGCTACAAATTATATTGATATCATGCAAATTAGCCGAGCTATCACAATTTTCGCGGACGAAATCGCGGGCGAAATACTAGTAATTATTTTTCAATACACTTCCTCGAAAACTGGTAACTGGTAACGCACTACGATTAGGTACAACATGCAATGTATTTCACACGTGTGCGTTTTTTTTCATTTTCCCGCACGTGTGCGGGAATGAAAATTGCCACAGATAACATACCTATACTTAGTCCAAATTGGTTCAATGTATATAGTCTGAGGTGAATGTTTTTTTTTTTAATTTCGGCAAAGCACTACGCGTCTCTACGGCATAAATATTTTTTGAATATTCAAATTGTGTTTATAAATAGAATATCATAGATACATGATTATTTAAAACTGATAGTTATTAATTGATAAACAAATCAACATTTATTTGTGTTCTAAATTAAAAAATATAAAAAAAAACAATTTTTTATATTAGGCTGATTAGCAGCTTCATACCTTTGCTTCTCCATCAAACTGGCGAAAGCAAAGCGCGGAATAAAAGAAAATTAAAATCATAGTTTCATTGTAATTCATTACAAAAATATTTATCGTTCTTATAATTTATTTCTTCATAAGTGTATTGAAAAACGTCGTTTGATACACGTGGACATTTGTTATTGCAGTTCTCGGCTCAAAAACACCCTCGCCTACGGCTCGGGAGTTAATTCCGCCTCGTATGCAATAACAAACTTTCTCCACTTGTATCAAAATGTACTAAAACTACACGCTGTGACTCCGCTGTGTGTGTTGTACTCTTTCATGTGTGTGTTGTTTGTTGTAGTCATTCAATCGGATGAAATGAACTTAGAGGGTCTGTAAATTCATACACGTATACCTACGTATGAATTACTTTTCATTAATTCTACTATGTCCGCAAATTATATGTATTTTTGTTTAAATGCATACCTACAGCCTGAAATTAAATTTCGCAAGCTACCTTGGCGTTCCCCCTCAATCACTCGAACTTTATCAGGCAATGTGGTGTTCACTAGAAACACTAGATATAGGTTTAGAATTAAACCACCAAATTATCAGTAAGTAGATGAACTCTAAGGGTACGTGTACTCGCTGCCCGGGATAAGTGTGGACTACTCAATCCACGGAACCTTATAGCTCACGCTACGTTTATTAGTATCTACGCTCTACCACTACATTATCCACCGAAACTCTAAAAAAACGCACCTGTACAGCCAACCTTATAATCTCAACAACTATAACCCGACCTTGCAACATAGCCACACACTTCTCCCAACTCCACACAACACACACAACTCTCCAATTCAGCAGCATTACACTCAGCACTACAGCCACAGTGATTGTTGTCCGGAGACTTTTTTTATTCGCTTTGTGTTAATTTTATAATGGGTCTGAGTACCTACTGCAATGTATGCTGTATTGGATCCTAGTGATGGTGTAATGGTAGTTGGGTATTAGGCTCACTATACTTCGCCCTTTTACTTTAGTCTACGTATGTTCCTCCGATGAATAGTTTAGAAACTATTCATCCGATTTTGATGAATAAGATGTCAATCACGTGTCAATCGATTCCTTATTATGGCCCGGGTAAGCTACAACCGACTTCAACGTGTGCATAACCCTGGCAAAATGTTGTGCATTTGAGAGATGAGACCATAAAAAATAATTAGTGTATCATGAGGAGCAATTTGTTTAATAGTAGCAAAATTTGTGTGAATTGTAGTTTTAAAGTTATTTGAGAAAAACACATTTTGCTGGAGTAACGTTAATTACTTATGATCCATTAAATTGTTAAACTACTGTTAATTAACATGATTTTCATTTATAAAATAGAAAACTAGTAGAAAATGTGTAATATGGTACCTGCACTTCGAACATTAAAAAATCGGTTACACGTAAAACGTTTTTCTGCTTAACTGTACAAAACATCGGACACGAAGTTGCTAATTTGCGAAGACTACTCGTACGTATGGTGCGGCCGCTTTTTCGTGACCTTTTCGATTTGGTCGGCTTATTAGAGAATTGCTGACATTTTCTTGTTTTTGATATAACTTTCATTACAGCCGTAATTGAAAGCTGAAATTAACAGGAATTAATGTTCATGAATCATTTTAATTAGTTTAAAGTATGCCACGTTTCTTAATGTTTTGGGAACTGCGTATTTCATTGCTAAAGTACGACCAGTCTAAAATTAATCAATTTTGTTTTTATCTTCATATCGTATAAAGTTACATAATCTATTTTACTTGACGTGATAAGTGTCTACCATGGGTATTTTTTACAGCTGTTTATTTGGTTATAAGTGTTTTGGTTTACTTGCAAATCCGTTTTTATCTTATTTTTTAAACCATTTAATTCCATTGGTTTATGACAACCAAATCAAAAACTAATGTTTAAACTAATTTAAACAAATGAAGGTCTCCTATTGGTATTTTTTTCAATCTTCTGCGTTGAGCCGTTTTCGAGATCTGGGAAATCCCAAAACGTTACCGCAGCAAAATCTTAAATAAGTAACTCAAGAACCATACCACACACAAATTTTGCTATTTACAAACATTTACTACGCAACAAAAGCTATCTAATCATGTATTTAGTTCCGGGCTGAACGAATTTTTGAAAATCGATTTTGCCAGGATAACGTTTCAAACGTTACTCCAGCAAAATGTGTTTTTCTCAAATAACTTTAAAACTACAATTCACACAAATTTTGCTACTATTAAACAAATTGCTCCTCATGATACACTAATTATTTTTTATGGTCTCATCTCTCAAATGCACAACATTTTGCCAGGGTTATGCACACGACTTCAACAACAGGAAGAGTCGATGTTTACCTTATAAACCCCGAATTTAATAAAAGCGTAATTTTTCAGTAGTCGGGTGTTTTATTGTATCTAAAAACGAATCTTGAATACGAAAAACGCATCTTGGATGTAGAGATTTGCGTTACTTGCAAGCATCGTCATTGCAATCGAATGTATTCGTTAGTAATTAGCAATCAAAAGTTATCGATTTTGTCGTTATCTCTGTCGATACTGCCGGCCGTAGCACTCGATTCGATACGATTCGATAAATCTGACAGTTATTCTCGATAAAATGAGTTTTTAACCAATCGAAAAGTCGGATTTATCGAATCGTATCGATTCGATCGTTATCGATTGCTACGTACTTGCAGAGCAGGGCCAGCAGTCTCGACAGAGATAACGACAAAATCGCTAACTTTCAATCGCTGATTACTAACGAATAAAATCGGTTGCAATAATGATGCTTGCGAGAAACGCATCTTGGATAAAGAAACTTGCATTTCCCGTAAGCATCGTTAATGCAACCGAATTCTTTCGTGAGTAATTAGCAATCAAAAGTTAGCGAATTTGTCGCTATCTATGTCGAGACTGCCTGCCCAGGTCAGGATTTGTGCTTGTGTCCGGTTGATGCCAATAGGCATTATTATTATTTTATTACTTACCCTATACCTACTATACCTAGGCACACCTCTGCCCACCCCTTCAGGGAATGCAAGGGTGATATTATGTAAATGTTCTTATGACTGTGTTCTCAGGCATCTTCTATTCTTTTATGTTTTGTCTTACTGCGGTTATAAGTCTTATTGTCTTTTACCATCAGGAATTTATCAGTATCAGCCACGGAGTTAGGACCCGGTTGATGGCAATAGGCTCGCTCCCTTTTACATGGGACTTAACCATAACTGGCGAAAAGTGGCTGTACTACACTGGCCTGCAAAATTTACTAAACTTTTAATTGTTTTTTTTCTGAACTGTAGAAGTTATAGATTTTCTTTTTTAGGCCATTTCTTAGAAGTTTACCGACTATGAAGTTTTTATGTACAACATTAAACTCTTTTTCGAGTCCTTTTTGTTTCGTAAGTATAATAAATGTTAAAAGTTATTGCAATTTTAAAAGTGTGAAACTTTGAGCGTGGTATCCGGCAGAGTAGAATAGAACCAACCCATTACAGTTACGAGTGTCGTATAAGGCGAATAATGTCTGAGGCAGAACACCTTGCGCCTCCGTAGACCTGAGAATGGGCAGCAGCGTTTTCTGTTAGTCTTTCATCACTGCGATCTCCAATCCGCCTGCCAAGCGTGGAGATTACGGCTAATTCCTCCCATCATGGGCGAGGCTTATGTCCAGCAGGGGATGTTACGGGCTGTTGTTTTTAACCGACTTCCAAAAAGGAGGAGGTTCTCAATTCGATCGGTATATGTATGTACATCGATTACGCTGACATTTATGATCCGATTTACGTGATTCTTTTTTAGTTTGATGCGGAATAGTTGCCATTTGGTCCCATAAAAAATTAACATAGTTTGGCCCAGTAGTTTTCATTTTATGAAGATTTTTACTTCAGTCGTGTGGTATAATTTCATGTATGTTTACCGATTTCTCCTCCATTTGTGGAGCGATTCTCAAAATTCTATTTTTATTTGAAAGAATATACTCCTGAAATGGTCGCATTTAAATTTGGTGAAGATCTGATTCTGATCTTCGGAGATATACAACGGAACTCTTCAAAACTAGATGGGAAATCGGTCGTGATTGCTGCAATCGCTTGGATGTTTATTGTTTATACAACATCATGACGTAACATCACGCCTGTATGCTCTGAGCTCAAATTTCAATAGTTTAGGTATGTTAAGTTCCATTTATTGGGGATAAGCCTATTACCATGACATGTATTGTTAACAATGTAAAATAAATGCATAGCAAATATTTGTATAGGAAATTACAACTAAAAATGGAAAAATAAAAAAGTCGGTGACAAAAAAAAAAAATTAAATGAATCAAACAAAGGTCACCGACTTCTGAAGCTAAAGTTATTTTTCATTTTTTTGTTTTGTGAAGTCGGTTTTATTTTTTTGCAAAAAAGTTTATTTCGAGTCCCTTTTGTTTCGTAGTATAGGTACTTTGTGTACTTAAAAAGTTATTGCAATTTTAAATGTGTGATACTTAGGTACTTAGTTTTGCAGGCCAGTATATTAGGTACAACTCCGCCTAACGCTTCGAGGATAGAGGCGTGATGCTATGTTCATCAGGATTGGTCATGCACTCACTAAGCGGCGTAAACCATCCATTACTATGCTATTACGAAGTAAGAATGATTCATGCTAGCTCACTCGTGTCGTTTAGAGCTAAAATTAATGTGCATATCAAAGTTATGAGTCCTTGCGTCTCATTTTATGAAGGCGCCAAACGTAAACGTCACCGTCAGGCACCAGTTACCGTGTACAGCTACGGTAGGTACGTAGCAGTCATGGATGACTGACTTTATCTATACAAATAAATAAAATTGAAGTGTCTGTTCGTTATTTTCAATTAAAAACTTTTTACTGAATGCGAAAGTACCTATGAAGGGTGTAAAACACCTCTTAACGAAGCCGAAAGGCACTTGTTCTCCCCGTCACGTCACTGCGATCATTTTTTTGGTTCTACACCATACCTGGGAACTTAGTTACGGAGATATTGGGGGTCAAAGTTACAACTTTTTGACAAGTATTTTTGTAGCTCTTCGATACCCGCAATTACAGACACAATTAAAATAACAATGTACCGTGCCCGATCGGGCACGGCTGGGGACATACAGTTAAACACAAGTTTTTATTGTAAGATTTTTACTTCAAACTCCTCCACGACCCCCGTACTATTCAATCCATCCATCAGCACAATGATTTGAGTGCTTGGGTGTTACATTGAGTTCTACCACAAAACATGATTTTTCACCCCAAAAAAAATGTCGTTTCCCAGCAATAATTTTTGCGTAAAATTACTTAGTTTGATGTACAGAATGCTTGGTTGACGCCTTCGTGATGAGGTTGTTTACACCCTGTGTATGTATACGGTACTTATAACAAAAAAAATAATGTGAAAATTTTTGTCTGTCTGTCTGTATGTTCCGTCTAATCTCCGAAACGGTTTGAGAAGGCTAGAATAAACATATTAGTTCATAAACTATTGAAGTTCATTAACCTCCAATGCAATCTGTCAAGATTATCACTTCGCGTTTTTGCGCTTGCAACACTGCGGTAGCTGCGAGAACATTGCCAAACTGATGTGTCATTCAGACAAGGGAACTGGTCGCCTCTCTCTACTTCAAGTGGCATGGCGTAATCTTCGGTTATAATTACTATGTTATTCTCAGAGGTGATTTGTAATAGTTACGGTACTATTATGATATCACAAAAGTACAAGCCATCATCGTCATCATCAGCCTATTAATGTTCTCACTGTTGGGACACAGGCCTCCTCTCTATGAGAGGGAATGGGCTATAATCCACCACGCGGATTGTGGATTGGTCACATGTTTTTGAATTTTTTGGTTCTAGGACATGCCGGTTTCCTTCACCGTTTTGAGAGCAGTAGTGATGAAATAAATTACACAAAGTAATGCGCCTGTCTGGGTTCGAAACCACGACTTGCTGTTCGTAAGTCGGGGCCGCCACCACTAGGCCACCGCTGCTTATAGACCGCTGCATAGTACAAGAGTTGGTAACCTAATTAATTTGACAGCAAGTATCCAATACCATGATCGACTGCCTCGGTGGTCTAACTCTGGTGTTCGCAAGCGCCCTTGGATCCGATTCCTAGGTCAGGCAAAGTGTTATTTATTTTATTTTATAACACATTTGCTCGTAAAGGGTCTCTTATTTCACCCATTTCAATATCGTAATGTATCTCATTACGTACTTGTTGTGCCGAACGGGCGTTATCCGCTGATGGCGTGGATACGTGTACCTGGTGCTCTGCCTATACCCTATTACTACCGGGCGCACGCTTGTACTATACTTCGCCGCCAGACGGCGCTGACGTCCTACACCTAATTAACTGTAGCTGTAGCTGATCATTCTTCGCTATCTCAGGGCGTTGACCTAACGAGGGGGGATAGGGGTTACTGGGAAAATAAGACACTTATTTAACTTTCATGACTGTACAGGAAGCGATTTCAGGATTAATTCGCGCACTACTTTTTCACTGTTTACTTATACATATTTAATTGCCGTACTGATGACTACGATTTTAAGAAAAGTCGAGTTTACTAAGGTACTCCAGAACTTTACTGTAACGAGAACCCTGATTTCGCTTTCTGATTTCGGAAAACTTTAATGAAAATTTTGATTATGGAAATGTACAATCTTTCTGCAAATTACAATTTTGAGCTTATGTTTAAACACATATACATCGCCACAATTCTACATAACGTTATTTATGTACAGACATAGAAACAACGAAAATCTTTATTAAAATGGGGAAATTATTTCCATAAAACCGGACAGCTTTTCCAAGTGTCTGGATGAAAGGTCTTACAGGCTGAATTACACGAAAACTGTTGCTGTGACTGTAAGTATATAATTGCCATATACTAGACGAGTATATGGTCCATCTGAAACTGTTACTTATTTTTTCGTGTCTGTATCTTTCAGCCTGTAGCGATCCTTCAACTGAAAATCTGTAAGACAATTTTTTCCTGTTTTTTCCCAATATGGCCGCGCTAGACCGTCATACTCTCGTCTAAGTGGTTCAACTATAAGCTAAGTTATAAAAAATTACTATATCCAGGCCTAGGTCGCAACCTAGGCTCCCTGGACCTCGCAAAAGCGTTAAGTTACACTAATAAACTCCACTTGCGAGCCTGTATGTGTCTAGCGCGACTGAAAATTACTATCTAACTATTCTAGATTCACTGATGGCACTTTGTTATATCACTATATTGCCCATACACTGACTCTACACTATTTTTTAACTATAATCAACACTCTATGTGTTGGATTGGTGACGTTCGTCGCGAACACTTGTGCAGTAATGTAATGTACAACGCACGGTTTATCAAGATGCTCCGTCAACAGGGAACGGTACTTTTTTAAATCTTAGCAAAGAGTTTTTATGTCAGAAAAGTGGTCAACATTTTATGAATAAAATTAACTGTGGGAGATGAAATATAATAAGTAAACATTTAATTCTTTAATTTAATTAATTTTGACAATAACACAACACAACATTACAACCATTTATCTGTAACAAAAACACAAAAATATTAATTTACCTTCTTAGTAATACTGGCTGTTTTTGTGTCTTTGCCTTAAAAAAAGCGCTGATGCGCGCGCATCGCTAATTTGTGAACAAGTAAATGATTTATTCGTTTAAGAAAGTCCGAGTTTTATTTATTTCCTCGCAAATATGTTATAAAACGTCGTATGACATACGTGCGCTTTGATAATTACAGCCTCTGCTTTCTTGTAGCCCTCGCCTACGGCTCGAGCTAGCAATATCATCTCGGCTGTAATTTTCAACTTACCGCACTTATTATCATAATGTACTATTACTTTATCAGTAATACTGGCTGTTTTGTGTCTTTGCCTTTAAAAAAAGCGCTGATGCGCGCGCATCGCTAATTTGTGAACAAGTAAAATATTTATTCGTTTTAGAAAGTCCGAGTTTTATTTATTTCGTCGCAAATATGTTTTAAAACGTCGTATGACATACGTGCGCTTTGATAATTACAGCCTCTGCTTTATTATAGCCCTCGCCTATGGCTCGGGCTAGCAATATCGCCTCAGCTGTAATTTTCAACTTACCGCACTTATATCATACATAATGTACTATTATTTAACGGTTTTAAGTAGGTACACACTACATACAGAAAAGAAGAAAGGAATAGAACAATAGGTACAAAGGTGATGCTTATTTCTAAAGAAATCTCTTCCAGCATACCTGCGAAAGGAGAGAAGATAGAAAGATATGTAGACATAGTGTGTAAAAGAAAATAGAATACCTACTTACATAAAAACTTAAAGCAAGTAAAGAATTTAAATATAACTTACAATAAAAGAATATAATTACAAACATACAAGACAAAATATATACTTAACACAAATATAAACTACAAAATCCCTACTTCCCTACTATTATATATTTTATATATTTATATATATATATTATATATTTATATTATTATATTATATTATATTATATATTATATATTATAATATTATAAATGCGAAAGTAACTCTGTCTGTCTGTCTGTCTGTTACCTTTTCACGCCTAAACCGCTGAACCGATTTTGATGAATTTTGGTATAGAGATAGATGGAACCTTGGGAAAGGACATAGGGTACTTTTTATCCAGATCCCGATCCCGATCCCGGAATTATACGGGTGGAAACGCAGAGTGCAGTTGTGTATCGTATATCCCTACTAAATGAATTTTGGTATAGAGATTGATGGAACCTTGAAACGGTTGTGATCATTCAACATTGATGGTGATTGTGATGGTGATCGTGATGGTGATCGTGATGGTGATCGTGATGGTGATTGTGATGGTGATTGTGATGGTGATGGTGATTGTGATAGTGTGATTGTGATAGTGAATGATTGTGATGATGGTGATTGTGATAATGATTGAGATAACGATGATGGTGATTGTTATGGTGATTGTGATTGTGATGGTGATTTTGATAGTGATTGTGATGGTGATGGTGATTGTGATGGTGATTATGATGGTGATTGTGATGGTGATTGTGATGGTGATTGTGATGGTGATTGTGATGGTGATTATGATGGTGATTGTGATGGTGATTGTGATGGTGATTGTGATGGTGATTGTGATTGTGATGGTGATTTTGATAGTGATTGTGATGGTGATGGTGATTGTGATGGTGATTATGATGGTGATTGTTATGGTGATTGTGATTGTGATGGTGATTTTGATAGTGATTGTGATGGTGATGGTGATTGTGATGGTGATTATGATGGTGATTGTGATGGTGATTGTGATGGTGATTGTGATGGTGATTGTGATGGTGATTGTGATGGTGATTGTGATGGTGATTGTGATAATGATGGTGATATTGATGGTGACTGTGATTGTGATGGTGATTGTGTTGGTGTTTGTGATGGTGATGGTGACTGAAATAGTGATGGTGATTGTGATAATGATTGTGATATTGATGTTGGTTTTGATAGTGATGGTGATTGTGATAATAATGGTGGTTGTGACAGTGATGGTGGTTGTGATGATTATGAAATTTGGCACATCGATAGTTTATAACCTGGATTCACATGTAGGACACTATTTATCCCTTTAGTATGATTCAGTGGGACAGTTACCGAACTTTACGCGGGCGAAGCCGCGGGCAACAGCTAGTATTATATAATATTGGGTTATTGGGTCATCAGGAATTTCTCGGTAACAGTCTCGGAGTCTGGATTTGTGCCCAGTTGATGGCAATAGGCTCGCCCCCTATTACGTGGGACTTAAACATAACTGGCGAAATGGGGGTGTACTATAGTACAACAACAACAACAGTCCATAACGTCCACTGCTGGACATAAGCCTCTCCCATGATGGGAGGAATTAGCCGTAATCTCCACGCTTGGCAGGCGGATTGGAGATCGCAGTGATGAAAGACTAACAGAAAACGCTGATGCCCATTCTCTGGTCTACGGAGGCGCAAGGTGTTCAGCCTCAGACATTACGAGCCTTATACGACACCCGTGAGTGTAATGGGTTGGTTCTATTCTACTCTGCCGGATATCACACAGCTATGGTACACCTCTGCCTAACTCTTCGGGGATTACAAGCGTGATGTTATGATATCCCATAGGTATTTAGCAGATAGTAAATAAGAGTGCTTTTAAAGATTGCTTGACGGTTATTGTTCTGTGAAAATACTGCATCTTCACGCTCCAACAACTCGTGGCTAAGCAATAACACCATTTTTTTTTTTTTTATGTGATATCATCAAATGACTCCTCCCGCTCTGTAGTTCATCCAACAAAGAGATTGTAGAGTGCGTGAGCAAGGCCCTAAGCAATTACTTCAGAAAATTGTTCAGGGTGCTTAGAGAGTTGACATACTAAAAGTCCTGACATCTAGGGGGTGAGTCGGGGTGAGGGAGGGGGTTAAAGTTTCCATTTTTCAGTTTTTCGCTAATATCTTTTAGCTACACCCATGCTATAAATCCTCTATAAAGGTATCTGAAACAGTTAGCTTATGGCCAACATTAAAACAGCCAGTGTCCTAATAACCATTATAACACCCAAACGGGTGTTATAATGTTGTACTGAATTTCATTATGCAACTCGTTTTAAAAAAAGAACATCGAATGTGGTAGTGAATCGAACGTCTAGCACGTGCGATTCTCTACCACAGCGCCGTAATTAAAAAAAAAAACTTATAGGTTAATTCGAATTCACGTCGTATCCCGCCATTTTTGTTCGACATTTGGGTGCATTATCAGTATTGCATTATGTACTTTGTTGTTTACAAAAATGAGTGACAAGCTTTGTGAATTTTGATAATTGAACAATACAAAATGTAAATAATTATATTACTACCTATACACGGTTTGTTTGTAGTAAATACAAGCAATTAAACTTTCCATGAATTTACATAGACTTCTTAGAACATGCAACACCCTATGGTTTCAGAACCTTTTATGGAGGATTCATATCATGGATGTACCTAGATAAAGTCTTGTATGCAACTGTACATAATTAGGTATTAAAACACTCATGTGATACTATTATCACACTCGGCTTCGCCTCGTGTGATAAACCCACATTCGTGTTTTAATACCACTCATTATATAACAGTTGCATAAATAACTATTAAACGGTGCGTCATGGAGATAAGAAGTCTTCTACGCAATGAAAGCTCATAAAATTATGTACAACTTTTATCTTATACACTTTTTCACATTACTACGTATTTGCGAACTACACATTCCGGAAAAGTGAAAATTGAAAAAAAAAAAATACTTGAATTGAACACTACCTTTTGTATACTACTTCCTTCACGTTATTTGGGTATAAAAAGTATCTTATATCTTAAATCAACTCCTACTATATCAATTTACTAAATTTTATCCAAATCCGTTAAGCCGTTGGTCCCGGCTGTCATTTGTAGATCTTTGACAGTCGTTACAGATAGTCAGTGACGCAAAAAGTCTGACAACCAGTCTTACCAAGGGATATCGTATTACCCAGTACTAACTGGGTTGTGGAGGTCAGATAGGCAGTCGCTCCATGTAAAATACAGGTATTCAGCTGCATCCGGCTAGACTGGAAGCCGACCCCAACATAGTTGGGAAAAGGCTAAGCAGATGATGATGATGATGATGATCCAAATCTGTACAGCCGTTGGGATATCAAAACTTTTATCTACACTTGTCTTAAACACTTTTTCCAAATTTTCACCAGTGTTCGAGTATCGTGCTCCGAAGAAAGTGAAAATGGAGTTCATTTAGTGTGATGTGACCTTTGAATTACCGAATGTTAAATATGAGCTAGTAATATAAATTAGGTATTTTATTGATAACATAAGCTGGGAGTAGCTCCAAGCGGTGAAGGCGGTAACAGTTTGAGATCTCGTTTTCTACCAGTGGTAATGGAGCAGAAGCGGGTCGTCACTTTACATTCCATATTTCCTGTCGTAGAAAACGAGATCTCACTGGATAAAACTCCCATAATCATCCATGCCTTCGGGCTTATGTTATTGTTGTCGTTTATGATTTCAACCTCTTTGGCACGGTAGCCTACCCGGTAACGCAGGGGAGCAGCCAGCACACCTATTCACAAAGCTTCGATTCGATTTTCGATTCGGAAAGTCGTATGTGTATCTTTTTTTGACATTACGAAATCGAGCGAGATAGACATACGACTTTCCGAATCGAAAATCGAATCGAAGGGTTGTGAATAGCTACGCAGAACAATTCTTTGCTTTGTAATCGTCATTAGTTACGCAATTGGATTATCCATCATGAGTGCTAATAATAATAAGTGTCCTGTGTGTGATAAGGACATCGTTAAAGGGAGTAAGGATGTTTCTGAGGTGAAACAAAAAGGAATACTCGGCCTTATCAAAGCTAGTAAAGATCGGAACGATGATAAGCACTAAATTTTCCGCGCCTTGACATCCGTTCTATTTCACACTAATTGTCGTAAAAACTACACTCGAGCCGATACAATTAAAAAAAAATTAAGTGTTGCATCTACATCTCAAGAAGAGGCAGGCCCGTCTCAGCTCAGGTCTTCAGCTCCCCAATTCGACTTCATGACTAATTGTTTATTATGCGCACATAATGTAAAAGAAGAAACCAGAACGCCTTTGAGTAGAAGAAGAATAGTACATTCAGTTGAAACTCTTTCTATTCAGTATCGTATCAGGGAAGCATGTTCTATGAGGAAGGATTCTTGGGGTGACGCAGTTCTTGGTCGCTTGGCGACCATTAACGATCTTGTTGCTGAGGGGGCAGTATATCACAAAGACTGCTACCACACTTTTGTAAAGCCCATCGATTTCCCAAGTCCGAAAGCTGAAATCCCTAGAGACAGCCATATCACAGAGGCTATGGAGGAGATTTTTAACTACATGGAGGGAAGCACCGATTGTCAGTTCTCCCAAGATGAGATACTAGGTGTCATCAGGGGTGAAACCTCAGTGGCGAACCATCAAGGCTGAGTTGGAAAGGAAATATGGGGACCGAATATTGATCACTCCAGGGGTCAACAGATTCAAATTGCCCGTAGTGTGTTTTAGAGACACCGGGGTTGAAGAGGTTGAAATCATAAACGACAACAATAACATAAGCCCGAAGGCATGGATGATTATGGGAGTTTTATCCAGTGAGATCTCGTTTTCTACGACAGGAAATATGGAATGAAAAGTGACGACCCGCTTCTGCTCCATTACCACTGGTAGAAAACGAGATCTCAAACTGTTACCGCCTTCACCGCTTGGAGCTACTCCCAGCTTATGTTATCAATAAAATACCTAATTTATATACTAGCTCATATTTAACATTCGGTAATGCTTGTCACATCACACTAAATGAACTCCATTTTCACTTTCTTCGGAGCACGATACTCGAACACTGGTGAAAATTTGGAAAAAGTGTATAAGACAAGTGTAGATAAAAGTTTTGATATCCCAACGGCTGTACAGATTTGGATAAAATTTAGTAAATTGATATAATAGGAGTTGATTTAAGATCTATGATACTTTTTATCCCCAAATAACGTGAAGGAAGTAGTATACAAAAGTAGTGTTCAAATCAAGTATTTTTTTTTTTCAATTTTCACTTTACCGGAATGTGTAGTTGGAAAATAGGTAGGAATGTGAAAAAGTGTATAAGATAAAAGTTGTACATAATTTTATAAGCTTTCATTGCGTAGAAGACTTCTTATCTCCATGACGCACCGTTTAAAACCCCCTCCCCCCACTCCGCCTCACCCCCTAGACGTCAGGATTTTTAATATGTTTATTCCCTAAGTACCCTGAACAATTTTCTGAAGAAATCACTTAGGGCCTAACTCACGCACTCTACAACTCCTTACGGGTGATTTATTGGGTGAACTACTGGGCGGAGCAGGAGGGAGTGTCAGACTTTTACTGACTAAAACCCATCCATGTTCCTTCATCGCCCTTTGTGTTCCGGGGCCGCGGTATCTCTTTCGAACGGTCCCGCAACCCCGGCAGGAGCAATAACACCATCGCACATCATAACAGCTTCAAGGTCAAGCAGCTCTTGTCGAGGCCAGTCCGTGGAGGGCTGATCGCGTACACTCCATGCTTTAAAAGTTGGTAATCGTTGGTCTCAGTTGCCATTTGTTGAAATTTGACAAATATAGGGAATATGCACGTAATTTTTTCTACACTTAAATCAATAAAATACAGTATTGGTGTCGATTCTGTTGTGCACCATCTAAAGTTAATTTAGGCTATTGCTATCTTTTACTAAAAGGCAGTGCGAGAAAAGGGCGGCTATAGCTATGAACTAAGTTAGAGATGTCAAACTAGTTTACCTATGCCTTGCACTTCACCGTGTTTTTAGTCGACATGTTCTTACGTGCACCCTTCATTTGTATGGAAATATTAGTTCCAACTAAATTTGACAGCTCTTAATTACGTCCGTCTCTTTCTCGTTTTATTAGAGAGAAAAAGATAGCAATAGCCTAAATTAAGTTTAGTTTGTGCACAACAGAATCGACACCACTGTCAACCCAAGAAAAGTATTAAAAGTTAAGTTCAACGACAGTTCAAACGTCCGTAGCTGTCGCGGCCATGATGTGACGTCATTATCCACAATCTGCCTTGTTTACATCAAATTTTTTTGTCCCTAATAAAATAATTTTACTAATTGTATGTGCTTTAGTCAAGTAAAAATAGCAATAAAAATATTATAAAAAAAAAATAGTGAAAGCACTTTTCAAATAAAAGTGTTTTTTTTTGACACAATGAACTTTGACGTCAATACCGGCGCTATCGAGGACGATTACTATAAATTCCTTGAGGACGATGCGTTTTGAGAGTGCGTTCCGTTTCACCAAAAACATGCTACATAAAACAGTAAATTGTAAAATAAGTGATGTATTAGAAACTTAACAAGTGTACCACAATGTTTGTAGGTGCCAATACAAGGCACTTTTCATAAATAAAAAGAGTTTTGTATTTCATGCATATTCCTTATTGTTATGGTCAATCAGAAGTCCGAAAGTCTGACAACCAGTTTTCCTAGGGATTGTGATTGTGAAGGCCAGATAAGCAGTCTCCCCATGTAAAATACTGGTATTCAGCTGCATCCGGATAAACTTGATGCTACCTCCAACATTGTTGTAGGAAAAACATTTTTTGCAAAAAAAAAAACCAGAAAAGCATAACTTTATTTTTGGAAGTCGATGACTTTGTGTGTTTCATTGTTTTTATTTTTTGTCATCGAGTTCCGAAGGTTACAAACATTAAAAAAATACAACCGAATTGAGAACTTCCTCCTTTTTTTTTAAATCGATTAAAAAGGGATCAACTCCAAAAAGCCTCGATCACTAAAAATATTAAAGAAAAACAAACAATACATTCGGAAGTATCGTGTTTCGAGGTATCACTTACAAAATACACAAATTAATGATAATTATGTACTTTGCATTTGCAAAATTGATTTTATCAATACCTAGGAATGAACTGTGTAAGCAAATTTGCAATCAGTGCCAAAGTACATTATTTAAAACCGCTTCTATTTGTGTTTTTTTGCAAGTTCATGTTGTTAGGTAAAAGTACGTATTTGAAGGTTAGTGGTAATTAAGTTTATTCTACAGCCTCTAATAGGGTGCTGTGTAGCGGCAATACAAAATGTACTACAGCGCCATCTAAAGCGCCGCCAAACGTCCTGCGGTCTCGAGAAACTCTGAAAAGTTTGATGAAGCACGCAGATTACCTCTGCACAATCAGTTCAACGACCTCACTGTGGACGACAAGGATGAATCGTCAACGAATAACCACTACAGAGAAGCCTCAACCGGAGTGAAGAAAAAAGGACATATTCCACCCGTAATATTGGTGATACAGAAAGATTGGACACATGAAATAATTAAAAACCTTATTTCCCGTTACACCAACAAGTTTCATCTTCAGTATAGAGCTAACAATAAAGTTGCAGTAAATTGCCACTCAATAGAAGCTCACCAACTCGTGAAAGAAGGTCTCCGCAAAGAAAATGCAGCTTTCCTAACTTACACTCGTAAAGATGAAAAAGTTCCCAAAATGGTGTTAAAAGGCTTACCATCTTACGTCCAGGAAGAGTTATCTGCCGAGCTCGAAAAACTGGGATTTCCAGGTGCATCAGTCTCACAAATGAAGACACAAACAGTGAGTACATTGTCTTGCCCACCTTTTTTAGCAGTGCTTCCTGCTGGAACGGATATAGTCAAGTTTCGCAATATTAAATATTTATTTAATTGCGTGGTTACTATCCAAAAATTCATGCCTAAAAAGACTGCTGGGACTCAATGCTACAGATGTCAAAGCTTCGGTCACGCATCGAGGAATTGCAATATGCCCGCTAGGTGTGTTAAATGTACGGAACCGCATGCAACGAGAGATTGCACTAAAAAAAGACCGTATTGAACCTGCACGCTGCTGTAATTGTGATCAGAATCACCCTGCTAACTTTCACAAATGTGAGACCCGTCTTGCCTACCTGAAACGAGCGCAAACTAGGCGTGAGAACCAGTCTAGGCCGTTGAAAGCAGCGGCGATCCAGCACGCGACTGCACCTCTTACTAATCTACAACCTTCATTCAAGAAACTTTCATATGCCGGTACTGTCAAAGCCCACACCAATCATGATTATCCACCTAACGAGTATTTGGACCTACCACCGGACGACCCTGTGACAAAAGAGATGTTAGAAATACTTATCTGTGTTAAAAACCTTAAACCACAATTTTCTGCCTGTGAATCTATGTTAGATAAGGTTATGCTAGTTCTGACCCATCTTGGTCACTATGCATAATACTAATGAGTTAAGACTCTTATCTTGGAACTCCGATGGAGTTCGCTCAAAAATGCATGAACTACTCGAGTTAGCGGTACGTACCCTATCCATTGATATAATAGCTGTCTGTGAAACTAAACTGAATTGTAATACTCCCTTGACGACACCAGGGTTTAACTGCCATCGACAAGACAAACACCACAGTGGGCGGGGACAGGGTGTGGCCATTCTGGTTAATGAGAGACTTGAGTTCGAACCGATCGCTGTTCCTAAAACCAAGCACATTGAGGCGGTTGCTATTGGCTTAAAAATTAGCGGGAAAGACCACATCTTTGTTTCAGCTTACCAATCTCCAAACTTGCAGCTCGAATGCAATGACATGGATATGTTATTTTCTCTGGGGCCCCATGTTGTAATAATGGGCGATTTTAACGCCAATCACGGTTTCTGGAATAGTAGTTATGTCAATGCCCGTGGTAACATACTGTTTCGTCACATGCTTGAACACGATTATGTAATACACTACCCTGACTCACCTACCCAGGTAAACTATAGACCTGATCTTACCCCTACTAATCCTGATCTGATTCTAGCGCTAAATGTAAATAATATACATGAGGTTTGTGCAATACCTGCCCTTTCATCAAACCACTTTCCTATACTTTTTACAGTGAATGGTCAATGCTCTCGCAAACCTAATACCAAACACTTCCAATATTGTGACGCTGACTGGGATAAATACCGGTCCTTTCTTGACCAAAAGATCTCGCTTGACTCGAAGGTATTTAAATCTGAATCTGAAATCGACTACGCCGTAAACTACCTACATCAGTGCCTTACTGATGCTAGAGACAAATTTATTCCAAGTAAGGTACACGAAAACACTTGCATAAAACTACCAAATCACATCTCAAAAATGATCAAGTACAAAAATTATCTTCGTCGAAAAGAACAAAAAGTTTCACTTGCGGAAAAAAGACTGTTACGATCGGCTATTAACAAACTGCAACACTTGATTAATTTGGCTATAACGAAACATCAAGATAAAATATGGAATACTAAACTTTCAAGAGTTGACAATCCTAGCAATGATATTTGGCGACTGGCAAAGTCATTAAAACCCAGATCAGACTCAATACCTCCACTTAAAACACCTGAGGGAACTTTCACTACAAACATCCCCGAACAATGTGATGCACTGGCAGATGCTTTCGAGCTGAACATAAATCTCACTCGTGGCTGGATGAGCGATAGTGTTGACAAGGACGTTCAGTCAGCCATAAGTGATTTAAATGATCATGATATAAATGAACTGCATCTACCTGTGCGGCCAACCGAAGTCTGGGAAGTCATACGTAAACTTAAGACTAGGAAGGCTCCAGGTGATGACGGTATACACAACATTATGCTGAAAAATCTGTCGCAAAAATCTATTGTGTTTATCACAAAAATTTTCAACGGCTGCCTAAAATTAGGATATTTTCCCAATAAGTGGAAAACTGCAAAGGTTATTCCACTTAAAAAACCTGGAAAAGACACCTCTTTACCAGTTAGTTACAGACCTATCAGCCTTCTTCCGGTTTTAGGTAAGCTGTTTGAGGTTATGATATATAATCGCTTGCTACGTTGCTCTGACCAGCTTATTATGAACGAGCAGTTTGGTTTTCGTTCCTCTCACTCCACAGTACAGCAATTGGCTCGAGTCTCTGAACACATTTCCTACCACCTTAACCTTAAGCAGTCTACCGGTATGTTCCTGCTGGACATTGAAAAAGCCTTCGATACTGTCTGGCACGAGGGCCTGTTATACAAGCTCATCAGTTACGGAATTCCAATTGAATTAGTAAAACTTATCCAATCTTACCTCAATAAACGTAAGTTTGTGGTCCATATTGGTACTGACAGGTCCTCGCCCCGAACGGTGTCGGCAGGAGTTCCTCAAGGCTCGGTGCTCGGTCCCTACCTCTTCATCCTATTTGTGAGTGACGTTCCTGTGCAGGTCCGTACTCATCTGGCCTGTTTTGCCGACGATACAGCATCGTACACAAGCGATGATGACATCGACATTATTATAAGTAGACTTCAGTTATCGCTTGAACTACTTCAATCTTATTTCAACAAGTGGAAGCTAAAGTTGAACGAATCCAAGACTGAGGCTATACTCTTCACACGCCAACGTACCACCCCAAAAAGAAAATTAAAAATTGCTGGGCAATTGATTCCGTGGTCCACAGAAGTTCGCTATCTAGGAGTTACTTTGGATAAAAAGCTTAATTGGACAAAACATGTTAATAAATTACGCGTTAAAGGAGCTCAAGCACTCGGTTCTCTCAATCCCATACTTAACCGCAAAAGTAAGCTCAGCGCAAACACCAAACTTAGGTTATACACCACTCTAATTAGACCTTGCATCACCTACTCATGTCCGGTATGGAGTAGTACCTGTCAATCCAATTATAACCTGTTACAAACAATTCAAAATAAAGCAGTTAAAATTGCCTATAACACTCCTTTTAAAACTAATCTTAAATCACTACACAGAAATATAAAGTTACCTAGCATTACAAAATTCATTTTAAAATTAACTCGTAAATTCTACAACAAAAATAAATGTCATCCAAATACATTAATTGCTAACATAGGTGAAATTAAATTGAAAGATTTGCGACATATCGATGGATACGGTACATACAAGCTTCCCCATCACTACGTGTTGTTTGCACACAATACTGATAACGCGTCGTAGCTGGGCCCGCACGATGTGCCAGCGCTCCCCCGCTCCCACCGTATACAGTGAGCGCGCGGGAGGCGCGGTAGCTCGTGCGCCGCTGGTGGCCACGCGCGATCACCTGAGCGGCTGTTTGCACCGGTCGCACTTACGCTAAACGCGTAGTAAAGTTTTTGCAGCTACCCCCTCAATTATATGAATGAAGTTATTACAATAACTTCATATGATAATGTTAAATAATTAATTAATAAATGTCTCATGTTGTGATAAGATAATAAACATTACTACTATATACTTATAAAGGTGCTCTTAGCCTGCAAAAGTGTTTGTTATTAATATTAGTGTAACTGTTGCTTTATTTTAAGTTCTACAGCTTTGTATATTTTTATGGTAAATAAAGAATTTTTCTAAACAAAACAAACAGCGCCATCTACGACACAAAACAAGAACTATCGTCAAAATTATCATAGAGTAGAATAGAACCAACCCATTACACTGACGGGTGTCGTATAAGGCGACGACTAATGTCTGAGGCAGAACACCTTGCGCCTCCGTAGACCAGAGAATGCTCTGGTGGTGGTGGTGGTGGTGTACACGCAAGGTGTTAACGCTGCTGCCCATTGGCAGCAGCGTTTTCTGTTAGTCTTTCATCACTGCGACCTCCAATCAGCCTGCCAAGCGTGGAGATTACGGCAAATTCCTCCCATCACGGGAGAGGCTTGTGTCCAGCCAGGCGCGGATACAGGGGGGGGGCAATGGGTGCTATTGCCCCCCCCTGAACCGGACCAAATACGTCATTAGCCAAGCTTGAACTAATTTGACGGAATTGACACTAAATATTCTAGTTGTATATCTTGTCATGGACGTCGCCAGGAGGAAGCAGCTGCCTCTAGAGGCTCAGGATTTTTAAAAGTTATAGCTTGTGACTTGTCCTGCCTGATGTCATTGTGATTGTATTATAGCATAATTATCTGAGGCAATGTTGTAAAATTTTCGAGCTCGCTACGCTCGCTCTCGAAGCCTAGTTTTTCATGAGTCTTAACTTTGTCTATGAGAAGCTCAGGTAACTCCAGCAGGTCGGTAGGCAAAGTCCTACAATTTTTCGAGCTCGCTCCGCTCGCACTACAAACTACTTTCTCTTGGATGTATCTAAAATTCGACCAAGTAACTTCTACATGAACGTTCGAAACCATTCTAACCTGTCTTAAGGCAAGGTGTCGTAAAAATTTCTCCTCACGCCCCCCCCCCCCCCTCCTGGCCCTAAAGCTGGCGGCCCCCTTGTATCTTGCATATCATGGATTTCTGTAAAGTAACACCCATTTATTATCAAAAGTATATAATTTCTTTTAATGAATTTTCCAAAAATTGCCCCCCCTTAAAGGAAATCCTGTATCCGCGCCTGTGTCCAGCAGTGGACGTTATGGGCTGTTGTAGTAGTAGTAAATTCTTAAATCGCGCTATTGAAGTTATCTGCCACTTGAGATTATACAGCAAAACCTAATAACAACTGTCGGGCAGTAGCCCACCAGACAAAACGCCCGTCTGGTCGAAGGATCCTCCCGTTTCCATGGGTGATGGAGAACTGTAGGTAGGTACACCATATTCTTCACACGCCTATAGATGGACTGATCCTGAATTAGTCTCTTGACGAAGTGCCTCATTTGTCTATGTCACCAGCATCTGTATCCTTCAAGCCGGAACAGCAATGTGGTACCAGGTATAATTGACTCATCATATAAGTACCTGTCCTTTTCCCAATAACGTTGGGATCGGCTTGCAATCTACCCGGATGCAGCTGAATACCAGTATAATTCACATGGAGCGATTTCAAAAACCATAGAGGCTTGAATGATGCTCCAGGGTAGCCCGCGAAATTCAAATTTTCTTACGTTTTGTTGCAATTTGCAAGTCAATGCTAGGTTGCATGTTGATTAAAATATTGTTCGCGATTTTAAGACGTACCTATGTAGTTACATAATTATAATCATCAAAACAACCCTCTAATTTCATAAAAGTCGAGGAACGATTTTTTCAAGGTCGAAGTCATTGCTAGACCTTTATGAACTTTCAAATTTCGCGGGCTGGTTGGAGCATTCACCTTAAATAAAAAAAATCCCTTGAACAGTTACCTATCTAGGTACCTATACGGCTACGAAAAGGTGAGCGGAAAAGGTGATCTTAGTGAGTAGGTAAATAATACATTTTACCTCAAAATGCAATGGTGAGGTCAATGACTTCAGAACATGTTTTTATAGTGAAACATCAACAAAAAGTTTAAATTATTTGATAACAATCAATGCAGCGGACCCACAAAAACATTTAAACCAAAAAAGTAACGTTCTCCTTTCAAAAAACATTAGTGAATGGCTAACACTACGTAAGACCGAAGACGACAATCTCCTTCGTCTTCGTGTTGATGACTTTTATTCATTTGATTAAACAATACCTACTTGGCCACTTCCACAGTATCGTCGGTGGTAAACCAATTTTTTTCAAGGCCCTTCTAACCCTATAAAATTAGCAACTGTATTTGTTGTAGGTACCTACTTAGTTCAAACTTCGTTTGAAATTCTGTTAGAATAAAGTTCTAATCAGCTTGCACTACACTAAAGCGGTTGTTACGTCTGTCACTGCGGCCGATTAGTGCGAAATGAGTGGTTTTTTGATTTACAAAAAATCTATTGATTGGACTAAAAAAAATAAAACACACAAGACCGGCTTTATAGTTAGTTCAGTTAGTATGCAAAGTTAAGTTAAGATCTAATTTGAAGTACTTTTTGAATACCAGCGGTTTATATTGTTCGATTTGGAGGTGAGTTTGGATTTTTTTCTATCGAGAAAAGTTTATGGAATCGTGTTTTCATCACACATTTATTTCAAAATTAATGCTGCAGTATTTTAGGCGTAACGGAGAATCATGATAAGCCATTTGAGGCATACCTATATAGGTCTTATTAATACTGAATAGACCCGCAACTCGTCTGATATGAGCGTTAGCGATGATGCGGCCTAGGGTATAGGTACATACCTATTTATGATTTAGTTACAAATGACTCACACTGCACTAATGTGAATGGACGTGCCATGCCATGGAGCTAGAAGGGACGCCCTAGAAGGTCATACACGAACCTCCTCGGTAATGTTCTTCAGAAAGGTCAGCGCGTAGTTCTCGCAAGTCGCAACGCGTGCGTGTATGACCCAGATGTATGAACGTGGACGAAGTAAAGAAGTACTATCGGGGTCTTTTCCGCCTGACCATTTTAATTTATTTTCGCTTAAATCTTGCGGAGGCGCCCCGAGCCACGGCCCCTTAAAGTTTGAACCTATTAGGAAAGCGTCAAGTTTGGCGCGCAAAATAACAATAACTCTCGATTGGCGTGCGTCGTCAATGCGCTCGGCCGATTTGGTATCTTTTCATTCATTTTTTCTACACAAAGTCAACGGGGCGGGGCGAGAGAGCGTTTTTAAGTTGCGAGTGCAAGCAAAAATGAGCTTAGTGGTGGTCAGGCGGGAGTGTCCTCGATAGTAGGTACCTACCTATGTAAGTTAGTACTTACATAAGCTACCACACAATGAAATGACAATCAATGACCAATGACTCTATGATGTCAATGACTTCAGAACATGTTTTTAAAAGTTTAATTTATATGATAATGTAACAATCAATGCAGGGGATCCCTACGCCTAAGGAGTACCTACCTATGTATATTAGTACTTACATATAGGTATTCCTTTTGCTTCGTCTACGTTAGTAGGCAGCTAGTAAGTTAGTGCTTACGCCCGCGTGAAGCTTGTTAAGTAATTGTCCCACGGGATCATACTATCGGGATAAAAAGTATCCTATGTGTTTATCCAGGTACGTAATAAATCTCGTTCATCATCTCATTTCATCTCTCTCTCTCTCTCGTCTATCTGTGTTCAAAATCTCTTACAAATCCGTTCAGAAGTTCTTGCGTGGAAGAGTAACAAACAAACATCCATCCATCTATCCATCCATCCATCCATCCATCCTCCACGGCGAGACGTAATTTGACGGGCCTCACTTTGCTGTTCGCAGAGTTCCGTCTTTACCTTTTTATTTGGTCTGAGTCATCCTCAGAAACATTCGCATTTCTAACTACTACAACAACTACTAAGTACTACTACTACTACAACAGCCCATAACGTCCACTGCTGGACATAAGCCTTTCCCATGAAGGGAGGAATTTGGAGTAATCTCCACGCTTGGCAGGCGGATTGGAGATCGCAGTGATGAAAGACTAATAGAAAACGCTGCTGCCCATTCTCTGGTCTACGGAGGCGCAAGGTGTTCTGCCTCAGACATTACGAGCCTTACGACACCCGTGAGTGTAATGGGTTGGTTCTATTCTACTCTGCCGGATACCACACGGCTAACTATTTTACTAAAATTATAAATGCGAAAGTTCCTGTTCCTATTAAGGAACCATACCTAAATAAAAGTACCTAAAAGGTAAAGCAATTTTTAACGTTCCGCTTCGTGCTGAGAGTTTAAGAGTCCTATTACATTTTTTACGCAATATCATGATTTTTGACGCAGTAATTTTCAGCAGCAGTAAGATATTTTAATTATTTGCTTAAAAATAACGATAGTGCCATTCTCTTTCTTGTAAGTTGGAGTTACACATTTTCATTTTTCTTTTCGTGTAATTTACTATAAATATTTTACGAACTCAGTTTGCAAGAAAAACCCTCAGCGATGGACGCTCAAATTCACATTGTTAGATTAAATTCTTAAAAAAGCTAAAATTACTCTGAAAGATAAGTTGAATGTTTTACTTGTTTATTGGAGTTTTAGAGTTTCTATAAATACCTTGAGTTTTCGCGGATAAAATCGTAAAGAAAGCGTAATTTAAGCCATAAATGTCTTGATTCAGCGTCCGTTATATTCCAAATAAACTAAAATTTTGTTAAATAAATTAATATGATAAGTATAAAACTTCGATCTACACTGCATACGTTTCATTAGTTTTCGTTTGTCAATATAATAAGAAAAAATTACAATAAATAAAATTGAAGTACTATAATTCTGCGTCAATTCAGGTCGCTCCTCAATCTCATGTCAGTCTCGTCTCTAATTTTCGTCAATACTTAGCAATCGACAATCATCCGGAGATCGCTATTATTATCGACTCGTTTACGCCGATCGAAAAAATTTGATCCAGGGAGTAAAAATCAAAAAAATGCGAAAAAAATGTAATAGGACGTACTAAAATAACGGTCGCTTTCACCAACCGCGGCTAAAAGCAGTTATGATTAATTTCTGCGTTTATTTTTATTCATAACTGGCAGTTTTGTGGGCTATTTATTTAGATGTTGTACTTTACGGTAATGGTCGAGTCGATGACGATTGTAGGTACCTAATTGGTATCGTGGTGTCCTTGTACTCAAGTTACATTATGTATTACTAGCTGTTGCCCGCGGCTTCGCCCGCGTGAAGTTCGGTAACTGTCCCACAGGATCATACTAAAGGGATAAATAGTATCCTACATGTTAATTTAGGTTATAAACTATCTATGTGCCAAATTTCATAATCATCACAATTATAATCATCACAATCACAATCACTATCACCATCATTATCACTGTCACAATCACAATCACCATCACCATCATCACAACAACCATCACCATCACTATCCCAATCACAATCATTATCACAATCACCATCATCGTTATCACAATAAATCAACAATAATCCTGTATAGAAGTCGAATCCGCCATTTTTTGGATCTAAAAATAAATGTCATATTCGTAATCAGCACCAATGATAATCTCGGAATCGATATCCATATTGATTTTTAGATATTTCAACCCCATCGCACCCTAACAACAGGGGATGATGGTATTTCAGGTCCGCCACATTAAATCTTAAAATCACTTTTTGTAATACACCCGACCCGATACACCATACAAACAATACCAAACCCATTTCCCCCTTTAGGGGTTGAATTCTTGGTGCTGCTCGACGAGGTGGGCAAGCTCTTTGAAAGAGTCATTGCAAACCGCCTCGCCGAGCACCTTGCGGGGACTGGGCCGGACCTTGCGGAACACCAGTTTGGTTTCCGCAAGGGGCGCTCAACGGTGGACGCCATCATGCGCGTGAGAGCCCTCACGACGGGGGATGCGGTGTCCAGGGGTGGGGTTGTCTTGGCGGTGTCTCTCGACATCGCCAACGCTTTCAACTCCATGCCCTGGAGCTGCATTAGGGAGGCACTCCGGTATCACCGGGTGCCGACCTACCTCCGTCGAGTGGTCGGGGACTACCTGACGGATAGAGCCGTTATCTACCCCGGTCGCAGCGGAGAATGGAACCGGCGAGAGATGTCGTGCGGTGTTCCGCAGGGATCGGTTCTGGGGCCGTCCTTGTGAAACATCGGTTACGACTGGGTGCTGCGCGCCGACCTCCCTAGCGGTGTCAGCGTGGTTTGCTACGCAGACGACACGCTGGTGCTGGCACAGGGGGGGTCGCACGAGGCGGCGGCCGAAGCGATGACACGCGGGGTTGCGATAGTCGTTGAAAGGATCCGGCAACTGGGTCTCGAGGTGGCACTGCACAAGTCCGAGGCCATGTGCTTTCATGGGCCTCGGAATGCGCCACCTCCGGGATCCTCACTGATGGTAGGAGGGGTATCCATCGGCGTCGAGTCGACGTTGAAGTACCTGGGACTTGTCCTTGACAGCCGGTGGAACTTCGTGGAACATTTCCGACGTTTGGCCCCCAAACTGGAGCGGACTGGGGCTGCCTTCAGGCGGCTCCTGCCTAATCTGGGGGGGCCAAACGCCTCCTGCCGGAGGCTCTACGCGGGAGTCGTGCGGTCCATGGCCCTTTACGGGGCCCCGGTGTGGGCGCGTTCTTTGAGGCGGCGTGCCGCCCACTACCTGAACGCGCCCCAAAAGGTAGTAGCCGTAAGGCTGGCCCGGGGCTACCGCACGATTGCCCGCGAGGCGGCGAGCCTCCTTGCCGGATTGCCGCCATGGGATCTGGAGGCGATAGTCCTCGCGCGCCTGCATGAATGGCGCGCGGAGGCGCTACGCCGGGGGGAAACTCCGCTGCAGCGACAAATTGTCGCTCAGCGGACAGACTTCCGGCGGGATCTCATGGCGACATGGAGAGAGCGACTGTCGCAACCCCGTGCAGGGCACGCCACAATAGTGGCGATAAGTCCCCTCTTTGAGGAGTGGCTTGAGAGACGCCACGGCGTCCTCACCTTCCGCCTGACGCAGGTCCTCATCGGACACGGAGTGTTCGGGAGGTTCCTGCACCGAATCGGGCGGGAGGAAACGCCCGGGTGCTTCCATTGTGAGGATCGACCGGAGGACACGGTGGAACACACGGTGGAGGTGTGCCCCGCGTGGGCGGAGCACCGCCGTGTCCTCGAAGCGGCGATCGGCGGCGGCGACCTCTCGCGTCCGGCCCTGGTGCAAGCCATGGTCCGGAGCGAGACGGAATGGGACGCCGTCACCTCCTTCTGCGAAGCAGTAATGCTAGAGAAGGAGGTGGCGGAACGTGAGAGGGAGAGAACCTCTCAACGTCCCGGCCGCCGCGGGAGACGCCCCGGGCGTCGGGGGCCACCACCACGTAGCCCCCGGCCACCGTAGGCGCGGGCCTGTGGACGGTGAGCTATGGGCTAGCTCGCCGTCCGTCCGTCTCATGACATGACGACAGGCCGTGTCGACGGCGCGTTCGTGTTCCACGCGCGCCTCAAAGAGAGTCAGCAAAAAAGGAAGGGGTCCGTAAGGACCGATGCCTGCCGGGGTTGCGGGACTATTCGAAAGAGATACCGTGGCCCCGGAACACAAAGGGCGATGAAGGAACATGGATGGGTTTTAGTCAGTAAAAGTCTGACACTCCCTCCTGCTCCGCCCAGAGCGGGAGGGGTTATTTGATGATTTCCCATCCGAAAAAAAAAAGGGGTTGAATTCTGAAAAAAAACCTGAAACCCTTTTCTACCCATTTATCGATAGGAGTACTCCTGTGAAGTTTCGAATAAAACAGTCTAACTAATCATGTTTCCCCATACAAACTTTCGACTCCCGTTTCACCCCCTTAGGGAGTAAATTTCGAAAAATCCTTTCTTAGTGCATTGTTAGACCTCGTAAGAAACCTACGCGTGCTAAATTTAACATCTCTAGACCCAGTGGTTTGGGCTGTGAGTCGATTTTCAGACTTTGTCACCCCGTTTCTCCATATTTGGAGTTGAATTCTGAAAAAACCTGAAACACAACGTTTACTCATTTATCGATAGGAGTACTCCTGTTAAGTTTCAAATAAAATAGTCTAACTAATCTTATTTCCCCATGTAAACTTTGGACTCCCGTTTCAGCCCCTTACGGGGTGAATTTTGAAAAATCCGTTCTTAGTGCACCCCTAAACCTCATAAGGAACCTATGTGCCAAATTTGGTATCTCTAAACTCAGCGGTTTGAGCTGTGCATTGATTTTTATACTTTGCCACCTTATTTCACCCTCTTAAGGGTTGAATTCTGAAAAAACCTGAAACACATTTCTACTCATTCGAGCACTCCTGTGAAGTTTCGAATAAAATAGTCTAACTAATCTTTTTTCTCCATACAAACTTTGGAGCCCTTTTTCACCCCCTTAGGGAGTGAATTTTGAAAAATCCTTTCTTTGTGCATCCCTTTTTTAGGGTTCCGTACCCAAAGGGTAAAAACAGAACCCTATTACTAAGACTTCGCTGTCTGTCCGTCTGTCTGTCCGTCTGTCCGTCTGTCTGTCACCAGGCTGTATCTCATGAACCGTGACAGCGGGACAGTTGAAATTTTCACAGATGATGTATTTCTGTTGCCGCTATAACAACAACAACAACGCAACAAATACTAAAAACAGAATAAAATTAATATTTAAGGGGGGCTCCCATACAACAAACGTGATTTTTTTGCCCTTTTTTGATAATAATGGTACGGAACCCTTCGTGCACGAGTCCGACTCGCACTTGGCCGGTTTTTTTTCATCAAACGACTCCTCCCGCTCTGGGCGGAGCAGGAGGGAGTGTCAGACTTTTACTGACTAAAACCCATCCATGTTCCTTCATCGCCCTTTGTGTTCCGGGGCCACGGTATCTCTTTTGAACAGTCCCGCAACCCCGGTTCTTTGTGCACCCCTTGACCACATAAGGAACCTACTTGCCAATTTTGGAATCTGTAGACCCAGCGGTTTGGGCTGTGCGTTGATATGTCAGTCAGTCAGTTTCTTCTTCTTTTATATAATTTTACCCGACTGCGCCAGAAGGAGCTATCGGTCAGTGAAAGTCCCGTCAAAATCGGTCCCGCCGTTCCAGAGATTACCCGGAACAAACAGACAGACAGACAATACCTAACCCTCCTTTTGGGCTTCGCCGCAGTCGGGTAAAAATTGAAAAAAATGTTATTTTGGTATATATACATTCATATGCATGTAGTAAAATGCGGTTGTTTTTATATTACAAACAGACACTTCAATTTTATTTATTTGTACAGATAAAGCCCCTTTTCATCTTTCACCCCCTTAGGGGTTAAAATTTTTAAAAACACCGTTGCGTTAGCTTCCAACCATAAGCCTAGATAATAAATTTAGTGAATTTTACTTCGAAAATTAAGGACTTTCCATAAACAACTTCATTCTCCTTTTTAACCCTTTGGGGGTGGTATTATAAAAAACGCTGAGATACGTATAAATTAATTTTTAATCATCAGCCTAAACCCAAAATTTGAAGATCTTAACTTTAAAACTGACGATTTTCCATAAACAACTTCATCCCCCTTTTTAACCCTTCAGGGGTGGAATTGTGAAAAACGCTGAGACTTATCACTGTCACAATCACAATCACAATCACCATCACCATCACCATCACCACAACAACCATCACCATCACTATCCCAATCACAATCATTATCACAATCACCATCATCGTTATCACAATCATCACAATAAATCAACAATAATGCAATCAAAAAACGCTGAGACACGTATAAATTAATTTTTAATCATCAGCCTAAACCCAAAATTTGAAGATCGTAACTTTAAAACTGGCGAATTTCCATACAAACTTTCTTCGCCTATTTGACTCCCTTAGGGGTTGAATATCTAAAAATCCTTCCTTATTCCTTGTCTGCATTATAAAGGGAACCTCTGTGCAAAATTTCAGCTTTCTAGATCTAAGGGTTTGGGCTGGGCGTTGATGAGTCAGTCAGTCAGGCCTTTTGTTTTTATATAAATAGATTAAATCGTCAAGTAGTACATATGGGCGCAAAACCATCATTTTGATTTTAATTTTAAGTTAGTTTGTAATTTTTTCCTTCTTTATTTTGACTTATGCAGGTTTATTGTAGGGTAGTGAGTTTTCTATTTGACATGACGTTGAATTACTGAACTAATATTAGTATTTCCGTCTATATCATTGAAGAAGTAATCGTAATTTCCGTTTGCTTCAATAATAAGGATTATGTTTGATTTATGTAAAATGTTGTGAATGTAATGTTACTTCTGTTTATTTTAATAGGAGTTTATTTTGATATGTTCGCTAGAATTATTTAAGAATCTAGTTTAGAGCGAAAATTATTAAGTAGGTAGTTCATTTGATCTCTCCCGCCTTGCAAAATTAAATATTGTTATTTTATTCTACCTATCATTACCAACCTCAGTTTGAATTTCTGTGTCTATATGCCGTTGTAATGTGAAAGAAAGGGCATTCTTGCTTTATCTCATGGAATAAACACTCTGAACTGGAGTAAGGTATTTTCTTTAAACTGGTGCTTATATTTCCTACTGTTTATTATTTGCTGTGTACAATGATATTATTATTATAAAGAACATACGCCATGTTCATACTGAATGGCGTTCAGATAATATCGTTGCGAGTAATTTAAAACTACGACAGCGATTGATAATACGGAACGTATAAGATAGAAAGAGATAGCTAGCTATCAAAGTGCAACAATTGTGTCACTTTGTCCTCAACAATTTGTGCGTGCTAGTGCGATATCTACCTCTTTTTACTATAAAATATCATTGGCTGAGTAATAATTGTGTAACTGTGTGTATACAGGGTGGAATTTGTGCATGCCACCTGGAGGGAAAGTGCTCTAAATACTGGAGATAGCAAATTTTACTCAAAGGAAACATTCCTTTATTTTTTTAAATAAATTAATCTGCATTCAAAGATTTTGAAAACTCGCTTGCCACACTTGGGAATCGAACCGGCTAAATTCCAAAAAAATAACACCCTGTAATTTTATGGCACCAATCGTTAGGGTCAATCACACGGGTCAAATCTCTCTAACAAACATTATACATTAAATGAAAGGAAAACCATGAAATCTAAAGTTATAAATTCAATGGGATAAATTCAATACGATAAAGCACTTTTATTCAAAGGATGGACCTTTACAATTCAAGAAAGAAGAATTGCAATTTGCACGTGTTTGTTTGTGCAAATTGTAATCTTCTTGTCTAAATAGTTCTTCGTCATTTTAATCAATACATGTCGTCAAAAGATAATTGTTTATTAGGTTCTAACATAAGTAATTGGATCGGACCTTTGAGTAAAAGTGCTTTATGTTGTCCCATTGAATTTATAAGTTAAGATTTCATGGTTTTCCTTTCATTTAATTTATCATGTTTGTTAGAGGGATTTGATCTTTATGATTGACCCTATCGATTGGTGCCATAAATAAAAGTACAGGTTGTTATTTTTTTGCAATTTAGCCGGTTCGATTCCCGAGTGTGGCACGCGGATTTTCAAAATCTTTAAATGCAGATTAATTTCTTTTTAAAAATAAAGGAATGTTTCCTTTAAGTAAAATTTGCTATCACTGGTATTTAGGGTACTTTCCCTCCAGGTGGCATCCAAAAATTCCACCCTGTATATGTTGGTGCAAACCAATATGTTGTGACTCTCAACGACGACGGCAATGATGCCGACGACATACACTATTAAAATAGCAATATGAACGGTGATCCCCAAACTAGACGTTATTCTGAATCTTGGGGATGTCACGTCTTCAAGCAGAAATTGGTACAATCCTATGGGAACAGACAGGAATCTGGATTAGTGTCCAGTTGATGTCAATAGGTGAGCCCTCTATTACAAGGAACTTTCTAGTTTTTTTTTATTAATAAATGGGCCTACTTTTGATCTCAATGTGTCATTGCACTACTTATTATTTTTACCCTCTTTTGTACCACATTGACCGTGATTGACCGCAAAAAATGTAGACTTTGACATCATTAAAGAAATGTGGGGCATACTATACGTACAGACACCTTTCCAACTCTTCGGGATAAACAGGCATCTTGTTAAATTGACCACGGACCAACCTAGGCCACGACCTTATGGAGCATCATCAACAAACGCACACAATCATGATGAGCTCTTCCTTCATCGGACAGTGTCTTGTACACTTTTATTCGTTGAAAATAGCTACCGATCGCGAATGTTACCTTGTCACTTCTGTCGCAATGATTCGGCGGAACAAATCAATTGGCCAACATCGATGGCATAGTAATCAATGGGCTTGAGCTAACAATACTTATATGATGACGTACTAAAGGTAGGCCGAGTAGTAGTACCACTAAGACCTTCAGCTGACATGGCGTAGCGTATTAAGGAGTTCCAATAGAATAAAATGCCAGTTAGAACAGCCAGTGGTGGCAGCCAGGGGCGGTCCAAGAGTTCGTGGGTAACTAGGAACGTAGGTTGGACACCGGTCGGCGCTTTCACCATCTGCCTAGCCTTTTCCCAATCTATGTTGTGCTCGGCTTCTAGTCTAACCGTATGTAATTGAATACCCGTACTTTATTTCTGGTTAAAGACATTTAATTCTCATAAAGAAATTTACATTTCACTTACATGAGAACAAATTTAAACAAAGTATAAACTAATCAGTCACTGTCCTTCGACACTCGGACTTACAAATTAACTTGATGTAAAATTATTGCAAATCACATATTTAGGTTCGTGGGTACTCCCAAATATCTCACACTGAGCCATTATGCGTAATTACCCTACCTTGACATAAAGAGTGCGACCCCGTTGTCACAATGCAGATACATTAGTCAGCAGTACAACTTTTTAATTAATTCTGATATTTTGAGGAATATATTTTTTTAATTTGGTTTTAAAAATATTAATCGAATTCGCACCCTTTATCTCATCTGGCAATTTATTGTAGAATTGCACTCCTTGATATACAAGTGATCTTTAGATGGAGCGACTGCATAACTGATCTCCACAACACAGTTAGTACCTACTGGGTAATACAATACCCATTGGTAAGACTGATTGTCAGACTTTTGGAGCCATTGACTACTTATAAGGACTGTAAAAGATCTACAAATGATAGCCGGGAGGGACCAACAGCTTAGCGTGCTTTCCGAGCAAAAATCCTACAAAATCGAACATATGGTAAGGTAACCTACGAGTCTAACTAACGAGCAGAGTAGATTCATCAGCTAACAAGGACATACATGGCACGCTCAAGCCTGATTAGGAATTGTTGACTTACGGAACAGTTATTGCTAACACTCGCGTATCTTTACCGATATCGCAATGAACTTATAGCTGTGTTGTCGGTGTGTTGGGGTAGACAGAAGTGTAAATAAAAGTCACTGCCTAGGTACTCACGGTTCTATTGAGTAAGGTTCACACGCACAACACAAAACAGTAGAAGGAGAATAGAGAAGAAAATAGAGCACAGTCACACTAGTCACAGTTAACAAAGAACACGGATAAACAGTTTATATTTCACGATAAATGCGTTTTCGAGGAACCACAGAAAACAAGCGCGCACGCGTCGTTGCGGAGTTAGTGCCGACTGAAGGTCACGGAGAGGGCAGTCAACGATCGCGCGCTGCTCCCACCTCACTCGCTCGCTGTACGTCACGATGACGTAGCTCGGCCGCGGTGCGGTTCCAGTATACAGTGGCCCGACATCATCCGACATTATATTGATGTTGTCAATATAGATGCCGGTGATGTGTAATATGTGTTAGCGTTTAGAGAATGCAGCATTTATTTTTAATTATTTTAATATTAATTTTAAACATGAGAAATAAAACTTGGTAAATTAACAAATTTTGAGGTGGTAACCCGAACCGGCCATTCGTCAGTCTGTGGTGGAAAAAGAAATGTCATCTACAAAAATTGGAGGGTTCTAATTGCTTAGTTAATTGTTCTAAGGTTTTAATAGTTTTTCTTATTGATTTGGATTAAAAACCTGTTTATTGAAGTAATCTGATTTATTATTCTAATAATTCAGAAGTGACACGAATCCAGAGGTATTTATAGTGCTGATATCGGTATGTATTCTTTGTTTACTTCATCCTCAACGGCCAGAACAAAACACACTGAACAGGCGTATATTTTAGATGCAGATGTCTAGTTTAACTAATTATGGTTATATCGAGACCTTATCACGATTATTTCGGATAATAATAACAAAATTATGCAGCTATTACAGACCATATTATGCACGACATTGTTTTGTACAACATGGACATGTAGTGTAATTGAACTATCATGTCTCCAAATACTCGGCTGTGCCTTTAATAAAACCCATCACTACTTGCGTGTATGACCCATTTTCGCTTGTAGTACATACCTACCGACTGGTTGGTAAAGTTGGTAAAGTAAAATTTATTTTGTTTACATGCAGAATTAATGTATTTATCAAGATTTGTGCACACAAGGTTCCATACACACAAAATACACATAATATACCTCTATAAATCGTAAATAAAGAAATGAAATCAAGTATACTTTACTTTTAAACTTATAATGTACTTACTGTGAACGGGATAACAAATCATAAGACTATAAAATAAAATTAATGTGGATAATGAAAGGGATAATTTATTCATATAGATAATTCTACCTATCTACATGATTTTCTTTTGTAAAATATAGCTAGCATATTATCTTATTCCGAATCCAAATATTTTAAAGGTCTGATTATAACATCTTTATTGGAAAAAGAAGAAGTACATTTTACACATATCACAACATTGTCACAAATACAGTAAGTAAGTAAACAGATCAAAATAAACCCTAACGTCTAAACTTGGTCAAGCCAGTATCTTAGACGTTAGTCTCTTCCAATGGTGTTACAATCTGAGATCTATGAGTATAGTGTGATTAAACATTACAAGGCAAATTAATAAATAAGTAATGTATGTGCTCAGTTTAGAATGTGGGTAGGTAGTTAGTTACTATCAAGTATTATTAAAATCAACCTAAGAGTGTTTACCATTTTTATTTTCTAAGTACCCTACATTAGGCTTTAATTGCAACAGAAACAACAAAGACTATGAACTTAGGCAAAAAAAAAAAAAAAAATGATATTGATAATTTTATTTAATAACTTTTCTGTTTTCTTGCTTTATAACTGGTTTGATTGATATAACTTAATTCATTATAATGTTTGGGTACATTTTAAGTGTGATTAATTATATTTTTAGATTTTTGTAATTATTAGTTGAATTATTGATATTTTTGATTTTCTATAATGATTATTGTCTACCATTATACACCACTAATGCTGCTTTTGTTTTGTCCTGTTCCTTGTCCCAACCCACATTGATATTAATCAAAATAAATATAAATTATTTAGTATACTTATTTAATACTTACCTACACATTGTATTAAAAATCAAATTAAAAAGGAAAATAGGTACCTACTCACCGTGATTGCGATGTCGAACAGTAGATACACGCCGGAACTAACTGCTGAAATGCGTAGAAAGAGGAAGCAATCACCATCTCTTGTACGCGAAGGCACACGTGAACGATCGAGACGTAAAAACAGATCACGTGATCGGAAAAATACACTCAAATACCGATGCCATCGCTCTCGAACTAATCGTATACCACCGACTCAAAAGAGACGTATGGGTAGGAGTCGCTCTCGAGCGAAGAAGATACGTCATCGAACTGAGAGATCAAGGAGTATAATCTTAAGATACTCCAGTACAGGAAGTGATTCTACGCGGAGTAGATCTTCGATACGAATGCATTCTTCAAGTAGCGTCTTTAGCTCTTCAAGCAGCATTTCAACCTTTTCAAGCTCCGATCGATCTAGGTCTAGAAACAGACAGCCTAGAACAAAACGTCGACGCAGGGAGCGTCATTGTAGCAAACGTAACAGCAGAGATCATAGTGTAATGGAACGTTTCATCAATGCCATTAGTTCACATGGACGGAACACTTTCGTGGGCGCGCAAGACGTTATACCCAATTTTGACCCGAGCCATAGAAACCAATCAACAAGAGCTTGGCTGAAAAAGGTGAATGAGACGGCATCAATATATAAATGGAGCGATAAACAAACCATTTTCCATGCGCTACCTAAACTATCCGGATTAGCTCGACAATGGTATGAGGGCTTATCATCAGTTAAGTTTACTTGGAAAGAATGGCAAAAAAAAATGCTTGCAAATTTTCCTGATGATCGCAATTATGCTGATAAGTTATCCGAAATGCTTTCACGAAGAAGCCGTCGAGATGAGACCCTTGAGGAGTATTTTTATGAGAAGGCGAAATTAGTAAGTCACTGTAATATTAAAGGTAAAGAGGCAGTTGACTGTATAATCCACGGCATCTTCGATCAGAATATTAAATTGAATGCTCAAGGGGCTAACTTCAAATCTCCGAACAAACTTTTGAAATACTTACGTAGCATTTCAGTTAAGGCGGTAACCTTTAACAAAGACGCCAGAAAAAATAATCTACCCATGACGAAACCCAATATGACCTCTTCGAAAAACACAAATGCTAATAGAAATGGCAGCACATCAAATTCGACTACGCCTACTTGTTACAACTGCTCAGAACCTGGTCACACCGCACCTAAATGCCGAAAAGAACCACAAAAATGTGGCAAATGTTCCCGTATAGGACATCTCGCTGAATATTGTAGGCGTGATCAAAATACAAATGACGCTATTAAAGCGAAGTTAGGTGCAAACAATTCCAGCGGCTCTAGTAAGGTACAGCGCATCACTACTGAAGGCGAAACTGGTGATATTATATACAACAAGAGTGTAAAAGTTAATGATAAGAGTAAATTAGCATTTGTAGATTTTGGCAGTCAATGTTCATTGATAAAGAGAAGTGTAGTTGATGAGTTAGGACTTAAGATAGATGACAAAGATATTCAACTATTAAAAGGTTTTGCCTCCGGTACACTGACGCCACTTGGAAAGGTAACCATCGACTTAAAAGTAGATTTTGTTGAGGCCGATGTTGAAGCTTTTGTAGTACCAAACGAATTTCTAAATACAGACCTACTTATCGGACAGAATGTTACTGAGCTACCAACCGTTACTGCATTTAAAACAAAGTCCAGTCTGGTACTATATTCGGATGATTCAGAACTCGAAAAAATACAAGTATATCTTGCCGAAGATGTTATTGTCAACAACATGACGATTGTAAAGACGATTCTTCGTAATGAAGACTACACGGGACATATTTATGTACCAGGAAACACATCATTTAAAGACGGTGAAGAAATTATTACGCTGCCGGGAGCCTATTATGTTAAAAATGGTGTAGGCCACATACCTGTAGTGAGCTTTGAAAAGAAAGACGTTACCCTGAAAAAGAATAGACTATTAACGCGAGCTCGACTTTTGCCAACGTTGGCTAAAGCCACACCTTTGAATCCTCCTACTGAATTTCAGGTAAAAACAATAACTCTGTCCGACTCTGATCCTATCCCTAAATATGACAAAATAATCACTATTGACATGCTAAATATAGGAAGTGACTTGACGCAAGAACAAAAACAATGTCTAATTGATTTAGTTAATGAGTTTAGAGACTGTTTTGCACTAGATTTAAGCGAATTAGGATGTACGCATATATCGGAAATGCACATTCAACTACAAGATAATACACCAGTTTCATATAAACCATACCGGCTTCCGCATAGCGAAAGATTAGTTGTGCGTGATTTGATAAAAGAACTTTTAGATAACGAAATAATTCAAGAATCCAATTCATCGTATGCAAGTCCGATAGTATTAGTTAAAAAGAAAAATGGTGAATACCGCTTGTGCATTGACTATCGGGCCTTGAATAAGAAGACCGTAAAGGACTCATATCCAATGCCAGTTATTGATGACCAATTAGATCTCCTCAGCGGGAAATCTTATTTTACTAGTTTAGATCTAAAATCAGGGTATTATCAAATTCCGATGGCTGAGGAGTCTAAGCATCTAACTGCATTTATAACACCAGATGGGCACTACGAGTATACTCGTATGCCCTTTGGCCTGGTCAATGCCCCCGCTGTATTTCAGCATATGATTAATAGAGCTCTGGGAAAAGATAGATTTAGTCTGGCACTCCCTTATATGGACGACTTGTTGTCACCAGCAGCTTCCATTAACGAAGGTCTTCAGAACCTTCGACGAATCATGATTTCATTACGGAATGCTGGATTGACACTAAACATATCCAAATGTCATTTCTTTGAAAGAAAACTAGATTACCTAGGTTATGAAGTGTCAGATGAAGGGTTACGACCTGGAACTAAGAAGACAGAAGCAGTATCTTTATTCCCAACTCCTAAGACTGTACATCAAGTCAGACAATTTGTAGGGTTGGCAAGCTTTTTTCGTCGATTCATACCAGGCTTCGCAAGCATCGCAAAACCGCTCACAAGGCTTACAAAGTCTAATGTACCTTGGGTCTGGGGTAATGAGGAAGAGACAGCTTTCCAAACAATAAAATCTAAGTTGGTCGAGAGACCTATATTAGCCTTATATAACCCAGCATATTTAACAGAGGTCCACTGTGACGCTAGCAAGTTAGGAGTTGGCGGTATACTGCTGCAAAAAGTCGATGAAAAGTCGCCATTAAGACCGGTAGCCTACTACAGTAAACAGACGACTAAAGAGGAAGAACATTTACACTCATACGAGTTAGAAACACTCGCCGTCGTTCAGTCATTAAGGAAATTTCGTACTTATCTTATTGGTATAACGTTTAAAGTATATACAGATTGTAACGCAATAAGAACTACCCTAACTAAAAGAGATTTAATTCCAAGAATTGCCCGGTGGTGGCTGCTATTGCAAGAATACAATTTTAATATAGAATATAGACCCGGAGAGAATATGCGTCATGTTGACGCACTAAGTCGTAATCCCGTTCAATGTTCCGATTTTGGTGATTTAGATGACATGCGCGCTTACGAGATAATGAACATTACAACTTCAGATTGGTTACAATCAGTACAAATGTCAGACCCTAAACTTAAACTAGTAAAATTAATATTGCAAACTGAAAGTAAAGAAATTAAGGACATAATAAATAACTACAAAATAAAAGAAAATAAGATATATAGGAAGGTAGGTGACAGTTTAAAATGGGTTGTACCTAATAGTGCTCGGTGGCGTGTATGTCAGCTGAATCACGATGAAGCAGGACACTTCGCCGCAGACAAAACATTAGATAAAATCAAGCAAGATTATTGGTTCCCAAAGATGAACCGGTTTGTACGTAAGTACGTATCAGCTTGCCTAAACTGCGCATACAATAAGGCTTCCACCTCCAAAAGTAGCGGTTTTCTCCATCCTATTCCCAAAGGGAACATACCATTTCATACCTTACATATGGACCATCTTGGTCCATTTGTTAGGAGCAAGACTGGTAATTCCTACATATTAGGTATCATTGATGGTTTTAGTAAGTTTATCTTTATTAAGGCCGTTAAGAATTTGAAAAGCAAAACTACCATCAAAATCCTTACTGAAATTTTCAGTATAATCGGATGCCCGAAAGTTATAATATCTGATAGGGGGACTAGTTTCACATCATCAACCTTTGAGGCATATGTTAAGTCTATCGGCGCGAAACATGTTTTGAATGCAGTTGCCACACCCCGCGCTAACGGCCAGATAGAGCGGTATAACCGGACGATACTGGAGTCAGTTGCTGCATCCAATCATGGCTGCGATGAACGATGCTGGGATGAACATTTAAGTAAAATACAATGGAGTCTGAATAATACACGAAATAAAAGCACAGGAACATCTCCATCAGAGATTGTTTTTGGTCATAGAACAGTTAATCCTAGCGAGGGTTCTGTCTTAAATTCCATTCAGAATGACCTCGAAAATATTCAATTGACATCGCCTACGGAATCGAATGAGACGGATCTAGATATCCAAGTGCAATGTACGAACATATCAGAGGTAGACTCTTGCGTAGCGGACTTGAATTCTGCGAGGGTATCAGCTCGGAGAATAGCCGAACAAAATATAAAGAAAAACCAAACGGCAATGAAAGCTTATTACGATAGTAAGAAATCACCCACTAAATTCTTCGCGCTTGGAGATCTTGTTATGATTCCAAACTATCACATCCCTGCAAGTGGTAAAAGCAAAAAGTTATTACCCAAATTTAGAGGACCCTACAAAATTAGTGCTGTTCTTAATAATGATAGGTACGAGGTCTCTAGTATTGAGGGCCATGCAAAACGAAAGTACAAAAGTGTATACCCTGCTGATGCTCTAAAGAAGTGGATTACTATTACTGCGTCTGATGATGATGACGACAATAACAATAGTGACTCCAGTAACGACACTAATGAGTGTTCAGAAACTTAATATTTATACATTTATACAGCCTCCTATAATATTCCTTTATTTTCTACCATGTACATAGTTGAACGTATTCTTGTATTATATTATATAGTATATACCAAGTAATAGTCCCTATCCTGACAGAAAATGTTTCAGGTCTGCAACTAGGCCAAGTCCTCCTATTTATTGGCTAAAAGTTCATGTCTGATGCATTGTGAAAAAAAAAGTGTAAGTTTAATTTTCTTTCTATCTTAAAGTGAAACATGCTACTTACCTGTGGTGCTCACTTCAACCTATTAAGAGATGTAATAAAAGTGAAACATGCTACTTACCTGTGGTGCTCACTTGAACCTAATAAGAGATGTAATAAAAGTGAAACATGCTACTTACCTGTGGTGCTCACTTCAACCTCTTATGAGATATAGTAAAAGTGAAACATGCTACTTATCTGTGGTGCTCACTTGAACCCAATTAGAGATGTAATAAAAGTGAAACATGCTACTTACCTGTGATGCTCACTTAAACTTATTTAGAGATGTAATAAAAGTGAAACATGCTACTTACCTGTAGTGCTCACTTTAACCATTTTATAAATGTATTAATAGTGAAACATACTACATACTGTAGTGATCACTTCAACCTATCTATGGGACATATTTATAGTGAAACATGCCATGTTATTGTGGTGATCACTTTAAATTAAAGAGCCAATCAATTATACTCTGTTCAGTGCTCACAACCCTTAGGTAATAATGAACATTTTGTCCACAGGCATTCCAACTCAATCGGACATGGAACTTATATATCTGCTAAGAAGGCATGGCTGGCACATCATAAATCAGGAATTCAGGATTGATTAGTCTTAATTTTATCTTTATTATTATTATCGTGATTTTATTTAATTTTATTTTGGTTTGCCCTTTTCTTGTATTTCAAAATGATAATTTACCATTGTTTTGTATAGAGTCATACAAATCACCCGAATGGCCGAGTCGGAATAGGGTCATTCCGGTTAAAGGACGGCCGACTGTTAGCGTTTAGAGAATGCAGCATTTATTTTTAATTATTTTAATATTAATTTTAAACATGAGAAATAAAACTTGGTAAATTAACAAATTTTGAGGTGGTAACCCGAACCGGCCATTCGTCAGTCTGTGGTGGAAAAAGAAATGTCATCTACAAAAATTGGAGGGTTCTAATTGCTTAGTTAATTGTTCTAAGGTTTTAATAGTTTTTCTTATTGATTTGGATTAAAAACCTGTTTATTGAAGTAATCTGATTTATTATTCTAATATATGTGATTATTATAAATACATATAAATAAATCTGTTTGTATGTAAATGTGTTGTGTAATAATCCATACAAATATGTAAACTAAATATAGGTGTATACCCTACACCACCCCCCTCCAGAGACCGTCAAGGGCGATAAAAATCTGGAAACTTGACCCGACGACCAGAACGAGTAGTATACTCGGTTTTGCCGCTAGGTGAAGTGTCGTTATGGGGGTCAGCTTTGTCGGCCAATATGTAGGCTGGTTTTAGGCGGTCGATTGAGACCGTGACCTCTTTGCCTTTAAATAAAATTTTAAAAACTTTGTCACCCCTTTGCAGAACTTTGTGAGGACCTGTGTACGCTGCTTGCAGCGAGCCACGTAATGCGTCTTCACGAAGGAACACGTGATCAGTGGTCTGCAGATCCTTAAATATAAAAATGCTCGCTTTATTGTGACGGGAAGCTGGAGTTGGCTGCAAGCTGTGAGAAAACTTGCGGATGCGCGCAGCAAAGTCCGTGATGTCGGTCGTTCCGTCATCGCTGGGAGTAAAAAATTCTCCTGGGAGCCTTAGCGGTTCGCCGTAAACTAGTTCGGCGGAAGACGCTTGGACATCCTTTTTGAATGCGCTCCTTATGCCAAGCAATACCCACGGCAGGGACTCGGTCCACTTGTCATTGGCATGGCACGTGATGGACGCCTTGAGTTGCCTGTGAAATCGCTCCACCATGCCATTACACGCTGGATGGTATGCCGTTGTCCGTTTGTGCTGGAAACCAGCAATCTTGGACAATTGTTCGAACAGAGCCGACTCGAACTGACGGCCTCTGTCCGTAACAATGTCGGTTGGACAGCCAAACCGGGCAATCCATCCAGACAGCAATGCTTTAGCTACTGTCTCGGCAGTAATGTCGACAATAGGTACGACCTCTGGCCACCTGGTAAATCGGTCGACTGCCGTCAGACAGTATCTAAAGCCTTGTGAAATTGGGAGCGGGCCCACAAGGTCAATATGAATCGTGGTGAACCTAGCGCGTGGGAGGTGATAAGCTCCTAATGGCGCAGATACATGACGGCTCACTTTAGCCCGCTGGCATGCTAGACAAGCTCGTGCCCACTCCCTGCAGTCCTTCCTGACGCCTGGCCAAACGTAGCGCTCTGCGATTAATTTGGCAGTCGCTGAGACGCCTGGATGACTGAGGGAGTGCAAGCTGTCAAATGCTTGCTTCCGCAGCATTTTGGGCACAAATGGTCTGGGAGACGCTGTACTGACGTCGCAGTACACGGACGTACGCTCCCCTGGGACCTGCACCTTCTCAAGCACCAGTGAAGATCCTTCCTGAAGAAGTTTCTTCAGTTCGGGATCTGATGCTTGAGAGTCTGCGAGGGTACTGAGGCTGACCGGCACCTGTAATTCCTCCACGCGAGATAAGGGGTCGGCGACAACATTGTCCTTGCCAGCAATATGCCTTATCTCGGTGGTGAATTGGGCAATGAAGTCGAGGTACCGGAATTGCCTAGGCGAGCAGTTTCTCTTCCGTTCATGGAATGCGAAACTGATCGGCTTGTGGTCCGTGTACACGACGAAGTGCCTGGCCTCCAGCATGTGGCGAAAGTATTTGATGGCCTCGTAAATGGCCAGCAGCTCCCTGTCATAGGGAGAGTACTTCACTTGCGAAGGGCTAAGCTTCCGGGAAAAGAAAGCTAGTGGCTGCCAGCCGTCTTCGCTAAGCTGCTGTAACACCGCGCCGATTGCAGTATCCGACGCATCGGTAACCAATGCGAGTTTGGCATTGCAATCGGGGTGTGCTAATAAAGCAGCGTTAGCTAGGCTTTCCTTGCAGTCCTCAAATGCTCGTAAAGTACTCTCCGCCAAACATATGGGGTGCGAGCCCTTTACGTTGCCAATCAAAAGATTGTGAAGTGGCGCCTGTATCTGTGCTGCGTGAGGCATGAAACGCCTATAAAAGTTGATCATGCCCAGAAATCGGCGCAACTGACGAACATCCTTGGGCTGTGGGAACTTCTTGATGGCCTCGACCTTGGTGTCCAGTGGTTTTGTGCCCTTTTCGGAAATATGGTAACCCAAAAATGTTACCTCCGGGACACCGAAAACACACTTGGACGTGTTTACCAACATGCCGAAGTCCTTCAACCTATTAAAGATAGTACGGAGATGCTCCTCGTGCTCTGCTTCTGTCCTAGAAAAAATTAAGAAGTCGTCTAAATAGCAGTAGCAGAATTCTAGCCCTCTGGTCATCTCATCGACAAAACGTTGAAACGTCTGGCCTGCGTTACGCAGACCAAACGTCATGTACGGGAATTCGTACAAGCCGAACGGTGTGGTGATGGTGGTCTTCGGGATGTCGTCTGGACTGACAGGTATTTGGTTATAGGCTTTTACGAGGTCGATTGTAATAAAAATTCGACAGCCTGCAATGCTGTGTGCAAAATCGTGTATGTGCCTAATCGGATACCTGTCAGGGACCGTTCGCGCGTTGAGCATGCGGTAATCTCCGCATGGTCGCCAACCGTCGTCCTTTTTGGGGGCGAGATGGAGTGGAGATGACCAGGGACTCTCCGAGGGTCTGGCAGTTCCATTGGCCAGCATCAGCTGGAACTCCTGCTGTGCAATTTTTAATTTATCCGGTGCTAGTCGCCGAAACGAAGAAGATACTGGAGGGCCTGGGGTCGTGCGGATATGGTGTACCGTGTTATGTGGTGTGGTGCGTAGTGTTCCGGCAGGTCGGGTGATGTCGGGAAAACTGTCGAGGATTCTGTGGTACCTCGAGTCGCCAGAAGACACCTTTACAGAGAATAAAGACGAATCTGATGGATTCGAGGCAATACAAGAAACATTGGTATTACTGTCGATTAACCGTTGGTTTCTACAGTCAACGATTAAAGAGTAAAAACACAAAAAGTCTACACCTATGATAGGTTTTGTAACCTCAGCTACCACAAAACGCCACTTAAAGTCCCTACGAAGTCCTAAATTTAAGTTAATTTCGAGGAAACCAAATGTTGGAATGGGCGTCCCATTCGCGGCCACAAGTTGGTAGTTGGTGGGCGCACGACGATCACTGAGCAGACGACGAGGGTACACGCAGAGGTCGCCTCCAGTATCGACCAGGAACTGCGTGTTTGTTCTTCGGTCCGTGACGAACAGGCGACCAGTAGAGGCGGGGCAATCGTCTGTCGCCATTATCGACTGCCCGCGGCGTTTCCCTTCTTGTAGTCGCAGGGCTTGACGCAACGCTTGGCCTTCTCGCCGTGCATCGAGTGGTACCAGCACTGTGGGTGTTTCCTGTAGCTGGAGTCTGAGCGGGTTGAGGAACGTTGGCGTGAGTGGCGTCGCTTTTCTCGACCACGGCTGTGGGAGCGGTTACGCGACCGACTGTCACGCAGCTGCACCGTCAGGTCCCTCATCGCTCGCTTCAGCTCCGCGATTTCGGCTGCCATCTCACTCACAGTGGGTCCATCTGCCGAAGTTGTTGCTACGTGGCTCGGTGCCACGATGTCCTGGACACGATCCGCCAGGTCAGCCAGCGCCTCCAAGGTGCTGTGCGGTTGCGATGCCAGCAGTGGCTGGATGCTGCTGGGGAGTCGGCTGCTCCAAATGGTGCGCACGAAGTCCTCGGGCACGCTCGGTCCGGCTAGACCCTGCAGGTGGCGAAGAAACTGCGACGGCTTCCGGTCTCCCAGCTCCTCATGCATCAGCAGCTGCTTCACCCTCTTTTCTTGGGAGGCGGAGAGGCGCTTCACCAATTCCGTCTTCAGTTTGACGTAACGGTTGGTGGCGGGTGGAGACATGATGACGTCCTTCACCTCCTTTGAAAATTGGGGGTCAAGATGACCGACCACAAAATTAAATTTCGTGACGTCATCCGTCACGCCGGCGTTCTCAAATTGCGCTTCTATTTGGGCGAACCATAGCTCGGGCTCTTCTGGCCAGAACGGTGGCAACTTTAACGGCGCACGGCAAATCTCGTGCGAAGCCACAATGGACACGCGCTTCGCCTTGCGCGGTCTCCGCGTGACATTTTCCGCCGGCTGTGATGACGCGGTGTGCTCGGACTCACTATCACTCATTTTATTAGTGTTCGACTCGGGGTCACCAGTATAGCTGTGTTGTCGGTGTGTTGGGGTAGACAGAAGTGTAAATAAAAGTCACTGCCTAGGTACTCACGGTTCTATTGAGTAAGGTTCACACGCACAACACAAAACAGTAGAAGGAGAATAGAGAAGAAAATAGAGCACAGTCACACTAGTCACAGTTAACAAAGAACACGGATAAACAGTTTATATTTCACGATAAATGCGTTTTCGAGGAACCACAGAAAACAAGCGCGCACGCGTCGTTGCGGAGTTAGTGCCGACTGAAGGTCACGGAGAGGGCAGTCAACGATCGCGCGCTGCTCCCACCTCACTCGCTCGCTGTACGTCACGATGACGTAGCTCGGCCGCGGTGCGGTTCCAGTATACAGTGGCCCGACATCATCCGACATTATATTGATGTTGTCAATATAGATGCCGGTGATGTGTAATATGTGATTATTATAAATACATATAAATAAATCTGTTTGTATGTAAATGTGTTGTGTAATAATCCATACAAATATGTAAACTAAATATAGGTGTATACCCTACAAACTTTTCAATACACTTCCTCGAAAACTGGTCCATAACGCACTACGATTAGGTACAACATGCAGTGTATTTCACACGCGTGCGATTTTCTCCACTTTCCCGCACGTGTGCGGGAATGAAAATGGCCACAGATAACTATACCTATACTAAGTCCAAATTGGTTCAATGCCTATAGTCTGAGGTGAATGTTTTTTTTTAATTTCGGCAAAGCACTACGCGTCTTTATGGCATAAATATTTTTTGAATATTCAAATTGTGTTTATAAATAGAATATCATAGATAAACATGATTATTAAAAAAATAATAGTTACTTTTATACACAAATTAACATTTATTTGTGTTCTTAAAACAAAAATATAAAATAAATCTATTTTTTATATTAGGCTGTTTAACGGCTGAATACCTTTGCCTCTCTTCAAACTGCCGAAACCAAAGCGCGAAAAAAAAGAAAATGAAAATCATAGTTTCATGGTTCGTGACAAAAATATTTTTCGTTATTTTATTTTATTTCTTCAAAAGTGTATTGAAAAACGTCGTTTGATACACGTGGATATTTGTTATTGCATTTCTCGGCTCAAAAACACCCTCGCCTACGGCTCGTGTGTTATAATTCCGCCTCGAATGCAATAACAAACTTTCTCCACTTGTATCAAAATGTACTATAGCTTAGTCATTATTTATGTAGGTACACAACATAACATCATGCCTATATTTCACACATCATCATCATCATTTGATAATGACTTTTTGGCACTCTACGGCTCCATCCAGAATTTCACCGAATTTCTAAAGGTTTTGTTTAATGTAGGTACAGGTCGCGGCACGTAACTCTAGCGCTGAACGAAACGGAGGGGATAGCTGCGCATGTTCTACGACTGGAGAGCCAATCGGCGCAACGCACGCCCCAACACATTCTTATTTTTTACTTCTGCGCAATAACGGTCACCACTAGACTTTCGTGCCGCGACCTGTAAATACCTACGTCTTTAAAATTGCTCCCATACAAGTCAAAAACACGAAGGACAACAAAATCTGGGTATACCTACGTATACAGTTTGGTGTTGCTCTTGCTGCTTGATACCTATCATCATATCTATCATCCAAAATGTAATTCCACCACTGGATAGTTATATAATCAAAGAATTGGCCTATACTCCCCTCAAATGGCTTAGCATGATCCTCCGTTACGCCTAAAATACTGCAGCATTAAGTTTGAAATAAATATATGGTAAAGTTGAGGATTAATGCTAAGTACTATGAGTGACGAAAACACGATTCCATAAACTTTTCTGGATAGAAAAAAAATCCAAAGTTACCTCCAAATCGAACAATAAACCGCTGGTATTCAAAAAGTACTTCAAATTAGATCATGAAACTTTTCATACTAACTGAACTAACTATAAAGCAGGTCTTGTGTGTTTTATTTTTTTAGTCCAATCAATAGATTTTTTGTAAATCGCAAAAAAAACACTCATTTTGCAATATTCGGCCACAGTGACTGACGTAACAACCGCTTTGTAGTGCAAGCTGATTAGAACTTTATTCTAACAGCATTTCAGTCCGTCCGTAGCTGCACTCTGAGGCGGACGTTGCAACACGGTGCATATTATTATTAATATCGTACAGCGCGGCGCAAGCCGTCGCTCGTAATTGTACTGCCATGAGTGATAAACTTGTGCAAAATGAACTGCTGGCGTTCCTGCAGCAGAAGCTGGACGTGATGGACGAGGTGTCCGCCATCCAAATCTGTGTAACGAACTTCAGCGAGGAGGATATTGCTGCTGCAAAGCTGCTGCTGTTCCGGTCACTTAATAAAGTCGACCAGATGGTGTCTCGTCGGCGCGACGGGACGAAGATAAGTGTGCAAGACATCATCACGCTTCTGAAGGCTACCGATCCAGACGACGTGCCGACGTTTGTGGCGCTGAACAAGTTACCCCCAGTCACATTCGACCACGTCGACGTAACGAGCCTGTTGAAGGACATTGTTTCTTTGAAGGCAAGTCTGACTGATGTACAGAGGAAGTTGGAGACATCCCAGAACACCGTTGCTGACCTGCGCTCAGAACTCGATGAGTTGCGCAACTCAGTGGCGTTAATTGGGTCACCGGCGGTGCGTGTAAGTAACGTAAATACGCGCCGAGGTGTCGGCTGCCTCGATACGTCGGTCACGAGTTTTGCGTCAGCAGTTTTGTCGCCGGCGCCGATTGCTGAGCCAGCGATGAGCGCTACAAGTGTGCGTCGCTGTCATGCCCCCGCCACAGCAGCTCCTCCCCGCAGCGCTGCCCGACCGATGCGACCATCGAACCCGGTGGTCACACCCCCTGATCCCCCCGCAAAGCCTATGTCTTCAAAGGACACGGAACGGGCTGATGACGGCTTTATGACGGTGCAACGGAGGAAGCGCCGTCAGAGTAGCTGTAAGAACCGCTGCGGCAAGGCTCCTATAGAGCCTAACATGAAACTGCGTGCTGCGAAGCCGAATACCCCGGTGTATAAAGCGTCTCCACTACACCACTGACGCGGAAGACATCGTGAAGTACGTGCGCCAAAGGCTGAATTACTCTCCGAGAGTGCAGTTGCTGGAGTCGCATCGCAACGTCAACTTTAAGGCGTTTGTGGTGCGCGTACCAACATGCTACCTGCATCAGGTGATGGAAGAAAGTTTTTGGCCACAGGATGTGGTGTTTCGCCGCTTTCGCGGACAAGTGCCACCAGAACGCACAAAGACTTAGTGCAATTTAGTGATACTAACATAGTTTTAAGTTATATCTTCTATAATATAAAAATGAATCACAAAATGTGTTGGTAAGCGCATAACTCAACAACGCCTGGACCAATGTGACCAATTTTTTTTTTTAAATGTTCGTTGGAGTTCAATGATGGTTTTTACGGCGAGAAAAAGAAAAAAAAAGAAAGGTAGGTAGGTAGTAGGTAGGTAGTAGGTAGGTAGTAGGTAGGTAGTAGGTAGGTAGTAGGTAGGTAGTAGGTAGGTAGTAGGTAGGTAGTAGGTAGGTAGTAGGTAGGTAGTAGGTAGGTAGTAGGTAGGTAGTAGGTAGGTAGTAGGTAGGTAGTAGGTAGGTAGTAGGTAGGTAGTAGGTAGGTAGTAGGTAGGTAGTAGGTAGGTAGTAGGTAGGTAGTAGGTAGGTAGTAGGTAGGTAGTAGGTAGGTAGTAGGTAGGTAGTAGGTAGGTAGTAGGTAGGTAGTAGGTAGGTAGTAGGTAGGTAGTAGGTAGGTAGTAGGTAGGTAGTAGGTAGGTAGTAGGTAGGTAGTAGGTAGGTAGTAGGTAGGTAGTAGGTAGGTAGTAGGTAGGTAGTAGGTAGGTAGTAGGTAGGTAGTAGGTAGGTAGTAGGTAGGTAGTAGGTAGGTAGTAGGTAGGTAGTAGGTAGGTAGTAGGTAGGTAGTAGGTAGGTAGTAGGTAGGTAGTAGGTAGGTAGTAGGTAGGTAGTAGGTAGGTAGTAGGTAGGTAGTAGGTAGGTAGTAGGTAGGTAGTAGGTAGGTAGTAGGTAGGTAGTAGGTAGGTAGTAGGTAGGTAGTAGGTAGGTAGTAGGTAGGTAGTAGGTAGGTAGTAGGTAGGTAGTAGGTAGGTAGTAGGTAGGTAGTAGGTAGGTAGTAGGTAGGTAGTAGGTAGGTAGTAGGTAGGTAGTAGGTAGGTAGTAGGTAGGTAGTAGGTAGGTAGTAGGTAGGTAGTAGGTAGGTAGTAGGTAGGTAGTAGGTAGGTAGTAGGTAGGTAGTAGGTAGGTAGTAGGTAGGTAGTAGGTAGGTAGTAGGTAGGTAGTAGGTAGGTAGTAGGTAGGTAGTAGGTAGGTAGTAGGTAGGTAGTAGGTAGGTAGTAGGTAGGTAGTAGGTAGGTAGTAGGTAGGTAGTAGGTAGGTAGTAGGTAGGTAGTAGGTAGGTAGTAGGTAGGTAGTAGGTAGGTAGTAGGTAGGTAGTAGGTAGGTAGTAGGTAGCTTATGTGACGCAGACGAAGTTGCGTGGGTCAGCTAGTTTACTAATACAATTGTAATAAAACGTATGTATACTTAGGTTAAGGTATTTATCTATGGGTCTTTGATACCTGAAAATAAATGGATTATTATTTCCTTTATTCATCTCATCTACTTACTTTACATATTTTTAAATGTATCTTAAAAACATTATATTAAAAAATACATTAAAAAATATAAAAAATAGTGGTCCGCCGGTGTCGGGAGCAGGGTCCAAGCCACCGGTGGTTAGGGCTGCAGAGACAGGAACCTCCTCACAATGCGAGCCGTATCGAGGAGTACTGCCTTCTGAATCAGGCCCTTGATCCAACCGCCTAGAGAGAGCTTCGATAGATGGTTATCGAAGCTCTTGGCTATAAGGCCATTGGCCGTCACGACAATCGGCACAATGATAACCGAGTTCATATTCCACATGTCGCGAACCTCGTGTGCCAAGTCGAGATATTTTATTTGTTTCTCTTTCTCAGCTTTCACGAGGTTCTCGTCATGCGGAATAGTAACATCGATTATCATTACGCGGCGCGCTGATCGGTCTATCATCACTATGTCAGGTTTATTGGCGACAATAGTCCTGTCAGTAATGATAGACCGATCCCAGTACAGCGTGACATGGTCACTTTCGAGAACTGGGTCGGGCACATACTTGTAGTACGGTACCTCAGATTCCACAAGTTTATATTTCAAGGCAAGTTGCTGGTGTATAATCCTGGCTACTTGGTTGTGCCTGTGCAAGTACTCGCCGTTAGCCAGACGAGAACAACCAGAAATAATATGTCTGATGGACTCACCCGGAAGGTGGCATGCCCGACACATGTCAACCGTCCCGTCCTTCATAATATATTTCCGGTAGTTGTTCGTCAACATAACTTCGTCCATAATCGCACAGACAAAACCTTCAGTTTCTCCAAAGAGGTCGCCGAAACGTAACCAGGACACGGACGCTAGAAAATCTACGTCGGGCCCATGAAGAGCCCGATAGAAGCGCCCGTGAAGCTCTTTGCCTTGCCATACTTCCTTGCGGTCATCGGTGGTAAGTACCTCAGGTTTGTGCCAGTTCTCTTTAGCCATGGACAGCGGGGTGAGTCCCTTGTCCACTGCGACCACATCTCGGTGCATACCCACCTCGGCTTTTAAAAAATATTCTCTGAGACTGCACACCTCGCGGTTGTGGAGGGTCTTCGCGTTTAAAAAGCCTCGACCCCCGCACTTCCGCGGGATGTACAGTCTCATCACCGATGATCGTGGGTGATGCATCCGGCTTTCGGTCAGCAGTGTACGAACTCTTCTATCCAGGGCGTCGAGTTCGGTCTGAGTCCATTTGAGTATGCCGAAAGAGTACATTAAAACCGGCATGACCCAACCATTGAAGGCGCGTACCTTGTTCCCGCCTGAAAGAAGGCTGTTTAATACCTTCCTCAGGCGACTGAAGAAGCGCTCCTTCAACGATTGCTTCATGTCAGTTATGTTAATGCCTAACGCTTCCGACATACCCAAATACTTATAGGTTTCGGATGAGGAAAGAGATCTAAGTTGTATGGAGTCCGAGAGCTGAAGTCCCTCGGATTCCATAATCTCCCCTCGCTTTACATACATAACTGCACATTTGTCCACACCAAATTCCATCCTGATGGCGTTACTAAAAGTTTCAGTTACCTTCAGTAGCTCCATCAGTCGCAATTTGTTGGAGGCAAAGAGTTTCAGATCATCCATGTAAAGCAGGTGAGATATAACCTGACCATCCTTCCTCAACCGGCAGCCTAGGCCTGAATTCTCAAGCAATGTGCTTAGAGGATTCAGGGCTAAACAGAACCAAAGTGGACTCAGACTGTCGCCCTGGAATATTCCCCGCTTAATCCATACAGGATCATCGCTCCCCTGGATCTGTCGACATCCTGGATATCGAAGGACCGTCCTCCATTGCCCCATACATGACTCAAGGAAGGTGCGTAGAGTTGTATCTATTTTGTACAACTCCAGCACCCTCATGAGCCACGTATGTGGCACCGAGTCGTAGGCCTTCTTATAATCTATCCAACATGTCGACAGATCTTTGCGGGATCGACGAACCTGTTGGCTAATGGCCATGTCGATGAGGAGTAGCTCCTTAGTACCGCGGGACCCATTCCTACATCCATTCTGAGAGGCTGACATGATGGAGTTTTTGTCAATGTGTGTATTAATTTTCACTCTCAGAATGGATGTAAGAAGCTTGTAGATCGTCGACAAACACGTGATCGGTCTATAATTTTTGGGTTCCGCGGGACTACCTGACTTATGGAGCAGGTGGGTAACGCCTGTTGTTAAGAACTGCGGTAGGGACCCGGATTCTAAGGATGACTGGAATTGCGATGCCAGGCAAGTGTGTGAACTACTAAACCATTTGAGCCAGAAGTTGTGCAGTCCGTCCGGTCCCGGTGATTTCCAATTCGGTAACGGACGAACTGCTCTGGCTACATCTAAAGGTGTTATAAAAATTGGCTCCATTTCTGGGATAGGTTCACACACTCGCTCGACATCACGCATCCAGTCAGCCTCAGTATGGCAAACGGGTACCGACCAGATGCTGCGCCAGAAAGAACTCGTGGCGGCATCATCCGGGCGGCACACGTCTGTCATATTTTGCTCGGGTCGCTCCCAAGCTCTGTATACCCACCTCTCATCGCTCTGGAACATGCGATTCTGTGAATACCGATCAACCCGCCGCTTATACCTCCGAATACGGTTCGCCCATGCATAAACTTTCTGCTTCAGGAAGTCGATGCGCTCTGTGACACGGGACATGTATTCTTGAGGACTGATTTCAGTCCCCGAGAATGCCCGCCTCACAAAGCGCATCACTCGTGGTCGTGTATTGCCCTCCCTGAAGCAGTATAGTTTGCCGATGAGTACCCTGGCCCCGTCGATACGGCGCTCGATCCTGCGCTGCCAGGCTGGTACGGCTGGTTTTGGTCGATTAGCTACGTCACAATTTGGAAACTTGACATTAGCTAAACGACATGCCGCAACAGCCCCACAGAACAGGATCGAGTGTGTATCCACGAGGTTCTCGCTACTCTCGAATATATTCTTGAGTTGCGAGTCCAAGGCACACACCAGCGCCCTATTTTTCTTATGCATGGGTAACCGTGGTAATCGGGGCCTAAGTTCGGTTGGGGTGGACCGATATTCATGAAGCGCATTCTCCAGAGCGCTCCTCAATCGGTCGTTGCACTGGCTACTTACCGTGGCAACCCCATCATCCTCCTCTACAACAACAGGGTTCAACCGCGGTGGTGTTGCGTCAATAGCTGACACTTGCACCGCGGTTTGTGTCGGAGTTAAGACGATAAGGTTGCTCAGTACTTCTGAGCGCAGCCTATCAAGCGCGGCGTCGTCCAACCTGTGACTGCGTTGGATGACCCGCACCTGATCCGACAGTCGTTGGGCCGAGACGTTGACGGTTGGTTCAAGACCCTGGAACAGAGACAGCATCCTAACACGGTACGCAGTGAGGTTAGTTCCCCCCTCTGTAGACCCGTAGTATGCGCGCATGACGTTCTCGTTCATGGATTGAGTCCATTTCATGCGCTGCACACAACCACCGGTAGCGGGGACCCGGCTCGGGGTCTGTTGACCCCTAAGTCCCAAGCTCTTCGGTGGCCGGCCTCTTCCCGCACGACGTACAGGTGGTGGCGACGTCGGCGGGGAGAAATATTCGTCGCTCGAGCTCGACGCAACTGCCGCAACCGGTGACACTGGTGATCCGGGGTCCGGCGGCGGCGAGGCGGAGCTGAGCGACGAGTCCGGGGTTGGTAGGTGTGCACGTCGTGCTGCTGCTCTCGTAATCATTTGTTAAAAAATCATCTCATTCTCATGTTTTTTCAAAGGTTTTTCATTTTCGCTTTTTTCCGTTTTGACAGATGTCATTGGTGATGATCGTGAAATATTCTCGTTTTCCGTTTTGGATTTCGTGCTGTTTTTTTTTATTAACTTATATTTGTCTGGGTTAAAAAGACTATGAAAATAACTATTGTATATTATGTTTGTATCAAATCCAATATAAATAAATTAAATTATGAAGAATGATTTTCAACCGATGTTTGACGTTACGGTGTTGCCAGCTTTTTTATTATTTTTTATTTATTATTATTATTATATTATATTATTTCAAACGAAGTTTGAATCACCACAAATAGAGTTGCTAATTTTAGGGTCCTCACTTAAGGCCCTTCTGGCCTTAAGTGAGGACTGTGAAGTACCTATCGCGCGCGGTGGAGGGGGAAGCGCCACCATTTTGAGAAATAGAATGGGTAAGTAAGAAGTAATGGATTACTGAAAGGAGAAAGATACAAAAGTAAAGTCCGGACTCTCGCAAAAGCCCGGCTTTTTGTCAGGACTTTTAAAATTCCAAGGTAACCTTACTCATGGCTATTCTACAGACAGGTCACCGCTCGTTACCGGTAGGTAATAGATGTAAAAACGTGCAAAGAATTAAGTAGCAAGAAATACTGTTAGGCCTTAGTTTGCCAGTTTAAAATATACCGTAACGTTACTATGTAAAGTTGAAACTTAAATGTTTGTATTTTGATGCAAATTTTGGCCAGAATCTCTACTAAACGGTAATGTAAATAGAAGTCGCTTTCTCGTTGCTTCAACCTTTTAAATATTATAAGTTAACAGTAAAGATCATTTTGTACCTACTCTGTTACACATCACCATTCTGCTCTCAAAACGGTGAAGGAAAACATCGTGAGGAAACTAGCATGTCCTAGAACTAGAACCAAAAAAACGAAGACATTCTGACATCTACCAATCCGCACTGGGCGGCCCGCGTGGTGATTACACACTCAGGATCTCACAGGAGGCGGCCCTGTGTCCCAGCAGTGGGAACTGTAAAGACTGGTTATATGCACACCTGTAATTTCCAGGATTTGAATGTAGCAAATGACAGGCTGCTTGTGTTTACGCCTGCGAAATTAATTGACAGGACACTACACGTGTTTGCGTGTTACGTTGCTATTCAAAATGGCAAGGCGCTATGTCCAAATCAAATAAAATATGTTTAGATATTTCGTGCACACTTAACTATTAATTTCTTTTCTTCTTTATACACTCTCAAAACTTTCAATTGATATTTAATGTTATTGCGAAGAAGAGATAGTAGCCTTGAAAAGCTGGTCATTGTTGGTAATACCAAAGGCAAGAGAGCGCGAGGCCGGTCGCCAACACGATGGTCCGACCAAGTAAAATAGGCTATTATGTCCTCAAGCAAATTTCAGCAGGTGGTGATGGCAACTTTGGACCGGAGTAGATGGAGACAGATTGTCCGTTTAAAGGGTTCCAGTGACCACGATCCTCAGTAATAGGGACCGATTGAAGAAGAAGAGAATGTTATTACGGAATTAAGGTAGCTTGATACGTTGGATGCAGTAGGTATTGAAATCAACCGAGCACAAATCCAGACTAGGCTGCAACTGAGAATACCTGATGGAAAATACGAACTGGGAATCGAACGCAGGACCTCATGATCAGCAGTCGCGCGTGCGACCATAGACCAGAAAATAATAATGGTAATGGTGGTATGGTGGTGGTGATAATTCTCCATGGTAGGTAGATGAATTTTTTTTTTGATGAATATCGGGAGCTCATCAATAAAGAAAACCACGTTTTTTTCGATATTTTGAATTAGGTACGCGCATCGGCCAATCTAATCTGACTGGACAGGTCCACTCAAATCTGTATGGTTCTTTCTTCAAAAGACCATCTCAGACACTAATCAATCTGCATAGTCCTCATGTGAATTGAGCAAGATTATGTCTGGACTTCAAAAGAGACTATGACCTCTGAGTTTGTTTCGGCTGTTTCTTCTCAGAGTAGTCAGGTACGAAACACCGGCCCCATCTAGTTTTAAAAAATGACGTGTAAAAGTGTTTGTAAAAACCAACTTGCAAAATAAACATCATTTATCATCTAATCAGATGCAGCTCAATAGCAGTATTTTACATGGAGTGACTGCCTACCTAAACTGCTTTTACATAGAGTCATGGATTGACTGCCTGTTTGACTTGTTTTGAGATGAAGCGCCTGCCTATCTGACCTGTTTTTACATGGAGTGACTGCCTATCTGACTTGGTTTTACATGGAGCGACTGCCTACCTGACCTGCTTTTACATGGAGTGACTTACTATACAAACTACTTTTTCGTGGAATGACTGCCTATCTGACTTGTTTTTACATGGAGCGACTGCCTACTTGACCTGCTTTTACATGTTGTGCCTGCCTATCAGACCTGCTTTTACATGGAATGACTGTCTATCTGACCTGCTTTTACATGGAATGACTGTCTATCTGACCTGCTTTTACATGGAGTGACTGTCTATCTGAACTGCTTTTACATGGAGTGACTGTCTATCTGAACTGCTTTTACTTGGAGTGACTGTCTATCTGACCTGCTTTTACTTGGAATGACTGTCTATCTGACCTGCTTTTACTTGGAGTGACTGCCTATCTGACCTGCTTTTACATGGAGTGACTGTCTATCTGAACTGCTTTTACATGGAGTGACTGTCTATCTGACCTGCTTTTACTTGGAGTGACTGTCTATCTGACCTGCTTTTACATGGAATGACTGTCTATCTGACCTGCTTTTACTTGGAATGACTGTCTATCTGACCTGCTTTTACTTGGAGTGACTGTCTATCTGACCTGCTTTTACATGGAGTGACTGTCTATCTGAACTGCCTTTACTTGGAGTGACTGTCTATCTGACCTGCTTTTACTTGGAATGACTGTCTATCTGACCTGCTTTTACTTGGAGTGACTGTCTATCTGACCTGCTTTTACATGGAGTGACTGTCTATCTGAACTGCTTTTACTTGGAGTGACTGTCTATCTGACCTGCTTTTACTTGGAATGACTGTCTATCTGACCTGCTTTTACTTGGAGTGACTGTCTATCTGACCTGCTTTTACTTGGAGTGACTGTCTATCTGACCTGCTTTTACTTGGAGTGACTGTCTATCTGACCTGCTTTTACTTGGAGTGACTGTCTATCTGACCTGCTTTTACATGGAGTGACTGTCTATCTGAACTGCTTTTACTTGGAGTGACTGTCTATCTGACCTGCTTTTACTTGGAATGACTGTCTATCTGACCTGCTTTTACTTGGAGTGACTGTCTATCTGACCTGCTTTTACATGGAGTGACTGTCTATCTGAACTGCTTTTACTTGGAGTGACTGTCTATCTGACCTGCTTTTACTTGGAATGACTGTCTATCTGACCTGCTTTTACTTGGAGTGACTGTCTATCTGACCTGCTTTTACTTGAAGTGACTGTCTATCTGACCTGCTTTTACTTGGAGTGTTTGTCTATCTGACCTGCTTTTACTTGGAGTGACTGTCTATCTGACCTGCTTTTACTTGGAGTGTTTGTCTATCTGACCTGCTTTTACTTGGAGTGTTTGTCTATCTGACCTGCTTTTACTTGGAGTGACTGTCTATCTGACCTGCTTTTACATGTTGTGACTGCCTATCTGACCTGCTTTTACTTGAAGTGACTGTCTATCTGACCTGCTTTTACTTGGAGTGACTGCCTATCTGACTTGGTTTTACATGCGAGTGACTGCCTATCTGACCTTACATGGAGTGACTGCCTATCTGACCTGCTTTTACTTGTAGTGACTGTCTATCTGACCTGCTTTTACTTGGAGTGTTTGTCTATCTGACCTGCTTTTACTTGGAGTGACTGTCTATCTGACCTGCTTTTACTTGGAGTGACTGTCTATCTGACCTGCTTTTACATGGAGTGACTGTCTATCTGAACTGCTTTTACTTGGAGTGACTGTCTATCTGACCTGCTTTTACTTGGAATGACTGTCTATCTGACCTGCTTTTACTTGGAGTGACTGTCTATCTGACCTGCTTTTACTTGGAGTGACTGTCTATCTGACCTGCTTTTACTTGGAGTGTTTGTCTATCTGACCTGCTTTTACTTGGAGTGACTGTCTATCTGACCTGCTTTTACTTGGAGTGTTTGTCTATCTGACCTGCTTTTACTTGGAGTGTTTGTCTATCTGACCTGCTTTTACTTGGAGTGACTGTCTATCTGACCTGCTTTTACATGTTGTGACTGCCTATCTGACCTGCTTTTACTTGAAGTGACTGTCTATCTGACCTGCTTTTACTTGGAGTGACTGCCTATCTGACTTGGTTTTACATGCGAGTGACTGCCTATCTGACCTTACATGGAGTGACTGCCTATCTGACCTGCTTTTACTTGTAGTGACTGTCTATCTGACCTGCTTTTACTTGGAGTGACTGTCTATCTGACCTGCTTTTACATGGAGTGACTGTCTATCTGACCTGCTTTTACATGGAGTGACTGCCTATACGACCTGTTTTTACATGGGAGTGACTGCCTATACAACCTACTTTTACATGGAGTGACTGCCTATACAACCTGCTTTTACACGGAGTGACTGCCTACCTGACCTTACATGGAGTGACTGCCTATCTGACCTGCTTTTACATGGAGTGACTGGCTATACGACCTGATTTTACATGGAGTGACTGGCTATACGACTTGCTCGTACATGGAGTGACTGGCTATACGACCTGCTTTTACATGGAGTGACTGGCTATACGACCTGATTTTACATGGAGTAACTGGCTATACGACCTGATTTTACATGGAGTGACTGGCTATACGACTTGCTCGTACATGGAGTGACTGGCTATACGACCTGCTTTTACATGGAGTGACTGGCTATACGACCTGATTTTACATGGAGTGACTGGCTATACGACCTGCTTTTACATGGAGTGACTGGCTATACGACTTGCTCGTACATGGAGTGACTGGCTATACGACCTGCTTTTACATGGAGTGACTGGCTATACGACCTGCTTTTACATGGAGTGACTGGCTATACGACCTGATTTTACATGGAGTGACTGGCTATACGACCTGCTTTTACATGGAGTGACTGCCTATCTGACCTACTTTTACGACATCGTGAAGGGTATAGTAATAACGAACACATTTTCAAGCAGTAATCTTTATTTTATCATGAACATTAGTATATGTATGTGCTAGTAACGCCACCAATTCGTCCTCGGTGAGTAACTGTACGCTGGTGGTGACGTGAGCGCTGTGGTACACCTCGTAGCGCGCCGGAGACGCCAGAGACGTCTTGCCCAACACTACTATGTGCGGGTAACCCATTCTGTGGATGGAAATATAGAATAATTATGTATTATCACGTTATTTACTTAAATTGTCCTGCTTGTATTTCTCAAAAGAGTAGGCAAGGCAAAACTATAAAGGGTGTAAAACCTCTTAACGAAACCGAAAGGCACTTGTTCTCCTCGTCATTGCGATCATTTGTTTGTTCCACACCATAGTTGCGAATCTTCTAGTTACGGAGATATTGGGGGTCAAAGTTCCAACTTTTCGACAAGTTTTTTTTTAAATACAAGTTTTTAATGTAAGATTTTTAAACACCTTTAAACACCTCCACGACCCCCGTACTATTCAATCCATCCATCAGCACAATGTTTTGAGTGCGTTACATTGAGTTCTACCACTAAACATGATTTTTCACCCCAAAAAAAAGTCGTTTCCCAGCAATAATTTTTGCGTAAAGTTATTTAGTTTGATGTACAGTATGCTTGGTTGACGGCTTCGTGATGAGATCTTTTACACCCTGAATAAATATTACCCAGTCTCATATTAACTGATATAAATAAATAAAAAATATTAAAATAATACAGCGAGTATTATTGCTCTGTCTATGGTTACCTGTCCGCTTGCATGAGTCTCTTGCCTATGGTCAGGTGGTGTCTATCGTCTATGATGACGTCATCCTCGTGTGTCTGTGCTACCCTCTCGTAGAGCCGGTTGATTTGCTCCACGCCGTGGGTTTGCCATTCTTTTGAACCTTCCTGTCAATCAAAATAAAATTCAAAATAATTTCAATAATTCCCAAAATTTGATCCCTATTAGCGACACTGGTGTCGATTCTGTTGTGCACAAACTAAACTTAATTTAGGCTATTGCTAGCTTTTTATCTATACTAATATTATAAAGCTGAAGAGTTTGTTTGTTTGTTTGTTTGAACGCGCTAATCTCAGGAACTACTGGTTGGAATTGAAAAAATATTTTTGTGTTGGATAGCCCATTTATTGAGGAATGTTATAGGCTATATAACATCACGCTACGACCAAAAGGAGCGGAGCATAAATGAAAGATGTTGCAAAAGAGGGGAAAATGTATTCCTTTTGTTAGCTTTTTGTCTCTTATGTGACGCAGACGAAGTTGCGTGGGTCAGCTAGTCTCTAATAAAACGAGAAAGAGACGGACGTAATTTAGAGCTGTCAAATTTAGTTGGAACTAATATTTCCATACAAATGAAGGGTGTACGTAAAGCCGGGGTTGCGGGACAGTTCGAAAGAGATACCGTGGCCCCGGAACACAAAGGGCGATGAAGGAACATGGATGGGTTTTAGTCAGTAAAAGTCTGACACTCCCTCCTGCTCCGCCCAGAGCAGGAGGAGTCATTTGATGATTTCCCAACAGAAAAATAGAAAAAGGGTGTACGTAAAAACATGTCGACTAAAAACTCGGTGAAGCGCAAGGTATAAACTAGTTTGACATCTCTAACTTAGTTCATAGCTATAGCCGTCCTTTTCTCGCACTGACTTTTAGTAAAAGATAGCAATAGCCTACAATCGACACCATTGTCTCATATTCACGAAAAGCAAACGTATGTCTTTACTTCCCAGAATTGGATCCCCATTCGCTACAATATCGAATGGTGTCATAATGCAGTATGTTTTTTTTATTAATAAACATGTTCGATTCCTGGCTATAAATATTATTGATGCAGTTTTTGTTTTCGTCAAAATCGAGCTGGGGACTCCTTTGAGTATTTTCCGCTATTCCTCATAGATCCACGCCCTCTTGAAAAAATTACCCTGTATATTTTCATATGTCTTCAGTAAAAAGCTTGCCAAACAGACAAATTTTATTTATTTGTATAGATACATTTTTTCGATAATGGATTTCTGACCTACAATGTTGTAGTAAATCCCCAGTTGTTATTGTAAAGTACCTACTTAGCAACAATGTCGGTTAACCCAACAGTGGGTAACATGCGCTGTAAATATCTGTGCATAAACTCAAACTCAAAGTATTTATTTCAATCAGACCATAACAGGCACTTTTGAATGTCAGAAAACAAAGAAACTCTAACTACAGTCGCAGTCATAAGACATAAAAACTGTGAAAGTACTGTAGTTGCCCATTCCCTAGCGTAGATCTCTATGGAGAAGAACGGGCAAGAAACTCCATGGTCACTCTTTTAAATCAAAATATTGTTACAAAGTCTTGGTTACATCATTCATGTTGAGATCATACATTTATGTGAATAGACGACATTGGTGCCGATTCCCTTGTTCACAAACTAAACTAAATTTAAGTTGAATGCATCTTTTTCTTTCTATTTCATTATGAAAAGGACAGAAGATAAATATTTGTTGAATCCTGTCAAATTATTCAGCACCTGTCGTAATTTGATGTAATTTTAGTAGTCAACTTTTTAATCGCGTCTAAAACTTGTATGGCGCTGATTAATTTGACAGAACATAACTAAAATTTATCTTCTGTCCTTTTCTTAATGAAATAGAAAGAAAAAAATGCACTGAACTTAAATTTGGTTTAGTTTGTGGCACCAATATCAAAAAATTGCAAATATATTTAGTCCGTCAGTTAGAGTATTGGAAATTAATGGACACGTATTTTTTGTTTTTGTAAATCAATGAATATTGACAATGATAAAACGCATCAAAACTCGGGAGTGAGGCCTCGTGACGTCAGAACTAGCTAAAAATTATAGCACGGCGCGGCGTGACGTATTGATAATTTTAAAAGCGTCGTATCTTCGTCAATTTTGGTTTACGTAACAAAAGAAAAAATACGTGTCAAATGTTTTTTGATAATCTAACTGACGGACTAAATAGATTTTTTTGTCGTCTCGTCTATTAATTATGTGAGAGTATAAAGACGCATACGTACTTTAGGTCCTATAATGATAACGCTGTAGGGCGCGATGGCTGCCGGCCAGCGCAGACTCGTCTCACTCGACAGGGCTTCTAAACTCGCTGCTAGTAATCTGGAAATATACGAGAAATATGCGTTTATGGTGTCGATTCTGTTGTGCACAAACTAAACTTAATTTAGGCTATTGCTATCTTTTACTAAAAGGCAGTGCGAGAAAAGGACGGCTATAGCTATGAACTAAGTTAGAGATGTCAAACTAGTTTATGCCTTGCGCTTCACCGTGTTTTTAGTCGACATGTTTTTACGTGCACCCTTCATTTGTATAGAAATATTAGTTCCAACTAAATTTGACAGCTCTAAATTACGTCCGTCTCTTTCTCGTTTTATTAGAGAGAAAAAGATAGCAATAGCCTAAATTAAGTTTAGTTTGTGCACAACAGAATCGACACCATTGTGTCATTGTGTGTTGGTCAAGGTGTGCTAATAGGGTAGATGACAAAAAAAAACATCTAATTAGTCCGTCACATAGATTTCCAAAACATATTTGACACATTTTTTTTCTTTTTTCAGGTTAAAAAAAATTAAGACACATACATACAGTGACGTCGACAACTCGTGTGACGTCACATTTGAGTACCTATATTTTTTACTCAAATGCGACGTCTCGAGCCCCCACTTATGATCTTTGACACGTTTTATCTCCGTCAATTTTTATTAATTTGATAAAACAAAAAACACGTATCCAATATTTTTCGATAATCTAACTGACGGACTAAACAGAATCAAAATTTTTTAGTCAGTCATCATCCTTATTACGGTCTTGGTTTCAGATCGCAGGTTAGCAGCCATGGAGTCTGCATTCGTGCCCGGATGGCAATAGGGTCACTGCTTTTATTATTGATTGGATTTGTAAATCCGAGTTGATCTTATTTGTTATCGACAATTTGGTTGCGACCCGTGATTTGTTGGACCTTGGAACCCCGTTTGAGTAACTGGGTTATTTTGATGCATTTGAACAATAACGCCGAATTGTGGTTAGATTTGCCCGGCATGTGAATTTGGTGATAAGTGTTGCTGCCTAATATTACGAACTTGTGCAACATCTCGGACGGTAACACGGTGTGAACCTGCGTCTCTTTTGACCGCCGCGTACACCACTTGACAACATTACTCAATCATTTACACTGACACACATACAACGCCGTGATCTGAGATCAGTTCGTCGCTGCCTTCTGGTACCACAGGATTAGGTAAGTTGATTTCTCATTGTTTGTAGGCAAGTTTAAAGTTTTGGGCTCCGCGGGACCGCGGAGAGTTCGGTCACCCAGATAGTTGCCCTGGTGTGGCTCCGAACATTTTGGTCCCTATTTATTACATGGGACTTAAAGATACCGAGCAAAATGGGGGTGTACTATATTCACACTTAATAATCAGCATCGTAATCGTTTAGGGATTTTAAAAAAAAAGGCAACGTTTAGTGTGTACAGTCGGGGTCTTTTCCGCCTGACCATTTTATTTTTTTTCGCTTAAAACATGCGGAGGCGCCGAGCCACGCCCACTTAAAAGTTTGGTCCTATTAGGAAAGCGTCAACTTTGGAGCACAAAATAACAATAACTCTCGTTTGGCGTGCGTCGTCAGTGCGCTCGGCCGATCGGTATCTTTTCATTAATTATTTCTATACAAAGTCAACGGGGCGGGGCTAGAGAGCGTTTCTATGTTGCGAGTGCAAGCAAAAACAAGCTTAGTGGTGGTCAGGCGGGAGTTTCTTCGATAGTACCTACGATACATCTACTTACCCCTCTTGAGAAACAAAGCGCGCATGTTTATGACATAAATAGGTGAGTGTAGCAATAGTTAGGATTACGGGTTCCTTTAACGCCATTGTCACATATACGTGACAAGCAGGCGCGTTATCTGTACGCCAAACGACACAAATGTGGTCTTCTCCTTTCTGTATTTCTGAGTGTTCATGCCGCTCACGGGCCTCTGACTGGACTTAACATGCCGTCAAGAAATATCTCTCAGGCATGCTGGTTTCCTCACGATGTTTTCCTTCACCGAAGCAAGTGATAATTATACAATACGCATATCATCACCTGCCTAGCCTTTTCCCAACTATGTTGGGGTCGGCTTCCAGTTTTACCGGATGCAGCTGAATACCAGTATTTTACATGGAGCGACTGCCTATCTGAACTCCACAACCCAGTTAGTACTGGGTAATACGATACCCCTTGGTAAGACTGGTTGTCACTTTTTGGGTCACTGACTACCTAACGACTGTCAAAGATCTACAAATGACAGCCGGGAACAACGGCTTAACGTGCTTTCCAAGGTGCGGAGGAAACTCGGTATGTAAGGGTGGTCACCCATCTACAGACTAACCTAGGCAAGCACGGCTTAACCTAACGATCGACCCGAGCGGCTGTTATTATTTAGCCAAAGTCAAAGATCGTTATTGTGAGACAGAGGTTACAGAGTTGTTATCAGGTTATTTGTGTGTGCGTTTGCACTGCTCTACCATGTTCGGCATACAATAGTTTGAACAATTTTGTATGTTTAATATTGAATCTTAGACCTAAGTTTAAGTGTTAAAAGTATACTAACTCAAATATACATTTTAATAAGAGTTATATTTTGCATCAAAACATAAAAACAGTTTGGCACTGGTGTCGATTCTGTTGTGCACAAACTAAACTTAATTTAGGGCTATTCCTATCTTTTTCTCTCTAATAAAACGAGAAAGAGACGGACGTAATTTAGAGCTGTCAAATTTAGTTGGAACTAATATTTCTATGCAAATGAAGGGTGCACGTAAAAACATGTCGACTAAAAACACGGTGAAAAGCAAGGCATAAACTAGTTTGACATCTCTAACTTAATTTATAGCTACAGCCATCCTTTTCTCGCACTGCCTTTTAGTAAAAGATAGCAATAGCTTAGATTAAGTTTAGTTTGTGCACAACAGAATCGACTCCATTAACTCATCACGATTAGCCACGAGCTCCTTTATACAATACGCACATGAATCCGAAAAATCACAAGTGCGTGCCCTGGGTTCGAACTGGAGACCTATGACTTGTCAGTCAGACATTCACACCACTGGGATCTTGGCATGAGAGACGGTTACAGGTAGATTTTCTGTCTTCATCGTTTATAGTTACCAAGCTTAAGGAATGGTTGTTGGGCCGAACTTACGAGGAAACAGAAAATTTGCTCTGTGGTCCATGCTAATACATCATTTTGTTGCACACACCCACACACACTGTTGTTGTACACACCCACACTCACTAACACACACCCCCACACAGCACACAGCACACACCCACAAGAACCCACCTTAACTGTTGTTTTTGCAACCATGTGTTTTTATTTCTCTTTTCTACCATTTTTGCATTCATGCGTGTTTTTTTTTTTTTGTTTCTTTTTAATTAATCAATGTTATCAATTAATTATGTTGTTTCTCCATTTAATTATTCAAAAACTTGTTTATCTAAAGCATATTTCTTGCGCTAGCAGAACACTGTAAAGTATTAACCTTGTGTAATGTATTGTGTTTGGGTCACCAAGATACAGGCTGTGCCTAGTTTGGGACCCGTTGTTAAACCTATCTCAAATAGTTATAATGAATAATTAAATATATAAATAAAATAAAAAATAAAGTTAACATACCTCGTAATACCCATCCCATAGCAAGACATGATCAAGGGTTGAGGCGCTCCGCTGGCGGGCGTGAAGTGCGCGGACAGCGGGGAGCTGTACTTAGTGCCCAAGATGAACGTGTGGCCCACCTGGGAAGACGGAGAATGAGAGATGGAGATTATGCAAAGTGTAGCGAAAGACGTGAGGTCTCTCTCGTACCAGGAAACTAAACAACTTTTGTTTTAGGAGTTCTTGAAATTCACAAAAAAATGGACTCTGTATTAGATACTAGCTGACATCCCGCGGTTTCACCCGCGTAGTTACCGTTCCCGTGGGAGTACGGGAATAAAATATAGCCTATAGGGAACGTGCAGGAACTATAGGTGGCAGCACTAAACGACAAAAGAGACACTATGCGGACAGTAAAGGAAACTTATGCTGTCACCTGTCACGCAAATCTCTTCAAAAGTATTATTTTTGATTATGATAAAAGGTATAAAACATGGGTTCCGGTCTATCAATAATGTTCGTCAGCGTAATATGAATGTTGACCAATATGAATTTTGTATGTTTCGTTTATTTTCTCTGATGAAAATTGTGGTGCATGAAGAAACGGTGGCATAAACAACTTTCTTATTTTCAACTCATGTCTCCTGCCATCCCACGGTGTGCGTGCGCGTCCAGACGTTTGTCGTGGTTTGTTCGCGACGACGACGCGTGCATCGTGCGCGTCTCGTACGTACATACATGACATACACACACATACATACAGCAGGAAGGAAAGGAATTCTTTATCAGCGAGAACAGTATCTACAGGCTATAACAAATCAATCCACAATCATTTGTTATAAGCAATCACTAGAACGCCCTCCGTAGCATTTAGATACAAAACTTATGAAACCACAAGGAGTGCAGCCAACTAAAAACTTTATTGTCAAACCATGTTTATAATCTGAGTACATGTGGACTCTTTGTTTAACTGTTGAGGAATATTCGGTGTGAACTTCAGTGCAACATAATATATGTGTTCGCTGAAGTTTAAATGGTACGCCAGTACCATTTAATGTTTGCTTGGACGGTTGATTTTGAAGGCTATTGAACTTTTTCAATGCAGAGTGTAACAAAAACAAATTGTGTTCAAATATTTTTCTTACTGCATTTATCCATTTTTTGCGTTTTTCACATAAACATGGTATGAGAGTACCTACTATTCTTTGGAAAGTAATAGAATTTTATTATTTTACGCTATTTGTTTAATTTTCATTTTTGTGGATGTATTGGTACATCCAGAAATGCAACAATGGATTATGATTAGCTAGAATAATCATTTTCAATAATAAAATTAATTCTGTTTACTTGTTTTACATGTAAATGTAAAGTATTAATAGGGTACAAGATTCGGATTGGTGACGCCAGTTGGCACCACCGTCGTTGTACACGTTCCCTATAGCACTCACGAATAATGTAGCTTTCTACCAGTGAAACAATTTTTAAAATTGGTTCATTACTTCCGGAGATTATACTCCCTACATACAAACTTACAAACAAATGTTACCTCTTTATAATATTATATAATATATATATATATTAGATATGAGCGGCGCGCCGTTGCCGTGACTTCATGTCGACGCGTCGTCGCCGAGTGCAGCGCGCGGCGCGCTTTCGCAACGGGTCGCAACTCGCTTTCTCGCTCGCACGCGCGGCCTACCGCATAAGTGCTCATTTCGAAGTCGCGGCGAGTCGTTTGGCGCGTTGTGCGGCGCGCCGCCGCCAGCCGGTGCGTTATACGACGCGTCATGCGGCGCGTTTTCCCGTTTACGGAGGCGGTGTCATCTGCGATATATTCTTATTTGCGCGTGTGAAGCCGCGTGCACCGCTGCGTGGACCGCGGCGGGCAACGCTGCATTTCAGCAAACGCGCGTAAAATCGCTTCTCCGTAAATGCTCTCATACATCGTCAAAATCGTCATGTTTGAATGAGAGGTTTTCCTTTTGAGGTTTTAAAAAAAAACTTAGTTTCCAAGAACTCTATAGATGGCGTTGAACTTACTATGATAGTTGGTGCCAAAGCCAAAACGCTTGAAAAAAAAACATTGTGTCACGTCACATACTCTCGTTCACTGACACTTTCATTTGCTTAACCTTCCGAATATAACTAACACTTCTCGCGCTTTGTTAAAATCAGTTTTTTTAGGTTCCGTTCCTTGCATTATCATACTTACTCCTAGCGCCATCTATCCAGCGACTAGGGAAGAGCTAAAAAGAAAATCCCTCATTGAAAAAGAGCCGCGCCGCACAACGCACCGCGCGACGCGCCTCTTATTACACTTACTTCTTCAAAACTCGGTTTCACTTCAACTCAAAATGCTGAAATGATTATTTTTCAGTAAACGTGATCTCCAATTATTATTTAGAAGACTGTAAACTTTTTTTGATGACAACAATATGGTTTTCTTTATTATTTTTAAGAAATCTCTCCCTGATAATAAAAAATCTAAGGCCCACCCACGGCCGGCCACGCCGCGCCGCCGCCGCCGCTGTGGAAATTTTCAGGCCACGCCGCCGCCGCGTAATTGGCCATCGGCGCTCATATCTACTGCTCTTATCTTAGCCGCGTGGTATCCGGCAGAGTAGAATAGAACCAACCCATTACACTGACGGGTGTCGTATAAGGCGACTAATGTCTGAGGCAGAACACCTTGCGCCTCCGTAGACCAGAGAATGGGCAGCAGCGTTTTCTGTTAGTCTTTCATCACTGCGATCTCCAATCCGCCTGCCAAGCGTGGAGACTACGACAAATTCCTCCCATCATGGGAGAGGCTTATGTCCAGCAGTGGACGTTATGGGCTGTTGTTGTTGTTGTTGTTGCTCATATCTACTCTGTATAGGGATTGACGCGATCAGCTGATAAAAGTAAAATTTAATTTTAATAAATCCGGCCAAGTGCGAGTTGAACTCGCGTGGAAAGGGTTCCGTACAATGCCAAAGTCAAATTTTCCGTAAGTGAACGTATTGTATTAAGAGCCTATACTACCTCAAATTAGCAACTCTATTTGTAGTGGTTTAAACTTCGTTTGTAATACTGTTAGAATAACGTTCTAATCAGCTTGCACTACAAAGTGGTTGTTACGTCAGTCACTGCGGCCGAATAGTGCGAAATTAGTGGTTTTTATTCTTTATAAAATCAAATTTTCGTTTTTTGGAAAAAATAAAAAACATAAGTAAGACCTGCTTTATAGTTAGTTAAGTTAGTATGCAACGTTCCATGATCTAATTTGAAGTACTTTTTGAATACCAGCGGTTTATTGTTCGATTTGGAGGTAACTTTGGAATTTTTTTCTATCGAGAAAAGTTTATGAAATCGTGTTTTCGTCACACATAGGACTTAGCATTAATCCTCAACTTTACCATATATTTATTTCAAAATGAATGCTGCAGTATTTTAGGTGTAACGGAGGATCATGCTAAGCCATTTGAGGTAGTATAGGCCCTTAAGGCCTTATTACATTACACGATTTATCGGGCCCTGTCGATCGTGCGCCCTGCCTCGATCAGGCAGGGCGCCGCATACGCTTATTATTCAGGGACCCTGACTCCCTGTTTCTTATTACACTTCCCTGTCCATGCAGGCAGGGCCCGACAAATCGTGTAATGTAATAAGGCCTTTACGCTTACGCTAGAAATCGCGTCCTACCTCAGTCCTTACTCGAACGTGGAAACGTTTGCACGTCTAGGATTATGGCACCGACTTTATCTAGACGCGTGTCGGTATCTGTACCGTGCAAGGCCAAGCTACAAAAAGGAAGAAAAGGAAAATGTGGATGAAAAAATATTTGCGCCTAAGAGAAAAACTATCGGATATGCAAATAGTCAGTGTTTTGAAACCAACAGACCTACAAAACTATTTATTTTATTTTTATTAAGCTCCTTCCTTCAGAGATAAGGCATTTCTCGGTATAATATCTATGACATTTTAAGGACTTCTCTTTCTTTGGCGCACGACATACTCGACTATAAGAGCAATAAAGTAGATCGACCAGTAATAAGGCCTCAGGGTCCTTAGCAACTCTATTTGTGGTGGTTTAAACTTCCGTTTGAAATACTGTTAGAATAAAGTTCTAATCAGCTTGCACTACAAAGTGGTTGTTACGTCAGTCACTGCGGCCGAATAGTGCGAAATGAGTGGTATTTTGCGATTTACAAAAAATCTATTGATTGGACTAAAAAAATAAAACACATAAGACCTGCTTTATAGTTAGTTCAGTTAGTATGCAAAGTTTCATGATCTAATTTGAAGTACTTTTTGAATACCAGGTTTGGAGGTAACTTTGGTTTTTTTTTTTTCTATCGAGAAAAGTTTATGGAATCGTGTTTTCGTCACACATAGTACTTAGCATTAATCCTCAACTTTACCATATATTTATTTCAAAATTAATGCAGTGTTTTAGGCGTAACGGAGGATCATGCTAGGCCATTTGAGGGGGTATAGGCCCTTAACGACTGTCAAAAAGTGGAGCGAAGCCGTGGTGAAAAGCTAGTAACAATGTATCCTACCTCAATACTACTCCCCCTGTGGGTCTCCCCGCCACACTGGCTACACGTGTCATGTCTACCGAGCTGTGTGTTTCCGCTCAGCTGTGTGTGTCCGCCCAGCTGTGTGTGTCCACCCAGTTGTGTGTGTCCGCCCAGTTGTGTGTGTCCGCCCAGCTGTGTGTGTCCGCAGCGGCTGCACACAGACAGCTCGTCCTCTCCCGCGGGAGCCGGTAGCTGCCACTCGTGGGATATGGAGCCGCCCATGTCACCTGTTGGGGCTGGAACTGGAAGAAATAGAGAAAAGGGGGGTTAGATTCAATAGGGTAGACCTCTAAAAAAAACACATTATTTTGGCCCTGAAAACCCGACTTACTTTCAATTAATTGTCAAATTCGATTTTTAGTTGCTTTGAAATCAATAAATATTTGAGTCATTGAGTTGAATATATACGTACAGTGACGTCACAGTTGGCTATTGCGGTACAAAATCTATGAGAGAACCGCGTTTTGACAGCTCTTAAAAAGTATCTCAATTAATTGGTGCGTCATTTACCCCATTCTACATATTTCCGTACTAGCTTATGTCAGCGGATTCACCCACGTGGAATTCGATAACTATCCCACGGGATCATACTACTGGGATAAAAATTAGCCTATATGTTAAAAGTAGCTTAGGTGTTTGTTTCATCCACCAAGACTCTGAACGCACCTTTTGACGTTTGACAGATTACGTTTCGTTGTCTGTGCGAGTCTGTGCGATGACGTTTTCTTGTCAGTGCAATTTTGGTTGAAAGATGGTCGCTCCGTGCTTGTAATTTTTGGATGCACGCGGCTGTCGTGTAATTATTGATTGAAACTTTGAGTTAACGTTAATCCGATGCCATCGTGATCGGTGTTTGATATTTTGTTGATAATTGAGTGAAAATTGAGAAATCTCGCCATTTTGGGTCTTGACCGCGAGTGATTTGTTGGTTATGTCCGGCCTTTTGTGTCATTTGAACGCCGGTAATTTCCTAAATTCAGTGCTGGACTATTACATCCCCGATTGGGTTAGCAAACCGGGATAAAATTCAGTTGAACATTCGTGAAAGGTGCCACGTGTGGGATCTGAAGGTTTGATCCTGGAGTCGACGGTGCGCTGTGCGGGGCGCTGTGGGCGTCCATGGAACCGTCGTAATCTCACCTAACTACACATACACCACACAAACCACAGTTATACTTACACCCCACCCAGATAAGACGGAACCAGGGACTACGTCACATCACCGGTACCAACGTGATGGTAAGTGTATCTAATAGGTGTTTTCACTTTGTCGATTGAACAATATTATTTTGATTAGGGCTCCGCGTAATCGCGGACATCGTGAGTCTGCTAGTGCAGTCTCACACAACTGGTAGCAGAGCGTGGTTTAATTGTTAAATTCACCACTTATTGTTGAGTTAAAAGTATTGAGAAGTCTGATTTGTTGCCGTCAGCCTGACTCAAATTAACATAGATTGTTTGACATAATATATTATGATATGTAGTGTCCCTTGTGGTTTGTACTTTAATTTGCTATTGTATAAACAAGGTATTGCTTGTACAGGGTCGGATTTGAACTTGTAATAATTCAAACTAAGTTTTATTATTTGGTTTAAATTGTAGTTGGGTCCGGGAAAATTATTCCTGTTGATTATTTAATTGAATTTAATTTGTTTATTTGATATTTGTCCCAATGGCTTCATTGAAAGCTGTAAACCAAGCCATTGGTGGATTGACCTCACAGCTAAGATGGTTTGCCTCAGCTGCTGCGACCGCTGAGCGTCGAGACCTGGAAGAGGCCACGCTTGCCCGGTATGAGCAGTTGAATGCGAGATTGAGTGCGGTTGACACTTTGTTTGCTCGCTTCAATGAAGTGATTTTGGACTTGGACCTGGAAACATTGGGTCAAGCAGCCCGTGATAAGGTTGTTGCGGATTATGACCAGATGATGAACCTGGGTGACATAATAAGTATGCGCGCCAGGGAAATTTTGAAGAGTCGGGACCCTGCCCAGGTCAAAACAGAGACCTCTGTTGTTGCAGGCCCTGGACTTTTGGGTAGACTGCCTACCCTGGAGCTGCCACATTTTGACGGTCTCTTGGACCATTGGTTAAGCTTCAGGAACCTATTTGACAGTTTGGTTGATTCGCACTCTGACCTCCGACCGGCCCAGAAGTTGGCTTATTTGTTGTCAGCCCTAGGAGGTGAGGCTCGAGCCTTGGTGCAGCACTTGCCGGTGACCGACTCGGCCTATCCCACTGCTCTGGAACTTCTATCCCGACGGTACCAGAACAAACGTTGCCTGGCTGATGTCCATATTGACCAGATCTTGGGGTTGCCGGCCATCACCAGAATGTCAGCGTTGCGTGCTGACCTTTTGAATCCGTTGCTCGCAGCAACCAACGCCTTGAAACGATTGGAGTTGCCGGTGGACTATTGGTCCTATTTTTGGTACACTTAGTGTTGCAGCGGCTTCCTTCAGATTTGAGGTCCCGTTTTGAGCAGAAGTATGGTGGGGATAGTGCCACCCATCTTCCCCCCTTTGAAGACCTCGTCAAATTTTTGGAGGATGAGTGTCGTTTCCTCGACAACGCTCGTGGTGCCACGGGGTTAAGCCAACCGCCCTCTCGGCCGAGGGCCCAGGGACGGACTAGGACTGTCGGGCCTGGTGATAGCCGCCCTGCCCCCCGTTTTGGTGGCACGCAGAGTAATCTTGTTTGCGGCTATTGTAAGGTCACGGGACATGGCGTACCAACTTGCGCGGCCTTCTTGGAGTTGCACGTGAGTGCCCGCCGTCGAGTTGCCAATGCACGCCGTCTGTGCTTTTCGTGTTTGGGGAATCATTTTCATCGGGATTGACCCAACCCCCGCCCTTGTTCAATTTGTAGGGGCTTACATCTTGAAGTTTTGTGCGCCAACGCGAACCGCTCTGTCAGACCAGCCTCTGATGGGGGTTCGCGCAGGGGGGGGTATGATGGAGATGAGCACCGGGCTTCTCGCTCGCCGGATCAGAGTCGAGGAGGGGCCTGCAACTTTGACCGCCGCACTCCACCCCCCGCGCCAGTTGATCGGGAGCCGCGCGACCGCCGATTGACCTCCCCTCGTGAAGGCGAGTATGCAGCTGCTGGTAGGCGACGTTGGCCAGACCAGCACCGCCTTCCCTCCCCTCCGTTGGCGGAACGTCCCCGTTTGGAGACGCGCCCCCCGCCGCTCAGGCGTCAGGTGGGATATGCCCCTCCAGCGATGGCGCGCGGCTCGGGACATCGCGCGGATGAGGAGTTTGACTACTATCCTTATCGGGATAGACCCCAGCCTGGATGCGGCGATCGGTCGCCGCCCAGGCATTACTAGGAAATTGGCGCCTGTCCCGCTAACGTACCTCCCCAGATCGACACGGTTTTGTTGCCAACGGCATCGGTCAGGGTCTGGGGACCCACGGGGGACTCTGTTGTGGTCCGTGCCATTTTGGACACGGGAGCCCAGGGTTGCCTTTTGTCGTCTTGGTTAGCGGGTCGGGTGAGCCTGGATGTCCGTGCCTTTTCAGGCACGATTAATGGAATAGGCGAAACACCTATCCCGACTGTTGAGGGACAAACCTTATTTGGGCTCACTCCTGTGAGTTGTTTGGACCCTAAGGTTCTTCCTTCGGCTATTGTTCTGACGAGTATTTTGGGCTGTCATCCCCAACGTCAGCTGTCGCCTGATATTGTCCGGTTGACGTCAGGCCTGGATTTGGCTGACCGCCGGTTTGATTCCCCTAATACAGCTCATTTGATATTGGGTTCCGATGTACTAGGGAGAATATTGTTGGGTAATATGAAAGTCTTGCAGCCGAACGGTTTGGTGGCTGTCTCGACCATCTTTGGCTTTGCGGTGATGGGCCCAGTGTTGAAGGCTGCCCCTCCACCTGAGCCTGATTGTGCACCCCCTTTGGTGGGGACCGGATTGGCTGACTCGCCCCGAGGATGATTGGCCTCGAACGCCAATTTTGATGTCGGATCCTTTGCCCGAGCTTAAGGTGCTCGCTATTGGGACGAAGGACCCTCCGTTTGATCCTGATATTTTGTTGAATCGATACAGCTCCCTCGACAAATTGTTGAACGTTACCTCGTGGATCAAACGTTTTGGTCACAATGCTAGGAATCCAGGGGACAAGCGCCTGTCACCGGTTCTCTCTCCTCAAGAGCGACAGGAGTCACTCCTCCTGTGGGTTCGCTCTGTGCAGGCTGTACACTTTGAGAAGGAGATCGAGACCTTGAAGTCCGGTAGAGTTAAGTTGTCGGGAGCCGTTAGTAAGTTGAACCCCTTTTTGGATGAAACGGGTCTTTTGCGTGTTGGAGGACGGTTGAGGCACTCTAGCCTTCCTTATGGAGTCCGTCACCCCATTTTGTTGCCCAAGGCGGGCCATTTGATTAAATTGTTGGTGACTGATCGTCACATTAAGAACTCGCACGCCGGTTGCAATGCGCTGTTGGCCATTCTGCAGCGAGAGTTTTGGATTTTGTCGGCTCGTCGTACCATTCGTAGCATCGTCTTCCGTTGCATACCGTGCTATCGGACTAAGGCCCCAAAGATGCAGCCCCAGATGGGAGACTTGCCTGCTGATCGCGTCAATGAGGCGAGGCCCTTTGCAGGCGTAGGAACGGACTTTGCTGGTCCCTTTTCGATAAAGACGTCTACCCTTCGCAATAGTAAAATTGTTAAGGCTTATTTGTGCGTATTTGTCTGCCTGTCAACTAAGGCAGTGCACTTGGAGCTGGTATCCTCCCTCTCGACGGAGGCCTTTGTGGCAACTTTGGATAGATTTACGTCTCGCCGTGGGTTACCTTCTCTGATCAGGTCTGATTGCGGTACCAACTACAAGGGTACAAGTAACTATTTGAAAGAAGTGTATGACTTTCTTAATGAGAGCCAGGTTAACATTGGTAACAAATTGGCCCGTCGAGGGGTCACTTGGTTGTTTGACCCGCCAGCCTGCCCCCATTGGGGGGGTATTTTTGAGGCCGCGGTGAAAGCGGCAAAGGGACTCTGGCGGAGATTGTTGGGAGACACCGTTCTCACCTTTGAGGAGTTAGCTACGGTATTTTGTCGCATTGAAGCGGTACTAAATTCGCGTCCATTGTACCCGCTCTCTTCGGACCCGAACGATTTGGAGGCTCTATCCCCGGGCCATTTCTTGATTGGACAGCCACTTGTCGCTCTGCCTGAGTACCCTTTTGTTGATGTGAGCCAAAATCGGCTATCGCGGTTTCAGTTGGTGCAACAGCTCACTCAGAGCTTTTGGAAGCGTTGGAGCTTAGAGTATCTGCACATCCTCCAGCAGCGCGTCAAGTGGACTGATAAAACTCATCCGCCCAAGATAGGAGACCTCGTCCTTATTAAGGATGCCAACCTTAAGCCTCTGTATTGGCGACCCCGGTGTACACCTGTACACCGGGGTAAGTTCTCACTAGTGTGCTCACTAGTGTGCACTCCGTACGCGTCCAACATTGAGAACTTACCCTGGTGTACAGGTAGCTGCAGTCTCCTAAACAGCTCGGTGTACCCCTCAGTGACCGTGAGATACATGTTGTTGGCGCACTCCTCACTAGTGTGCACTCCGTACGCGTCCAACATTCAGAACTTACCCCGGTGTACAGGTAGCTGCAGTCTCCTAAACAGCTCGGAGTACCCCTCAGTGACCGTGAGATACATATTGCTGGCGCACTCCTCACTAGTGAGCACTCCGTACGCGTCCAACATTGAGAACTTACCCCGGTGTACAGGTAGCTGCAGTCTCCTAAACATCTCGGTGTACCCCTCAGTGACCGTGAGATACATATTGCTGGCGCACTCCTCACTAGTGTGCACTCCGTACGCGTCCAACATTGAGAACTTACCCCGGTGTACAGGTGGCTGCAGTCTCCTAAACATCTCGGTGTACCCCTCAGTGACCGTGAGATACATATTGCTGGCGCACTCCTCACTAGTGTGCACTCCGTACGCGTCCAACATTGAGAACTTACCCCGGTGTACAGGTAGCTGCAGTCTCCTAAACAGCTCGGTGTACCCCTCAGTGACCGTGAGATACATATTGATGGCACGCTCCTCACTAGTGTGCACTCCGTACGCGTCCAACATTCAGAACTTACCCCGGTGTACAGGTAGCTGCAGTCTCCTAAATGGTTCGGTGTACCCCTCAGTGACCGTGAGATACATGTTGCTGGCAGACTCCTCAGTTGTGTGCACTCTGTACGCGTCCAACATTGAGAACTTACCCCGGTGTACAGGTAGCTGCAGTCTCCTGAACAGCTCGGTGTACCCCTCAGTGACCGTGAGATACATGTTGCTGCCGCACTCCTCAGTAGTGTGCACTCCGTACGCGTCCAACATTGAGAACTTACTCCCGTGTACAGGTAGCTGCAGTCTCCTAAACAGCTCGGTGTACCCCTCAGTGACCGCGAGATACATATTGTTGGCGCACTCCTCACTAGTGTGCACTCCGTACGCGTCCAACATTGAGAACTTACCCCAGTGTACAGGTAGCTGCAGTCTCCTAAACAGCTCGGTGTACCCCTCAGTGACCGTGAGATACATATTGCTGGCGCACTCCTCAGTAGTGTGCACTCCGTACGCGTCCAACATTGAGAACTTACCCCGGTGTACAGGTAGCTGCAGTCTCCTAAACAGCTTGGTGTACCCCTCAGTGACCGTGAGTTACATGTTGCTGGCGCACTCCTCACTAGTGTGCACTCCGTACGCGTCCAACATTGAGAACTTACCTCGGTGTACAGGTAGCTGCAGTCTCCTAAACAGCTCGGTGTACCCCTCAGTGACCGTGAGATACATGTTGCTGGCGCACTCCTCAGTAGTGTGCACTCCATACGCGTCCAACATTGAGAACTTACCCCGGTGTACAGGTAGCTGCAGTCTCCTAAACAGCTCGGTGTACCCCTCAGTGACCGTGAGATACATGTTGCTGGCATACTCCTCAGTTGTGTGCACTCTGTACGCGTCCAACATTGAGAACTTACCCCGGTGTACAGGTAGCTGCAGTCTCCTAAACAGCTCGGTGTACCCCTCAGTGACCGTGAGATACATATTGATGGTGCGCTCCTCACTAGTGTGCACTCCGTACGCGTCCAAGATTCAGAACTTACCCCGGTGTACAGGTAGCTGCAGTCTCCTAAATGGTTCGGTGTACCCCTCAGTGACCGTGAGATACATGTTGCTGGCAGACTCCTCAGTTGTGTGCACTCTGTACGCGTCCAACATTGAGAACTTACCCCGGTGTACAGGTAGCTGCAGTCTCCTAAACAGCTCGGTGTAACCCTCAGTGACCGCGAGATACATGTTGTTGGCGCACTCTTCAGTAGTGTGCACTCCGTACGCGTCCAACATTGAGAACTCCCGGGCGCGTAGGAGGCCGTGCTTAGGGCGGTGCTCGTCGCGGTATTTGTTGCTTATCTGAAAAAATACAGATATAATATTAAGCTTAAAGCTTGTTGAATAGATAAGGGTAGGCAGTGGTGTATTGTGCAGTCACCCACAAGACTACAATTAATTCATAGGTTCTTTGTACAATTACAATTCGCCAGGTATGTTTTTAGTTCTTTAGTAGGTTTTCAGTTTTGAAATTACTGATAAAAATCCAATAACTAACACTTTGCCCAACTGAAGTAAAGCCATGCTTATGCAGTTACTAATTAAATAATTTCATAGGGAGATGATAATTCATTACATACATCAATTAATTACCTGATACAATAACAGTGGAAGCTGTTTGTAAGATAAGGGCCCCACGTCAGCCAACAGATCTGCTATAGCCTCTTCATGAGTCTGAAATTGGAATAAAAAAACACATTGTTACTAATTAATATGACTTTACAAGGTAATTGTAGACACCAGTACATATAAGTGTAAGCAAACAATGTGAGCAGAACTTAGAGTCAACCAAGATTACAATAATAGTTATGTTTAAGTCCCAAGTAATAGGGGGTGAACCTATTGCCATCAAACGGGCACAAATCCAGACTCCGTGGCTGCTACTATAAATAAATAATAAAAATTTGTTTATTTCTCTTCCACAAATAAAAAACATAAAGTACTTATGTTGTAACATATCTATATACAGGAAAAAGTATTTTATTTGTGGGAGACTGGCGCCTTAACTAAGCCGAGGCCTGTATTTTAGGACACCAGGTCTCCTAATATGCATCTTAGTGGGGACTAAGATGCATATTAGGAGATCTAACAAAAGTAGTCTAAACTTATTACAATACACATCAAAGTTTTTAAACCAGATAGGCAAACTTATATTAATAGTACTACATAATTAAGATAGAGTAGAAGAGTAAACAAGTGTTTTTGTGTGGCAGTGTATGAGTGCTGTTTTATGAGCGTGTGTTCATGAATGAGAAATTGCTGATGGAAACATCCCATAACACATTGCCAGACCCGGGAATGTGCTTATATTTCTACTCTTTTTCTTATAATAAGACATGTTACATACAAATGACAAGTAAACTCACAGGAGCCAATAAATATTTCTTCCCGTGTCTGTCCTCCATCTTGATCAGCTCCGGTCCAATCTCCTGTAATCTGCCCGTCTTCTCCCACAGCGAGGCAGCTGTCAGCGATGGCACAGACATGCGCTGACCTCCTGCTGCTTCTATACAGAATCTGATCTGGAGTTCTAGCTTGTCGAGAGCTCTGCGGGCTAGGGGAAGTATAGTGAAGAGCCCGGAGCTTGTGGGGCGGATGAGACCACATTCTAGAAGGAGCTGGAACAGCCAAAGGAATCATGGATGTAGTAAATTTTTTATAAATTAGCTTGTACTGTAAATTGTGTTCAATTAAGGAAGAGAGCACTGTCTCTTTAATTCACTGTACACCACACAGACCACAGTACAGGGGGTCTAAAATGGCCGCTTTATCAGAATCCTAATATGAATCACGTTAAGAAATGTAAATTCTTAAAATGGACTTTATAGTCATGCTCATAAAGTCCGTTTTAAGGATTTAATTTTTTAGTGAATTAAATTATGATTCTGCTAAATGTAAATTCTTAAAATGGACTTTATGTTCATGATCATAAAGTCCGTTTTAAAGATTTAATTTTTTTAAAGTGAAATACTTTATGATTCTGCTAAAGTGGCCTTTTTAGGCCCGCAGTACAGTACTACTTATTCACAGTACAGTTCACCTATGTTCGCACACACAATAGTGTAATATAATATGTCTCGCGTCCATGGCTAGTTGCTGCTGAGAGCTGAGCCTGTCTATCATTGACTGAAAATTGCCAGGACTATAGTCTAAAATTTCAGCGTTATGAGCAAATAGAATTAATGAATTATTTTAACGGTTTTTCATATCTCCCAAAATATTGTTTTGGGTGTTGTTTGTGTTTATAGTACATGATCAGTTAACTGATAAAATTTGATTTAATAATTCATATTGTACAGTAAAAACTATATAAAGCGACGATTTTATGATATTGCTCGGACCATTGCTCGGTTGGAAAAATTGGTAAACTCGAGTTTTGGGTCAGCTGAACGCGCATAAAACTTTACAGAATTATATTTTCTCAAAACAAATGAGCTGAGTCAAATAACACTTACCTTTTGACTTTTACACGTAATATCGGTGTTTTTAATCTTGGCATTCTTCGGTATTGTAATAACTGGCTGAAATAACTTCGATAAGTATCGCATTTTGTTTTATTTTTTAGTATTTTCTTTCAATGTTTTTATTTTCTCTTCGTTCGATTTTTTTAGGTTACCGCAATCAGCTGGGCTTCCGAATGTCAAACTGTCAAAGTTGCGTTTAGTAGTTGCTTATTTTTATTAAAAGCTTTGTACTAAATTGTATTTAAATAAAATATTTCTGTCAAAATTCAAACATAAACCATGCGATGCGAACATAAAAGTTTTTGTTATAAGTAAAGGATTAAAAATGTAAAGTACCTACTCGTACATTTTAGAAGCTACGAATAATAATTTTGTTTTTTTTTTTCTCTTTATTTATTTGGGGACATTTAACCGCATTGCGTATGCCAGTCCCATCGTACCCTAAATACACATTAATCATATCTGGGCCATGAACCTGAACAGACTCTTCGCATCATCACTATTTGGTTGAGCCAAAATTTTATTGAATGTGCCTACTTCAAGTCTATTCAACTTCAAGACCCTAAACAAATCATTTCTCTCAGACTCATACCGCACACAGTCCATCAATAAGTGGAGTAAGTCCTCAACAACTCCACATTCCGAGAATAATAATTGAAAGTTTCAACCAACCAAGAGCAACTACTAAACGCATTAAATGTTCATCGGTTGGAGGGTAAACAGAAAGGTATCATGATTTTGTAATGATTTTGTTACGGTTTATTGCCTTAGCTGTATTATTCATTCAAGCAGAATTTCCAAGATGATCAACATAAGATTACATTGGAAAAGTACACTATGTGAGAATAAACGATTGTTAGCACACCTATTCTTATTTTTAACTTTTCTAATACCATTTTAATTAAACTCATAACGCCTATGCTAAATGCAAAAGCAACAACACGGCTATCTACAGTTCAACGCAAAAAGAACCTATTCATGCAGGCATGTAGTCACCGCGGCATGTCGACTTACATACCTACACTAAGCAAGTATAATACTGTAGTTATAGCAAAGCTATTAGCTAATTACAAGTCCCTCACAGGCAAAGTGTACGACTCTTATAAACACTGTGTGTACGTGACCCGGATTGCAAAGGCAACGCGTTTGGTTCACTCGAGCACGAAATGTGGTAGAAACCTCTAATAGACCGCCTCATTAGTCTTTGACCTCTTTGTATCTGTCCGGAGAGCATTATTACGACTAATCCGGAAAGCCTGATTGTGGAATTTAATTAACGAGGGATTTTGATTAAGAGTAGGTGGACTAAGGTAACAAATTTGTAGGTAAATAAGTGTGGCAATCCTACTAATATTATAAATTCATGAAAGTTTGTGAGGAGGGACAGACGGGATTCGGATTTTGGCACACAGATTAGTTTATAACCTGGATTAAGGCGACTACAGGAGCTAAATTAGCAACTCTATTTGTGGAGGTTCAAACTTCGTTTAAAATACAGTTAGAATAAATTTCTAATCAGCTTGCACTACAAAGCGGTTGTTACGTCAGTCACTGCGGGCCGAATAGTGCGAAATGAGTGGTTTTTTGCGATTTACAAAAAATCAATATCAAAGTTCATTGTGTGTTGGGAGATGATTGCTTTACTGCGCCATAACTTCATTCACACAGCGATTTGGGACTCCACGCCATAACAATAGTCTGTTGAAGTAAATAAAAAAACCTTTCCAGTGATATATCACATGCTGTTATTGGTTCCTAGACTGGACAAATGAATGGAAGCCAGCCTAGGAAGATAATGTTTAACAGTCTCCGTTCCTTTCAATCATCCCCAACACACAATGAACTTTGATATCGGTTGAAAGTTTGAATCATTTCGACAAAACGGGTTTTCCTTAGTTAAAACTAGTTTTCACTGATATTTAAAACAGTTAATTCTATGAAGTTCTAACTAAGGCAGTTAGTAAAAACTAGTTTTAACTAGGGAAAACGCGTTTTCACTAAAAACGGGTTTCAACTGTAACATATTATACAACATTAGACAAAACGGCAAAAAAATCACGTCTTATTGTATGGGAGCCCCCTTAATATTTATTTTATTTTAATTTCACTATTTATTTTTGGAGTGAATATATAATTAAATATTCTGTGAATATTTCAAGCGTCTACCTGTTGTCGTTATTAATATCGAGCAAAAAACGACAAAAAACGTCACGTTTGTTGTATGAGAGGGAGCCCCCCCCCCCCTTAAATATTTATTTATTCTGTTTTTTGTTGATAAAACGGCAACCGAAATACATCATCTGTAGAAGGTGTGCATCTCAAGGAGTAGTTTCCTCTCTTGTTGGTCAGGTGGTCTCAAGCGTTACTGCTGCCGAGCCTATTGCCATCAACCGGGCACAAATCCAGACTCTGTAGCTGCTACTTAAAAAATCCCATTGGAAAACCCAATAACATTTTTCTCGACCTGGAAATCGAACCGACCATGTTCAGCAGTAATCGAACCGACCATGTTCAGCAGTAATAAGACCCTGTAATCGAACCGACCATGTTCAGCAGTAATAAGAGCCTGTAATCGAACCGACCATGTTCAGCAGTAATAAGAGCCTGTAATCGAACCGACCATGTTCAGCAGTAATAAGAGCCTGTAATCGAACCGACCATGTTCAGCAGTAATAAGAGCCTGTAATCGAACCGACCATGTTCAGCAGTAATAAGAGCCTGTAATCGAACCGACCATGTTCAGCAGTAATAAGAGCCTGTAATCGAACCGACCATGTTCAGCAGTAATAAGAGCCTGTAATAGAACCGACCATGTACAGCAGTAATAAAAGCCTGTAAACGGATTGAAATAAACACTTTAAGTTAGGATTTGATCACCAATCGCCCCAATGACCATTTTTACCTGGTATCACAGCCTCCCCGTTCGTCCAGAATCGCGTATCATTTTAATGAACCCATCAAAAGCGTTCAGCCGAGCGGTGCGTGTTCAGTCATAACGTTATATCAGCGTTTTGGCGCGAACAGTTTAACCTCGGATAAGTGACGCGCGAAACCGGAGATCATCTCCGTTAGTTGATTCGTTTTGGGCATGGTGTTGGGAGGTAGCGGGGGCGGAGGCGGGAGCGGGTCGTGGTGCATTGCGATTGAATGGCAGAGAGCTGTTGGTAAATATCTGTGAAAATTGTTTTGAAATAACAATTAAAATTAAAAAAAAAACAAGCTTTTATTCAAATGAAAATAAGAAAATTGGGTTTATCTATTAACATTGAACGCGTACACAAAGTTTCGTGTCCGTTCTATTAACCGTTGAGAAGTTCTTCCGTGAGGAGACGATCAAGTCATATACATCTGTCATAAAAATATATTGCCACCAGAACTAAAGGTGTGTGCACAATTTCACATCAATTGGTTAAGGGGAACTGGTTTGAAATTCAGTTCTTTGCTAGATTTGACCAACATAACTATACTAAATAACAAACAAGATGGTAGCGTTAGGTCCGAACCATACAGCGCTATATCCAGCGGGTGGTGGCAGCTAGATTGCTAGATAAAGTTGCATATGTTCAACACATAATCATTTTTCATCGGTTATTCAAAAAAAACATGCGGGCAGTCTTTGGGGACTGCCGATAGAAGTGAAAACTAAGTAACTTGTTAATTGTATCGTCGAGCTGTGTGTGCAATTTTTTATTTTTTATTTCTGTTCATTTTCTGTTCTCCCTCACCCCTCCCTCTCCTCCCACCCCTCCCCCTCCCGTTCCCCACTCAGGCCCCGCCTCAGTCGTAGCACTGCTACGGGTTGTGCTCCGCGCATGCCAAGTGGTGCTACACCGTAGCGGATCGGCTACGAGAAGCGTACGTGACGGTCACGCGAGTTCCATGATTTTTGTTCACCCAAAAAGTGGTCAACGCGCCTAAAGAAGTTTTCACTTTAAAAAATTGCTGTTTCCATCATCCAATGATCCAAATCTTTTCAGAAGTTTTTGCGTGAAATATACAAACATCTATCCAGCAATACTCACAAACTTTCGCATTTACCTACAATATTAGTAAGAAGTGACTATCTCAGTGTCAATAATAATAGTTTAGCGTAATAATCTCGCTTCCCTCCACACTATACCCACACCCTATCACTTATCAAGTTCACAGGTCATTTAGCCGCAGCCATTTTGCGGCGCTAATGGAAAACGGCTGGAAACGACAAAACACCGCCATTTTGTTTGTTAATCATGTTTTTATTAACGTCACATCGAAAAGGGGTGGTTCTGAAAAGATTTGGGAGTCAGGACAGGATGCATTCAGCCTAATGACTTTAGTTACCAACATAAAGGGGACATGGAGATTCGTTGAGCTTATTATAAAAGTGTACATTGTAGGTTTATTAGGGACTTTGATGGATATTCTTTGTGAACAAAGAGCAATGTATGGTTAAGTATGTTTGCTGGGGGATATTATGTGTCATTAAGTGGCGTTAGTCTGAGGAGGCTAAATAATAACAGCCGCTTAGGTCGATCTTTAGGTTAAGCCGTGCTTACCTAGGTTGGTCTGTGGATGGGTGACCACCCATTACATACCGAGTTTCCTCCGTGCCTCGGAAAGCACGTTAAGCTGTTGGTCCCGGCTGTCATTTGTGATCTTTGACAAGTCGTTACAGGTAGTCAGTTGCCCAAAAAGTCTGACAACCAGTCTTACCAAGGGGTATCGTATTACCCGGTACTAACTGGGTTGTGGAGGTCAGATAGGCAGTCGCTCCATGTAAAATACTGGTATTCAGCTGCATCCGGTTGGACTGGAAGCCGACCCCAATAAAAACTTGGGAAAAAGCTAAGCAGATGATGAAGTGGCGTTAGTCTAGTCTACCCAGTCTACTCCCAATGTCTTTCTCTTTTTTGTACAACATTTAATTAATGATTTGATAGTCTTCTTTATTATTGTTTTAATTATTCTTTGTATGTATAAGTTTACTAATGTTAATATTATATAAATTGTTATGTTAAACCGTTTTTTGTGCATGTGGTGTTAACCTGTTATTAATTGTTGCACTTGTAAATGTTACCCTAGTCATTAAGTCATAAATGTACAGTGTAAACAATTGTTGGTTAACCTAAATAAATAAATAAATACCCATCACGTAATAAACTCCAATTTCTCGAATAGTATCTACTCAACTGGGAAAAAAATGGCACACAGATACTTTACAACCTGGATTAACACATGGGGGAAAATATAATGACCATCAAAAATAACTTTGTGACCACTAACATCTATCACCTAAAATATCAATTGAACACCAAATTTAGTTAATTGAGCATCAAATTTTAATGAGGTGGTTGATGACAAACTAGTTTTGCCTAGGCCGACTTGGGGCACCGCGATGTACTCCGTCGATTGAGTCTCCCTCGACTCGGATGCAAGAGCATAACAGTTTAACTTCTGGTGGTCATTAACTAAAAAAATAAACGTTTGGTTCTAATTTCACGATAAAATGGGGATTAATTTTGGCTATCAAAAGTGATTTTTTTGCCGTTACATTTTGCTAAAACTGGTGGTTCGTTAATTGTATGCCTTAACACATAGAATACTTTTTATCCGGTGTAGTACGATCCCGTGGGACAACAATTACCGCCGAACTCCACTCGGGCGAGGCTGCGGGCATAAGCTAGTGTGCCAATAAAAATCATCATCAGCCTATTAATGTTCCCACTGCTGGGACACAGGCCTCCTCTCTATGAGAGGGAATGGGCTATAATCCAGCACGCGGGCCCAGTGCGGATTGGTAGATGTCACATGTCTTCGAATTTTTGGTTCTAGGACATGCCGGTTTCCTCACGATGTTTGCCTTCACCGCAGTGGTGATGAAATAAATTACACAAAGTAATGCGCCTGCATGGGTTCGAACCCATAACTTACTGTTCGTAAGTTGGGGCCGCCACCACTGGGCCACCACTGCTCTCTATAAAAATAGCACAGAGTTATCGTCATACCTAAGAGTTTACCAATGATCTGGCTTTCCTAACAAAAGGTGCATACTTTTACTTAATAGGGAATATGCATGAAATACAAAACTCCTTTTATTTATGAAAATGCCTTGTATTGGCGCCTACAAAAATTGTGGTACGCTCGTTTAAGTTTCTAATACATTACTTATTTTACAGTTTACTGTTATAAGTAGCATGTTTTTGGTGAAACGGAACGCACTCTCAAAACACGTCGTCCTCGATAGCGCCCGTATTGACGTCAAAGTTCATTGTGTCAAAAAAACACTTTTATTTGAAAAGTGCTTAAAGTTTTACAAAAATTTTATTAAAATATTATTATTGCAATATTTGCTTGAATAAAGCAACATACGATAAGTAAAATTATTTTATTAAGGGGCTGACAACACCTAATTTGTTGAAATTGATATTATTTAAGCAGTTTTTTAAGAAAAACTATTTGTTTTAGCATGGCAAAAAAAATATATGTTAATATTGATCATATTTCAAAGACCTTGGATGGACTCGATGTACATATTTCGACGAAATCGGCTCGATAGAAAATAATTGCAAAGATTGGTCTTAAAATCATCATTAACGGTCCTATGTCTTTATTTTTTTGACGTATGGGTCTGCAATTAAAAACATGAAGTCAACATATTCATACCTAAACCGCTAACGAGTCATATTTCACAAATAATCCATACTTTTTTTATATCAATATTTATTCATTATTTTCTTTTAAAACCTGGCCGCCCAGTAATAGTGACGTCTCGTTTTCTCCCATACAAATAGACAGTGTGCGCGATTTTGGTGTTGACAGCGCCTTATGGCCAAAAAAATAGAAGTAAACAAGGCAGATTGTGAATAATTTGAACTGTCGTAGAAAATTGCAGGAGTTTAATATAATTTTTGTGCGACATGCAGTAGTTGAACTTAACTTTTAATACTTTTCTTGGGTTGGTAGTACTTACTATTTTTTACGTTATTGATTTAAGTGAAGAAAAAATTACGTGCATATTATTCTCATTAATAAAACCTTTTCAAGTAATTTCATTACCTACTTGGTGGCCATTTAATTCTTATTCTTAATTAAGTAAGCAGGTAAGCGTCCCCTTTAATTACGGCTTAACCTAATTAACCATCTAACCCACAGCACATAAATAACGTCACAGTGTGCACTAAGCGTCCCTGGTCCATCCATCACCATCTCCGTGAGACGAGTTGTTATTAATCACAGGTATTTACAGCTGCTAACCGGCAAACTGGACACCTGTAGTCCTGCATCTGGGGCGGAGGTAAGCTGGGATTACTGTGGTGTTGTTATAGTATGTGATGGGAATAAATACGCCGCGTGTACAATCTTGGGCGAAACGATTTGCTTGTTGAAGTCCGATTTACATCGGTCAAGGAAAGTAGCGAGTGAAAAATGGGTGGGTGTTTTTTGTATGGCACCAACTATTTATGACCATAAACCAGAATTTTTGTTTTTCAATTATTTCAATACTACTACTACTACTACAACAGCCCATAACGTCCACTGCTGGACACAAGCCTCTCCCATGATGGGAGGAATTTGCCGTATTCTCCACGCTTGGCAGGCGGATTGGAGATCGCAGTGATAAAAGACTAACAGAAAACGCTGCTGCCCATACTCTGGTCTACGGAGGCGAAAGGTGTTCTGCCTCAGACATTAGTCGCCTTATACGACACCCGTGAGTGTAATGGGTTGGTTCTATTCTACTCTGCCAGATACCACACGGCTAAATAAAATAAAATAAAATAATTTCAATAAACAATTTCAATTTCAATTTGTCTGTTCATATTTGTACGCTTAACGGTAAAACATAGAGAATCTCCGTGTAACTACCTATGTTTACAAATAAAATTTTCTTATTCTTAAAAATACCCTTAGCTTCCCGACATTGCGATTATTTTTGTGTTTTAGACAATACCTGGGAACCTTCTAGTTACGGAGATCAGATATTGGGGTCAACTTTCAGGGGTCAAACTCAAATTTCAACTTTTTACATGTTTTTTTTTATATAAGTTCTTTGCCTGTTCAATGCATCAATTAGCACAATGTTTTTAGTGCGTTACTTTGAGTTCTACCGTTATTTTTTTATCAAACAAAAATAAATCGTATCCCGTTACGTAGTTTGACGTACAAAATGCTTGGTTGACGCCTTCCGGCGACTGGCGAGCACCTAGGCGACGCGCGACGACTGTTGACTCCGATCGTTTACAAGACTGTCCTTGCTCACTGTACTTATTGAATTCGTTGAACAATTGACCGAGGTACTGTCAGATTCACGATGTGGGTAACCCCTTGAAAGCACCTACTATTGAACGCGGGGTAATGGGGTACCCAAGATGTGTGAAGGAATCTGGATAGGTGGACTCCCAATTACCACTCCACTTAGACAAGAGCATATTATAGTTTCCTTACAAATACGAATGAGAAACAACCCGTAAAGATTTATTTCCCTGTAAGTACATTCTCGTCACCAGTAACTATGACCCTATAGTATCTATAACAGAGGACGGGCTATAACTCAGAGACGCGACGGCCCGGATTATCTCGCGTTCATGCGTCATTTGTTTAGCTACGAAGTCACGAGCATTTGTCATTGCGTTATTGTACGTTATGAACACACCAACAGATAGTCTTATTACTGCGTTCTGTGTTAGGTAGCTGGGTGAGTAGAAACCTAACTTTTAGGTCTCTTGTCCACACACATTTTTCCCGCGAAGATGTACGGTTGATTCGTCGTATTTAGATCAAGGTCGCCAGTATTGAAACCTTGTACATGGATACAGCGGCACTATGGTGTCTTTAGCGTAGAATTTAGCGGCGATTCCACCGCAGATTTTGACGAAAAAAAAAACAATTGTCTGTCTACAAGAAAGAGCTTTTAGCGATTACCAAGTACTTAACTTAACACTCGGACCAAATAAAAAGGTTTAAAGACGGAACTCTGTGAACAGCAAAGTGAGGCCGGTTTCGTAAACATATTGTGCATTTATTGAGGCGTTGTTTAATTTATTGTAGTTTGATGTAAATGTGTGTGAGCGTGTATGAACAGAGCGAGACGTAATTTGCGCTGGCTTCACTTTATTGTTCGCAGCGCTATTTTGGTTTTTTACTTGGTCTGAGACTTTACAGCAGTTTTTCGACATAATTTTGTCATGTCTATCTGTTCACCTCTCCGTCCGCCCGGACGTCACACTATTGCAGAGTATAAGTACTCATCGTCTGCCTACCCAACTATGTTGGGGGTCGGCCTCCAGTCTAACCGGATGCACCTAAATACCAGTACTTTACATCGAGCCACTGAACTCATTACCCTGTCAGTCGGGTAAAAAGAGACTATGGGTATAATCGTATGAGTACTATGAGTAATCGCCTTCTGCCACGAGACTTGCAAGGTAAAGACGTATTCGTATACTTTTCGAACCGCTTTCTACTCGGAAAGCTCTCGTTCGGCTGTTTGAGCGCCCCAGGTGTGTAGTGAAATTACGAAAAAAAATATCGGGGTTGGCACTTGCCGCCTTAGAATTCGTGAGGGTGTGAAATCAAATAACTAGACACTTATAACTTTTTCATGTTCTGAATAAAGTTATTAAAGGCCCAATCATCCGTCAATATCAATCATGAAACTTTGTCAGGTTTTGTCTGAACACTGTCCACTAAGTGGGGAACTTTTTCTTCTTCGGTGTGTATTATATCGTGATCTTTCAATGATCGTTGTTGGTATAGTTATTCCTCAAACTTCTTTAGATTATTTCAGAAGTAAGTCTTTGTTTAGGTAAGGATCGTAACAGGTGATGTTCTTTATGGTCTGGACTACTGTCTGGTATATACTAAAGTCTATGGTCTGTACTGTCTTACTGGTAAACCATACGTCAGTAACACTAACGTCTAACAACTTTAACTACTAAAATCAACCTTATTGCTTCAAAATAAAGGAGCTGTCAAAGTCAAATTGTTAACAAAGACTTGCGGTTGACTTTACCAACGATAAGTTACGTGTCGCTGGACATTGTGCCAGTTAAAAAAAAAGAAAATAAAGGAAGGGACAGCTAGAGAATAAACAATTTTTTTCAGGCTCGTGCTTCTTGCCAGTGACATTGTATTTCACGGCTGGCCACACTTGAGTTTGCGCGCGAAAAATTGCTCAAATGTCATTGACAGCTGCTAGGGAGGCGAATGAAATCGTGCGACACATTGACTAGTGTTGTAGAAACATTGTGTGGGTACATGTGTGATTGAAACGGTATGTTTTTGACATTGGCATTTGATTCTGGCAGAGAAATGGCTATTCGTTATTAGTTTGGGCGACGTTTTAGGCAACTTATTTCAGGTAGTCAATAGTGAGTGCCTTGTTACACCGACAAAGTGTTGTTAGGATCTTTCGTCAGAAATTTCTCAGCAGCGCAGCGCGGCGCGGATTCTAGATCTTTGCTTGTTTGATGGCCATAGGCTCGCACCCAATTACATGAGACTACCTACTCATAACTGGCGAAATGAGGATGTATTAGGGTTGAAACTGTTCTGCAGCACGAAGACGCGGCCGCAAACGCGGGATGCGACGATGCAATCGGCAGTACGCTCTATTTTCGCTTTAGAAAATTACAGTTTTGAGCGACAGACAAGGATAGGAGCAGTGAAAACACAGATTCTGTGCTGCTAGATGAGGTGCAACCCTTACAGCAACATGTTTGTCTATTTGCTTACCCTTTCGGGGATTCCAGGCGTGATTTTTTGTTGTTAGTCGGTGTCTTGCATTTTTTGACCTCTGATTTATTATTAGCGGGGTCAGGTATGCAGCCAAAGCAAGGCTCAGACTAGCTATAGTTGGTACCAGTTAAGATGAGAATAGCGGTCATTGCCCTTTCCCTAATATCTCTTCGTACGAACCAAAACAAATAAACCATGTATCGTTTTTCATTAGAAAAAATGTTAAAGATAGATGACGATTCAAGACTTGAACACGCTTATTTTTGGTTTTAAAAGTTAAGAAGAATAAATGTAGGTGGGTCAATAACCACTGTTCTCATCTTATTGGGCATCAACTATAGCGAGTTCTTTCATATTGAATGCGCGTTGTAGACAAAAGCTAATTCATAGCTCGCATATAAAATAAATTAGGCATACCTACCTAAATTATTCTACCGGAATGTTTTGTTTCCCAAAGAGCGACCGACAATATGTTCAAAAGCCCACACAAATTACCAAAATTAAATCCCACAAATAGCAGGTGCTGTCATCAAAAGGTAATAATTAAAATGAATCGCATTCCCTTCCAGAAAAATGTAAAACTCTGTACGTGAATATAATTTAAAATGGCGTCGTGTTATTAGTCGCGGGCGCGGAACGTTCGCGCCAAATAAGAGGAGTTTCGTTATCTGTGGTCACTGTCATTTGTGGCGGGAATCCATTGTTGCGTGGGGCACGAAATTATCCCCAATACATTAATCAGACATAGATTTATACGATGCTATTGTTTGGGAACGTAATAAGTCTGTGGATGTGTGGCTAGATAATAACAACCACTCGGGTCTATCTTCAGCTTAAGCCGCTCTTGCCGAGGTTGGTCCGTGGATGGGTGACCACCCATTACATACCTACCAAGTATCCTCAGCAACCGGTTAGACTGGAATCCGACCCCTCCATAGCTGCGAAAAGGCTAGAATGATTTTTAACAACAAACAACTTGTAGGTTACCCGAAATATCACTTATATTAAAAACGATTTCCAAATCAAACAATGCGAACACCCCTCCCGTGTGCTTGGGACATTAAAAATATATTATAAAAACTTGTCCCAGGCTCACCGCGCAATTACGTGTGCCTGCATTGTTTAGAAAAAGTAAAACAAACATGGCCAACACGTGACGTGCTTGCGAATGGCGGGAACGGCATTTTTGACATATTTCTGAAGAGTGTTTCGTTTGTCGTGGTTTATTTTATGGTTTTAGCGTTTAGAAAGGATTTTTTGATACATGTGTAGGTTTGGCTGTTTTGTTGCTTTTGGTCAACTGGATTTCTCAACATTATGACTATAATTTCACAAAATTGTAAAGTACAGGAGCTAATTGGTTAGAAGAAGAGGGAGTTTATGTGTAGGAGTACAAATTGAAATTCATTTATTGGTGTTGGTGTGATTTTTGGTACATTTTACATGAGATCCAAATCTACTTTAAAGGTGTAGAGTGTACGTGTACGTACACCTTAAAGGTAGATTTTTGAGGAACTTTCACATAATTAGTACAAAATCTTTACTTACAAGTAATATACTTTGCCAAGGGGTATCGTGTTTTCCACTTTCTAAGTTGGAGGGCAGATAGGCAGTCGCTTCACATAAAATGCCATTTGACAAAGTTATGAAAAGTCTAGGTACCCAAATGAAAATAAGTACTTACGCAGATCGATAGAATCTTTAACACCGCTACGCGCTGAGCTACGTTGCTACGAGTCTACGCGATCGTAGCGACCGTAGAGCTACGGCGTAGCGCTACGATTGCTACGTCGGGTGGTCGCCATTACTTGAATTTTTTTTTGGTTCGATTTTGTTGGCAGTGACTTTATTTTCACATAACATTACGCCTGTAATCCTCGAAGGGTTAGACAGAGGTCCGTGTACCTAATAGTACAGCCACATTTCGGTAGTTATGTTTGAAGTCCGATGTAACTAATAGGGGGCGCGGGCGAGCCTATTGCTATTAATTGGGGACAGGTTCAGACTCCGTGGCTGCTACTGAGAAATTCCTGATGGGAAAGCTCAATTACACTTTGCTCGACCCGGGAATTGAACCCAGGACCTCATGCTCGGCAGTCTCGTTAGTGACCACTAGACCAACAAAGCAGTTAGACCAGAGAGGCTGTATTATTAAACGTGTACAAAAATTCTATCATAATCCAAAAGCCTCGAATGACTTTGATGAGACATCTAACAGAACCTTTAGTTTATGCAGCTATCTCATTTTGTCTGCTAATAACATATTTTTATTTATTAATTTACTCAAAGCAAACAATACGTTATGTAAGTATTCCATTTTTAGGGTTCCGTACCTCAAAAGGAAAAAACGGAACCCATATAAGATTACTTTCTTGTCCGTCTGTCATCACCGATTTTCTCAGGAACGGGTGGACCTAGCAAGTTGTCTATAGTCCCTATTAGGTGTATAAAAATGAAGGTCCTGAGTCAGCATCATAAAAAGATATGGGAAAATTTAGACTGTCGCGAAAACTCACCAAAATTTACCTTAATTTTCAACTTTTTTATTTTTCGGAATTTTCCCTTTACCTGTGCTTTAAGACCTTGCTTTTAACCAAAATTGACAATTCTAGGTCAACCGGAAGTACTCTATAGGTTTTGGGTCGAAAACCCATATGGTAAGTTCCCGTTGACCTAGAATCACGAAATTTGGCAAAAAGCAAGGTCTTACAGCACATGTAAAGGCAAAAAATCTGAAAACCGTAAATATGTAGTTTAATACCACAAAAAAAGCGATTTTATTTGCGGTTGGTGCAATAGCCGTTTCTAGGGATCGAAAAGCAAAGTTAAGTTTGTCCTTTATAAGGTTTGTACGGAACCCTCAGTGCGCGAGTCCGACTCGCTTTTGACCGGTTTTTTAAAACGTTGCCCCACAATAGAAATTTCTTTTGTATCGTGAGTGCGTTTACAAACATTTAAACACACACAAACAGCCCGACCCGGAACAACTACGTGTAGGTCTTACAAATATTTGATCCGTGAGGGAATCGAACCCCCACTGCGAGGATCAACCGGAGGACATGGTGGAGCACACGGTGGAGGTGTACCCCACGTGGGCGGAGCACCGCCGTGTCCTCGAAGCGGCAATCGGCGGCGGCGACCTTTCGCGTCCGGCCCTGGTACAAGTCATGGCCCGGAGTGAGACGGAATGGGACGCCGTCACCTCCTTCTGCGAAGCAGTAATGCTAGAGAAGGAGGTGGCGGAACGTGAGAGGGAGAGAACCTCACGTCCCGGCCGCCGCGCCCGTATCGACGGCGCGTTCGTGTTCCACGCGCGCCTCAATGAGAGTCAGCAAAAGGAAGGGGTCCGCAAGGACCGATGCCTGCCGGGGTTGCGGGACTGTTCGAAAGAGAGATACCGTGGCCCCGGGACACAAAGGGCTATGAAGGAACATGGCTGGGTTTTAGTCAGTAAAAGTCTGACACTCCCTCCTGCTCCGCCCTCGAGCGGGAGGAGTCATTTGATGATTTCCCATCCGAAAAAAAAAGGGAATCGAACCCGCGACACGCACCGCAGCAGCCAATCGCTCAGCCACTGCGCCAACCGTGCCGTCTTATTATCCGCCATTTTTGCCTTGCGTTTGTCCTATGTTTTATCATTGGACTATTGAACATGCGGGTTTCCAGGTCGGGCAGTGTTATGGGGATATCAATTAAGAAATTGCAATATATAAGGAGCAGCGGTGGTCAAGTGATGGCGGCCCCGACTTACGAACAGTAAGTCGTGGGTTCGAACCCAGACAGGCGCATTATTTTCTGTAATTTATTTCATCACCACTGCTCTCAAAACGGCGAAGGAAAACATCGTGAGGAAACCGGCATGTCCTAGAAACAAAAAATTAGAAGACATGTGACATTTACCAATACACACTGGGCCCGCGTGGTGGATTATACCACCCTCTCATAGAGAGGAGGCCTATGTCCCAGCAGTGGGAACATTAATAGGCTTATGATGAATATATAACGGGCGGCGGGCTTAACCCAGAAATTGGTTAAGAAACTTGAGACTTTTCTGCACAAATTACATTAGTAAATATGTGACTTACGACACTATTCTTGAGCCATATAATAAGAACCACTTACTTACGGGACAAGCTAGTTTGAGGTTTAGTTTGGTTGGTTGAGAGTCTTTAGCAAAGAGTAAAATACTTATACCAAGTTCACAATAGACATGGATCGATTAGCTAGGTACTATCGGGGTCTTTTCCGCCTGACCATTTCTTTTTTTTTCGCTTGAATCATGCGGAGGCGCCGAGCGGGGCTAGAGAGCGTTTTTATGTTGCGAGTGCAAGCAAAAATGAGCTTAGTGGTGGTCAGGCGGGAGTGTTCTCGATAATACATAATTGTAAGCTCCATAGTTGTATGTTAACAATTATTAAGGCCAATTGTTACTGTACAGACTGTACTCCGCTTGGCAGTTCCTCGTTTCGGTCGGGTGGCAACGTGACGCCAAAGTGATGTAGATCAGGGTGAAGCTAGATTTCGACGCACAAACGGTTACGTGTTCAAAACCTTTAAAAAATCAGTTGTTCCATACAGTTTGACCGTGTACTTGCACTTTTGTAAGACAAATGTTTTGTTTTAAATCACCGATGAAAAAAATCTGTTAACGGTTCGGTTCGACATGATGTAGTGGATACCGTTTGTGCGTCGAATAGATAGTATTATACTAGTAGCTAGCTCGAGAAGAAAGCATTATATTATAGGGGTATTCTGTTGGCTCGTGTCCATGAGACGGAACTAAGCCCGTTTGCTCATCTTGGTTACCATTTTCACATCTTTTGACCACCAGAACTTTAGTAAAAAATGTATCGCATCAACTAGTTGATTCGATAGGAACATATACCAGAATCGACTTCCACTTTGATCAACTGGTTGATTCGTTCGGGATCGGAGTGGAATACTTGATAAACGCACGCACGCGCCCTCCACGCCAAGCCACAATCACCTACCATTTTGTCACATAAATGTGTCATTTGGCATACAGGGCACGCGCTTGCTTGTCACGTATATGTGACAATGGCAGTCAAAAGGTTAAGAGATTAGATGAGAGATGTGTTGAAAACCACCAATAGAGAAAGGAGAAATTCGTCATTCAAAGTTCTCGTTTCCGCTTACGTCAGAAAAATGTCTCATACTTGTTCAGGCCAGCCTCCGTTCTCGACGGCAGAGCACAGCGAAGACGAAAAGATACGTGACTGGTGTGCGGCGTTCGCTAAAATGGGCGTGAAAAGCCTTGTCACGCATCTCCGGCCGGTGGATTCCTAAGTATCTCCTCTCTTCCGCGCTCCGCTTTTTCTTCTTGCGTTGGGAGTCCGGCCGTAACCACAACAACGCCTTTCTGACAATGGTTTTCAAGCGCGAGAATAACCATGATGCATCATGCACTATAATGGTATCGATTCTGTTGTGCACAAACTAAACTTAATTTAGGCTATTGCTATCTTTTTCTCACTAATGAAACGCGAAAAAGACGGACGTATTTATTTAGAGCTGTCAAATTTAATTGGAACTAATATTTCCATACAAATGAAGACTGCACGTAAAAACTTCGATTAGAAACACGGTGAAGCGCAAGGCATACACTCGTTTGACATCTCTTAGTTCATAGCTATAGCCGTCCTTTTCACGCACTGCCTTCTAATAAAAGATAGCAATAGCTTAAATTAAGTTTAGTTTGTGCACAACAGAATCGACACCATTAACCTCTAAAGTCCCGACCGGGTGGAATTCCAACCAAACGGAAAACTCCGTTGAGTCCCGCCGGGACGAAAACGTCCCACCTCGTATCAGCAAATTCAAACCTTATTTTTACTTAACATACGGTTCTAAATCGTTAGGCAATTTTTACCTCTGGTGCCTGACAGTAGTCGATTCGAACGATGCCAAACATTAGTAACTTTGAATGGGCAACTCTAAAAGAAAAAAAAAGAAACGCGTCATTGTCGTTGAAACGTCAGTTTAGGTAAACATTGCGCGCCACGCAAGGGATTTATTATGTTTTTGTTTAGTTATGTGCTTGAAAACGTTGTGAAGTGAATGTTTATTACCTTATTATTATATAATGCTACTTTGTAGCAAGATATTTAGGTAGAACAATGAACCAAAATTATTTTGTGAGCCAACAAAATTTTGGTCGGAACGATTTTTTGTCAACAAGGAGTGAACAATTGGAAATGTGAATTTGACTGTTCTAAAATGAAATATGGTCTTGGAAACAGCAAAAACAAGGTAAGTAATAATGATAATTCATTATTTTCATGTATTCGAAGCATAATATTCATATTTATATAGATTTCAAGTGTTTTCAAATCGAGGTCAATGACAATAAAATGACAGTTCGCCGTATACGAGTTTTTTGTTACAATCTAGTTGAAATCTGATTAGAATGTATCAGTAAGACTCTTATATGAATTATGTATTAGGTTACTTGTGTATTTGTTACATTGGTTCTAAAGTTTCGTGTAAATTGAATCAGTCGTTTTACGAAAAATAAATAAAATACGCCACAGGTCTTAGCGAGGCAAATTCTCATATGTCATCTAACTCATACCCTTTGTTTATAATACTGAAGTGGTGTCACAAGTGCTGTTTATATAATAAATCACGTCTGTTAACTAACGATTGCAACAATGTTTACGGCACAAGAAAGGCATTCATAGAACTCGAGCTATAAGTGGTTTTACAAGTGGGTTCGGATGACGCATGCGATGACGTAATGCGGCTGCGACGGCGGGGCGGGGAGGACATTACCGTTATCGCGCGCGGGCACTTAACTCACTTGCAATTTTTTTTGCAAGCTAGTTATTATAACCTACGCACATGAGAGCTCGAATATGGTGTGTAATTTCACAAAATCCCGCCATTTGCATAACAACGGGTAGGTAATAAAACGCAAAAATGAATGTAAACCATTTATTAATTGTTTTGTTCAATTTCAAACCGCGTCGACGGCTGCCGGCATACCACCGGTAGCTGTCAGTAAATAATTAGAATAAATATATAAGAAGCGTGAAACTCTCGTTACATATTAAGTATATAATTCCTCTTCACAATTAAAAAACTACAATGACTAGTATTTTTACGATTAAATATGGCGCGGTGAACGTTTTGAAGGATTTTTTAATGGCAAATTAATTTTGTAACTGTCACAAATTTTGAAAACCCTGGGTATTCATTTTTAATTACCCAATTGAAATTAAGTTAGCACAATAACAAAACTCGTATTATAGCAGAAATATTGCTGGGTCAGGGCAGTCTCGACATAGATAGATAGCGATAAAATCGCTAACTTTCGATCGCTAATTACTTAGGAAAAAAATCGGTTGCAATAACGATGCTTGCGAGAAACCCATCTTGGATGTAGACTTGAGTTTCTCGCAAGCATCGATATTGCAAAAGAATTTTTTCGTTGTTATTTTAGCGATCTAAAGTTAACGATAACGTCGTTATCTATGTCGAGACTGCCGGCCGTGGCTGCCAACAATTAACTTATAATGTAGCACCCTCATAAATGTTTCAACTACCGTCACTTTTGCGCCCATTATTTTTAAGATTATTGACCTTCAAATCGATCTGACCGCACCACACAATACGCTTACTTCTCAAAATGTAAGATATAGTAAAAAAACCTATACATTCCGTCCAAAGGATCAATTACAAATCACAAACTACGTCCTAATGAATGTAAATAGAACAATGAGCTTACGTTTTACAAATTCGTCGGGGCACTTGTTATTTTAAGAGATTCAATCACTAGGCTGGGTTAGTGGACTAACATTTTCGAATTTTGCTAGAAATTGGATAAAATCTTATAAGTGGTAACACTGATTGCAATTTCCAGGTTCCTTCTGTGATGTGTTGCCATTTTTAAACAAAAACAGCGGTCAGAATATTTTTATAATAATTTTCAAAATTAGAGTTAGATATAGGCTTTATTAGAGAAGTTGTTTTTTTTCTCGTTTATGTTACCAATTCCTTTTTAAAACATAGATTTTACAGTGATTTAGTCCATTAACCCAATCATATTCGTACTTAAAGGGAGATAATATTCTACTTTCAAATCGAAATATTCAAACGAGAGAAAGAGATAGACATACCTAAGTTTCTAATCACCCTAGACAAGTAACTTCAGTACATGAATAAAATACACACACATTATATTATTTCAGTAACAATCTTACGCTAAAATATGTACAAAGTTCGTAGAAACAACTATTTTCGCGCTTTTATCACTCCCAATACATTTTGTGAAAAAAAAAGAACAAATGCGGGTAGTTTTTACTGCCCATTTTGAAATGTCAAAAAACTTAACGTCGGAGTCATAAAAGTGCGACTGAAAAAAAAACAATACCTATATAATCTATCGAGGTTTAAAAAAAAAAACAAAACGTTAACAATTTTCCGTTTGACTAGACTATTTAGTAAAATCAAACTAAATGCGATTATCAAACATTACTTGATACTTCTGGTGTTTAATAATATTGGTCACTGAAACCTTACTCGAGAAATTGAATATTTTGTTTATTATTTTGGCGAATGAATTGTACCAGCTTGGTATAAGCTTATAGGTTAACGACATCAAATATTAAACAACGCTGTTGGAGGCTCGACATTATTTATATTAAATGTTGCCATATCCCAACATTTCCTTCCGGTTTCAAAATTGACTCGTAATCACTTCGGCAGCTTTTTAATTTTCAATTTCCCGAACAAGATTATTAATCTATCAAATCACTGGTTGGTAATACTTAGCTAACATAGGTGACCATTTACTAAAATGGAAGAAATAAAGTGTGATTAGAATATTGTCACACATAGGCACTCTCCGTACACAGACTCTTGTACTGGGGTTTATCTCTACTGAACACTTCAACTACATTGAGAGAACTATTCTTCTCGGAAATACAAAAAAGCACTTTTTCAGACCCTTTTCATGGTTAGGCTGTTTAATTAAATTCCGTTTACGGTTACGATAATAATTATTTATAAAAAATTTAAAAACAAAATGGCGGTGGAAAAACATTGACAGGTAGATTTTTGATATTTTTAGTTTTTAATAAAATGAAAAGCAATAGATCTAAATAAGTGCCATTTACATTAAAATATCTTAATAAAATTCTAGTGCATCCCAGCGAAACGGGATATCAAAAGAAAATTACATGGGTCACTAATATTTCAGTCTATGTTTTTATTAGGGAAGACTTTTTTAACAATATGCAGATACAAAATACTTAAATTACTTTGTACTACTACAAAACGGGATACCTACATTCATTGTATAACTCGTTTACATTTCTTTTCTAATAAATACACTACCGAGACAGCTAAGTCGCTTCGAAAAATTTCCTCATCAACATTTTTAACGGAAAAGTAAATTGTACAAAAAATATGTTTTTTATTCATTTATATTTCCAAACTAATTGAACTTTTGGTCCGTATTCTAAAAGATTCTAGTTTCCAACGCAAAATCGTAATAAAACAAACTATTAAGGCACAATACGATTGTGTCTTCGGTTGATATGACTCCTCAATCTAAAACTACAAAAAAGTCTATGTCTACTTATTTAAAAATCGAAAAAAATCTTAAAAGCGGCTCCCATGGAGTTTTATACATCACAATGTTATTATTCTCGTATGTCAACTAATTGTTTCGACCATTCAACTAAAACTACGAATTTGACTTAATAAAGAACCCAGCACCGTTTGTACCACGTCTATTATCTACTTAACTAATTACTGGGATGCACTTTACTGGAGATGGGTACTAGAAATAAAAACTAAGCGATATTTTCAACAGCAGATTTGGTATGTGAATGACAATACTGACTTTATTATTTATTTATGGTGAAACAGTTGGTTGCTAGTAGATCTTCAATCGAATCAAGGGCAAGATTCAGAAGATGTCAGTTTTTTTACTGTGTATAATCTTTGTTTCTACAGATAAAGTCAAAATTTCATTGGTTCTGTCAAAAACGGTTCGTATTCAAAGACCACCAAAATATGATTGCCTGGTATAATTTTATTAGAAAGAACTTATTGCCTGATCCAAAGGCCACAGGATTTTCTTCTGCGTTAGGTACACGTCTCCTTGTTGACATTTTGGGAAGGTCTGTAAGTAAAATTTTTGGAGCCCTGATATCAAACAACCTACTGTTTCTCCATTCTACAATTTTTAAAACCATGCCCTCAGTATTTATATTAATTACTTATTATCCAATTTCTTGTCAGTGTTAGACTTTTACAGTCGGATATATTTTACTTTAAAATCCTCCCTACAAAATTATTGGTCGTCACATTTTTTTTCACGTTGAGTCCAGAGTAGAGGTTGTTAGTTAGGTACTGTGTTGTAAGCTCAGACTCCTAATGAGTTGTCAGTTCAAAATATATGATGCTATTGTGTTAACATGACAAGAGATTAGACTGCAGCTTCAGTATTGCCTCACCGTATAAAAAATGAATGTAGTCTTCGTCTTCGGTCCCGAGGCGGCTCCGTTGACGCCGAGGCATGCACACTCCACCGCTACACAGCTCCTTATGGCGTCATGCATCTATGTCCAACCATAGTCTTTGATCTCCAAACATTACTAACACTACTGACTTGGGGTCGATCGACTAAGAAAATTCGTACTGGCGCCCGACATGGGCCCAAAAGCTCTATACTACGAGTCTCAATAAAAAAATATTCTTCTCCAAACTAAATTAACTAACGAAGAGGTACAAAAACTAACGAAAAAGCGGATAAATGAAAGAACAGCTGTGTTTTGTGTTACCATTTTATTATTTTTTTCTAATACTTGTATCTAAGTGAAGATGAACCATAATATTGTTAATGGCTGAAGGAGGCGCGCGGCCGGCGCACTACTGCGTCCACTAGCTAGGGGGCGCTAGAGAGCCCGACTATTGCCTAGTTTATAAAATAATAATCTACATCAATTATACAAAACATTCATTAATAATACTCCTTGCGGCAAAGCTTACTCCCTGCGCATAGACATTACACCACACTATGCTCGGGGACCGTAGACTGACGTAGTCGAAGATATCTACGCAGCTACATACCCAAACCCAACCGTAACTACGGGGTACCTCAAAATATACATAAAATAAGTCTGTTGAATTGCACAAACTGAGGACTTCCATAGTGTGCTACTAGATGGCGCTACGTGACAAGAGCTTCAACAAAATAAAACATTACCAACATCTTATTTTACTTATTGTTCGTTTATTTGTCTACCTTATATTGTAAAATTAGGCCAAATATGTTTGAACTATATCAAATTGGAGTATTCCAATACGGGATTTTATATCTACTTCTAATAATATAAATACTTTAATATCACACTAGCGCTATCTAATAACATAAATAAGGAAACCTCTATTAGCCGGTGGATACGTAAATAAAAAAAACAGCCCATCACTAATTTGTCTATGATAAACTATGTTTTATATAACTACCATAAATAAAATGCAGTAATTCGTTCAAAAATATACATAAAGGAATGTAGACATATGACTACGCGGATTTCGACGCAAAAACATGTTAGTGCTGCCAAGTTTCAGAACGAAGTATCATGTCGGGGTATGTTGCATTCAAATTAATTTCCAAAAACAATAAAACTACAAATACAGACTGTGTCTGACTTTTATCACAGAATAATTTAGATCCAATAATAAATAAAAACGAAACCTTACTTCAGGTATCAAGACTAGAGTTTAGAAATTGCGCGATTGGAAGGAACGGTAGAATAAATATGAGAAGAACCGCGCCATTTCTTACTTCATTGAAACTTTAAGACTACCCGCCTCTCGGCAACATGCCATGACACAATTTAGGGAAAATATTAAAATTTCTGAACGAAACAAGGCCGCACGCCCTCAAGCGTCGGCGCGAGCGCCCTACACAATAAACACTGCGCCACATACTGTCGCTTATTCAACAATGTAATTATATCGGTTGACGACACAAACGGGTAGACTGTGTGCCGACTGATGTCAGAGTTACAAGTTGTTTGAGAACTCTAGTATGTTCAATGCTGACCAGACGTTGTATAAAAGCCTACAGCTGTTATCCTTATGAAAATTGCACATCCACCAACACCACTGGCCCTAGTGATAGATTACTGCCCACCCCCTCTCACACAGAGGAAGCCTGTATCCCACTAGTGGGAAATTTACAGGTTGAAATTCCCTATTAGTAAAAAGGTAGATGACCTAATTACTGCCCGCGTTTGATGATAAAAGTGGGTCGCTATCTATTGACGCATTCTACCCTGAAATATAGATTCCATTTAAGATTATTGTTAAGATAAAGTAGTCCGAGGACGCTGACGTAGTTTTTAATTAGAAAATTCCAATTAGAAGGCAATCTTGCAAACCGAAGTTTGCTGTAAAACCTTTTTCAATACCGAGCTTCGGTAATTGGATATCGATGTTACAGGAAAACGATTATTCAGACAATGAATAATCTTTTAGGGTCCAGAAAACTCTGGTTTTCAGATGCAAAGATTCGACTTTAATACCTTTTTTTTGCAGTAATTGGAGCTAATTGTTAGACTGGGCCCACGTGGTGGATAGTGCCCGCTCCCTTTCATAGAGACTGTTCCAGCAGTGGGAAAATTATGGGCTGATTTATGCTGTGTCAGAAGTAACGGTTGTTATAAAAGTTGTTCATATTGAAATAGTTACAGAACAAACGAGCTCGCTTTGGATACACCCTTTGGCGATAATAAGGCCGTTATCCACGTAACACATCCTACAAACTTCCAACTCTGACGTCAAATAGTAAAACACAAACTACCCGCATTTCGTCGCTTACCATTTAAAAATACAAGATTAACCAACACTACTACACAGATACACCTATTATACAAAAATATTTGTATTTGTATGCATTGTGTATAATTATAGTAAATCTAACATTTGCGCGCGCTGCCGTGCCCAGTCGTTACTTAGCCAAGTGCATTTTATTTACTTATTATTTAATTTAATTTAGTGTGTCATATTGATGTTATTTTTGACAGCTCTTTTAGAGCTTATTTATTTCGTTTAATACGTTATGATTAATAGTGATAATGCTTCTATTGACACCCAGCACCAAGTTCTTATCTAATACCTTTAAACGAGCAATTCTTGTATATATATGAATCTGAATCTCGGAACCAACTCCAACGATTTTCATGAAATTTAGTATGCAGGGGGTTTCGGGCTAGGTTTCATTTTTAGAAAAAAATCATCATCTAGATATTGTTTTTTTTTTAAAGCCAAAATCCCCATTATTTCATAATATTTCAACTTGAAACTTTCTTGCACGAATTTTATCTCATCTTTGTCCTTTTTTTCAAATTCAACAGTAATTCCCCTGAGTATTCGAAATTCAAACATCAACCGACACACGTTCGACTTCCAAACGTTAGCTCTACTACCGTTCTTGTGCAAGCTGCAGCGCGCGCGTGCTGTATGTAGTAATATTAAATGTTATTGCTTTCGGTTAGTCATATTTATTTATTATATGTATGTAAAACTTCAAAATGTCTACACTACAACACTACTCTAGCATTGCCATACATTAAAAACACACAACATAGTATTTTTATGTTCAATTTAACATTATACCAATCCAAAAATTGTATATTTATGTATATCTTAGTAATCTTACATAATTAAGAATATATAATATTTTTTTTCGAATGCTGTTTACATTTTGGTCCAGTGAGCCTGGAGCGAACAAGCACTTCACTAGTTTATCGTTTGCGTGCTATGGCATATCTGGTGTATGGCACATCACTACTGCGTCAAGCTTATTATCGATAGAAATTAACTACAACTAGGCAAGAATAAGTATTGAGCAAGATAAGACTCTGTATTCAGTTTCCCGCCAAATTTTAGAGAAAAAAAGTAATAAAAAAATGACTAGAGAGGAATGTATTCACGTATATGGCAACGAAGTGATTAAATAGTAATAGCGTCTTAGTTGGCAACGTCCCGTCTTATTATTGTCACATTCTTAAGCTACTCTGGCGTATTTCCTTTTTGTTTTTGGCAAAATATTATTTTATATTCCGTCTTTTGTCGCAGTGTTCCTACATAGGTATTTTCCTTTACGATTCTGTTATTGCTCAACTGTTCTAGCGCTCACATAGCGAATAGTTCTAAACTCACTACTTCCGATAGCTTCTCTCTACATCTGCGACTTCGCAACGTTGAGCAAAATTAACTTTTTTGGCTAAATTTTGGCCTGTTTTTTGGCAAAACAACACTTATACCAGGAAGACCTGTGGCCCGAAGCGAAGCGTCTAAAGGTCTACTCTACGTGTCTACGTATACAATATTCCTTTTAAAGGCGATCTTTAAAAGGAATATTTTTAATAGCACGCATCACAACCAACGTGTGGCAAACGCCTTAATAAATTGACAGTGAAGTATATTGTTTGGAAGATTAGATTTTGTTTTACGTATTCATTCATGCCAACCATGCCGGACCAGCCGCGACTTGAAGACCCGTCGCACTTTCAAAAGCATAACGCACATTTTGACATTCAGTCACTATACCAACTTGTGTGAGCTAATTATAGCTTTCATTTTCTTATAATTTTGCTCTGCTTCTCTTAATGAGTCAGTTGGATTTGCGACACCTTTGAATTTGCTGAAAATCGTCAATCCGCGGTGTCCAAGTATCTCTCTCCGTGAAGTCTTGAGTTAGTCACGAGTATGAAGACGCGCTTACACTACGGCGTAACACTATAATTTACAATTGTTATACGCAATACGCATGCCTGATTCGCGTTACTTGACTTACCATACGTCCGGTCTGTCCCACCCTCCTATACCAACTGAGCTTTTTGGCGCCCATCGTGGGGCAAATGATCACGACTTTTTCACACTAGGGTTGCCAATTTTTTTAGTAGAAATGTTAAAATTTTTGATCATTAGTGCCTCTGTCGTCGGGATCACCCTAATATTAAAATGTAATTAATCACAGTTTTAAAGCCAAAAGTGTAGATGGCAACCCCAAAACTAAATACTACAAGTTCAACGTGCAAACTATCTAGAAAGATAAAAAAGTAGTGTAAAATACAACAAACCAAACCCAGCAGGAAGTCCCACGCTAAATAAAACACACAATTTTAATTTCTAATATTATATCCATGTAATGACACATCAGGTATTACTAGGTGCTCCTTACAGCGGGCAAACTCCTTCTAAAACTACAACTAAACCTACTGCCGAGGTCCGTCACGATTCAGTGACGTCACCAACTATAATGCATACTACCCACCCAAGCATAACACAACTAAAATACGGAATCGCATTACAAAAACTCATAGTGAATCTCCTCAACCAGAGTCCCAAGTAGGGTAGTTAGCAACGTCACTCAATCAGCAATCAGCAACGAACAACAGCAACCAGTTACCAAGTGTAACTAAGACAAGGGTGTTGGAATATCGCCACCCGTAAAGGGAAGTTGGAACAGTACAATATATGAAAAAACAAAGTTAAGTACATTACAAGATTTGTGTGAGGGCGCGGGGGACGTGTCTCAACGTGGCACAAACTACGTTCTTACTGTGAGAAGGCTAAGAGAGGTGTCCAAAGTATGGTATTTATATCAGAAATGGTAATAGGATGATGTTTGCACATGCGGTTTAGTTGCGAACTACTGAAATGATGTATAGGTATTAGTTACATCTAAAGTCTGTAGTCATTCATTCGGAACTTTACCCAAGAGAACCAAATTTTGTGTGAGAAACACAATATTCCCCTATTTTTGTCAAAGTACCCTCATTTTTTCAAGATAATTTTACATCTACCCACGTTGGTTTATCCCTCGCGTCCCCACACTCGCCGCCCTCTATCTAATTTGGCAAGATACGAAGCGCACGGCGGCTGTGACATCACATAGTCAACCATTCTAATACTGTCTCAGGAAAAACGACCGCTAATGTACAAAAGGTGTAATTGTCAGGTAACAGGCGCGCGCTTTCCAGACAACTAAAATTATAGTAAAATCAGATATTGATAAAAAATATCAATTTTTGCTTGGCTTTCATCGCCACAAAAAGGTACAAGTAGTTCTTATACCAGAAAAAGTAAAAAAAAAACTGCCTCATATTGGTTTTTGTTTCAGATATCGACACGAGAAAGCGCGCGCGCTGCTGATTAATCTCAGGAGGTTGCTAATCCTACTTATGCTAAAAATACTGCTATATAATAAGGATAGGTATGTGTATACATAATGTGAATATCATAGCATACGGTAGCCGTGGCGTGTGGAAAGAATAACAAAAAAGAAAACGAAAAAGTCGTTGAAAATAAAAACTTAAATAATAATAACTTCTATCACTGGGAAGAACAAATAACTGGAGTATTTCAAATACGACTTCAATTATTTCGAGATAGTTTGTATGAAAAGTGCAGTGGGAATATTGGCGCCCAGCTGGGACTAACATAGTATGAACTACCCTCCACTTTTTTAATATCAACTGTCACTGGGTTTTTAGATGATGCTCGTTTTAATTTCCACACGCTGCGGTTACAAGTGCGTCGGCTGGCAGGGAATGTAGCCGACCAAGCTACCATGCATACTGCACTACGCTTTGCCGCGCGACCTCGCCTACGCCCAAAATATACGCTAATATAAATATAGGGATTAAGTACTTTAGTAATAGACGTTTTTCGGAATTTTCCCGTTTGATGATATATTTTTGGTAGATTACCCATGATATTATTGTTTTTAGAACTTTTGAGTATTTTTATTGTTTTTTTTTTTATTATGTTATAATATTGTCATATTAATTATTACTATTCTGTTTTTTTAACATGAACAATGTGTTTAAGTACAAGATTACATTTGAATTCCGAAATGTCTGATATTTATCTAAGTTAAGAAATACTGAATCAAAATGATTATTCATGACGATTCCAAAGATAGGTAAACAATTCTAATAGAATCAAAACTAAGACTAACAGAGTATTTGGATCTAAAATTTTGAATTTTAAAAGGAACTTGTCAAAGGTCAAAAAACTGACAGTGTCGATAATTTTGGAAAATCACGTGTGGTTTTAATACTGCTGGTCTTAGGACTAAGTCCAGTATTGCGCTTAAATCTAGGAATTGCACAAACACAACCATCTTTGTCTTTTACACTCACTAATCACATATTGTATTGCTTTTGGATCTAATGCTACGATTGATAAATTAAGTACTTCTAATAGAGGACGTAAGGGTTTCTGAGGTTTTCTTTTGGAGAATACTGTCTTAGATGACATTTAAGATGAATTTAAGTACACGCCTTGTATTTTAACAGAATTAAGTACAGTTATTTCAAGAGCAGAAGGTATTCTTGGAAGATGAAACCATAGATTTTTTTATTTAGACTTCTAGTTTCCTGAAACCACAGTTCCTGCACTTTGGTCTTATCTATCAAACCGTCATTGCTATTGTGGTCGTACTTTTAACCATCAAGCCTGGAATTACTTCCGGGGGCCCTGTATGTATGTACCAGTTAAAGCAATTTCAAGACTGAATCTATGAAAATACTCCAGTTCTTAAGGTGATCTATTAGAAGGCTAGCGTTAGCCAGATGCATCTTTCGTAGAACCCAAGACAGTATCCTCCAAAACTGGCGCCCAACTGGGCCCAACCCAGTAAACGTTCAAATCAAAGGACGTACTTCTAAAATGTAAATAGACGAGAACGAAGGGCGAGGCCGCGCGGCCATGACAATCTACAGCGGCTTATATACTTAGCTTTATTGTCACGGTACACAGGGTGTTAGTCCACACGCTCATACACGCTAAACTATATTATTATTAATGTAAACTAATATACTTTTGTGAGCGATTTTGGTGGATTTTGCGGTAATAGAGTATTGTTGTATGTATAGCTTCGTAATTACTTTACCACCATTGACAACAGTTCTCGGCAAATTGAATTATGTAACAAACCAATAGATCTCGACGTTTGATCACGTTAAGTGACAAATCTTAGTATGGTAAAGCAATTATACTGACTACTACACGGAAATATTTCGGTAAAATGTTGGTAAATGTATACCTCAAGTTTAGTTTTTTGAATTTGCACTATCAAGGCTTCTTAAAAACCACAGACAGCGTTTTCTTCTTGTTTTTTTTTTTTTAAGGGGAAAGTACACAAAAAAACCACCAACACCACTCTCACTATAACTACGTATGTCAATAATATATAATACTATTGTAGAATGAGATTGCTTTCCGCTCAGATATGTGTGTCGTGAGCAGAGCGGTCGACGCCGTGTGACGTAACGCTTGTGACGTAGTCGTGAGCACGTCTGCAACTTGCGACGGCCTGTCGATGACTGATGACATGTCATGGGACCAGCCCTGACGGGGAAAAATGGCGACAGTTTTTTTTTAGTGGAGTACCTACTTAGACCCCTTAAACAGGGTTTGTTTTAGTGCGAGAAAAAGATAGAGCTATAGAGTATAAATATTGCTATCCCTTTTTCGCAATACAACCGCTATAGTTTATAGTCGCGGTGGGATCAAGAAATTTTGAATTTACATTAATGTATAGTACAAGTTTTGCCAAACAGTTTTTATACTAGCCCTATGGATATTTTTATTTTTTTTGAAATCTAACAAGCAGTTGTTTTTGCGAAAAGTAAGTACTTAATTAATAATAAAAAGAGTAAGAGATTTATAAAACGCAAAACTGAGCGAAATTTTGGCACAAACGTAGGTTCTCAACGAAATGGCACCGTTTATATAATACTGACATTTGCTACCATTTCTTTGTTTTTAATTTTATTACTTTATAATATTGAGAATAATTAAGCCTAAATATTTTTATTTATTTAATTTCTATATTCCCTTGTTTGCGGGAAGAGAGTTATCCAATAGAATTTTTCTAATTTTATATTTTACCAATATTTGAAATATGAGGGTAGGTAGATAAAACTTTTTATTTTACAATAATAATTGAATAAAAGCGCAGTCACACAGCGTCATTCTTACCGCGAATGTTAAATATATATTAATCCCTATGTTCTTTATCATTAAAAAAAATACAGCTGCCAATGAGATTCATAAAAATACAGTCGAGTCATCATAAATAATATCAGGTTAATGTATTGCCAAACAAACGTGCACTATGTCTACCACTAAATTACAAAATATCAAAGACAAAATATAAGAAAAATTAGTTTTTTTTAATCGCAACTAAATTATTTGAGATCTTCGCCTTAATATTTAAAAGTTAAGGGGACACGCAACGACGCGAACTTTCGAAAAAGAAGACGACATCTTTATTTGTGCATTTTTTTGACAAGTCACTTGGAAAACTAAAAATACCCTCATAATTGAAAAACAAAAATAAACATAAGTAACTCATCAAAAAACACGTCATAAACATGGGACCGTCAATTTTCTCCTATTCGAGCGTATTTGGGAATCGCCTTAATAAATTAACTTTTTAATAAAAAAAAATATGAAATGCGTTCTCTTTGACGCCCGTAGCGGGCAAAGTATTGCTTGTAACTGCCTTATACTAAGTTTAATGAGCCAATAAACATCTTAACTACGTTCGAATACTGATCATTCCCTCTTGTGGCCACTCGAGTACGCGGCAAGACAAAACACCTTAATCAAACAAAAAAAAAATAGTACGTAGGAACTATATCGATAAAGAAATTAAAATAGCCGAGCTAAGACCTATCCTGTCGTAGGCGGGTGGGGTTTTCATGACAATATTGCTCGTTACCGTTTAGATGTACATGGGCAGGCCGTACATGGCTCCCCAGTCGACGCCCTGGAAGGACGACATGTCGACGCCGGCGAGCGAGTACGCGGTGCCGAACTGCGGCAGCGCGGGCGCCGGCTGCGGCTGAGGCGGCGCCACCAGCGCGGTGGCCGCCGTCGCCGCCGTGGGCAGCGCGTACGGCGCGTACCGGTACGCGTGCGCCGCGCCCACCGCGGGCACGGCGCCCACGCCGCTCGTGGCGTACACCAGCCCCCTGCCCGGTCGCAGCACCAGCCTCTTCCCGAGCGCGAGCGGCGCGGCCGCGACGGCTTCTTTCGGCTGGGCGCGCTTACACTCCACCTTCTTATTCTTAATAGTATGGAAGTGTATATCACACACACGCTCCACGGCCTCTTCAGAGTGGAAGGTCACGAAGCCGAAGCCCCGATGGCGTTTGGTCTGCTGGTCCATGAGCATCACGGCGTCTTCGACGAGGCCGAACTGTGAGAAGTAAGACCTGACCTCTTCGGCGGAGGTGTCCTGTCCGACCCCACCGACGAATATCTTCTTGGTCTTGGCGGGTCGGGGGGCCGACTTGGGGGTCGCGTGTTTGGGGTCGATGCGCTTACCGTCCAGCGTGTGGACCGGGACGGCGAGCACTTTGTCGACGGAGGACGCCTCCTGGAACGTGATAAAACCGAAGCCGCGCGATCTCTACGCGCGGCTGGTGTCAATTGTGTGTCTGGGTGTAGGTGATGAAGTGGGGGGATAGATCTTTTTGGAGTAATGAATATTCCGTTAGAGTATTCTGCTGCTAATCAAAAACTGTCAGGTTAGGGAGACAACACATTTATAGACGTGGAACTTCATCCTGAGCATCAAAAAAAGCTTTATGTCCAATAAAAGCGAAGAAGACGTCATTCGTCTCGTTTCGCAGCTTTTTCTGACCAGCTCAATACGATTTTGCGCCGATAAATGTGGTCATTCCCTAAAGCAACAAATTTTTTTCTTCGCCACTTTGCAGAATAAAAGTGCTCTTAAGGTCTGTTCCCCCACTTCTCTTGAAAAGGGGTGACAAGGGGTATTAGTGACTTACACCTAAGTACCTACAAGTGAAACGAGAACTACTAGTCTCAAACAAAACTTAAGGTCAACGGTTAATGTTATATTTTACTTAAATCAAGAGCGTATACAATTACAAAAGAAAAATCGAGAAAAACTGTCTCAAAAAAAAAGTACGGTAAGTACTCTACAGCCGAAAAAAGTATAAGTTTAAAAATATTGCCAATTAATAAATTCTATATACTCAACTTCTTTTACAGACAAAAATTTTAATTTCTAAAGTTAGTTTTGGTAATACTTGTACAAGGCAAACCTACCTAGCTATAGAAAGGTATAGAACTAAAATTTATTTAGAAATGTATAAAGTACACTACGTTTAGTACGAATTTATATACGCTCTTGACAAACAGGCTTTTTAAGGTTAGAATCCATCAGTGTTACCATAAAACTTAGGCGGGGAGATAGGGTTCATTTAATTTATTTCATCGAAAAGTCATCATCATTTGCCTAGCCTCTACTCAACTATGCTAGGGTCGGCTCCCAGACTAACCGGATGCAGCGAAATACCAGTATTTTACATGGAGCAACTTCAACAAACAAGGAACTAGGTAAAACGATACCAAAATAAAACTTAAACATCAATGGGGCGACCTCCACAACCCAGTTACCAACTGTTTACTATAAAAAGTTTCTTATAATAAAAAGAAAACAAAAACTTTTCAAATCCGTTACAGCACTCAAGAAACGACAATTTAAACTTGAGTAGAAATTCATTATTATGTAAACTCTAAGTAAAAGGTATTTCTAAGAACATTTTGTGAGAGAGAAAACGTTTCTATTTGACAATGGAATGACAAAGTTTTGGATTATAATTAAAGTTACATTTCTGTGAAGTTTTACTGCTTAGAAATTCTCTTTTGAAGGGATTGTAGACTTACGACTGTTAGTATTAATTCTCGAACAAACCTTACATATGGTTTGTTCGATAGTAACGCATCGTATAGTATGTTTTAACATTGTTTATAAAGCAAGCCTTATTTTCTGCCATGTTTAAGGTATAATTAAGAAAGCGTCAACAACCGCAAAACTGCTGCTGCTGCGCTATGATAGATCACAGCGACACGACTGTTTTCTATATAACTCTATTAAAAACGCAACTACAGTAAAAATACAAGACCAAAGTCGGCATCTCCGGAAGCGTTTTCTTAATGACATAGAAACCAGCTGCTATTTGCAGTTCTTGTTATCTTTGAAATTGTACCTACACCGTGTTTCCAAAAAAGGTAGATTATATTTATTAGCACTTAATTTTATATTGGTATTATCTGAAGAATATTTCACATAACACAATCAAAAAATTAAAAAAAAATGGCAACAAGATGAAATAATATAACTGAACACCATCTCCCCGACCAAAACACTGACACACAAACAATAATAAATAAAAAACACACTATGTCCCCACATTTAAGAGCTATATTCGCAAATCACAAATATTAGGTTAAATGAGGGTATATGAAGATTTACGTGTATTACTTAGTTTACTAGTAGTCGTACAGAGGTCGTCCTACGTACTCATGCTTCCGTCAGTGGTACATCTAGTTGGAATTAGTGATGATTTGTGACCATTTTATGCAGAGAGATTTTTTAAACTATCTAGGCACGTTACATAATATCTTCACAAGCGATTAAAGCACTAGGTTTATCTATTTAATTGTCTCAATCAGAAAAAGACTTTTTACGATTTTCATTTTCAGACTAGTCTTTTATCAACTCTGTTGTGGTCTCCTTCCAGGATACAACTAAATACCAGCAGTTTATATGGAGCCAGCGACCGTCTGAACTCCGCAACCAAGTTTCTGGGTTATGGTAAGACTGGTTTTCTGTTTTACTTGCGTTTTGTAGAGCAACAGGGCTCATTGACTGCACTTGACGATTACGTGATTACTAACATAAGTCCTTCACAATAGAATATTACTAGTACTACTTATTATACGTATACTATTAGTTCTGCTTAGTGCTTTGGTGTAGTGGACGCAAGCGGGATTGCTGAACATGAAATCCGGGGCTTGATTCCCGATTCGGGCAGTGTTAATTGCGTTTTTCCATCAGGAATTTCTCAGTAGCAGTCACCGAGCCTGGATTTGTGCTCGGTTGATGGCAATAGGCTAGGATATAACGTCGTGTTATGTTATATTGCTACTTTAATGAGCTAGAAATTCTAACTAGTCCATTCAGGGGCCATACTGTAGTCAATACTAACTTGCTTATACAACAGTAACTCGACCTATTTTGGCTAAGTTAGCCTAATAAACCTAGTACTTCATTTACCAAATATTAAATGCATAATTACAAGAAAAAAAACGTGCAATAAAATGGCCACAACATTACATACTAATAAAATTACTGACAGACAACTATTTCTTATATATTATTAGCACGAATCTGTCTAACCGAGCAATGTTACCCTCAAAGTGAACCAAAATTCTACCATTTTCATCTGAGCATCTCAGTGTTATTTGTCAGTGAGAAAATTACTATTTACTTTTTTCTACCAAAAAGATTTCCAATCTATTTCTGTGATCTTAGCTAAGTACTATTAATTAATTAGTAGAAAATCGAAGTTTATAGGTTTTGCAGATCATTAAAGGGGTGAAGTCAGTGTTGCTATGTTTAAAACTATTTTTGGGGATGGTCACATTTAATATAGAATAAAAAAATCTATAGACAATTAGTAAATTGTTAAACATTTTAATGTGAAGTAAGCTGAAAGTACAGGGAAATGGCTAAAAGATTAAAGCAACATACTTGGACTATTACAACAGGATTGATAACAATATTTTAAGGAACTATCAGGTAAGTTTTTACTGTTACTTGAATATACACATGTAAGATAAATTACAAGAATAAAATACCTAGTAAAATAGAACAGTACCATAATAGATATTGAAATGTTAAACTCTAGTCTTACAACACAATTGTGACCAATACAAATCAAACAAAAACATCAAACAGATTTATTTACTACAAAAAAAGTTACTAAATTAGTAGAAAAAGTAAAAGCATGGCAACACCGACTGAAGGGGAACTACCAGATTCAAAAATAGAAGACAATAGAAGGAGTATTTTATCAAATCCATATTTCTAGACCTAACGTTCTATGTTAGTGAGTCTAGCATGCCGGTTTGTCTATGTTATTTAATGGATATACTTTTATTAGTGTACCTAGGTTACTTTGGATCAACCATAGCCCAACTATGTGTGGAGATTTTGGTCCATATGCAAAAAAAAGACTGGATTTACTAGGAGGAGAAGGTAAGGAAAGGTGTTGTTAGAAAATTTGGGGAAATAGGGCAGTATGTAGTTTATAAGTCAATCCTTTGAGTTGTCAATGGGACCTTGAGTTGCTATCATTGGATTGAAAAAGGGCTTACAATAATCTAAAGTGTTATTTTATACTTTCAATTGGATCAAAAATAAAGGGTGTAAAACACCTCTTAACGAAGCCAAAAGGCACTTGTTCTCCCCGTCTTTGCGATCATTTTTTTGTTCTACACCATACCTGGGAACCTTCTAGTTACGGAGATATTGGGGGTCAAAGTTTTTTTTTTTTAAATAAGTTTTTACCCGACTGCGCCAGAAGGAGGGTTATGTTTTTCGAGTGTATGTATGTATGTGGGTATATTTCTTTGGCACGCTCTGCAGCCTAAACGGCTTGATGGATTTTAACTTGAGAGGTGTCGTTAGATTCGTCTTAAACGTGAGAGTGTCACTGGGTATATCAAAATAATAAAAAAACAAAATGGCAGATTTTTGGCGCCAAATTAAAATGTTTAGCACGCTTTGCAGCCTGAACGGCTCGATAAAGGGCTCATCATGAGGATTTTAATTGGTATATCTAAGTAACTAAAAAGTGTAAAATAAAAAAAAATAATTAAAAAAATTAAAAAACCCGACTGCGTAAAAATAACTAATAACTTTAAATAAAAACTGAAAAGAATAAAACATGTTTCGGAGACAGAACATATTTACTGCAACAGTCGGGACCCATTAAATAATCTAAACCAAAATCATTACATCCAATATGGGTCCCGACTTTTGCAGTAAATATGTTCTGTCTCCGAAACATGTTTTATTCTTTTCAGTTTTTATTTAAAGTTATTAGTTATTTTTACGCAGTCGGGTTTTTTAATTTTTTTAATGTAAGATTTTTACTTTTAACGCCTCCACGACCCCTCTTACTATTCAATCCATCCAACAGCACAATGTTTTGAGTGCGTTACATTGAGTTCTACCACAAAACATGATTTTTCAACCCCAAAAAAAAGTCGTTTCCCAGCAATAATTTTTGCGTAAAGTTACTTAGTTTGATGTACAGAATGCTTGGTTGACGGCTTCGTGATAAGGTCTTTTACACCCTGTATACACTCAAGACTAGATGAAGAGTAAGAATAAGATGAAGAGCTGAATAATAGGAAAAATTATATTTGTTCTTGAAACTTTTATTTTGACGAAAATGTTGATTGGAGCAACCCACACTGTAAGACAGGCTTGTGTCCCAGCGGTGGGATTACTGGCTGATTTGACAATGGATTGGAGGGTAACCATTATTATACTGTATTTGGATAAGAGTCATATTATTATCATGGATAACGGAATTTGAAAAACTTTAATTTTGTTTTGAAGGAGGAAAAAGAGATTGGGGGTAAGGGGGGATCAGGGTAACAAAACAGGGAAAATTCAATACAGAACATTAAAAAATGATATTTTTTGCACATGGCCTTGATCGCCCACACGAACCTACAGTTCTACCTAGTCCAAATCAACCTATACAACGATACTAAGACTGACCGAATGCGCTCCGTCGTCTGCCTACCGCTGTCTTGAAAAAATTGGCGTTATTATATTCTTAATTGCTAGTTTTTAGTTGTTTACATTGGTCGATAACTTAGTATGGGAAGTTTTAAGACTTCAAATTGTACAGCAATCGTTTTGGAGTTACTTCCATGTTGTAGACATTTTATCTGTGTTCAAATTAATAGGTACAATAAGGAGTTCACAGTTACACACGAATTGGAACTTAGGTATTTTTTTGACAATCTTGTAAAATCCTAACAGCTATTTATTACTGTAGTTATCGACGAATGTAAACAAGATGAGTTAGTCTTAGCAACATGCCAGGAAATTAAGGATAGGATAATAAATAATTATATTTACACTTTTCCTATTGATATCATTGAAGTGTTTGTAATTTCAAAATAACAGCTCTTTATTGAATGCTTAAGAAAGTATATACGGTACTTATATTATACGGTAAGTACAGTAACCATTTTTATTTATGCCCGTCTGTCTCTCTGTTCCGGCTAATCTCCAAAACAGCTGGACAGATTTTGACGGGACTTTTACTGGCAGATAGCTCTGCAGATATTTTTATTTTAGAAAAAGGATTAGATTTCCATGAAAATTAAAACCCTCCGAAAATTCCGACTCAACCGCGTAGGGGGGACATCCGATTTGCCACGAGCTCCTTTAGCGGTAGAATTAAGTATGATGACTACAGTGTTACTTGTCTCCTGTCGTTTCGGATCCCTGATAGGCTCCACCGTACTCTTTAAGTAAAGGAAGAGAGAGTGCACATTCAACAGCGAACTAAACGTAACATATAAACTATAGTCTGCGTCAGATAAATAGGAATTAAAGGTCATTAACCCGCATACATTTATTCAAATACATAATTTCGAAAACAGAAATAATGACATAAACTTGTCCCGAAACTACCTTTATCGTGATCCTTGACTTTTTCTAGTAATAAAAACGATTCATAATGTATTGTCAAGGTACCTACGCAGAGAAATTAAGGAAAGAGCAATGACCTTTAATGCCTACTTATCTGGCGGAGACTATAACAGTGATAGCCTAGTCGTGTGACAGTCAAATTGCCAAGTCATAGGTCTCAAGTTCGAACCTCTGATTTTTCGGATTCATGTGCGTTTTATATAATTATCACTTGCTTCGGTGAAGGAAAACATCGTGAGGAAACCAGCATGCCTGAGAGATATTTCTCGACGGCATGTAAAGCGAAGTGAGAGGCCCACGGGCGGCATACAAACTCTGACACCAGGTTAGACACTGACCACACGATTTAAAAAAGAAAGAAAGAGAGATCGCACTTTTCCTTAAAAAAAAACGTGTTTTTTTTAAATGTTTTTACTAGTGCTATCTAGCGCTATGAGCAGCGGTGGCCCAGTGGTGGCGGCCCCGACATACGAACAGTAAGTCGTGGGTTCGAACCCAGGCAGGCGCATTACTTTGTGTAATTTATTTCATCACCACTGCTCTCAAAACGATGAAGAAAAACATCGTGAGGAAACCGGGAAACCAATCCGCACTGGGCCAGCGTGGTGGATTATAGCCCATTCCCTCTCATAAAGAGGAGGCCTGTGTCCCAGCAGTGGGAACATTAATAGGCTGATGATGATGATGATGAAATGACTGCATCTAGCTCTAGATCATCATCATTATTATCAGCCTATTCATGTTCCCACTGCTGAGACACAGGCCTCCTCCAATCCACCACACGGGCCCAGTGCAGTCATTTATAAGTACCTATAATGACTGCTTCCCAGCAAGTATTTAACTAAAAAAATATCTTGATTCTTAGACAAAAGTGATCTTAAAAATGTTCTGTTTTCCTTTAAAAACGACATTACGCTGAAATGTTCGCAAGGTTTTTTGGTATGGCTCAATGGGTGATTGACCGCGACTTGCTGACAGTTGCATAATAGTGAGTGACGTCAGATGTTTACGATTTATAACGCTCCACGGGGGCTTCAAACTTTAGCATTGAGTAATTTGTATCTCGCAAGATTGGCCACAGATCGTTTAGAGAAAAAATTGTAAGGCAGGAACCTCCAGAATGAATTTCAGGCACGAGTGCATAACAATCTCAGAAGGGATTAAATGATATATGATGTTTATTATGCAAGTAGGTTTTTACAAACACTGTTACACGTCATTTTTTTTTAAACTAGATGGGGTCGGTGTCTCGTACCTGACTACTCTGAGAAGAAACAGCCGAAACAAACTCAGAGGTCATAGTCTCTTTTGAAGTCCAGACAATCTTGCTCAATTCACATGAGGACTATGCAGATTAGTGTCTGAGATGGTCTTTTGAAGAAAGAACCCCACAGATTTGAGTGGACCTGTCCAGTCAGTGCAAGCATTTGTCAGTTATCGTGTAGCTCGACTTATAACTCAAGGAGCTCAACGAAACGACGAACAATACCAAAGAAAGGACATTTGGGTAGGTCGCTTATAGTACTCAAACTGCCAGACATTTGTGGGAAAAAATCAAACAAAAAAAATAAAAATGTGACCCACATGGTCCCCACATTCACCATGGCCATGGACTCGGGAGATTTATCGTGTGGTTAGTGTAGGCACTAACCACTCTGACACCAGGTCCTAACCTGGGGGTCTAAAATGGCCGCTTTACCAGAATCGTAATATGAATCACGTTAAAAATTTAAAATTCTTAAAATGGACTTTATGCTCATAATCATTAAGTCCATTTTAAATTTTTAACGTGATTCAGACTAAGATTCTACGTGGATTCTGCTAGTGGCCATTTTAGACCCCCAGGTTAGGACCTGGTGTCAGAGTTTTAATGCCGCCCATGGGCTTCTGACTTGACTTTACATGCCGTCAAGAAATATCTCTCAGGCATGCTGGTTTCCTCACGATGTTTTCCTTCACCGAAGCAAATGATAATTATACTATACGCCCATGAATTTGAAAAATTGGAAGTGTGTGCCTTGCGTTCGAACTTGACACCATGGACTAGAGCAGGGGTCACCAATTAGTTTCACTCGGGGTCCGTTTTAAGAAATTATGTTATTTTAGAGAAAAAAAAAATGTAATTTACATATTTGCGTATTTTTTACATAATTAACATTATGAAAAATGCCATTTTTTTTGTTGCGGACTATCTGTCTTGCTCTTGACGTCAACAAAGCTAATGCGGGGTATACATTTTTATTAAATTACGTACTCTGAGTACAAGCTGCTGTGTTCTCGCGGTCCGAACAAAATGGGTCGGCGGTCCGGATGCGGACCTCGGTCCGCCATTTGGTGACCCCTGGACTAGAGAGTACGACGGTCATACTGTATAGGCTATCACGGTTAAATAAAAGTTTAAGTGCGATGTACTATCGAGGACACTCCCGCCTGACCACCACTAAGCTCATTTTTGCTTGCACTTGCAACATAAAAACGCTCTCTAGCCCCGCCCCGTTGACTTTGTGTAGAAAAAATGAATGAAAAGATACCGAATCGGCCGAGCGCATTGACGACGCACGCCAAACGAGAGTTATTGTAATTTTGCGCGCCAAGTTGACGCTTTCCTAATAGGCTCAAACTTTAAGGGGGCGTGGCTCGGCGCCTCCGCATGATTCAAGCGAAAAAAATTTAAAATGGTCAGGCGGAAAAGACCCCGATAGTACCTACCACGGATACAACGCAGTTCGTGCTAAATTACCGCATTTGCAACGCTTTCGATCCGATCTTCAATACTTCCAACAGATTATTTAGCGGTATTCTAGTTAGTTTTATCGGTCTTGAAGGGTTTGTATGTTACATTATTGTGTATTTATTTTTGTAAAAATATTCTTCCACGCTATTTTGTATACTATTCATTGTTGCACTATGTTGTAGGTGTAAAGAAATTCACAATTTATATACAGGAGAGCCGTGTGTGTGTGTTAGCCGTGTGGTATCCGGCAGAGTAGAATAGAACCAACCCATTACACTCACGGGTGTCGTATAAGGCGACTAATGTCTGAGGCAGAACACCTTGCGCCTCCGTAGACCAGAGAATGGGCAGCAGCGTTTTCTGTTAGTCTTTCATCACTGCGATCTCCAATCCGCCTGCCAAGCGTGGAGATTACGGCAAATTCCTCCCATCATGGGAGAGGCTTATGTCCACCAGTGGACGTTATGGGCTGTTGTTGTTGTTTGTTGTTGTATACAGGAGAGAGGTTATATGTAAAACTAAGCAGTTTTTTGTTAAAATTGGCATGTTGCTAAGGCGTTAATGATACATACTTATCTACTGAAATAATAAAATCAACATAAAAAGAGGTGGATGCAATGCAAAGTTAAATTATTGACTACTAGCGGACGTCACACGGTTTCACCCGCGTAGTTCCCGTTCCCGTGGGAGTACGGGGATAAATATAGCCTATGTTACTCAAGGTGAATGTAGCTTTCTAATGGTGAAAGAATGTTTGAAATCGGCGCAGTAGTTTTTGAGTTTATTCATTACAAACATACACACAAAAATACAAATCTTTCCTCTTTATAATATTAGTGTAGATTTATTATAGAAATCTTGTCTTATTTTACTTTTGCCATATAATATTATAGGTCCAGGATTACAGCTGCTATGTTATGTTGTTTTGTAACAATCTTAATATATCTTTACTTGCATTCAATAATATAATCAAGATCTTATATTGGTTGAAAGTTATGGAAAAAATGGACCTGTACCTGTAAGGCACAGCAAATATTTAAATTACAAAATAATCAGCAATATTTGTTGTAAACTATTTACTTTGCAATTTTCTAATGATTTTTTTTACTAAATTTATATTGAAAGACTTGAACTCCAGTTAATTTAAAAAAAATAAGAACTATTACCAATAGGGATGCAAACAGAGGAAGTAATGGCACTAGCATAGCTGGTTCCCAACATCGTCATTGGTTGAAAATGTGGTAATGTCATTTTGTATTTTAAAATAGCATAACCTCATTGGTCAAATTGGGACAAGCTATGGTGGCGCCATCTTAGATTATCTTTGCCTGTGTCTCCCCATTCATTCTCTTCTAATCTTTTCAAACTCGGGCAGACTTTGAAACCATACTACCATACCTTATGAAAGTGGTAGCCAAAGTGTTGCAAACCATACAATGTAGAAGGATTTCTGAATACAAGTGACATAAAGCATAATTTTTTGTTGCTTTAGTACCTACATAGGATTGTTTTATTTTATTTTTTAATTTTGTATAGTTTAAAATTGTTTTTGTTTGTTCTATGTATATTTTATTAAAGATTTAATATTAGGTAGGTAATTAGCTGTAATAACGTTAGTTTTAGTTTTTAAATTTCAGTTTTTATACTCATAAAAACTACCTTACACTACTTACGTGTAAACATCATTTGTACGCCGTGCAAGGCAACACATAGTGACACATACTGTTTTTTTTTAAAACCATGTAAGTACCTTTTATTTTTACCTATGTGTCACAAATAAACAATTTTGAATTTGAATAATATTTCTCAAACATATCAATAAAAATAACTTTGCATCACCCCCCCTCAAAATCCCAACTACCACAAGCCCCCCCTTACCTGTGTCACGGGATCCTTCATGATCAGTACATCGGTGACAGGCCCGAACATAGCAAAGTACTCCCTCAGCTTCTCCGAGCTTGTCTGCCAGCTCAGACCGCCCACAAACAGCTTGCTGGGTGACGGTGAGGTACTGCCCGTTGGTGCCGGCTGTGTGCCATTAGCAGTGGACGTCACCGGGGTTGAACGCCCGGATGACGGGGAAGTTTCTGTGGGGAAATATGGATCTAGGGTCAATGTTGTGATGAACTTCATTGCTGCTTCGTTGGATTGTAATATGAGATTGATTGACTTGTTGTTTTGGCAAATATTTAGCATACTGATGTTATACACAGTCTAATTTTCTAATTATGAAATTTATGAGTAAGTATGTTTAGATCTTTAATTTACACAATAATGTGTGTGAATTGAAAACCAACATACCTACTGTTTTCAAACCTCTAGAGATATGTTTGAAGATACCATTTCAAAGGCTATTTACAATAAGATTCTTGTAAGAATATGTTTCTGTGAATAGTTAGTCTATTGCAAAGAAATCATGTTTATGATTTACTGTGTGGTTGACAATACTAAATTTACACTTACATCATTATGTTTTTTAACTCTGAAGGAGTTTTAAAGAATGCCACAAGGTATGCCATTGTTTTGCAGATAGACAAGCTACCTACCTCCCCTACCTGCACCTACATTTTGACAGGCTGCTTGAAAAGACTCTTTTGTTTTTTCTGAAGGAGACGCTGCTCAAAATGGGTGGCTTTTTAGGGAGGAATTCCCATTGACTCACTTATTTGTTGCACAGCAATCTGCTGCTGCTGGTGTTGTTGATGTGCTGCTGCGGCGGCCGTGGCGGCGGCGTGGGCGGCCGCCTGTGCGCTCAGCACATGAGCCGTCAGCTCGCCGCCCACCAGCCCGCCATCCAGCACCTCCACACCACCCAGCGCCCCGCTAGAATATAACCCCATCATTGTCACTACCGCACGAAACAAATCACGACTTAAAACTAAATTATTTACGTAAATATCGGTAGCCGAATCACGATTCGGTCCAACGACGCTTTCACTTTGTGGCTTTGTGGCAGAGAAAAAAACAAAACACGATCTGTTTACATTTGGCCGAATTTCCCGCCAATGCTATAATTAAGTTTAAATATAACTATATCTGAATGTATTGAAATTAAATCTATTTATGTATACAATAATTACAGTATTATTAATTTACATTTCGTACAGCGCAAACATTCAAAATAATCGCGAAATTCGTGGTTAATATGAATAAAATAAACGGCGAAGGTTGTTATTATGAGACGTATTGTTTATGGTAATTGTAATTGATACGTCATTACATCATGACATTGACAGGTGAAACGATAGCATGTAAACATTTACGTCTGAATGTGACTGAGGAAATAATTATTATGCCGTATCTTGTGTGTTGATTAAATATATAAATAGAAATTGATAATAATCTCATTTCTGTAAAGTGTACGGTCGAGCAAGCTATTTGGTATACATTTTATAATGTAATTTGTGGGTTAACTTAAACGGTAAAGCAAATAGCTTCTTCGACCGTACGTCTTTCCTAACATTCATGACATTTAGAATCTCTTGAGACTTCTTGGGGAAGGCAAATATTTGCATATAAGATGAAACACGACACGAATGTGATATATGACGCTTTCTTCAAGATTTATCCGTTTCATCGGAAAATATTTACCAACGTGAATGTCAAATATGTTTACCTACTCAAATAGACAATACATATTTTTATGAAAAAATAAATAACTGATTGAGTAAATGTGTTTGAAGAGCAACGACGTGCCACTCGCTATGAGGCTACTCAAGTCGTTCACTGGTAACAAAATAATGCTATTGAGTCAAGAGTAGTGCTAGGTGCTCACGTTTGCCATTCATCCTCTGCCTAGCTTTTTCCAAACTATGTTGGAGTCGGCTTCCAGTCTAACCGGATGCAGCTGAAAACCTGTATTTTTCATTAATGCTACATAATCACATAGCTGATTTGAATGATAGGTACCTACAAGCTTTTACTTCGCCTGGGGTCGGATGAGCTCCCAGGGAAGCAAAAACATATTAGTTATAACTTTGCAATGTTCAAAGTTAGTCTTTGTTCTACAATAAAAATTAGATCATATCCAAATCACTTCCAAAGAAACATAATATTCTCCTCAAAATTCTAGACGGTCGAGTCTAATAGAAAAGCGCACGCCGCCTGCTGCCGGAAAAGCTTTTATTTTATTGAAAATGAACTTAGCCGTACAGCTGCTCTACAAAAATTACCCTCCTACGAGTTGCGCATTTCATCTCCACAGGGCTATTACTGTCCCTCTCACACTCATACATTTTCCAAATGAACCTGTCTCCGTTTCTCTCTGAAACCAATATAGCTGTCCTTTTCTGGTATAGCTGCTGGATTTATTCGTATCTCACTCGCTGTTTAAGGGTGTGGTGTAGAGGGCAAGTTCTCGTAGCTCAGGGGCAGTCGGTGACAACCTTCCGGCACAGTCTAGTGTCAGATAGCTGCCATTGCACCTAAATATTTGAGCATGAGGTAACATTTTATTGAAATGAGAACATAGGCATTATTTGGATCAGATGCTAAACGAGACAGAATATTTTACAAGTTGCATCAATTTGGCCTTTTTCCTGATATTCCAATATCTTTAATTTTGTTTCGGATCTCGTACACGAATTTACTTAATCCACAGTGCATATTAAATATAATATATTTCTCTCGCATTTGAAAGTTATATATTAAAAAAAAAAAAATTAACCTACCTACTAAATATGGAATTTAAAAAAAAAACTATAGGTTATATATTTTTAGGGGTACTGGCAGAGAGACATATTTCTTAGTTTTGTCAAAACTAAAGATTTTTTTAACTTTAATTTTTTTAACCATGGTAGTTTAACCATGGAAGTTTAAGATATTATCAGATAATTCCAAAGAGTTTCTCAAGTCATAAGTTATTAGACAAGTACGCTCCTTGCTACGGAAGCCAGATCAAAATGTATAAAGTAGTTTATTCGTCAAGTCAAAGAATTAATTATTAAAGTGATGTTTGGTGATATAGTTGCTCTTATAATTAGGTTATAGTAACTCAAAAGACCCATTCAGGACGTATCCAGTCCCATTATTTTTTACACAAACTCAACAGCGGCTTCAGCTTCTTTATCGTTTCATACCTACTGAATAATAAATTAATCACATCTGCCCTGAAAACTTTTAAATCCTACTTTTACACAAATTAAGAATTGTTAAACGGTATAATCTTGTTCACCAACTTTGATAGATGGTCGTTTTTTCCGAGGGGTTCTTTTAAAGAATCCCTTGTCCAACTATAAATCAGGGCAGACTCGCGCCATTTATCTCGTCTCAGCATGATGTGGGGTCCATTCCTTACGACTTTACACTATCCTCGTGATAATACGACCCAAGATGTTTTCTGTGTTGTATTAAAATGTCACATACGGGAGTCGTTAAAAATACATATTTCATGCGTCTGATTTATTATGTGCGAGCGTTTTCCATTAGCAACAAAATAATTTTCTCGTGACTATATTGCTTCCATTGTTCAATATATTCATAAGCTCATACTGTTTACCTACAAGTTAACACTCGATAACTATGATGAACAACTCATCCTAAACTAATTTAATTAGCACACTTTGAAGTTTACAGGTAGGTAAGTTAGATAGGCACGCAATCAAGACTTATTTCTTAAGTTTTAAGTTTGTTAGATTTTCTTGCGAAAGGTATTTCTAACGTTATCAGCATAAGAAGCAACGTCATTTAACTTATACGAAGTTTCCGGTAGATACCTACTTCTTCTGTAGCAAATTACGCAATGCTTTACCGCAATGAATTCAGTTTCGATAAATTAAGACACCGTAAAGTGAGAAAAACGTCAGCCGTGACAAATAGTTTCTCTAATTCGCTTTCGGGTCAGAGGCGAAGCGGGCGGCTGTTTGTTACGACCTGTCGATGGGAGAACGAAATGAGTATGATATCCCCCACAAAATGTTTAATATTTTGCGGGGGATATCTAAAATACTATGTAATTTTGTAAATATATATTTATTCTAATTAAGAATTAGCAGCCGCAAATTATAAAGAGACTATTAAGTTAGTCTAATACCTTTGATTGGAAGTAAAATAATTTTACTCTTCGGGAAGTCGAAACGTGAAATGCTACATGCTATCGCCAACAAAATAAATGTTTTTTGGTTTCGTCTGTCAAGTCAACAAGTACGGTATCGAATTATGCTACCTACAATAACATAAATTCACAAGTTACTTTAGTTGTGAATTTATGACTGCATTCTGAATTGAATTATTTTAGATAAATTCATAAGCTTGCTTTTCTATGGTGTGTGTTTACTTTATGGCTGGTTGTTTAGTCGATTACTGTTAGGTCAGCACTATTTGGTATACCTACCTACTCGAAAAGACGAAATCAAAAAAAGGTTTGAACTTTCTGTTGGCGGGAACTAAATTCAGCTGTAACAATTTATTTCATCTTGTATATTATGACATACCTAATAAAGATGCCTCTCTGACCGAAATGGAATTAGGTACCAAGGTTAGATATTTTGTTAATTTGCTTATTACAGAAACTTATCTTCACTACACCTATCTAAATTATTCAAACTCTTTTCAAACTATTGTATGCCGAACATGGTAGAGCAGTGCAAATGCACATCATACAAATAACTTGATAACAACTTTGTAACCACTGTCTTACAATAAAAATCTTTGACTTTGAACATTTCGATTTAAAAAGTACAGAAGTAACACTCAATGTTCCACTAGATTCTCCTTACCTACACTTAGGCCCAGCGCACACCGCTGGAGGCGCAGCGGAGCGCATTTGAAGACAACAATTTAATATAAACCGTAAGGTTTATATTAAACTAGCTGACCCACGCAACTTCGTCTGCGTCACATAAAAGAGAAACAGCTCACAAAAGGAATACCCCCCCCCCCCCCTTTTTATCCCCGTTTTTGCAATATTTTTCATTTATGCTCCGCTCCTTTTGGTCGCAGCGTGATGTTATATAGCCTATAGCCTTCCTCGATAAATGGACTACCCAACACTGAAAGAATCATTCAAATCGGACCAGTAGTTCCAGAGATTAGCGCGTTCAAACAAACAAACAAACAAACAAATTCTTCAGCTTTATAATATTAGTATAGATTGTTGTCTTCAAATCAATCTTCTAACTTGATATACGGTCAATATAAGAATAAATTCGCACGCGGTAGGTACTCGGAGCGCCTTCAATCAAGCTACTACAAGAGCATGCGCGCGACCATATATCAAGGTAATTAAGGTTTATATTAAATTGTCGCCTTCTAATACGCTCCGCTGCGCCTCCAGCGGTGTGCGCTGGGCCAACACTGTTGTTACGCATTGTTATAGAGTTGCCTAGTTTATCAAAAAGGACCTTCAACATTTTGACAAGGATTAGTGAATATTACGTCAAGATAAGTAACAGCATTTGATTGTTTTCCAAGGATGTTGCTAAGGCGGGGTTCGTCGGCTTGTTCCTTGTTTCTATGAAGGGTGGCGATTTTCTGTCAAACTCTTTGTACTTATTTCCGTGTACCTACCTACACAGGAATCAGGATGACACGTCAAGCTATAGGTGCATATCCAGAATAATGGTCTTACTTTACACAGATTTACCGTATCCCGTTTTAAAGCGTGTTTTTTTAAGGGTAGCAATAAAACGAGTGACTGTAAATTACAATTTTAGGTGTCAAAAAAATGAACTAATTTGGGTTAGGTATATAATTACTAAGTGAGCGACTGACTGTAAGTGACGAGAAATCAACAGAACAGTATCTTACAAACATTAATTTGAGTTACCTACTTCAAATACAAAATGAGCAGCTTCATAATATTTGAGCGACTTAATATTTGTTTGAGTGTCAACGTTACGTCCTGCATTTTTTTCAATATTTGGCAAATGTATTTTTTATACTGAGCGGCATTCTATCTTAAATAAAGTGTTTCGAATACAAAAACCACTTTGAAAAATACACTAATGAGCTAATTAATTGTTGTTTAATGGTATTTGCAGAACTGTTTCTTTAGTTATTTTAGGACCTGCTACGATTCCATGACGCGCGCTCGCTTCGCTCGCATATTAAATAACACTCTTTGACTTCTGTCCCCGAAGTGCCGGGCCTCCGCCGGCCTCCTTCGTCGGCCTACGGTCCGGTGCCCATGCCGCCCATAAAAGAAATTCCGTAGTAAGATTTTATAATTTTATCCAGTCGCTCACTTAGTAATGTAGTCGCTCGGATAAAATTTTAATATATGAAATGGATTAATCACAATCCACTTTTTGTAAGCTCGTTCTGGATTTTACTACTCTGTCAAGAAAGTACCGGGAAAAGATCAATAATACACAAAATGTCTGTTATTCATCCAAATTTATTTTATCACCTTCAAAGTATGCTCCTTTAGAAACGATACACTTGCGCCAACGAATAATCCATTCATCAAAACATTTTTTAAACGCTGCTTCCGGAATTGAGTTCAGTTCTCGCCGCGAATTCTCCTTTATGTCTTCTATCGATTGAAAACGGGTGCCACGAAGTGGTAATTTGAGTTTAGGAAAAATAAAAAAGTCAGCAGGAGCCATATCTGGTGAATATGGTGGTTGCTGGATGGTATTTGTTGAGTGTTTGGTCAAAAATTCGTTCACAATGATAGCCTTGTGCGAAGGCGCATTGTCGTGGTGCAAAATCCAAGAATTTACTTTCCACAAATCTGGCCTTTTTCGTCGAATTTGCTCTCTTAAACGCCGCATAACGCTCAAATAATATTCTTTATTTACCGTTAGACCTTCCGGTAAGAATTCAGAGTGCACAACACCGCGATAGTCAAAGAAAACAGTCAACATGACTTTGACTTTTGATCGACTTTGGCGTGGTTTTTTCGGTTTCGGTTCAGTTGGAAGGCGCCACTCCGAAGCTTGTTGACTAGTTTGCATGTCAAACTCGTAAACCCACGTCTCGTCACCAGTAACAATGCGTTTCATGAATGTTGGGTCCGAACTGACTCGTTCTAGCATGTCCTCAGCGACTTTCATGCGATTGAGTTTTTGGAGAAAATTCAGATCTTTTGGGACTAGCCGAGCAGCAACATGTTTCATACCCAAATGATTAGTTAAAATGGTACGGATCGACTCGTGAGATACAGAAAGTTCGGTGGCTATCTCTCTCAGAGTTGAATGGGGATTTTCAGTCACTATTTTCTTCACTTTTGCGATGTTAACTTCAGTTGCAGACGTTGACGGCCTACCAGAGCGAGGAAATCTTCCATCACATCTCGACCGCTTTTGAACGCTTTGAACCACTCATAAGCACGAGTTTTTGATAAAGTCGATTCACCGTAAGCCTTCTGTAATATTTTCAGTGACTCCGAATACGAAATTCCATTGGCGATGCAAAATTTAAGACAAACTCTTTGTTCGATATTTTTGTCCATTACGAAATTCGCAATACACACTATATATGATATTACTAAAACCAGCACTGTATTTAATATAAATAACAGATGCAACTCAAACTCCGCGCCAAAATGGAAAACAGTTGTGCCAATCTAACAACTACAAAAAAACAAAAATTTGAATTTGGAACCATAAACAAATCATCCATTCCCGATACTTTTTTGACTGAATGTATTATTAATCAATATTCGTCGTTAGTTTAGTTAATTTTTCGCTTACTCAAATTCATACCGCTCAAGTTATTAATACAGTATGTCATCATCAGTCGCAAAGCTTTTTTTTAATCGCTCGTTTTATAATTCCCCTTTTTTTAACTAGGTATAATATTTTATTCAGCTTAAAATATTCAGGCCAGGCTTTTATTTTTATTCATCGAAACAAAACATACATAGGTATTAAACGAAAAGGAAAAATGCCAGTGATTTTATTCAATAGCATTGCGGTCGGAAAACTTCAGACACATAAAAATATGAACAAAACTTTTTTTATCTCGTTTCTTACTTGGAAAAGTACGCGTATTCGCTTACATAGGGAACTTTTACAAAAGCCGCAAAACTTTTAGTGTGCTATTAAATTATTCTTTGTTTATTTTAGTTTTTCCGGGCGCCATTCATGCTAATACTTATTATAAATGCGAAAGTAACTCTGTCTGTCCTCATTTTCGGATGATATTTGGCATACGGATCGGTCGTGACCTATATTAGGACAGAGGTAATTTTTATCCCGGTAGTAGGTGTGTTCCCGTGGGATAATTTTCGACCTCCAGGTTGCCAAAGTCGTGGTCAGATAGTCATCTCTCGGAAAAATGATCTTGTTTGGTATTAGTTACTTTTTTTGACGCCCTGAATGGCGCAGCGGTAGTGAGCAGAGGCGTCTCTAGCCCATGTAGTGCCCGTGTGCAAACATTACCCTAGCGCCCCCTAGTGAGCGAGCGGTCAAAATGGAATGGGTACTTACAAAGTACATAGGTAATTATAAGTAACCACAAACTGTCAAATTTCCCCAATAGATAATAAACTCTACTGTTTGGAGATGAAGAAGAAATTTGTCGGTTTTGGATACCATATGTTGTTGACTGTATTTAGAATTATACAGAGTGTTCTGGTGTTTACCCTAAAATCAAAATCAAAATCATAATCATACATACAAAAAAAGTTCAATATTAACTGGAAACATTTGACAAATTTGGGAAGGTAAGCTCACTGCGAGTGAGGCCCACTGTACACAGGTAAAAACATTTTTGGGAAGGCGCCGTGTCTCCGTAGAGAGCGGCGCTCGGCGCCCCCTAGGACCGCTGCGCCCGTGTGCAACTCACACCCTGCACACTCGGTAAAGACGGCCCTGGTAGTGAGGCTGCCATACGTTCTGAGGGTCCCGGGTTCGAATCCCCGTAGGAGCAAATGTTTGTGTGATGAGCATGGACATTTTGTTTCAGAGTCAGCATGGATGTTTATTGTATGTATAATAAGTATGTATTTACAAACAAAAAGTATATATGTAGTATATAGACTATCTGGTGTCCACGACACAAGCCTCGTTGCTTAGTGTGGCACTAGATGGCACTGTGTGTAAAATCCATCGATATTTATTTTGAGCAGTGTTAACTTAGTGGTGTGTACCTGCGAACGTCTCGAGTTCGCACCCTAGGCACGCACGTCTGATTTTTGATTGTATATTTACCGCTTCCGTGAAGGAAAACATCGTGACGAGACCAAACCAAGCCTGAGAGAAATTTCTCGACGGTATGTAAAGCCAAGTCAGAAGCACATGAGCGGCATAAAACGCTGACAGTTACACGAAAAAAAAACTAGTAGTTGCTTTTTTTGCAGATTGATCAACTCAGCTCGATTCTCAACAACTCTTATCCAAAGATTATGATACAGTAAAGGCTGCTTTACACCGGGGCAACACTGTGCGGCATTGCTGCATGCTACATGTTGTGACGTGCGTTGTCTTGTGGTATGCTACAAATAACTAACTTATGCGGCAATTGCGGTATGCGGCAGCCTATTTTACGCCGAAGCAACATCGTGCTTATATAACTTTCAAAGCATCGTGCTGTAAATTTTATTGGAATGTTTTGGTCTACCAACTTGATTGATCGAGGGCACAAGACACCGTAGAATACAGCTGATGAAGTAACTTTAGCAGCATGACGCTTGGTGTTGTCTGCCGCATGATACTTGCCACAACGTGCAACATGTTTCCTTGTGGCATGCCGTAATGTCGCACAGTGTTGCCCCGGCTTATAGCAGCCTTACAATATTTGTCATCATTTAATTGTTTTATTCGGATTAATTACGGTTTGATCTTCGGCATAACCTTCAAATTTTTGTAACATGAGTAACAAGACTTCCTGAACCAGCCCGCGTAGCATGGCGACGTAGAAACGGGGAAAGACTCGACAAACCTTTTGTTCATCTGTCATTTTGTCGATATTGAATAGACAAAATGACAGATGAACAAAAGATTTGTCGAGTCTTCCCCGTTTCTACGTCGCCATGCTACGCGGGCAGGGTGATTTCATTCTGGTATGAGTGAGTTAGCACCGCCACCAACTTATGACAACTTTTAATTAAATATATAGAATGATTAACAGTAACTGTCGTATAGATCGCGTCAACACGAAAAAAATATCTAGCTTTTATGAAATCAATTAGGAATTTCTGAGCCCAGAGTCTGGATTTTTGCCCAGTTGATAGCAACAGGGTCGCCCTCTTTTACGATGTAAGTACTCCCTAGGAAGCACCTACGTTCGAACCCGGGGTACTGGGGTACCCAATTGATGCAGCCCACCGTACGTCTCTGCTCACCCTTTGACGAAAACAAACGTGATCTTAAATAATGTTTTCACTATTTGAAATAACATTGTTCAAATACATACAGGGTATAAAAGACCTCATCACGAAGCCGTCAACCAAGCATTCTGTGCATCAAACCATCAAAATAGGTAACTTTACGCAAAAATTATTGCTGGGAAACGACTTTTTTTTTGGGGTGAAAAATCATGTTTTGTGGTAAAACTCAATGTAAAACATTGTGCTGATGGATGGATTGAATAGTACGGGGGTCGTGGAGGTGTTAAAAGTAAAAATCTTACATTAAAAACTTGTATTAAAAAAAAAAACTTGTCAAAAAGTTGGAACTTTGACCCCCAATATCTCCGTAACTAGAAGGTTCCCAGGTATGGTGTAGAACAAAAAAATGATCGCAATGACGGAGAGAACAAGTGCCTTTCGGCTTCGTTAAAAGGTGTTTTACACCCTTTATTTAATTATACTATATCAAACTATATTCTTAAACAGTAGGTATAGGTACTCTTTGCGATGTCTCGCTCATCTGTGAATATTGGTCCGTTGTCCTGCGAGTTTCGACCCGCCCTCCGGTCACCGACCCCACCTACATCGCTAGAGGGATGAGTCAGACGAAACAACTCAGTTTCGCAAAACAAAAATATAAGGGAGTAATGCACAGATTAATATCAGCTTGACTCTTGGAAGGGGTGAGTGAATTTTCTTGTTTTGTATTGTTTGTTAGTTATTTGACTGCGGTGATGGAGGGTGATTTATTTAACCCGAATAAAAAAAAAAAATGCTTGTCGGTGGTATCCGGCAGAGTAGAATAGAACCAACCCATTACACTCACGGGTGTCATACAATGCGACTAATGTCTGAGGCAGAACACCTTGCGCCTCCGTAGACCAGAGAATGGGCAGCAGCGTTTTCTGTTAGTCTTTTATCACTGCGATCTCCAATCCGCCTGCCAAGCGTGGAGATTACGGCAAATTCCTCCCATCATGGGAGAGGCTTATGTCCAGCAGTGGACGTTATGGGCTGTTGTTGTTGTTGTTTGTCGGTTTCTAAGTTTCGTATAAGAGACTTAACTAGTGAAAATGTTTTTACAAAAGGAATCATCAAAATTGGGGGTCAGTACTGAGATGACGAGTTAGTAAGAGTAATAGATAAGTCTCCTAACACAGGCTTATATGCTTAAAAGGAGGCTCCAATCACTAGTTTTTAAGATTTACCTGTTGAAACAATAGAATAGAATAGAATAGAAAGATTTTATTTCAGACCGGAGTCCATAGGGTTAGTAACAATTTGACTTAAGTTCTAGTGTTAGTAGGGTACAGACACAGATGAAAATGAACAATTACAATTCAGCATGGCGCTGCATCCACCTCCGCACCATCGGGGAATCCCACCGATCTGCGAATACACTGAGAATACTGTTGCTGCTGCCGCGAACACGAGTCATCAGGGATGCACATCTATTTCTAATAATGGTGGCAAAACCATCAATATTATTATCTGCAAACATCCCTGACGCACTACTGCGCCACGGCAGCCGCAGCAGCACTCTCAGTGCATTATTGTATTGAACGCGTAGGTCGCTGTATGAATAAACCAACAAACCATTAAAATAACAACAATAACCAATAAACCATTTTTATTTTTCATGATAGAATAAATATCGCTGGACTTTACACACAGCGCCATCTAGTGCCACACTAAGCAACGGCTTGTGTCGTGGACACCAGATAGTTGATATACTACATAGATACCATTTGTTTGTAAATACATACTTATTATACATTTTAAATTATGGAGGAATCATTAATATTCTCTTTATTCATCTTACATACACATTAAAAAAAACCAAAATCATTTAAAATATAAAAAATAGCGGTCCACCGGGAATAGAGTCCAAGCTATCGGTGGTTAGGGCTCCAGAGACGGGAACCTCCTCACAATGCGAGCCGGATTAGGAGTACGGTCACTGGACACTGTTCACTGAATAAACACTTTCACACCCTAGGAATTACTGACAGTCCCATGTGCAGAGCATGCATGGAGGCGGAGGAAACGGTGGCGCATGTGCTCCTTGAATGCACAGGCGTTACCAAGGTTCGTGAGGAGACCCTTGGAACACCAAGATCCCTTGCGGATGCCCTGAGGAGACCGGGAAGTCTGATCTGCTTTTGGAGGGAGGTGGGCTGGTTGGAGTAATCGGCCACCATGGCTCACGCACAATGGTCCACTTCAAGGACTAAGTGCGGAAACCTGAACCCCATGATAGATAGATAGCTAGATAGGAGTACGGTCTTCATTAATATTGTTATTGTAAAATGTAATTGGGCGGCTATCTAGTAACTATGTTTTTTTTTGGAACAAGCCCGCTATTCTATTCCCAAACCTTTGCAACTCCTGAATGCCAGGATCAACAGTGACGACCACCAGAAAAGCGTCGAGACAATGAAGCTCGACGAAGTCCCAGATAAACAATTTAACTGTCTTGGATCCTGCAACGAAATTAATCAAAAAGAATAGCGGAGGAGTAGGAAAAACATAATTTCCACTTCCCTCCATATCAGCAGGAAGAAGAAAACAAGGTCAATAGGCACAAAGGGTCGTTTACAACTGGGATAAGCTCTGTTACCACGGATAAATATTGTCATTAATGGGTCTTATGTTGCAGTAAGCTGGCTAAGTTTGTTGGTTAATCTGTGGTCACGTCAATACAAAAATCTAAATCTAATCTTGAGTAGTGACTAAATAGCAACCGCATAATTATGCAGGTGACCATCACAGGCAGATAGGCTTAAGACACCTTCATGTCTTCGAGGGCACGTTAAACTATGAAAATCGTTACTGCTAATCAGGAGTTCGGTAGTCTGACCATTATTCCAACTTGAGGGCCGGTATAAACCGAGTAATTAGCATGCAAAGGTCAAATAGCTGATACAAGGTGTGAAATTGGCGCTCTGAGAAATTCTGTCGCTTTCGATTGGAAGCCGTGACATGGTAAAAGCTACTTTCGTAATTGTTGTGCATGCATCCTCTATGAAAATCAGCTGCTGAATTGAAAGCAGACTATCACTAAATCAGAAAAAGCTAGGTGAATGATAAGAGGTTCTGCTCTTGTCTTACTAAATACATCAGGACACCAGTATTGTATCTTCAACAACTATACTATTTATTTATTTATTTAGAACAGTATTTAAAACCATTAACACTAAATTAAATACCTAATTCTTTTACTCGGTCTTCTCGCAGAACCACAAACTTTCCAACACTAACGTCTTCCATTCATCATCAAACAAGTCCAATCCAGGTTTGGTCTCCACGAGAGCGTTGAGGTTCGTAAGCATACGCGGTACAGGGGAAATGGATCGAGCTACAGTGCGGCTAAATGGGACATTAAACAATTTATGTTTCCTAGAATATAATTACAATTTCGTCTTTGAAATTCGACATTATTCTGGATCATTATTCTCTAGACCTTATCCCAATTTATTTGGGGTGTCTTTATGTTGGTCAATCTTTGAGTTTTTTTGTCACTGCCTGGCTGAGAATCTAGCTATAGTCTTTCAATCTTTAGTGCGGTTTTCTCTTACCCTCTTACCGCCCTCCCAGAAATGCTTCAGCAAGTCATCACGCCAGAATTTTCTAGGCCTTGTTGAAATTGCACGATAAAATGTAACGCTGTACCTATAGGTTTTTCTTATTTTTTACTCTATTTTCTCGTTCACTAACTCATCTTCACAAGAGGTCAAGCGGCCCCAGTTCGTGATCTTACATAATAATATGCAGAACGGTTTTTTTTTGTGCCACAGCCTGAGCTTACAATGTACAAAGTTTTTAGAGCTTAAATAATTTGCGAGGTAATCTGTCTATTGAAGAAAAAACTAAGGTAGGTTTTTTCCCTATCGCTTATGTAAAACTTTTACTTCTTATATACCATCACGCCCTTAATCTCCGAAGGATTAGGCACAGGTGTATCTAATCGTAATAGTACACTCACATTTGGCCTGATTATGTTTTAAGTCCCATGTAAGCAATCCGGCACAAATCCAGATTTCGCGGCTGCTACTGAGAAATTCCCGATGGAACAACGCAATAACAATTTAACCCAACCCAGGAATCGAACCAAGGACTTCATGCTCAGCAACCTAACCACCTTTACTTCCTAAGTAGAAATCTGAAAATTCAATTTGGAACTGCCCGAATTTAACCTCATCGTACGTGAAACTAGGTATGTTTGCAAATCAAGAAATTTGCTGCCAATCTACCCACATTGTCAACAAGCGGAAAATCTACATTCACTTGGAATATTCTAATTTTAGTCAGATCGTAAGAGAATACAAAAATAGTTAGGTACATCTCATGTATTCTTACTTAATATTTAGTGGAAAAGTCGTTGTGATTTCTCCTAAACGTGATCATGATTTGCGTAGGAAGTGGGTACTTATACTTGAGAATAATATTAAACATATTTCGTATATCTGTCGCCGCGATTTCCATGGTAACGTGTTTGATAGTTCTACCGAGATTACTTGACAAGAAATAGACAAGTGAGGAACAAAGACTTCTGAGTGTTGCTTCTTTCGAAGTAGCACAGAGAGCCATGGAGCGTTCCATGCTCGGCATAAATAGGTAGAACGCGTTCTAAACGACGAAATCCGACGTACGCAGATCGCGTTATAGAACTCAAATGGAGTTGGGCAGGGCATCTAGCAAGGTTGGTGGAGTAAAGCTGTGACTGAGTGGCGTCCAAGGACTGGATAGAGAAGTGTTGGTCGACCGGCGGCGAGGTGGGCAGACGATATTGTTGCCATCGCAGGAATATCCTGCAGGCTGGCACAAAAACGAGGAGAGAAACTTTAAAATCCTTAAAATGGTCACAGACGCAATTAACGTAATTCATAATTATATTGTTATCCTGTTATGATTCGGCTAAAGCGGGCATTTTAAGCGCCCTGGTATGGATTTTTCTTTAGGTAGCAGCCCGGACTTCAGAATTGCGCCCGGTTAAGGGGACTACAGGAGCTAAACGCGAGTTTTATAATGCAAAAAAGCATATGATTCACTGCAATAAACAAACCCATATAAATATATGACATTCTTCAGGATATATGCTAGTATGGTAGTGTTTTGAAAACATAATACAACTAATTTTACTCGATAAAAAAATCACGAACTTATCTCAAAAAAATTATTATAACGAGTAAAAACCATACTAAAATACATGCGATCATTCTGATTTTTTTGGCAAATAGTTCTACAAGCAACATATTATTAGCATGATAGTGTTTTATTTTTATTAGTCCAATCAATAGATTTTTTGTAAATCACAAAAAAACACTCATTTCGCACTATTCGGCCCGCAGTGACTGACGTAACAACCACTTTGTAGTGCAAGCTGATTAGAATTTTATTCTAAAAATTTTTTTGAAATTAAAATTTTAATGATGGACCACCACAAATAGAGTTGCTAATTTATCTCTTGTAGTCGCCTTAAGGGCAATAAGTTCGCCATATTACATGGGACTTTAACGTGACTGAACTGTGATTGTAATATAGGTACACCATTGTCTAATACGTCGGGGGTCTCACAGGAGTGATGTCTTGATAGTGTAAGGGCATTCAACAGCCTGACACAATTTCATATAATTTCGTGTGTTTTGGATGGTAGCCGATATCGATCCGAGTATCAAAGCTGGGCTATGAAGGTCTGATATCGATGCTCTAAATGAAATACTGATCTGATATTCCGACAGGCCAATCAGGTTATTCCAATCCGTCGACTGGATGTCATATATCGAGCAGAGCGTTTGAAGATTAATCCGATTTTGATTGGGAGTTGGCGTATGCATTTATTGAGTTATATGTGCTGGATACACCTCTCACGGTGCTTGTGTAAAAGAATTAGGTATCCTAGATAATATCGTCTTCTGAGGCAGAACACCTTGCGCCTCCGTAGACCTGAGAATGGGCAGCAGCGTTTTCTGTTAGTCTTTCATCACTGCGATCTCCAATCCGCCTGCCAAGCGTGGAGATTACGGCAAATCCTCCCATCATGGGAGAGGCTTATGTCCAGCAGTGGACGTTATCGGCTGTTGTAGTAAAACGCTGCTAGTGTGCTTACATTTTTGTACCTATATGGTTGGTTGTGAAGTGTATAACAGTAGAGGAAGGCCAAAGAAGCAATGGATGGGATATGTGAAAGATGACATGGCAATGGAGGCGACTGCTGGGATGACGAGTGATAGAGAAGTGTGGAAGAAGAAGTTATGCTGCACCAACCACTAATGAATTGGGATAAGGGGAAGATTATGATGGTTGGTTTTGAACTTCGTAATACTGGCAGTCTACTACTACTACAACAGCCCATAACGTGCACTGCTGGACACAAGCCTCTCCCATGATGAGAGGAATTATAGCCGTAATCTCCACGCTTGGCAGGCGGATTGGAGATCGCAGTGATGAAAGACTAACAGAAAACGCTGCTGCCCATTCTCTGGTCTACGGAGGCGCAAGGTGTTCTGCCTCAGACATTAGTCGCGTTATACGACACCCGTGAGTGTAATGGGTTGGTTCTATTCTACTCTGCCGGATACCACACGGCTACACTGGCAGTCGCTAGTTTGTTTTTAATTTTTAACTGAGAAAAGGTTTGGATTTAGTTAAAACAGACCAGAGGGCCTCGGATTGATAAAGATGATAGAACAGGCAGAAATGTATTGAATTAAAATTTAGTAAATCGTGTTGAAATTTTGTTTTACAGATAGTAGTAAAGGCCGGTTATTACGGGGGCTATCTGCTGAAACGATGAAGGAAAACATCGTGAGGAAACCGGTGTCTTAGAACCAAAAATTCGAAGACATGTGACATCTACCCGCACTGGGCCCGCGTGGTTGATTATAGCCCATTCCATTTCATAGAGAAGAGGCCTGAGTCCCAGCAGTGGGAATATAGGCTGATTATGCTTATGCTATCTGCTGATAGGTCTTCAAAAAGAGCTGATTTTTGTCTCAATTTAAAGAAATGATCTGATATCTACCACTAAGATGATTTTGAATCAGATTCAGCGTCAATCCAACGTCAATCTTGCTGCAAATGCAATAAGAATAGCAAAAATAGTCCTTAATCTACACGAATCAAAGAAGCAAGTGCGATATTAAACATCGCTACGCACGTAGAGAGCGTTGCCAGGACAACGCGCGAGACCCCCCGTAACCTACTTTTCGCAGTTTGCCTCTTCTAACTTGTGCGGACGAAAACATACCGAAACACGGAAATAGTAAACGTTTTTGACATTAAACATGCTGAGTTGAGTCAAATTGAGTGAATTGAAGTAATTTTTCAAAGGTATAAACGAAAGTGGCAATTGAAAAGGCAGGATAATAGGCAGGTAATTATGTTCATTTTGCAAAATCAATCATTTGTCATTCTCATAATGCCCTTACCCCAATTTATTTGGGGTGGCGTAGCATGTTTTTAACATTCTTTCTTTCTCTATCAGTCTTAATCTCATGACTTTTAGATGCAAAATCAATCATAACAACCTCAATTTCATTCAATTCATGTCATATCAATCTCAGTGCACCTATGAATTTTTTCTTTCATTTACGCATTGGTAAAACAAACTCTTTGCGCACTGAACGAGATTTAATATTAGAGTTTTAATATAAAACCTTAGCATTTCGGGGACAATGCCGTCTTGAAATAGAAAATATAAAATGGCGGTAGCAATGACCGATATTCTCGTGAGGCTTTTGTTAAACGTGCAGAGAGGAGCTCGCGTTTGAAAAGAGAATTTGATATCTAAAGATATGGGTTGGTTTCATCAAAGATAGGTACCTAGATGTTTTTATTGTAAATAGATGATTTGCTGATTTCCGTTATGGAGATCTTACTGACCTGGAGTTCTTATGAAAAAATCGTCAGGTTATAAGCCTCACTTTTGGAACGAAAATGGCGGGGTTAAGAAAGTCGAAGGTTTGGTTATAGAAATACAGTATAGAGTCTTGAACTATTGGCCACCTTCAAAATTCGAACGCCCACCATAAAGAAACATAGACAACCCCAAAGATGCGTGCTGATGAATTAAACCATTTTTTTTACTGGAAAATCGATAGTTGATTGTGGGCGTTCATTGAGGGTGTCGTAGCGGCCGCGGGGGGTGTTGGCGCGTGCGCGGGGCGGCGGGCGGAGGGGCGCGGCGGCGCGGCGCGGCCACGCTGCCTCACTCGCCCGCGGGCCGCCGCCCGAGACGCACGTCACGACCATATTGTCCTGTCACAGCAGTACGTGTTGCCTACAGTTACTGCTGCGTCCGGACAAGCGGGCCGTGGCGTGCACTAGCATCACTGAAGACCCTCAACCCTGTACTGTATTTCATGTGTTCTTGTGTAAACTGTACTAACAAATTCCCTTGCAGGTTATATTTGAGAAAACACGAGGGAAGCTGCTGTGAAGTTCTTTCTGATTATTCTTCTGTCGTGTAAAGTGTTTGCGTGGTGTTGTGTCAGTGCTAACAGCGCGTATTCTTCTTTAATATCGTTCGTTTCGCGTAGATACGAGTGGTTCAACACATGATCACCGGAGGGTGCATATATCGAGCGGAGCTGTGCGCATGCGCGCCACATTTTTTCGCTGCATCTGAAACTCCGGCCATTTTCTACTCGCGAATCGTGTTCAATTCGATTTTAGGGGAAACTGTATCTTATTTGTGTTTTGTTTAGGATGTTTTTAGCGTGTTGGTGTTAGAATCCTTACGATATATTTTAGTTTCATTTCATTGATTTGAAAGGGACTGAGTCCCGGATGGTGACGCGGAAGGGGTGGAATCTTGATTGAGGCGAGCTGAGACAATATGGACCCAACTTACCCCTTAACAGACGCAGCATGAAGATATTTAACCTCAAAATATTTATCTTAAGCTTTTCACAGATTTCCACGAAGCAGAGAGCAGAAATATTTTTTTAATCACTAGGAAAAGCTTTATTATCTGTCTGTCTAGTACCTAGTTTAGCTTAGCATAGACCATAGAGTTTAGCACCTAGGTTTTACTTTATTTGGCACAAACAAGACCCAAGCGCGGGGGAGGAGAGGTCCTTGCCCTGTCGCGGGTCAATACTGGCCGAAATAATTTATTTATTTTTTATATCCTAATTTAGTTAGCCTAGCTAGTTAGTTAGAGAGCTTTTTAGTATGGAAGTAGATAGTAAAGCTTCATTAATGACGACAAAAGGCGTTGCCATACCCGGTGACGCCATTGAAAGACTGGGTAGCAACATGACCGAGTAATGTTCAGCACAATATACCCAAAATTTACTCGTAAAACCACCTTGTAACTTCCAGCGTTAGTTTAGTTAAAACCTCTTTGTTGTTTCAAGAGGGTGTTGCAAGCTAAATTATTAGTCAAATAAATGGAATAATTGATTACTTGGCAACTTTAGGGTAGTGTTTGTTTAGTGAGCGTTCGATTTTTGAATGTTGTTTTAGTCGATCTTCTTTTGTTTGTTTTGTAATTGTTTTTGGGTAGTCGATAGTGTTTTTGTTAGTATGATTAGAGATTTTAGATGTAGATTAATTTATAAATAATATTTAGGTGCTATGTAGAGATAATTGATAACAAACATCACGCCTGTAATCCCCAAAAGGGTAAGGCAGAGCTGCTGTGCTTATAGTACAGAGACATTTATGTTTAAATACCATGTAATAAGGGTGGATTTTGCATGCAGAGTTTTTTTTTGCCTAGTTTAAATAGCAACACATCATAGATGAATTGATAGGCTCTCGTTGGTGTCATTGAGCACTCGTTTAGCAGTATATACTTTTTATTATACATGTAAATCTATCATAGAACATTAAAAGCATGTTATACACTGCCTCTGAATACTTACTATCTACCAGAAGCTAGACGCAGATAAAAGCAATATGAAATTAACCCCCCAATGAGTTGTCCAAAACATATAAAACTGGTCATATAAACAACTTTTCCTACATTTTATTTAATATACAAAACACATTTACAAACAACTCAGAAACAATTTATCCCGACCAAGTAAATGGATCTGAGCGAACCATAGGACTGGGCGTTGCCATGACGCTTTTAAGCGACGGGGTACCAGACAGTACTTTATTGAAATACTTCCACACCCCGCCTGATCTATGAAAACCAACCTTACTGCCCGGACATAAAGCTGCGGTTACAGTCTAACTCTAACTATGTCCATGCGGTTGTCGCTCCTACGAAAAGTGACCTTACTGCCCCGACATAACGGTGCTGTCAATGTGAAACGGTTGCCATGTGTGGGTAGGTGACTGTATCTGTGATGAGGAATCGGCCGCGCCTATAATGTTGGCGTTAGGCATTACAGACCATTAGGAACAATATCTGGGTCATTGTAATCAATTCTTTGGTTTTGACTGTAGTATTAGATGTTCTAACTAGCGGACGTCACGCGGTTTCACCCGCGTAGTTACCGTGCCCGTGAGAGTACGGGGATAAAATATAACCCATGTTACTCAAGGTGAATGTACCTTTCTAATGGCGAAATAATTTTTGAAATCGGTGCAGTAGTTTTTGAGTTTATTCATTACTAGCGGACGTCCCGCGGTTTCACCCGCGTAGTTCCCGTTCCAGTGGGAGTACGGGGATAAAATATAGCCTATGTTACTCGTGGATAATGTAGCTTTCAAATGGTGAAAGAATTTTTTAAATCGGTCCAGGGTTTGAGCCTATTCATTACAACCAAACAAACAAAGTTTTCCTCTTTATAATATTAGTATAGACAAACATACACACAAAAATACAAATCTTTCCTCTTCATAATATTAGTGCAGAAATTTAATTTACACGGTAATAGGTTTTTCTCGTTCGACTACCCACTGGTATAGTGGTTGCGAGCGCGACTGCTGAGCATGAGGTACTGGGTTCGATTCCCAAAGGTTGGGCAAAGTGTCATTAGGTTTTTCTATCAGGAATCTCTCAGTAACGGGTCTACCCTTTATAGCAGAACTTTTTATGTCATAATATTACTTTGCATAACAGCGGGTAGCATAAACTTAATTTTGCAGAAAATCGTTTGGCAGACACTCATTTATCATACATTCAAAACTCATAATTTTGTAAGTCGGAATCATCTTTAGGCATAAATTTCATATGCATAAGAATTAAAAGTAGAACCATCTTAGCGCAGAAAGTTCACAGCCAGAATCATCTTTTGACATAAATTTGTATCGATAGTCACTAAAAGCAGAACTATCATATCTCAGAAAGTTTACAGTTAAAATCATCTTTTGGCATACATTTCTTATGCTTAACAATGGAAAGACTCATCTATCACATACACATCACAGAAAATTCATTAAAACAGTTGATTGTGAACATGTGGTTTTTATTTTCCTGTAAGCAGGAGGCAAACATGAAAACAAGCATACATCTTGCATGCAGCAAGCATGCAGTATGCAAACAAGCATGCAGTATGCAAACAAGCATGCAGTATGCAAACAAGCATGCAGTATGCAAACAAGCATGCAGTATGCAAACATGCAAACCAGCATACACCATTCATGCAGCAAGCATACACCATTCATGCAAGCAAGCATGCAGCATGCAACATGCAGCAGGCATGGTTTATGTCACGGCTCCGGCGCTGCGGGGCTCCGGCGATCCCACGCGAGCTTATCGTCGCAGATGTGTTTAACGCTCACCACCGCAGCTTCGGCTTCGCCGGCCAGCCTCAGCAGCGGCGGCGAGTGTTACAACAACCTGCTCCTCAACTTGCGGGCCGCCTCGCCCCTCCGCGCCTACGCAATTTTAAATTACACTCTAGGGGTAGGGCAGACAAGACTACGTAAAGTCGGTTTTGGAGCGATTCGTTTCTGTCACTAACTTTTGTAGTCCATCATATTGACTTTTTGAGACAATATTTAAATGTTTGGTTAAAAATGCTATTTTATAGAAATGGCAATAATGCCAAATAAAATTATTCCAAATGAAATTCTGCCATCTTCGTAATATGCCAAGTGAAATTGTGCGAAATTTGAACATTGCCAAAGGTGATTATGCCAAATAAAATTCTGCACTCTTAAAAGTATGCCATTGTAAATTCGGAAATACAAACATTCGGCCAAACAATAACTATATTAAATATTTTTTATGCCTTAGAAATATTCGTATAAAGAAGATTATGCCAAGTGTGTTATGCCAAATAAATTTCGGAGCATCAAGATTCTGCCAGATAGAAGGAACCCCTCAGTAACAGCCACGGAGTCTGGATTTGTGCCCAGTTGATGGCAATAGGGTCGCCCCCTATTACATAGGACTTAAACATAACTGTCGAATGTGTGTGTATTACTAGGTACACCTCTGCCTATCTCTTCGAGGATCCATGTTATGTTATATAATAACATTGTTGACAGAAATATAATATCATCAATTATACGCGTCAACATCTAACTGATAAAAACCCATAACCACACAGAAATTCTTTAAAATGTATGAAAATCTGCATAAATTTATCGTACATTACTTGACAAGCTGCCAGAGGAAATGGCGCTTATTGCAGCTAATTTAAAAGCAATGTTTTTATTATTTCGCGAAAGCATGGTAATAGCGTTCATTGACCTGCGTCGTGAGCGAGTCGGTCTATAATATATATAATAGAAGTATCGATACGAAAGCGTCTATCAAAATGAGTTACGGTGACTATCAGCCACGATGACAACCAATGACGTCATTTTTGATCGCGACTGGTCATACATAATACGAAACTAACCTTTTGACAGTTATTTGATGGACACTGAACCCAGTTACTATCATTTCGAGCTGTCAACAGAGATACATAATAGGCCTGCTGGAAATCGAATACAAAACCTCATGCTAAGGAGCGCTTGCAACCACAAGACCAATGAGTCTATGCGTAATTAATTTCAATGTAGAGAAAAGAATGATTAGTGCATTTTCTTTAAGGAAACATCAGAAGAATCATAATGTAACTTCAATATCTGCCTGCCTTTCCCCAACTATGTTGTCGTCAGTTTCCAGTCTAACTGGATGCAGCTGAATACTAGTGTTTTACATGGACTGACTGCCTATGTAAAAAATAAAGCTTAAAGGAAAACATGATGAAAATAAATCTGACACTAACATGTCGTAGCCGCGTAGCAATATCGTAGGCCGTGCTACGTAGTTACCGGTCTACGTGCTACGAGGTGTTACTACGCAGCTACGGCGTAGCATACATCTTTGGAATAGACATCTTTGAACTTTTTAGTCAATTGCTTACTCAATTGTTTTGCTTGCTATTGGCTATGGGATAGGCAGAGTTGTATTGATGATTATTCAAATGACTGTATGAGTAGAAGGACCTGATGCTCAAATCTGAACTAAGCTTCCTTATTCTTACTGCATTGGTTTTGTATAGTATTTCACAAAAAGCTACTGCCGTACGTCTGAGAGCATTATTTGCAATGAATAAACAAGGTGTCTGAAGGTGTAATCGAACCCTTTACGAAGTATTTACAAAAGATGAATTTAATAGCACGGAGGTCGTGGAGGTATTTAAATTGAAGTTTTAACAAAAAAAAACTTGGATCTAAAGGAAAATTACTAGGTTCCCAGGTGTGGTCTAGAACTATAAAATAATCGCAATGATCGGGAGAACAAGTGCATTTGGACATCGTTAAGGGTGCACACCTAGGTACAGAATAAGTTTATCAAAAATCGACACTATTGACATTTACTAAAATTCCTTACCTACTTTAATGCATTGAATTAAAACATGACTGTCATGTTTGAAAAAAGTAACCATGGAGTTTCTTGCCGGTTCTTCTCCATGGAAACAACCAACGCGAACTGTGCACCTTTTTAGACGTTTAATAAGTGCCCATCTAGGCCTGTGTGAAGTATTGTTTTTTTTTTCTGAATTTTATGACGATTTTCAGTTGCATGTACATTTCGACTGTCTATTAAATACTTCGCTACTTTTAAGTTTCGTTTCGTTTTCGTTTTTCTATTTTGAACTGCTTTCTTAAAAACATTATTCTTTAGTATCTCTGGCATAGTTGCTATGATTTCTGTGCAAAAATTTCAGCCATCACACATCAGATATCGAGTACCAACCTCATTTGTCGTCAGAGAGAAAAAAAAACAGTTTTTGTTTCGTCGAACCGCATATGAGACGTAAAAGCAGTAATGTAATGTGGTCGTATCTTCAGAGGCATACGAGGGATATTGGGGCTTTACTGGGAAATGAAAAAAGCTGGTTTATGTGGGTGTTGATACCTATATACCGTTCCTATACATGTCAGTCTTTTAGTACATTTCTGCGGCTTTGTTAACAAGGGAAATGACATGACAAATGTGTTTTTACAAATCCGTAATGACATTTTAAATGCGAATGCAATTCTGCGTATTACTTTTTTGTAAAGGCTGAATTGATTTGGATGGAATTGAATTTACACGATTGGACTGTACAAGTTATAAACGGACTTTTCACGAAGCCGTGAACCAAGCATTCTGTACATCAAACTATGTGACTTTACGCAAAAATATTGTTGGGCAACGATTTTTTTGTGGTGAAATCATGTTTTTATGGTAGGACTCTATATGTAACGCACTCAAAACATTGTGCTGATGAATGCAATGAATGTGGGGTCGTGGGGATATTTAAAGTAAAGTTATAACAATAAAAACTTGTAAAAAAATTGGAACTTTGAACTAGAAGGTCATGGTATGGTTTAGAACAAAAAATGATCGCAATAACAAGTGTCTTTAAACTTCGTTAAGAGTACTTTTACATCCATTATATTTTAATTAGTTCATTGGACTCTATAGGATTCTAGTAATACGTTCCTTAGGGATAATTTAGGATGCGATTGAAGCCGAGTGAAAAACATGACCCAATAATGTTAGCCAGATCTGTAGGTACCACAAGAGAGCAATGTCCTATTTACATGCATAGGATGTGGCTGAGTTCTAGCCACTAGCTAATTTTAATTAGGTAACATAATATCACGCTTGTAATAATCGTAGGGTTAGACAGAGGTGTAGTCAGCCAGATCGCCGTGTGGTATCCGGCAGAGTAGAATAGAACCAACCCATTACACTCACGGGTGTCGTATAAGGCGACTAATGTCTGAGGCAGAACACCTTGCGCCTCCGTAGACCAGAGAATGAGCAGCAGCGTTTTCTGTTAGTCTTTCATCACTGCGATCTCCAATCCGCCTGCCAAGCGTGGAGATTACGACAAATTCCTCCCATCATGGGAGAGGCTTGTGTCCGGCAGTGGACGTTATGGGCTGTTGTTGTTGTTGTAGCCAGTCGCTCTGTGTACGTAACCCCAGCAGGAAAGTGGCTAACGTACACATGGGTAACGTACGCAGTCGCTCCATGTTAAATACTGGTATTCAGCTGCATCCGGTTAGACTGGAAGCCGACCCCGACATAGTTGGGAACAGGCAGGCACGTGATGATAAAGATGACCAATCATTAACAACATTAACGGAAACAGTCTCTCATCAGAATTAAAAAAAAACCTTCAAAAAAAAGAACATAAACTGTAATAGTACCTACGTCCCTACCACTCGCGCTGATAAATGTGAAACAAGCAAAAAACACGAATTCGGAATGAAATTGCGTCCACTAGCTAGATACCCACCCGCCTTTACCAAATGAAAAAAAAAAGAAATTACCCGCCATTTTGTTTTTCGCAAAACTATTTTCACTTATGCTCCAGTGAGTCATTACTATGGAGACTGTTACAAAAAACCGGCCCATCCCACTTCGATTTAAGTTAATTCCATTGTGGCCGAATCACCGTGATTTTATCAATTTAAAAAACCGAAACGCTACGTCATGACATTGGTAGTTTGACAGTAGTACAAAATTAAATCCGCTGTCGACATAACAAAATTCTTTCAAACCTCAACCTTACTGCCTTAAGTTAGAGGATGTTTGACAGTTGGCTGTCAGCAAAATGAGGTTGGTATCTGTTGCCAATAGACTAATGAAGTAGTAAGAAAATGGCGGGAGCTGATAAAAACTTCGCGCCAGTAACGAGCGACGGGACGCCTATTTAGGGCGGACGTATTAATGTCGGAAAATTGTATCCCGTTTCACGATTTCATTTTAATAATTGACTGCGGCTTTTACGGTTTTTTCTTTAGATGTTTTTGCTGGCTATGTAACCTACTTACTAGTGAGTCTAGAAGGAATATTGCTTAGATCATTATCATATTATGATTGATTAATGCTCGACTGTTATTGGGTTTTTATTGTAGCGGCCAGGAATATGGATTAGTTACAGTAACTGATGAATCATCGGTGTACTGTGGGTAGGTCCCTCTACGTAGGTACGTAGGTATTCCTCTGCCCAAACTTTCGGGAATTACAGGCGCGATGTTACGTTTTGCAATATGATTTTGAAGCTGTTATTGAAACTGTAATTAAAATCGACTAAACATATTTAGCTAAATAGTTGGCACATCACTACACCCGCCAACTACAATGACACAAGATTGACATGTGTGGCGATGGCGGGAAAATAATTGAGCGCACTTTCAGCTCTAAAATTATGGGTAAGTACCACTTTTTTTGCATAAAGGGCGCAAAACACTCTTCACGAAGCCGTCAACCAAGCATTCTGTACATCACTAAGTAACAGCTGCTATAACCGTAAAACTATGCTTCGTGGAGGTTCCTTAATTTTTGTAAAAAATTGTTTAAGATATAAGCAACGTAACGACATAATAGGTCTCTCGGCTGAACATTGCGTCGAACTGTCCTGTGTTGAGCTAGATAAGCATGTTATTGTCTGTGTGTACAGACCCCCAAACTATCAAAACTTTTCCTTATTTGAGTCAATAATGGAAGATGTCCTGGCAAAACTTGCAGCCAGTAATAAATCTATAATTGTTTGTGGTGATTTTAACATCAATATTTTAGAAGAAAATTCAAATAGCAGTCGGTTATTAAATCTTTTCAAGTCATTTGACTTGACCAACACTTTTATAGAACCTACTAGAGTCACTCCATCTTCTGCTACTTGTATAGATAATGTTTTCTGCGATTGTGATTACTTAGATAAAGCCATAGTTAATTGTCTGCCGTCTGACCATAGCGGCCAAACTGTAACTTTTAGGTGTAATACACCATTGCAAAAAATTCAGATTAAATTTAGACCCATAACTTCTAACAAATTAAATAGGTATAATATTTCCCTACAGAACAAGTTAAGTGATAAGAGCCATGACGATATTAATATAAATCAATTTTATGATCATTTCTTTTCAATAGTTCACACTGAATTCAACAAAACTTTTGAAAAGAAGACAAAAAGTATTTGCCCTAAATTTATATTTAGTGATTGGGCAACTAGAGGTATCAGAAAAAGTAGAGAAACACTATATGAGCTTTATGGCCTTAAGCCTTATATGAACACTGAAACTTTTAACAGATATGTTGCTAAGTATTCAAAAATTTTTAGAGATACATGCAAGGTTGCCAAAGCCTTGCACATTAGCAACAAGATCAAAACAGCAGAAAATAAAATAAAGACAGTTTGGAAAGTCATAAATAGCGAGACTAACAGGAAGAAAACACGTAATACTAGCTACACATTAGATACAGCATGTGGTCCTAAAAGCTCTAATCAGGAAGTAGCTCAAGAATTTGTAAATTTCTTTACCGATATACCATTAAAAACTACGGAGGCTCTAAGTTCCTCTCCTGAAGTCTCAATTGGTTTACTAAAGGCGAATGTGTCTGGATGCCAGGCTGAATTTAAATTTAAACACATAAACCCGATGATAGTTATTAAAGCTTTCCGGCAAATAAAAATCAAACTGACCGAAGATCTATGGGGAATGTCTATCAAAGTTTGTACATCCATACTTGAGACTATAGCTCCATACTTAGCTTTAATTTTTAATTTGTGCGTAGACCAAGGAGTTTTCCCTGATTTAATGAAATACAGTAAAGTCATACCTCTATTCAAATCCGGTGATAGTAAAGATACAAATAATTATAGGCCTGTATCCGTGTTGCCAGTTTTTAGCAAGGTGTTCGAAAAGATAATGCTTAATCAAATGCTCAATCATTTTAACACCAACAGAATCTTACACGATCAACAGTATGGTTTCACCAAGGGACGTTGTACAACTGACGCCGGTGTAACCTTAATAAAGCACATATTTGCGGCGTGGGAAGAGTCCCAAGACGCTGTAGGAATATTTTGTGATCTCTCCAAAGCATTTGATTGTGTAAATCACGACACATTGCTTTTGAAACTTGAGCATTACGGACTAGGTAAACTTGCACTTAGTTTGTTAAAATCTTATTTGAGTGATAGACAACAATATGTTCAAATAAATGGTGTTAATTCACAGGGTTTAAAAGTAAAAATAGGGGTTCCGCAAGGCTCAATATTGGGTCCTTTCCTCTTTTTAGTATATATAAATGATCTACCCTATTTACTGAAAAACCAACCTCAAAATATGGTGTTATTTGCCGATGACACTTCCCTAATTTTTAAGATCAATAGACGGGCCCAAAATTTAGATGACGTGAATAATGCCCTACTTCAAGTCCATAATTGGTTCACAGCAAATAATTTAGTACTAAATGAAAAAAAAACGAAATGCATAAGATTTGCTTTACCGAATGTTAAAAGTAGCGATTGTGATATAGTACTGAATAAAGAGAAACTTGAATTCGTAGATAAAACGGTTTTCCTGGGGATTACGCTTGATTCAAGGCTACAATGGGGTTCTCATTTAACATCTCTGGCGGGGCGGCTAAGTTCGGCAGCATATGCTATTAGAAAAATCCGTCAATTTACTGATGTAGATACTGCTAGATTGGTCTATTTTAGTTACTTTCATAGTATAATGTCTTATGGCATTCTGTTATGGGGACGGGCTGCTGACATTGAGTCTATATTTATTCTGCAAAAAAGAGCCATCAGAGCCATATACAATCTTCGTAGGCGCGATTCTCTGAGGGAACTGTTTAAGGAAATAAACATCATGACTGTACATTGTCAATACATCTACGAAAACATAATGTACGTAAGAAAAAATCTACATCTTTTTGGTAAAAGAGGTGACAGACACAATTACAGTACTAGAAATAGGGACCAATTAGTTCAGCCAGGCTTCAGACTCGCTAAAGTAGACTCATCTTTCATGGGGTACTGTTTGAGATGCTATAATAAAATTCCACAAAGCATTCTTGAACTGAATGAAACAAAATTTAAAACATGTATTAAACGCACACTTTGTAAGCGAGCATATTACAAATTGGACGATTATATCGCTGATAAAAATGCTTGGCTCAATGCCGGTCCTGCTCCGCAAGGACAGGGGCGCATTAATGGATAGCACTAATTGTATTGTTGGAGCTACTGAAGATTGTACAACTATCTTTGTATTGTATAAATTCAATATCTTTATTATTATATAGCCGCATATCGCATATTGTGTGAGTGCTATGTACTAGAATGCTATCAGTCGCTGGAAACCTACGTTTTTCCTTGACTTGAATGTGCCGTGGCGGTTAGGAGATATGTCATGCTCACTCAAATGTCTCGCTGATGGTGACGCGTGTGTCGGATCATTTAGTTCCCTTCAAAATGGTTGAGTTGAATGGTGCTGATACATGCGTCATGTTCGTGAACGAGCGCTGTCAGTTGGGACTGGTCGGCTCTTGGCTGCCACGGCTTATTTGAATTTAATAATTTTATTTTTGAATTGTTTTTGTTTTGTTTTTACTATGGACACCTTTAACGTGCACATCTTGCTACATTGTTCTCACATAATGTACCATCTCAACATGAATGATGTAACCAAGATTTTGTAAAAATATTCTGATTTAAAAGAGTGTCCATGGAGTTTCTTGCCCATTCTTCTCCATAGAGATCTACGCTAGGGAATGGGCAACTACAGTACTTTCACAGTTTTTATGTCTTGTGACTGGGACTGTAGCTACATTTAATTTTCATATTTGTTTCGACAATTCAAAAGTGCCTGTAACTGGCCTACTTGAAATAAATGCTTTGATTTTGATTTTGATTTTGATTAACCCTACGCAAAAAAAAATTGCTGGGAAATAACTTTTTTTTGGGGTGATAAAGACTTTTCGGTAGGACTTAATGTAACGCGCTTAAAACATTGTGCTGATGGATGGATTGAATAGTACGGGAGTCATGCAGGTGTTTAAAGTTAAAATCTTACATTCAAAACATGTATTAAAAAAAAAAAAACTGGTGAAAAAGTTGGAACGTTGACTCCCAATATCTCCGTAACTAGAAGGTTCCCAGGTATGGTGTAGAACAAAAAATGATCGCAATAATGGGGAGAACAAGTTCCTTTCGGATTCGTTAAGAGTCTTTTTAAGCCCTTTACACCTCTTAACGAAGCCGAAAGGCACTTGTTCTCCTCGCAACTTTTTAATCAGTTTTTTTTTAAATACATGTTTTTAATGTAAGATTTTTAATTGAAACACCTCCACGACCCCCGTACTAGACAATTCATCCATCAGCACAATGTTTTGAGTGCGTTACATTGAGTTCTACCACAAAACATGATTTTTCACCCCAAAAAAAAGTCTTTTCCCAGCAATAATTTATGCGTAAAGTTACTTAGTTTGATGTACAGAATGCTTGGTTGACGGCTTCGTGATGAGGTATTTTACACCCTGTATTCTTGAAAAACACATTTTTAGGAAAAGTATACTAGCTACGATATTTAATTACTTCGCCCAACAGTTCTCTTTTATTCCAGTTTTCAGGGGCCTATAATACATAGGACTTAAAACATAACTCTCGAAATGTTGGTGTGCTATTAGGTACACCTCTAGGCTGTATCACCCTTCGGGAATTACAGGTATGATGTTATACTTAATATGCCCAAACATCAATACCCATATCACCCACAAGTACATTCTACCCAGAGCCTCTTCACAGTTCTGCACGAACAATAAAATGGCGTGGGGTGTCACCGTATAAATTAATATCTGCAGATAATCTTCGTTCTGCTGACTGCCTGGTGTCTGTGCTTTATGATGTGGAAGTGAACAGGGATGAGGCGGGGTTGTCATCCGTTATAAATGGTGGAAGAATGGATGATTTTAGGCATGAGGTGAAGATTTTATTTTTAAGCTGTTATGAAAAATAATGTGAGAAAATCTGGACTCAATAGACCGTAGGTAATTATGTTTAATAGTCATTGATGTCGATTCTGTTGTGTACAAACTAAACTTAATTTAGGTTATTGCTATCTTTTACTAAAAGGCAGTGCGAGAAAAGGACGGCTATAGCTATGAACTAAGTAGAGATGTCAAACTAGTTCATGCCTTGCGCTTCACCGTGTTTTTAGTCTACATGTTTTTACGTGCACCCTTCATTTGTATAGAAATATTAGTTCCAAACTAAATTTTACAGCTCTAAATTACGTCCGTCTCTTTCTCGTTTTAATAAAGAGAAAAAGATAGCAATAGCCTAAATTAAGTTTAGTTTGTGCACAACAGAATCGACACCATTATATATCTCTGACTAGTATCTTCGCTTACGAATTCGTTCGCAAAAAATGTGATAGCTTGGCAAACATGCATGATATAAGTATATTTTTTTAGCCTAAAGCATCCACGAATAATGTTGCTTTCTGCCAATGAAAGAATTTATATAATTGAATCAGTAGTTCCGGAGATTACCCCCTAAATACAAATCTTTAACTCTGTGCTAAATTTCTTCCAAATCCGTACATGCATGATTTTTTTTATCACTCTAAACAAACCGTACTATCATCAGAAATAGCAAAGTGAAATTATTTGTTTTAATATCTATAAAAAATACTAAGTTATAAGCATTTGAAACTGCTGATTAGACAGAGAGATCCGATATAGCGAATGACGCCATTCGCTGCATTGTCGTACAAAATCCATACTAAATTCCGTTTATCTAGAAAGAGATAGTAACAAAAGTTTAAATGGTTATAACTTTTGTGTTGCTTGGCCGATTTATGTCTTGTTTTCGCCTTTTGTCATTTTTTTTATAGTACTTTAATATTCCGAATCGAAATAAATAATATAAAATAAATGCGTATTCCCTATTGAGTAAAAAACGTCCATCCAAACTATCGCATTTATAACAGTAGCAAAATATAAAATGGTAAAATAAATGTTTGACCAACTCTTTCCCGGGTACAGTTAAAAAGGCATAACACTAGTATAGTATTAAACTTATCACATATATCATAAAAACCCTACCACATTAACCATTATCAGACCACAAAGGGACTGTACAAAACACTCCTGAACAATAACTTCAGTCCATTTATTTTAACTACCCATTTTGAAGGTAGACTCGCAAAAACCCGGTCAGCTTCACTTGATCTGCAAAAACCTGGCTTATTACTTAGGTATAAAGGCGCTGTGGCGCTGTGCGGTTGACTGTATAGGGCTGTGAGTAATGATCGTTTATCATAATACACCCCTTGTCTGTGTGTGATGTGACTAAACTCTGGTAAAGGTTCTGTCTCAGTGGGGGGCTAGGCGAGGCTATACAGGTTGTAAAAAGACCCCTTAACGAAGCAGAAAGACAATTGTTCTCCCCGTCATTGCGATCATTTTTTTTTGTTCTAGACCATACCTGGGAACCTTTAGTTACGAAGGTATTGGAGGTCAACGTTCTAATTTTTTTTAAGGTTTTTTTTTTTAAATATTTTTTTTTATTATTACATATGCATTTAATATGTCATTTATACTGTTCAATCAATGCACCCAGCACAATGTTTTTGGTGCTTTACATTGAGTCCTAGAGTAAACCGTGATTTATCACCCCTTCAAAAAGTGAAAGAATGTGCATGAAAACTTATAAAGCACCCGGGCCCATTACTTTTTCTACGGCTCAATGACGTTTTAACAACTAAATCGTTCGACTAATCGTTCTCAAATTATTTGAGTATAATCTTAACATGAATGATGTAACCAAGATTTTGTAACCAATATTTTGATTAAAAAGAGTGTCCATGGAGTTTCTTGCCTATTCTTCTCGAATGAGATTTACGTTTGGTAATGGGCAACTATAGTAATTTCACAAGTTATAATGCCTCGTGACTGGGACTGTCTGTCGCTTCGTTTTTTTACCTGTAATGGTCTAATTGAAATAAATGCTTTGAGTTTGAGTTTACATAAGCGCAAAAATCTTTAAATTCCAAAAATATTTCAAATGGCTCCAATATCTATCGCATAGCTCTCCCTACCCTCAGCCCCTTACCTCGTTTATTCACAGATTACGACGCGCCTACTGAAGTGTCACTCGACGGTACTGTCTGACACTACGGTCTGACACTAAGGGCACAATGGTACTTCATAGTGCCATAAAGGGTAACGATCATTTTTCATGTGTTTATCTGCGGTTAATGTTAGCAATGATGTGGGGTGGCGACAAAATCTGAACATTTATTTAATTTTGGTAAAGCCTGTCTCTTTTCTGTCGAGTCAGATCGCTGACTCATCGGACTATTTAGAGTGAAGAAAGGGAGAGTATCCAGTGTTTTCTTATCTACTTGATATTTGGTGCATTCATGATTAATATCAGCTGAAATTAGCTGCCGAAAGATCGAGAAGAATCTTTATTTATTTATTACTTCATGTACAAGAGTGGTACATAGGCGGACTTAATGCCACAAGGCATTCTCTACCAGTCAACCTTTGGGTTAAATAGGAAAACATAGTGATAGGGTACCAAATAATGTCTAAAAAACTAACTTCTTGTTAACGAGAATGTACATACTTATATTGATACTAATACACATATACACATAAAATAAACTAATAGATATTCTATCAAATACCAAAAATTAAATAGCGATAAAACTAATAATAATTATTATGACTCGACTTCGATTTGAGAGCTAATTAGTCTGACTTAAAATCTAGTAGTAGTAGTAGTAGTGTTAATAGAATCTTTATGCGCGGATGCGTGCTAATATTATAAACTAAAGAAATACTGTTGTATGCTGGGTAGTGAGGAAGTGTCTCGTGACCAAGTTAAGTCAATACCAAGACAGCATAGGCAGATGATGACTATTTAGTAACTACGATGCAATACTTGGAATAAAGACCGATTCTCAATTAACAGCCGCGATAAGATCAAAATAATTATTGAAATAGCGTGAATACCTAAATAATAAATGAATATGTAGGTACCTGAATCGGAGGGTCTCCACAATATATTCCTAATACCCTGAATTTATGATAACATTTAATTTCGTTCTGTAATTTTCGCTGTAATGGGTTTCTAATTCGTCCAAAATTATATTTCAGGCAAGCCTTCGCATTTATTTGATGTGTCTATTAAATGTGCCATTACATTTGAGTTATGGTATATTTTATCGCTGCTTTATTACGATTCGATGACAAACCTAATGATCGTTATAAATTAATAAAAAAGAAAAAGTAGGTATATGCGTACACTATGGAGACTCGAACGATATATAAAATATAATGATATTTTAGTTACTATTTTACTAAAATTATAGAAAGGTCTTTAGTAAGGAATGTTTATAAAGTCTAATTAAAATTCGCTTTTTCACAGATACCAATTTTTTTCTATACCCTAAAAACCTAAAAATGATTTCAAATGTGTATGGATTTTTACGTTTTTTAATGTGTGGGTACAAATTACGAATCAAGCTAACAAGTTCGGTTAATAATACTTATTTATAAAGCAAAACACAGAACAGGGAAGAATGGCTTATGGAACAATGATGAATGCTGCCTATTATAATAAAACGAAAAAACAAAGAAAAATTTCACCCTCTTTATGTAGGTAAGGTATTACGAATCGTACCTACTGATTTTCTTGAACAGGAACTAATTCTCGAAAAGTCGTAAAACGTTGTTTCCTTATTATTAACGATTCGTTTAATGTGAAATCGAACTTCGGTTTATCGTTCCGTTAATAAAATAGTGCTGTGTCTGTCGGGGACGCAATTTAGTCGATTTTGGAAATGACACCGATAAATTACGTTACTTACAGGTTTATTTGAACGCTGGTTAATGATTACAGAAAATCACGCAAAAGCTAAATTTTGATATGATTTATAAATAGTGATTCTTGTTGAAAATCTTATATTTGTGCATTATTGTGAAAGCTTTTTTTTTAGATTTGTGCAAGCAGAAGCTGTGAACAAATCTGCCTTAGATATCTTAAACTTCTCTGCACACCAGGCCGCAACTATTCTCCAAGCTGAATTCTATTATTGTACCTGAAACAAAAACAAAATATTGAGTATAACGCCATCTATCGGCTGCAACTTCTAAACAAAAAAGTTCCGTTCAAGCAACACAACACTCACAATAGTACATCTACTTGCTACTAGATGGCGCAAAACATAACTTCGGTTGAACAAAGGAATTTATTGATTTACGCCTACCGGGTGTGTTGGGGTGAGGGTCGCTCATTTTGCAGACTATTTGTGAGTGTCCCTGTGCAGAATTTACTGTTGACATGAATCAAATTATGTACAGTACGGATTCTCTCATTTTGTATGATACTTTATCGATTCGACGGTGAAATATTTCAATGTAATATTCAATTTCGTGCGCGGCGCGTGTTTTCCCAAATGATATTGATCAACCGAGTTACTTTATTTGGGTTACATTTTGTTTTAATGTTGCTCTTAAAATATCGTATTACAGAATTAAATTAGCTTTTCTGTATTAAAAAAGTTCTCTAAAATATTTTTTTTGTCTTTTCTCGTAGAGGCGTAGCTCGTAGGCTGCTACGATTAATCGTAGGTCTACGCGACTACGGCGTAGACTTATCGTAGCAAAGCGCTTTGTAGGCGGATTGAAAATGTTCTTTTATGTTTCTTATAAATATGAATTCTTTTGGCAAAAGAAAGGCAGAATAATCAGTTTGCGTGGGTTTCTTTAAAGGCGACTAAGGGATTACATATTTACAGGGATGTTTTGGGGTTTTCGACTAGGAATTTCCTAGTTTTGAAGATTTGTGGCCCGCTGTTTTCCGGCCCCGTATTACATGGAACTTAAACACACACACCTACACACACACGCACATTCACTATAGGGGAGGTATCCCCTATAGTGGACCCATAGTTTGTCAGTTCACCTCTGCTAAACCCATCAGAGATAACAGGCTATGTAATAGGTACATATCAGCACCATCATTTCAGCTAATAAACATGCCTAACACAGTATGTTGTGATTAGTTTTTGCAATCAAGGAAGCGAATTACATAACTGTCAAACAAGTAAGATCAGCAGGAGACGCATTACGATTCGATTAAAACATTCACAATTAAAAATCATTCTTCTTCTTAGCCGTGTGGTATCCGGACCAACCCATTACACTACGGGTGTCGTATAAGGCGACTAATGTCTGAGGCAGAACACCTTGCGCCTCCGTAGACCAGAGAATGGGCAGGAGCGTTTTCTGTTAGTCTTTCATCACTGCGATCTCCAATCCGCCTGCCAAGCGTGGAGATTACGGCTAATTCCTCCCATCATGGGAGAGGCTTATGTCCAGCAGTGGACGTTATGGGCTGTTGTAGTCTTCTTCTTATCATTATTCCCCTGACCTTATCTCAATTCATTAGTGGTCGTCTCTATTACTTGTCATGTCATCAGACACCTCCTCTCTTACCATATCATCCTTCACACAGTCCATCCATCGTGCCTTTGGTCTTCCTCTACTCTTATACTCATCTACATTCGTACTCAAAACTTTCCTCATGACATTTCCTCATAAAAGCCATGACGACAGTATCAAAAAATTGCATATCTATTTAGTCCGTCAGTTAGAGAATTGGAAATTAATGGACAAGTATTTTTTGTTTTTGTAAATCCATGAATAGTGACAAAGATAAAACGCATAAAAACTCGTGACGTCAGAACTAGTTAAAAATTATACCAAGGCGTGACGTATTGAGAATTTTATAAGCGTCATATCTTCGTCAATTTTGGTTTACGTAACAAAAGAAAAAATGTTTCCAATATTTTTTATTAGATTTTTTTTTCGTCTATTTATTTTTCTGTCACTCATAATTCGCTAACTATGAAAATAGCATATTATGCTGACTTTAAAATATTTGCGAGTCATTGGTAGAGGGGTTAACTACCCGCGTACACCCAATAGAGTTGGTGATCGACCAATTTTCATTCTATGTCTTTAACAATAAGGTTGAAAGTGGTCAAGCACGAACTTCACCGACCGAACATAAAGGTAGGTAGGTATGTAAGAGTCGCTACACGTGTAGGCTTAGTGCATTCTACGAATGGAAATCAGAAAGGTCGGGTGTACTCACAACCTGCGCGCGTGTATGACCAGCCCGCTTTGCATGACCACCGAAGAAACGAAAGAGAATCGACAAAATATCTTTTGTTCATCTGTCATTTCGCTGTCATTTAATCGACAAAATGATAGATGAACAAAAGATTTGTCGATTCTCTTTCGTTTCTACAGTGGTCATACTAAGCGGGCTGATGTATGGACGTGGATGAGCCGAAAGGATTGTGTAGAGATCCGTAGTAGGTGACATCTTCATATTGAATCAGCCCTCTTAGTTTATTGAATGTTGAGTTGATTGAATGAAAGGTAAATTGCGGTTTAAGATTTATGACGTATTAAAAAAAAACTACTTACTAGATCTCGTTTAAACTAGACCAATTTTCGGTGGAAGTTTACATGGTAATGTACATCATATATTTTTTTTAGTTTTATCATTCTCTTAATTTAGAAGTTACAGGGGGGGGGACACATTTTACCACTTTGGAAGTGTTTCTCGCGCAAACTATTCAGTTTGTAAAAAAAAATTAGAAACCTCAATATCATTTTTGAAGACCTTTCCATAGATACACACGTATGGGTTTGATGAAAAAAAATGTAGAGTTTCAGTTCTAAGTATGGGAAAAACTGCAATATTTTTTTTTTCTATTTTTGTGTGAAAATCTTCTTGCTGTTCACAGAATACATCTACCCGAAACCCCGAAGTTATAGCAATTAGTGTTCAATATAATATTTAACAAGTTAGTGTACAATGTAAAGCTGCAAACAACTAGATAAAGTATAAGTAAGCGCCGCGCCGTCGCCCACCGTCCATTAATTAAAACTTTAAAATGAATCGCTTCTACAATTTGAATTCATTTTCAAGATCTTTATTTAACTTAGTTTTCTTCTGTTCAGAGGGGTATCATATTACAAGTCACTGTGTTATGGAGGTCAGAGGCAGTTGCTCCATGTTAAATACTGGTATTCAGCTGCATCCGGTTAGACTGGAAGCCGACCCCAACATAGTTGGGAAAAGGCTAGGCAAATAATGATTACCTTTCTTTTTTTTAGAATTTCCAGATTGTCATTGCTCCAAACTGACTGATATTAGTAAACTTATATGCATATACTAGCTTATGCCCGCGGCTTCGCCCGCGTGGAGTTCGGTAATAGGCGAGACGACAAAAAAATCTAATTAGTCCGTCAGATAGATTTCCAAAAAATATTGGACACATATTTTTTATTTTCTTACGTAAACCAAAATTGACGAAGATACGACGCTTTTAAAATTCTCAATACGTCACGCCTAGGTATAAATTTTAGCTAGTTCTGACGTCACGAGCCCCCCCCCCACTCCCGAGTTCTGATGCGGTTTATCTTTGTTTATTCATTGATTTACAAAAACAAAAAATATGTGTCCATTATTTTCCAATACTCTTCTAACTGACGGAAATAGATTTGCATTTTTTTAATACTGTCGTCATGCCTATTGTCCTAAGGCATCACACTACCAGGGTAAAGAAATTCCCATGTGTTAATCCAAGTTATAAACTAACGGCATGCCAATCTATCGAAATCTGTTTAGTAGTTTTTGCGTGAAAGAGTAACAAACATCCGTCCTCACAGACTTTCGCATTTATAATAGTAAAGTAAGAATGTAAACTCGTGGCTTAAGGCTCTTCTAACCATAAAATTAGCAACTCTATTTGTGGTGGTTCAAACTTCGTTTGAAATACTGTTAGAATAAAGTTCTAATCAGCTTGCACTACATAGCGGTTGTTACGTCAGTCACTGCGGCCGAATAGTGCGAAATGAGTGGTTTTTTGCGATTTCATCATCATCATCATCATTTCAGCCGAAACACGTCCACTGCTGGACATCGGCCTCCCCCAAAAGGAGGGTTTTGCCATAATCGCCACGCTTGGCAGGCGGGTTGGCGATCGCAGTATGGTTGTTACAAAAGCACAGAGAACGCTGCTGCCCATTCTCCGGTAAGTCCCTTAGTCGCCTCTTACGACACCCACGGGAAGATATGGGATGGTGCTATTCTTTACGTCCAACACCATACAGACGATTTACGATTTACAAAAAATCTATTGATTGGACTAAAAAAAAACACATAAGACCTGCTTTATAGTTAGTTCAGTTAGTATGCAAAAAGTTTCATGATCTAATTTGAAGTCCTTTTTTAATACCAGCGGTTTATTGTTCGATTTGGAGGTAACTTTGGATTTTTTTCTATCGAGAAAAGTTTATGGAATCGTGTTTTCGTCACACATAGTACTTAGCGTTAATCCTCAACTTTACATATAACATATATTTATTTCAAAATGAATGCTGCAGTATTTTAGGCGTAACGGAGGATCATGCTAACCCATTTGAGGGAGTATATAGCTCGAGTCGATCTTCAGGTTAAGCAGAACTTGCTTAGGTTGGTCCGTGGATGGGTGAACACCTAAGCGGCTTTTGTTATTTAACCACGAGCAACTATGGCAATAAATAACTAACCTAATTAATTCCAACATCTGTACAAACAGCCTACGTGTCTGCATATTCCCATTTCTGACCTATTTCTCCCCTCACAGCCGACTGACATACCTGACATCTCCCGGTGGCCCCTTCCGGAACGGAACCTGACCGTTACTTGTTATAGTAAAACCGGTTTTCATAACCACTAGGCAGTCAGTGCTCTATTAGATTTTGAACGCACATCTTAGGGCGGAGAGTTGAAATTTGAACGGTGAAATATGCATCATTCAGGTGTTGCTTCTAAATTAATGGCACTTTGGATTTTCCACCATCGGTTCAGCGGTGAGAGTTGAAATTCCAACGGAGTTATTTGCCTTAGTGTTATTGGTCGGGCTTTAGTACAGTCCTTTCACGTCAATATTACCTCCGGCCTTGTTGACAAAAACACAATATTCTTTATGCTCGTATAACAGTAAGGTAGTTCTTTCGTTGCTATCACTGATAAGCCTAAACCAACTAAAATTATATCGACCTTTATTTTTAACCGACTTCTAAAAAATGAGGTGGTTATGTATTCGGACAGCATTTTTTTTTTTTTTCATGAATGCACACATTCCGATGTAAGTGATTTTTTTTTCATTTGGCAGAGGAAGCTTCCGTGGAGGTCCCACTTGGTACCTCATATAGAACATAACGATAACGATATGATATTATATAACGGTAATAAAAAATAATTTTACTTTCGGAGTTAGAAGAAAAGAAGAAGTCACCGACTTCCGAAAGTAAAGTTATTTTTTTGGAAGTCGATAACTTTTTTTTCAAAAACGTTTTTATTTATCATGACGGTAAGGTTGATGTTACACTGCAGCTGCCAGAGGTATGTTATCTATGAAATAACTGTAATTATTAAGATAAGTTAGTAATGTGTCGCGCGTCGTGTGTAGCCCGGAGTTATGTTACTGTACTAACTTCAGTTTAGATGTTGTTTTAAAAGGTGTGATGTGAACGTTGGAAAGCGGGAATGTGTTTATAACTTTTTATGTTATTATGTACATTTCTGACTTGTACATTATTTGCTCTGTCCGCTTTGCTGTTATTACTGAGTGATGACGTTCATGGAACAGAATAATAATTGTATTATTTTCACTTGCTTCGGTGAAGGAAAACGTCAGGAAACCCGCATGCTTGAGAGATATTTCTCGACGGGATTTAAAGCCAAGTCAGAGGCTAATGACACTAGGTTAGTCGCTAAACACGCGATAAAGAAAGTTGAAATAGAATAGAATAACTTTTATTTGTGTTAAAACATGGTACATTAAAGGTCTTATATTAGCCGTGTGGTATCCGGCAGAGTAAAATAGAACCAACCCATTACACTCACGGGTCGTATAAGGCGACTAATGTCTGAGGCAGAACACCTTGCGCCTCCGTAGACCAGAGAATGGGCAGCAGCTCAGCGTTTTCTGTTAGTCTTTCATCACTGCGATCTCCAATCCGCCTGCCGAGCGTGCAGATTACGACAAATTCCTCCCATCATGGGAGAGGCTTATGTCTAGCAGTGGACGTTATGGGCTGTTGTTGTTGTAAGGTCTTATAAATAGGGTAATGTTCTTACATGTTTCATCGTAGACTGACTACTACATACTAAACATAGCATAATCAGCCTGTAATGTTCCCACTGCTGGGACGCAGGCCAAAGCCTCATGAAAATAGGCAATTAACTCCATTTTCATGTAACACCTCGACCCCAAGGCTAAGCAATTTTCTACACACATTAACATACACTCCACATTCACCTAGGAAGTAATTTACCGTAAAATCCTCGGCCATTACGACCGGCCATTATATATATTAAATAAAATATTCTAATCCGATCGCCGGCCATCGCTCAATCACTGCCCTGAACCTTTTCTACATCGCTTGCTAATTTTTTGATGACAGCTGTTGCGAATGGGTTTGCGATATATGGAATATCTAATGATTTTTCGTAGCCATAAATAACGTTTTGATGTCAGTGATGTAGGTACCTTGGCGACACGTGGGATGAATATTGTATGTTAGAAGAGTGCCTTGGTAAATCATAACATGGCTACTGTGTTCCCTGAAAGGGTTTCGTCATAGAATATATAATAATATAATAATAATATTTATTTATATAAAAAAAAAAAAACAGATTGTAGTACATTTATAAGATGTTACAAAGTGGGTAGTATTCAATCACTGGCAATCAAGTGGGTGACGTGCTGTTCTCCTTGCTAGGCTATGAAATAGCCTGTATTAAGAAGTAACAGTGCCGATCCCCCCAAATTGTATTACTACAATTTTATATATTTTTACAGCAAAAAAAAAAAGCAATATGTTTAAATTTGGCTTTTTACAATACTACAGATATTGGTGCGCGAGCGCGTTTGTGTGTGAGTGTGTGTGCGTGTGTGTGCGTGTGTGTGTTTGTGCTGTGTGTGACTGTGTGCTGTATATGGACATACCTAATATCTAACTTCCTAACTAATATTATAAATGCGACAATAAGTTTGTTTGTTATATTTTCACCCCTAAACCACTGAACCCATCATCCTAATAACGGTTTTATGATAATAACAGATGGCGCCACGTGTCTTCCCAATCATGATTGAATTATGTTATTACAAGCAGAGTACAACCCGAATTGATTGTTAAATTATTTATTTATTTATATTTAAATGATAATTTCCTTGAATGAATTATTCTGATCTGTGATTTTACCATTCTTAATTTAAATTTTATATTAGTTTTCCTTTTATAATTTTTGATTTTATTAGCATTTTATTATTTGTAATATTTTTACTGACATTGCGTTTATGTGATTTTTTTAATTTTTATATTTAATTGACATTTTATATTTGTTATCTTCTATTTCAGTTGACTTTTTATAATAATTGCAAACTTTTATTTGTGGTGATATTTTATTTGTAATTTGAATTGTTTTTTTTCTCTCTCTCTCTTTATTCAAACATGTATGTCTGCAAGGACAAAACATAGCAAGAGCTTCTACTATTCATAAGATCCTTAATATTTATATCTATGTTTGACAAATAAATGATTCTGATTCTGATACATATTGATAACATTTTCAAAAAAACTACGTTTGGCCGCGAGAATAGCATCACCACTGACTACAATAATCCGTGACATAACTTATTCACCACCAAGCTAGCTATTAGCTGAACTGTCATCTATACTACAAACTATCAGCAGTAGATAATAAACCTCTATTGGCGTAATAATTCGATGCACAATATGCAATAAAGTGTCGCCATCCGCTCGAAGACACGTGCACTCGTAAACATGACGAGTAAAGTGGTACATGCCTATATGTATACAGGGTGGATTTAAACGAGGAATTCGGGCGTTTTCTTACATTGATAATACTTTTATCTTGATTTTTGTCTTTTTACTGCCTCGCTACGGCCGTTTTCTGTAACTTACTTACGTATTGTATAACTGTTGGTCAATGTGCCTTCTTCCGTATAGCTATCGGTGTGTCTATAAACAAAGAAAATCCTATCCGTGTCACGTGTCGCAGGTCAAAGAATTATGGACGATCTCATAATAAATAAATATATTTTCTGCTGCTACAACGGTTTTAAGTTGCTAGCACTAACTGTCCCATTGTAAGACATTCACCTTGTATGTTATTGTGTTCCAATAGATATGATACTCGAAATTCAGTCAGATAGCACATCGATTTGTGATGTGTAAATAAACAATACGATTGCCAGTCGGCAAACACATTGTAAAACCGGAATAGCAGACTGTTCCACATTGTTATAGCAGAGCTAAATAGCACTGCTATTCCGGTTTTAAGTGTAACAGGGATGAGAAATTTAGTCTTATCTTTATTAAGTGTTGCTGACATTAGAGTCCAAAATTGAGCCTTTTTATTTTTGTTTTGGAGGACAGTTACGCAAAAAAGGTTTTCGTGTTGTTGACAACAAAGGTCTGACGTACTTACATAAGATAATTAGCGTATAGTTATGACTGCCTTATTGGCCGGGTGGTTGGAAGTGCGACTTTTGAGCATGAGCTCCTGGGTTCGATTCCCGGGTCAAGCAAAGTAAAAAGAAAATATTTGAAGGAATTTCTCAGTAGCAGCCATGGAGTCTAGATTTGTGCCCGGTTGATGGCAATAGGCTCGCGCCCTATGACATAGGACTTAAAAAATAACTGGCGAAATGTGGGTGTACTATTAGGTATACACTTCTTCATTTTATTTTTTTTCATTTCATTTATTCAATAACAAATTACATTGTGTCTGAATGTGATACCTACATAAGAAATAGTTACAAAAATAAAAAATTGAACAAAATAAAATAAACAATAATCAATAAAAATCAAATAATCAATAAAAACACAAACAATCAATAAAAAATCAAATAAACAATAATAAAATCAAATAATCAATAAAAAATCAAATAATCAATAAAAAAGTCAAATAATCAATAAAAAAAACAATAATCAAGAAATCTGCCTATCCCCCTTCAGGGATTACAGGCATGATGTTATTTTATGTAAGTCTATACACACGAAATGCACTTGCACAAAGCAAAATATTTTTTGCATGAGTTTGTTAGGAGTAAGATGTATTTGAGCACCTTGCAGGCACCTGCACGGCGACTAAGGTTTTTTGTCATTGCAGCGCAAATGAGTTTGCCTATATTTTACCTTAGATAGGTTAATCCTAAGCGACTATCGATCTTTTACCTATTGCTTGCTTAATATGCTTTTCTAACAAAAACTATTATCCTCATCATCATCATCAGCCTATTAATGTTCCCACTGCTGGGACACAGGCCTCCTCTCAATGAGAGGGAATGGGCGATAATCCACCACGCAGGCCCAGTGCGGATTGGTAGATGTCACATGTCTTCGAATTGTTTGGTTCTAAGACATGCCGGTTTCCTCACGATGTATTCCTTCACCGTTTTGAGAGCAGTGGTGATGAAATAAATAACACAAAGTAATGCGCCTGCCTGCGTTCGAACCCACGACTCTGTTCGTTAGTCGGGGCCGCCACCACTGGGCTACCGCTGCTCCACAAAAAACAACAAAAACTATAAATCCTAACCAATATTATTTTAAATATGCGAAAGTAATTTCGTTTGTTTGTTACCTTTTCTCGCCTAAACCCTTGAACTGATCATCCTAAAATTTTGCATATACGTTGTGAGGTGTACAGACACGGACATAGAGTACCATTCACCCCGAAAAAAAGTACTGTTCCCGAGGAAAACAACAATAACGTTCTGATGATAACAGATGGCGCTACTTGTCTTTCGAATCATGATTGAATTATGTTATTACAAGCAGAGTACAACCTTGGTTGTCAAATTCTAAATTAACGCAAGCGTAGCCGCGGGAAAAAGCTATACAAAAATAAACCTTAAAACAAACCCCATTGTACCGACAAGACACCAAAGAAGTGCCATTACTACGCGCGTTGCGTATCGTACGTCGTAGTGTCGTATCGGCGTGTTGGTACGCGGCTCGCGGCGTATCTACGCAATCAATATAGCCAGACAGACTGGCGCCCGGGATGTTTACCGGAGATGCCAGGGTGGTTACTGTGGAGGAGAATACAGAAAGACCAGTCTGTGTGGTCCTCGAACAAAAAAACCCGTATACCAAAATCAAGGGCTGATCTGGAAGTCTTTAAATACACTCCGAACCCAGGTTGGTCGCAGCAAGGAAATCAGCTCAGGTGGAGATTCATTAATGACTCTGTTCTGGAGCGTAAATGTGGTGCTGTTCCACAAATGATGTGTCACTTAATATTGTGTCCTACGTGTCCTGGACGCTACCGAAAGCGCCAAACTACTAGCTCAGTTCTGGGCCGACACAATTTAGATTGCCATCGACATGATAAGAAGGAGACAGAACATTAAAAAAACTTGATTGTTAGGTACCGCGAAACTTATGTCAAGAATTCGATCAGTCAGGAATTAATACCCCTTCCAAGCAACTCAAAGACACTATTTAAAATCAAATTATTGTTAAGTTTGTAATGTCGTTCTCGAGTTATGAACACGGACATACCGTCACAGTAATATTACTTTTTATTATTACTACACCGTTCAATCCATGGTCCTTCCAAGAGGTCGAAGAAAAAATGTCTAACGCATTGTGGGGTGAATAAATAATTATAAGAACAATATTCGCCATTACATATCATCATATTCCTACTCTTACTAACCCAAATTAATTTGTAGCCCGCGCTGTATATATCTTCTTCTTCCATACATATACTCTAGCAATTAGTGACGGTACTTTCATACAAACCTAGCAAGCTTAGCTTGCCCTTATAACCCACTATTCTTCATAATGTTAGGATTTCTGAACAGTTTGCTTGTTGGCTCTTAAGTAGAATTAATTTGGATAAATCACAAAAGAAGTACGTACGTACGTACGTACCTTTTTCGTGCGTGAACCTTCTGTCTTCTTCCCTTTATCGTTTGACTCGCAGAAAGTTGCTCGTATTTATGTGCTCCTAGTAATTGGGGTGGCGACTGGCGATCCGCTTTGATTCAGGGGATGAATATACATATTATTTATTCTATTTACGTTTCGGGACGTCAGAGTCCATTTAGCGTGGGTTGACTCTGATACCCTCTTATTTAATCTCTTATTTAATTATTAAAGATTTTATTCGAAAAGTTATATTTCCTGCCGCAGTTATGAATTGATAGTCTACCAGTCTTCGTCGTTCCACGCCCACTTCTTCCAGTCTAGGCATAAAGAGAAATATTGATTTGGTGTGTGTCTTTTCTCAAATGTTTCTTATAAGTCCGCACTCGGGGTCTATCAGCGCGTAATGGAGCGTAGTATCCTTGGAGTTAAGCTTACTGACCGCATAAGGAACTCGATACTGCGTTCCTAAACTCAAATTGTCGATGTAGGTCACACGGCTGCAAAGCTCAAATGGAACTGGGCTGGCCACATCTGTCGCATGCCGGAGGAGCTATGGGCTAAGATTACCACACAATTGGTCCCAAACAGCAGCAAACGGCAACGCGGCAGGCCCAGAAGGAGATGGCGGGACAAACTCGACTCTTTCCACAAGGATTGGCGAACAACAGCACTGGCGAAGTATTATATTATCTGTGGCACTGGATAGCGATAAGTGGAAAGAGGGAAGAGAGGCCTATGCCCTGCAGTGGGACACAAATGAATAATAATAATCTAATGTTCGTAAAACATTTAATTAATTCTCGTCCAACCTACCGCAGTGTCTCAAGACGAAAGTCTATGACCAGTGTGTGTTGCCAGTGATTACATACGGGACCGAAACGTGGTCCTCATCAGAAGGCTTAAAGTCACCCAAAGGGCAATGGAGAGGGCTGTGCTCGGAGTTTCCTTGCGCGATCGAATCAGAAATGAAGACATCCGCAAGAGAACAAAGGTTACCGACGTAGCCCGAAGAATTGCCAAACTTAAGTGGCAGCGGGCAGGGCACATTGCTCGTAGAACGGATGGCCGATGGGGCCGAAAAGTTCTGGAGTGGCGACCGCGAACCGGAAGACTTTGCTTTGGAAGGCCTCCCACTAGGTGGACCGATGACCTGGTGAAGGTTGCAGGAATCTGCTGGATGCGAGTCGCATGGGACCGGTCAATGTGGCGACACTTTGGGGAGGCCTATGTCCAGCAGTGGACGTCTTTCGGCTGAAATGATGATGAATGATGAAAACATTTAAAGTAAATCCTTCCTCAGCTGAAATCTGTACATTTTACATCATCATCTGCCTCGTCTTTTCCCAATTATGTTGTAGTCGACTTCCAGTTTTACCGGATGCAGCTGAATACCAGTATTTTACATGGAGCGAATGCCTATCTGACCTCCACAACCCAGTTAGTACCGGGTAATACGATACCCCTTGGTAAGACTGGTTGTCAGACTTTTTGGGCCTCTGACTACCTAACGACTGTCAAAGATCTACAAATGACAGCCGGGATCAACTGCTTAACGTGCTTTCCGAGGCACGGAGGAAACTCGGTATGTAATGGGTGGTCACCCATCCACAGACCAACCTAGGCAAGCACGGCTTAACCTGAAGATCGATCCGAACGGATGCTATGATTTAGTCACGAGCTCCTCGAACGAGAGAGAACGAGTAGAACTGCTGCAAATACCTATATGATATTCTATCTCCATTTTACCCCCGCAATAAAAACTAGTAGCCTGACACTTTCCACCATCATAGCAATACGCTTACCGCAGCATCCCAACAGGAGAGAGATCAATGTGCTCCCACCCCGGATGCATTGATAACTATGAACTATGATATTATTAGCTTATCGCAGCTTCCGGATTGTGGGAAATAGAATCCTGCATTCAATAACTGTTGGTTTATCGTTCGTGATTATTTTGCAGCAGCTTGATTTTGGACTATAGTTGGTGCCAGTTAAGATGAGAATAGCGGTCATTGACCCACCTACATTTATTAAACTTCTTAACTTTTAAAACCAAAAATAAGCCTGTTCACGTCTTGAATCGTCATCTATCGTGATCTTCAACATTTTTGTAATGAAAAACGATCCATAGTTTATTTGTTTTGGTTCGTACGAAGAGATATTAGGGAAAGGGCAATGACCGCTATTCTCATCTTTAACTGGCACTAACTATAGAAATGGCGTTTCTTTTTCAAAATTTTAGCAGCGTGGTTTAAATTGAACTCAAGATTTTAGACGAGTTTTGGCTTAGATATATTTGCTCCTCTTTCTTGCACCAGTAGTGCGACAGTGACAGATATAATCCCATAAGTGTAGTAAGTGTCGTGTATGTGGCCTTACGTGCTCGCGACCTAAACATATCTGGCAAAAAGTGGCGTACTTGTTAGGTACGTCTCAACGTTTTCCTTTGGGGATTTACAAGGCGAGATATTATGGCTATCATTCCTTCAATCAATCAAATAGCAAATTCATGAAAACAAACGGTAAACTTTTAAGCAATACAACAAAACCTTGAAGTCTCAAGGTACTCTCGCAACTCCAATAATACTGCAATGCACAACACAATCAACTTATCATTCCTCAACATCACCTTGTCCCCTACCGACCCCAGTTTGTGAACTAGCGTGATGGTATAGATTACCGCAACTTGGCTGAGCACGCAATGCCGCGATGTCTCCGGGATATCGACTGAAGCTAACTGTTGGCAAGTTATGTAGGGATTAAAAAGATGTTTGTCATTTTGGAGGTTATTGTAAGACAGGTAATTATCTGGTTATTCTTTCCTTAATAAAATGTAACATCACGCTTGTAATGCTCGAAGAGTTAGGCAGGCATACCTAAATACACACATCAAAAGTATCTAGGGATCAACATATATTTTTGCAATAACTTTTCTCCTGATTGATATTAATTAAAATTTTCTTTAAGGATTCATCAAATAAAGTGTTTTCGTTTGTCACAGTAACGATAAACCAAGTCACCTTTGCATTAATAAAGAAATTTGCCATTTTCCTAATAAAGGGATTTTTGACATTTGAACCACTAACATTAAAGTTCGAAAAAATGACTGAAAACACAGTTTTCTTTAAAATTTTATTGGGTAACTTAAACAATTAATAATCCGTGTTTCTACCGCGAACACTAACAACACAAGAACATCGGTTTGGCATACTCAAAATGAGTTCATCCAAATCACGCTGTGGAATGGCCGCCCATGTTCGTTGCAACAACAAAAAAAGGTCTTCTTGCGACTGGATACCCTCCATATTCGGCAGAGCTCTTCTCTGTAGCATATCCCATGCATGCTCAATCGGGTTCAAGTCTGGCGACTGAGCAGGCCAGGGCAGGACATTGATGTTAGCTGCGGCGAGAGTCTGTCTTACAACTCTTGCGGTGTGCGGTCGTGCATTATCATGCATTAATTGAAATAAGGGACCGATTTGCACTTGTAGAGGAACGATGACGTCTGATACAATCGTCTCAGCATAAATTTGAGCATTGAGGTTGCCTCTGATCCAAATCAACTCAGTTCTTCCGCCGATCCAAATACCCGCCCATACCATGATGGTTCCACCACTATAAGGATGGACTTCCTGGCAGGATTTTAATCGCTGTTGGCGTCCAGGGGTTCTCCAGTGTCGTATACGTCTTGTATCCGGTCTCATACCAAAACGAGACTCATCAGAAAAGCACACGAAACGCCATTGTTCTTCTGCCCAATTTCTGTGTTCAAGAGCCCATTGATATCGAATCCTACGATTGTGCATTGCTATAGGTGGTACCCGTAGCGGTCTTCGGGAATGAAGGTTCACTTCATGCAAGCGGTTTCTGACTGTTTGGTCGCTAATTAAGTTCCCTGAAGAGTGATGAAGCCTCACGGCTAACATCATGGCGGTTATTGTTGGAGCTCTTCGAGTTAAGATTTGAATGTATCGGTCTTGTCTCCGTGTGGTGCAGCGATACCGTCCTCCATGGCGCTCAGCCACGGTACCAGTGCTTCGGTAACGTGTCCAAAGTCGACTGATAACACTCTGACTTGTATTCAGAGCTAAAGCTACAGTACGTTGCCGGGAACCAGCTTCTATCATTCCCACGGCTCTGAGCATTTCTTCCCTGCTTAAATGACGTCGCCGCTCCATAATAACGTTGGTTTTAATCAGTAGTAGGGAAACAGTAGCACTAATAATGTCTTCAATGCGTTGTATGTTTTTATAGGGAAAATATTGACAGCTTATTTTATTTATTTATTAAAACTTTATGCACAAGTAAAAAAACTGTACAAAGGCGGACTTAATGCCTTGGGCATTTTCTACCAGTCTACCTTAGGGTGATGCAGAGATAGTACACAGTAGGTGCAATAACAGAAAAAAGACTAGAAAATATTTATAAATTTATAACTAAAACATAAGAATAAATACATATATACATACATATAACAAAAAAATATATATATATATAAATTAATATAAAAAGTGAAGAGAGATAAACAAGAAAAATAAAAACTAACAACTTAGTTCTGAGACGAATCTGTTTCTTGAATCTGTTTGTTTTTGTTTGAATTCTTGTGAATATGCTCTCGAGCTTTCACTTTGAAGGTGAAACGACTAGTCAACGTCCTGATACTCTGGGGGAGTGCATTCCAAAGAAAGACCGCCTGGACAAAGAAAGAAGATTTTATAAAGCCAGATCGGTGAGAAGGACAGCGTAGAAGACGGTTATTGGAAGAACGAAGATTTTTGGTGTGCGCAGAGCATAAATATTGAAAATGAGAAGTCAGATAAGAAGGAGAAGTGGGTTTGTGAAGAAGAGAAAACAGGGTTGTCAAAGCCCTCAATGCTCTGCGTTGCCGGATGGGCTGCCACCTTAACAGCGATCGATGTGCAGATACATGATCATACTTGCGAAGATTGAAGACGAATCGAATACAGTTATTAAGAAGTCGGTCAAGTTTATTGAGGAGTTCTGCATTCAGGTCATAGTAGCACACATCACCATAGTCAATCATGGGGAAGATTAGGGACTGTACAAGCATAGCCTTGATGTGTGATGGGAGAATATTTTTCAGCCGATAGAGCGACCGCAATGTTCCGGTGACTTTCTTGCTCACCATCGCAACCTGCTTACGCCAGTCAAGACAAGTGTCCACATGCAAACCTAAATCCTTGACGTCAGAGCTAAACGGGATTACTGTTCCGTCAAAGGTAACCGGTGGCACCGTTAAACCATTCAGCCTTCTCAGGCTTTTCATCTTTTACTCGAATTTGATTGAGAGTTCCTGATTCAAATTATGAAATGCACCAAAAAGGATCCATATAAATTTATAAAATCATAAATTTATTACAAAGCCACATCTCAATCTCAAGAAATCCGCATAAAAATGCTTGATCCCTAGACACTTTTGATGTGTGTAGTACCTACATATTCAGTTTCCATTTTCATCACAGGATTAAAGTTCTCCTTTTTTTTAGTTTCAAATTAACCCGTATGCTCCCGGCCGTGCCTCCAGAGGCACGGTGCATTGTTATTTTAATTGTGTCTGTAATTGCGGGTATTGAAGTGTTAAAATTATATATCTTGATTTTGGGTTAATTAAATTCCTTAATTCATCAGCTTGTAATTGTATCTTTTAATTAGCTATAACTCTTGTAGTTTGCGATCGTCAAGTGTTTAAAGCTGAGATTTCAAATAACATGCGAACAATCGCGAAAATTTCGCCAATGTTACAAGTATTGGGCAGACGCCCCGGGCTTCCGGGGCAACCACGTGGCCCCCGGCCACCGCACGCGCGGGCCTGTGGACGGTGGGCTATGGGCTAGCTCGCCGTCCGTCCGTCTCATGACGACAGGCCGTGTCGACGGCACGTTCGTGTTCGACGCGCGCCTAAAAGAGAGTCAGCAATAGGAAGGGGTCCGCAAGGGCCGATGCCTGCCGGGGTTGCGGGACTGTTCGAAAGAGATACCGTGGCCCCGGAACACAAAGGGCGATGAAGGAACATGGATGGGTTTAGTCAGTAAAAGTATGACACTGCCTCCTGGTCCGCCCAGAGCGGGAGGAGTCATTTGATGATTTCCCATCCGAAAAAAAAAAGGCTGTCCAGGTAAGCCCTTTTTTGGAAAAACATAAGTAGATTATTTTAGCGATTAATGCAAATATATCGAAGAAATTAAATTGTTACCCACTTGGATCTACGTAGGTATATATCTACTAATATTATAAAGCTAAAGAGATTTTGGTTGGTTGAACGCGCTAATTACAGGAAAACTTTTAGTGTTGAATAGTTATCGAGGATGGCTATAGGTTATCTAACATCACGCTATAATTAAAAGGAGCGGAGCATCAATGATAAATGTTGCAAAAACAAGGAAAATTTATTTCTTTCGAGAGCTTCCTTTGCGGGCGCTGCATAAACGGTTAAAGTTGCGCAACAATCATGTATTAGGGAACTGTTCGTTTTAAAGCGTTCTAAAAAAAACCGCGATAGCATTATGTCTATCTTTCAAGGTTGACTCCACTCTCTCTAACCCTCTCACTCTCATGTGACGCAGACGAAGTTGCGCGGGTCAGCTAGTATATAATAAACATCTTGAATTCATTCATTACTAGCTGACGTCCCGCGGTTTCACCCGCGTAGTTCCCGTTCGGGTGAGTGAGTACGGAAATAAAATAAAGCCTATAGCACTCACGAATAATGTAGCTTTCTACCAGTGAAACAATTTTTAAAATTGGTTTATTACTTCCGGAGATTACCCCCTACATACAAACTTACAAACAAATGTTACCTCTTTATAATATTAGTATAGAGTATAGATTTCACTGATAGACTAAGCGGTGCCTAAATTGAGCCTAGAAACTTTTGCTCAAGATTAATTTAAAAATATATATTATTTCCGATAGACAAAACCAATTGAGCGCGCGGGGTGGACCTACTTGTATAAAACTTGATATCTTTTTTCTGTAGGTATAATAAAAAGATAGTCTTTCCTTACACATGTTTTTCCCCGTTGGGGTAGTAAACGCGCATTGTTCAATCTTATTCCGCTGGTTATAATTATTCGAGTTTCTTCTAGGGGCGCAGAACTACAGACCAAAACCAGGCAAAAACACTTCCAAACGACAACTAAGAAATTCGGTAAAAGTAAATAGCATTATTACTTTGCAAAATTTTCAAGATAATACGTATGCATCATAGCATTCTACAAAATTCAGCCACTCCAGTTCAAAAATAAACTCTTTCATTTCTTACCAAGGTACAGTAAAAACAATTCTTCAGCTGAATCGACCATTCTGCCCAATAAATATGAGATGAACCGCCGTGCTTGGATTAATACTAAAGGCAGCGGCTATAAGGCCACGGTCCCTCGGGAGGCGTAAGGCGTAGCGATAACAGGCGAGGAACGATGAGAACGAAACTGTTTCTATAATGAGGTTTTTGGCGCAGTGCTTGAGTGATTATTTATAAGCGCTAGGGGTCGGTAAGATTATTGAAAAACAAAATTTTTTGTATGAGTAAAACTCTTCCTATGATTTCTTTTGTAGACATCGTATCTACACAGTAGTTTTTTTTTCCCAAGTAGGTTCGGCAACAATGAATAGAAGTGAACAAAATGACCCTTTTTTTTTCCGGATGGGAAATCATCAAATAACTCCTCCCGCTCTGGGCGGAGCAGGAGGGAGTGTCAGACTTTTACTGACTAAAACCCATCCATGTTCCTTCATCGCCCTTTGTGTTCCGGGGCCACGGTATCTCTTTCGAACAGTCCCGCAACCCCGGCAACAAAATGACCCTTGACTTACTGATTGGTGATTATACTGTAGTTAAGAGAATGCATGAGAACGTTTATTACTGTATCAAAAGCAAAGGAAATTATTCGTAGGGTATGGTAACAAAGGTTTTCAGTATAGTTAACAGTACTTACATACGCCGTTGAAAAGGGCAAACGAATGTTTACAATCGATTTTACTAACTAGATGATAACACCGCATGCTTTGGAGAAAATATTAGCGAATCAACAAGACATACAATTAAAGCTACACTGGGAATCCGCTGGATGCGAGTCGCACGGGACCGGTCAATGTGCCGACACTTGGGGGAGGCCTATGTCCAGCAGTGGACGTCTTTCGGCTGAAATTATGATGATGATGGGGTTATCAAAAGCATTGACAAAACCCAGTCACAATTGACACACAGTATCATGTCATAGCACAGCGTATTATTATACTTTCTACCCGCTAATAGCCATCACTACGACCACCGCTCTACACTAGGTACACAGATAAGGACGCGCACATAAATCGCGACAATCTCATTATGTGCGACTGCGACTGCGACTGTGCAGTCGTTAATCGTGCTGTTTGCACACTGTTCACTGTTTAGTGAAGTATAGGTAATGAGCTAGTTGTGGTGATAAATCGATGGTTGTATCAGTTGTGTGCTGTTTTGCTTTTGTGACAGATACAGGCAGATATCTATCTTAGTTTATTGTGTTTTGAGAGATTTCTACAAATCAGTGGGCTATTAAAACTGCAAATAAAAGCTTGTAAAATACCTTTTATAATTACTATAACGTTACGGAACTCAAATGGAGTTGGACAGGACACCTTTATAGCAAGGGCAAGGGGTAGTGATGACAGGTGGACTAAGGCTGTCACCGAATGGCGTCCAAGAACTGGCAAAAGGAAAGGGGTTCGTCCGGTGGAGAGAGTCGTTCAGCAACTCGTCCCACAAGCCTATGGCCCATTAGGACGAGTTAATGAAAATCAAAATAATAGTAGATTATACAACAAGTGAATAAAAAGGGAATTTAGTTCGAGGTACGAAGTTGGATCCCGAGAGCAGCGAAGGATTCTAGAGTAGAATCACGAGCGTAGCGAGGGATTCTAGATTAGAATCCTGAGCGGAGCGAGGGATACAAGTACCGAGATAAATTTTTTATTCACGTGTTGTGTACTCTACTTTTTACCATTGACTGTGAGAAAATAAAAAGGAGCATGGTATTTATATTTATCAGTTTTTATTATATAATCAGTATTATAACAACAAAGGATTAAATATTAAATTTAAATTAAAAATGTATAGTAAAATTAGAACAATTTTTAAACTTTAGTGTTATAGGCTGGTTTGGGTTTGAAACATTATTATACAACACTTGGATATTTGGCAAAGTCGCCGTATTTTGTGGTAGCTGTTGCTGAGACAGCTGCTGCTGTAATGTAGTCGTTTCACAACCTTTCGATGTAGAAGGGCGCGCCGGTGGCGCAGAAGGCTCAACAGCAGACGGTTTTAGATTTATACTTTCATCTATCCGGCTGCATCTTTTCGATTTATTTTCGATTGAATCCTCGATATAACTTTCTGCTACTGTGCTGGACCTCCACCCTCCGTGGCGTTTTAGTTCTATAACATCAGCACCTGAATTTGCTAAAAGGGTGGCAGAGCTTCTGCGGAAGCAATGTCCTGTGTACTTTTCGGGATTCGATAGATTTAAGAAACTGGCAATCTCTTTTGGCGATAAGTAATAAATTATCAGAGTGTTTTTGGATGTCGTTTATAGTTATCTGTAATAATTCATTACTGCGACAGACTCCATTCACGCCGAAAATTAGCACAACCTGCGAACAATAATTTAAAAAATATGTATTGACAGGAAAACCTTAGAAGCACAGTAGGTTTGTAAATAAATATACATATATTAAGTAGGTACTTACTTTTACGGCCAGAAAACTGTGGTCAGGCGCATCATTTAGAAAACGTTCAATGTTTTCGGAGCTAAGCACTCTAGATTTCTTTGGCTTATTACCCTCGGATAGCCATTTTAAGTATGTCACTAACTTTGAGTACCTAGTTTGAAATATCAATGTTGTGTTTGATTCTCACTGTGGCTTTTAGCATAGAATATATGCTCCAAAGTGTCGACGGCTTCTTAGTCTTGGTTAATTCATTGAAATAGTTAAGAAATATGCACTCAGAGAAGGAATTGGCGCCATTCGAGGTTTTCCAGTCGCAGAACAAATTGTATGTTTTCAGGTACAACTCCCGAGATTTTGGCGGCAACAAATCATCAACTATAACTGCTGCTTTAGAACGAAATGATTCCGGAGTCAGTCTCTCATTTTCGATATCGGAAGAACTCATTTTATTATAATTACCTAAGTTACCTAATAGATTTTCCAATAACACAAAACAACCACATTAACAGATAAAAAAGAACGTAACTAAATTGGCGGGTTTTTTTTTTTTATTTGGAATAGAATAGCTCCATTCAGCCTCCCAGTACGTACTTTCAGCAGCAGCGTTTTTTTTTTGTACGTAATTCGTGTTTGTTCCAAATTCAAAATGTCTTTATTCACTCAGTGAGTAAAAGAGAGTTTTATTCACTGTTATCGATGAATAAAATGCCCTTTTTCGAGTGGCAATGGTAAAAATAATATTTTCGTTGTGCAACTCGTCCCACGTTTCTTTTTGTGTGGAACTTTAAACTTTATCAACGTTAGGTACAGTTTGGACGACGAAGATTTTTTTAAGAATTTTTAATTCAAACAAATTGATAAGTTACCTTAGAAAAAGTACTAAGCTAACATAAATGAAAGATGGTCTACGAAAATTTTCGGATTTTCCATCGTGGAGAGATGGGCAGACGACATAGTGGCCATCGCGGGAAATACCTGGATACTATTAGGTACACCTCTGCGTAACCCCTAGCGGATTACAGGCGTGATGTTATTTTAGACTTGAAAAATACACTTCTAAATAACCTTGGAATTGAACTCCCTATATCCCACATTTCATCCCCACCTATCACCCGCTTTCCCATCCACATTCGTTATAACTTATAACATAAACTCTGTAAGCTAAAGAGGTACCAGGGCCGCATAGAACAGAGGTTCTATCACCATAAAGCAGGATTTGTTTCCCGAATACCGATATGTATAAGGAAGCAGGTATTTTTACAGACACTCATGAGAATAAGGGCTTTTTTGTTGTTTATTTTTACGTCCTAACAGATGTAAAGGCTTGTGTATAAAACATTTTTAGCACCACTTCACTGATGGTTTTCTTACATATCCTGACCTGACTTCCTTAATTAAATCCTTATTTACTATAAATTCGAAAGAACGTTTGTTTTCTTGTTACTTTACACGCCTAAACCATTGAACAGATTATCCTGAAATTTTGTATTTTTAGGTGTACAGAAACTGACATAATACCTTTCATCCCGAAAAAAATACTGTTCCCGAGAAAAACAACAGTAACGTACTTATGATAATAGATGGCGCCACTTGTCTTTTGAATCATGATTGAATTATATTATTACAAGCAGAGTACAACCCGAAATGTCAAATTTTAAATGAACACAAGCGAAGCCGCGGGTAAAAGCTAGTAATGCATGCATAAAGGTCTATTCCGAAAGTGTAAACGAACCCTGACCAATCACTCACTAAACTAAAAGAGTTAGGTAGTAACACAATATTCATCTGTATATAGAAGGGTTAAATTTTATATCGGTCAATTTTTCCAACAATAATTATTGTTTGAAAAGCTTAATTAAATAGAAATTGGAAAATTATCAATGTTGATAGAGGTTATACAGACAGAACCCAATCACTGTCTAATGAAAAACTTGTTAGAGTGATATAATAATCACTTTGAACGAATTTTAATACTTTATAATAATTAGAATTTGGGTTTATGTTTTTATATTTTTCAACAGAGTATAGTTGTGATAGTTGAAATCCACGCGATTGTAACATATTCAAATAAAATAAAACCGTTTATTATAAATATCATTAAATCCAATTTGTTATTGATAAATACTAAAAAACTGCGGTTGGTTTATTTTTTTAAGTTTTGTACGAGTACCTAAGCCAACGTAACCAAAACTAAAAATATTGTACACCTTATAAGTATGTTACAGCGATCTTTTATAATAATAATAAGAACAAATATTTCACCTGTGACAAACAATAAATGAATTTGAATTTGAACGTCTTTGAAGTTAAACCGAGCTTTTTATATTGATTTCTATTTTGATTGCAACGTTATTATTTTCTCAATTTGAGACTGTTTAGCTAAGAGAAAGTCACGTAAAAACAGTTATTTAGAATATTGTTTTTTAAGGCAGAGTGAAAGTTAGTTTTTCTTTGAAATATTTTTCTTGCCTTTTTAAATGTTTTGCTTCTCTGCCAATAATAGCGTATTTTTATATTGACTGCGTAACCGTCGCGTCAGTAAGTTTAAGAAATCAAAACCATTTTTACCTAATAACGAATATTCTTATGTAAAAAAAAAAATCCAGAGTATAATTTTCAACTTAGTTCCAACTTCCCACCAACAGATGGCGTTGTCATTAATTTAGCATTGCAGAGCGATTAGCAACGACTTAGCGGGTTTTTATCTTATATTAGCATACTACACGGATCTGAAGATGCGCTTTAAGTTGTTGTTAATTTACATTAAGAAATAAAAAGCATTGTTTTTCCTTCTCTAGGGTAGGTAGCTCATATCGTATTATAACGCGGGCTTCACCTATTTTATTTCATTATTTGTGTCGCTAGCTGGCCGCTAACTAACAGTCGTCTCACAGATGTTTCCTTCTTTTAAAAGAATTCACTATACAACAGCATTATGCTCGTATTGTCCAAAAAGAAAATGAAAGCTTGTATGCAGACTCATGGTTCACCAGCTAAGTCATGAGTCTCATGTAAGTAATACGGGCTAAGCATATTGTCATTAACCAGGCCCAATGACGCTACGTGACTTGGTGCTCCGATCCAGGAATTGTAACTACCGAGCAGTTGCACTTGCAACTACCGTATCAAAGAGACAGTAGTTTCGGCGGTGTTATGCAGACCAACTGTTATTACTTTCCCTTACTGGGGATGGCAACTGTATAACTAATGGCGTTAGCATCGCTTGTTTGTACCAAACATCGTCATTGGTTGAAAATCTGTCAATGTCATTTTATATTTCAAAATAGTTTGACCTCATTGGTCAGATTGGGTCTAAGTTATGGACATGCTATCTACAATCAGCTTTGACCAGCCTTCCCCCTTAGGCATAAACCCCTAAAATCACATCAAATAACCGCCCATGGTAACGCCGACCAATGTCCATTATATTACACGGTCTTCAACATAGCCATGATATAATAACGGTTATATCGCATAACGTTACAGTACTGTTATATACAGTTACGAAACCCAATGCAGTAACTGTATCGGTATCGGTATTGAAAGTAAGTTTATTATGATAACGTAACATCACGCCTGTAATCCTCGTAAGGTTAGGTAGACGTGTGCCTAACAGTACACCCACATTTCGTGAGTCCCATGTAATAGGGAGCGAGCCTATTGCCATCAACTGGGCACAAATCGAGACCTCTTGGCGGCTACTGAAATATTTCGAAGGAAAAACTTAAAAAACACTGTACCCGACCCGGGGATTGAACTCAGAACCTCATGCTTAGCAGTCATGCTTGCAACCACTCGACCAACAAGGCAGTCACAGTTATTATGGTAATCATTTATTAAGAAACAGCCATGGTGGTCCTGTAATTTTAAGAGCCTGTTTATTAAACACTACCGGACGTCACGCGGTTTCAGCTTAGTTCTCGTTCTCGTGGGAGTACGGGGATAAAATATAGCCTATGTTACTCAAGGTGAATGTAGCTTTCTAATGGTGAAAGAATTTTTGAAATCAGCGCAGTAGTTGTTGAGTTTATTCATTACAAACATACACACACACAAAAATACAAATCTTTGCTCTTTATAATATTAGTGTAGATGTAGATAGAGTTGCAAGTCTGAGTTCCAAACCTGTGGTTCTGCAACCATCTACATTGTCCTACAAGTTAATCATTGAAAAACCTACGAAAAATAAGGAATTAGAACATGCCATGTTGGAACACCTGGTCTACTCTTGGTGACGGTCTAAATCATGTCTTCGAATTTCCGTTTTCAGGACATGCGGGTGTCTTGACGATGATTGCCTGCTCCGTTTTGGAATATAATGAACCCACTCGGTTTTAGTAAAAAAAAATGTAGTCAGGAAATCTCCATAACAAGACTGGAAGCTGGCCACAGTATCATCATCTGCCTGCCTTTCCCAACTATGTTGTGCTCGGCTTCCAGTCTAACCGGATGCAGATGAATACCAGTATTTTACATGGAGCGATTGCCTATCTGTCTCCACAACCCAGTTGCAAGCAAGACTGATTGTCAGATTTTCGGGCCACTGACTACCTTTAACGACTGTCCAAGATATAAAAATCACAGCCAAATGGGAGCTGGCCACAACTTAGATATGAAAAGGTTATCCTAACTTCCTCACTAATATTTTAAATGCGAAAGTAAGTTTGTTTGTTTGTAAGATTTTCAGGCCTACCACTGAACCGATCATCCTGAAATTTTGCATATACGTTGTCAGGTGTACAGAAACGGACCGGCGACGGCGACCTCTCGCGTCCGGCCCTGGTGCAAGCCATGGTCTGGAGCGAGACGGAATAGGACGCCATAACCTCCTTCTGCGAAGCAGTAATGCTAGAGAAGGAGGTGGCGGAACGTGAGAGGGAGAGAACCTCTCAACGTCCCGGCCGCCGCGGGAGACGCCCCGGGCGTCGGGGGCCACCACCACGTGGTCCCCGGCCACCGTAGGCGCGGGCCTGTGGACGGTGGGCTATGGGCTAGCTCGCCGTCCGTCCGTCTCATGACGACAGGCCGTGTCGACGGCGCGTTCGTGTTCCACGCGTGCCTCAAAGAGAGTCAGCAAAAAGGAAGGGGTTCGTAAGGACCGATGCCTGCCGGGGTTGCGGGACTGTTCGAAAGAGATACCGTGGCCCCGGAACACAAAGGGCGATGAAGGAACATGGATGGGTTTTAGTCAGTAAAAGTCTGACACTCCCTCCTGCTCCGCCCAGAGCGGGAGGAGTTATTTGATGATTTCCCATCCGAAAAAAAAAAAAAAAAAAAATGGTGTACAGAAACGGACATTGACCAAAAAATAATTCTTGTTAACAAGTAAAAATGAGTAAAAACCACTATTCGGCCCGCAGTGACTGACGTAACAACCACTTTGTAGTGCAAGCTGATTAGAACTTTATTCCAACAGTATTTCAAACGAAGTTTGAACCCCCACAAATAGAGTTGCTAATTTAGCTCCTGTAGTCACCTTTTTTTACCTTTCATCCCGAAAAAAAGTGCTGCTCCCGAGGAAAACAACAATAACGTTCTTATATTATGTTAATAGATGGCGCCACGAGTCTTTCGAATCATGATTAAATTATATTATTGCCAGCAGAGTACAACCCGAATTGATTGTCAAATTCTAAATTAACGCGAGCAAAACCGCGGGCTGAAGCTAGTACCTACTTAATATACTTAGTACATCTACCAAGGTCGACTTTTTCTAACGTCAGATACCTTCATTATATTTTGACAGCTTTACCATACAAATAATTTTCAATTTTATACCACGCATTACATCTGCGCAAATATTATTTGTGCACCATATTCATAACAGAAGGACGTATTTTTCCAAGTCACCTTCAAAAAGCTAATAACAAGTTAAAAATAATCGTCAGAACGAAGCAGAGGTAAAAATCAATACTGAATACCGTGTTCTAAATATCGAAACAACGAAACGGTTGTCATGGCAACGGTTTTATTAAGACCCTTCTGTAACTACCTACTTTTTACTCACTAAAATATTATGTTGCTAGAGAAAAAGCTCTACGGAGAAAATATTCTGAGGAAACCGGGTATTCGAAGACATTGATATGTATCTACCAATCCACACTGGGCCCGCGTGGCCAACCACGCGGGCCCAGGTAACCAATTACATCTCTCTTATAGATTAGGCTTGTGTCCCAGCAGTGGGAACATTATCAGCTGAGTCAACGTAAAGGAAACGACATAGCGGGAATGATTTCATAATCAGAACACAACAAAACATATGTAAACGGGTATTAAAAAAATCACGGGTTTTTAAATTCTCGAAAATACCCGTTTACAATGTGATTTCATAATGACTCATTCCCGCTAGGTCAATTCCCTTTGCGTCGACTCAAGATTAATATTAGTTTTGCTTTTTGAAGATTTAAAACGAAAATAACTTGAAAAATACTTACTATATACTATACTATGAAACAAATTTCCATTTCGTTTACGTCGCGGGTCGCTGCTAGGTCAATAGGCTAGTTTCCACCATCAATAAATTGCAAATCTATTTAGACCGTCAGTTAGAGTATTAGAAAACAATGGACACGTATTTTTTGTTTTTGTAAATCAATGAATATTGTCAAAGTTAGAACGCCTCAAAACTCGGGAGGCTCGTGACGTCACAACGCACTAAAAATTATAGCACGGCGTGACGTATTGCTTATGAGGCTTATGTCCAGCAGTGGACGTTATGGGCTGTTGTTGTTGTTGTTGTTGTGACGTGTTGAGAATTTTAAAAGCGTCGTATCTTCGTCAATTTTGGTCTACGTAACAAAAGAAAAAATACGTGTCAATATTTTTAGAAAATCTAACTGACGGACTAATTAGATTTTTTCAGGACACAAGCATATTTAAATTTCTTTCCAGTTAATCAAACACTGGCAAACCATTAAAATCACCTCCAAAATCGCTCAACAGAGACAAAAAGGTCCCCCCCACCCCCGCTCACAATAATTTCTATACCGCATAACTCGCAGCCATCAAAACCAGACGAAAACTACAATTAATCTGAAGTTACACAACTGGGAAGCGAACCCGTCACCCGCAGGGAGGCGTGTCCGGCGAACATCAATAACGTGGTCACAGCCACTGGGACGGACAGGACTGTCCCGACTTCTGAGGGTTGAATAGACATTCTGTAGTACTGGGGTAATTTAATACACCAATTTGCGGCTTCCCAAGGAATTTGAGAAGTTATCCGGCTCATGTTGTTTGATTCGGATTAACAAAAGTCAGAGAGTTACTATATGCGGCCCACCTAAATGTCCTTTCTTTAGTATTGTTCGTCGTGTCGTCGAACTCCCTAAATTATAAGTCGAGCTACACGATGACTGACAAATGCTTGCACTGACTGGACAGGTCCACTCTAATCTGTGTGGTTCTTTCCTCAAAAGATGTTCTTATATGAGAACGACAAAGACTTTTTCAAACTCAAAGCATTTATTTCAATTAGACCATTACGGAACTTTTGAATGTCACTAATAGAAAAAAAAAACAAAGCTATAGTCACAGTCACAAGGCATAATAACTTGAGAAAGTACTGTAGTTGCCAATTCCCTAGCGTAGATCTCGATGGAGAAGAACGGGCAAGAAACTCCATGGACACTCTTTTAAATCAAAATATTGTTACAAAATCTTGGTTAAATCATTAATTTTGAGATTATACATATATGTGAGAATGATGTAAAAAGACGTGCACATTAAGAGCGTCCAGAGTAAAAGATTAGATCAACAATTTAAAAATGAAGTAATTAAAAAAGCGATTGGGACTTCACAGTTTGTTTCGTCTGTTTTCTCAGAGTATAAGTCAGATAGAAAACACCGACCTAAACTAGTTTGTAAAAATGTGTGCGTGTTAAAGTTTTTTTAAAAACCTCCTTACAAAAAACGGTATATTTTTATTTCAAGAAGTTTTTTTTGTCCTATGCTGTGAATCACCTGATATTAAGTTCTACCAACGGACATCTGCAATGCCGAATTGTTGCCAAAAAAAGACATCACAAATGCTTAACGTCCCAGAGACAACATTGAAAGGTCTTCACACTCTCAGGTCACTGAAATTTCAATGTCTGCTGGTAATCACCCGCCTAACTTTATCCCAACTACATACAGGGTGTAAACAGACTCTTCACCAAGCATTCAGTACATTAACCTAATTAAACCCTACGCAAAAAAGATTGCTGGGAAATGACTTTTTTTTTTGGGTGAAAAATCTCGTTTTACGGTAGAACTGAATGTAGCGCACTCAAAATATTGTGCTGGTGGATGGATTGAATAGTGTGGGGGTCGTGGAGGTGTTTAAACTTAAAGTATAGTTTTCATACATTAGAAACATCTATTTAAAAAAAAAAAAACTTGTGAAAAGTTTGGAAGTTTGACCCCCAATATCTCCCCGTAACTAGAAGGTTCCCATGGTCTAGCTAGAACAAAAAAAAACCGGCCAAGTGCGAGTCGGACTCGCGCACAAAGGGTTCCGTACCATTATTATCAAAAAATCACGTTTGTTGTATGGGAGCCCCCCTTAAATATTATTCTGTTTTTAGTATTTGTTGTTATAGCGGCAACAGAAATACATCATCTGTGAAAATTTCAACTGTCTAGCTGTCACGGTTCATGAGATACAGCCTGGTGATAGACAGACGGACAGACAGCGAAGTCTTAGTAATAGGGTTCCGTTTTTACCCTTTGGGTACGGAACCCTAAAAAATGATCGCAATGATGGGGAGAACGAGTGCGTTTCGGCGTCGTTAAGAGTCATTTTACACCCTTTATGTTGGGGTTGGTTGCCAGTCTAACCGGATGCAGCTGAATACCAGTATTTTACATAGAGCGACTGCCTATCTGACCTCTAAAACCCAGTTACTGTTGAACACGAAACCTCTTGGTAAGACCTTCACAAAGAACACTCTACGCAATAATTTCTGGTTAAATAAATCGCTCTGAAGGAAGAAATACGGCTCATTAACTGTAGGAGCATCCAACGACGCGTGATTGAAGAGCAGAATAAAACAAATAAAATAGGTACTTATTGTGCTCTGATTTCGAGGATTGATTTATTACTTCTTTCTTATTACGCATTGAATGATAGGTAGAGGTTTTACTTAAGGTGGTAGCGCTAGGATTTTTTTTTTTATGGGACTAACCCACCACACTATTCCCAAACCACTGTAACTCCTGAAAGCCAGAATCAACAGTGGCGACCACCAGAAAAGCGCCGAGACAACGAAGCTCGACGAAGTCCCAGAGAATGAATTTAACTGTCTTGGATCCCGCAACGAAATTAATCAGAAAAGTATAGTGGAGGAGTAGGAAAAAAACTGTAATTTCCACTTCCCTCCAACTCCACGAAAACACGACTCCATGAACTTTTCTCGATAGAAAAAAAATCCAAAGTTACCTCCAAATCGAACAATAAACCGCTGGTATTCAAAAAGTACTACAAATTAGATCATGAAACTTTGCATACTAACTGAACTTACTTTAAAACAGGTCTTATGTGTTTTATTTTTTTAGTCCAATCAATAGATTTTTTGTAAATCGCAAAAAACCACTCATTTCGCACTATTCGGCAGCAGTGACTGACGTAACAACCGCATTGTAGTGCAAGCTGATTAGAACTTTATTCTAACAGTATTTCAAACGAAGTTTGAATCACCACAAATAGAGTTGCTAATTTTAGGGTTAGAAGGGCCTTATGACGGAGTGTTGGTAAAGATATTTCCTTTGTCCATCATCATCATCATTTCAGCCGAAAGACGTCCACTGCTGGACATAGGCCTCCCCCAAGTGTCACCACATTGACCGGTCCCGTGCGACTCGCATCCAGCGGATTCCCGCAACCTTCACCAGGTCATCGGTCCACCTAGTGGGAGGCCTTCAACGTCTTCCGGTTCGCGGTCACCACTCCAGAACTTTTCGGCCCCATCGCCATCCGTTCTGCGAGCAATGTGCCCTGCCCACTGCCACTTAAGTTTGGCAATTCTTCGGGCTACGTCGGTAACCTTGGTTCTCTTGCGGATGTCTTCATTTCTGATTCAATCGCGCAAGGAAACTCCGAGCATAACCCTCTCCATTGCCCTTAGGGTGAGCCTTTTGGGTTTAAGCCTTCTGATGAGGCCCATTGTGAGCGACCACGTTTCAGTCCCGTATGTAATCACTGGCAACACACACTGGTCAGTCTTTCGTCTTGAGACACTGCGGTTACTGAGCGATTCAGCATCATTTTTCAGCCTTCATCCTTATTCATTTGTGGTCGTCGAAGCATATCTTCTTCTCCCACACTTCTCTATCACTCGTCATGTCATCAGACACCTCCTTTCTATCCATATCATCCTTCACACAGTCTATCCATCGTTTCATTGGTACAGTCACGGACTATAAATGATGAGCCACTTGCCACCATTCGTATTTTAGCCGTGTAATGCAATCGGGTTTAGTCGGTTATATTCGTAGTTAGTACAGAGTGACTACCTAAAGTCGACGAATTGCAAGTGTAGCAACCGTAACCTAGCGACAATATTGTTTTAGCGTAGCCATAGTAACGTTGGCGTACGGAGAAATTTTATCTTTTCTAACATCGACATTTCAACGGTCACTCTGGCTTCGGATAGGTTTTCAGAAATAAAGAGTATTTAATAAGGACTATTTCTTCAAAAAGGTCAGTATCATATAGATTGGGATCATACACGTCAGCACCATTGTATGGTTTTATCATTGACAACTTATAAGTCATTTTTCAACCTCTATGGATAAGACTATTTCCCACTATTTCCGATTATTAGTAATGTGTCATTTTGTTTCCGAGCATTCGGTTTGAGTTCGTGTTTAATCGTGTAATCTCGTGAATATATACAACTGCAAAATTGGAAATCTTGAAAGTGGCTTATCAATTATAGTCCGTGACTGTACCTTTCGGCGTAAATGACGTTACCAGTCCAAGATAATGACCCTGGGAAGTCTCCTAAAACAAAACGTTTGTCTATTAATAATAATTTAAGTTAATTACCTTCTTCTTGATAAAACCACGATATATTAAATTGTCTGTGCTTTACTTTTAATGATTTACAACCTTATTTCATTAGAGGTAAGGTTTATTATAGGCATTTAGTATTGGAAACATCCATGATAAGCGATTTGCTACTTTATTCGCGAATAGAATAGGGTGTGTAATTAAATAATGTAGTGTCTGATTAAAGCTCATCATTATGTAAAATGATTTATAACTCTATGTCAAAGGGGTAAGGTATATAATTGGTTGTTAACTAAATTTAATTACAGGATGTGAGTTCATAATTGATGTTGAGCAATTAGTTACTTAAACGAGTTAAGAATAAGGTATTAAATTGAATAATTATGATAGCGTGGTTATAACATTAATGTTTATTACTGTGTCTTGAGGACAAGACTGTTAATGCTATGCTGTTATTCATTTGTTGTGGTTCGTACGAAGAGATATTAGGGAAAGGGCAATGACCGCTATTCTCATCTTAACTGGCATCAACTATATTTATTTTTAAGTCCCATGTGATAGGGAACGAGCCAATAACTGGAAACAAATCCGGACTCCGTGGGTCTGAGATATTCATCATCATCATCATCATTTCAGCCGAAAGACGTCCACTGCTGGACATAGGCCTCCCCCAAGTGTCGCCACATTGACCGGTCCCGTGCGACTCGCATCCAGCGGATTCCTGCAACCTTCACCAGGTCATCGGTCCACCTAGTGGGAGGCCTTCCAACGCAACGTCTTCCGGTTCGGGGTCGCCACTCCAGAACTTTTCGGCCCCATCGGCCATCCGTTCTGCGAGCAATGTGCCCTGCCCACTGCCACTTAAGTTTGGCAATTCTTCGGGCTACGTCGGTAACCTTTGTTCTCTTGCGGATGTCTTCATTTCTGATTCGATCGCGCAAGGAAACTCCGAGCATAGCCCTCTCCATTGCCCTTTGGGTGACTGAGATATTCCCGATGTAATAAAACATTTAGTTTTTCTTGGAAATCGATCCCAGGATGTCATTCTGAGCAGTTGCGATTGCCACCACTAGACGAAAGAGGGTACCTAGTTAGTTGAACTTTTGTTATATAAAACGTTTTTGGAACCCTATTCCGTATTCAAAGGGTAAAAACGCGACCCTATTACTAAAACTCCACTGTCCGTCTGTCTGCCTGTCCGTCTGTGTGTCACCAGGCTGTATCTCATGAACTGTGATAGCTAGACAGTTGTAATTTTCACAGATGATGTATGTTGGTTGTCGCTATAACAACAAATACTAAAACATACAAAAAACTTATATTTTTTGCCGTTTTTAGCTCAATATTAATAACGGCAACAGGTAGACGCTTGAAATATTCACAGATTATTTCGAGCCTCCTTTAAATATTTATTTTATTTTAATTTAATTATTTATTTTTAAAGTGAATATATACAGCTAAATATTATGTGAATATTTCAAGTATAACAGATGGCGCCACGTGTCTTTCGAATAATGATTGAATAATATTCATGTTGAAGCGTCTGGATTGAATATAGAAACAAATTAATTTATCTAAGTATTTTACTCAATGAAAAAAAATAATATGAGTGACACTGTCTTAATAGCAGTTATCAAAAATAGAAAAATAAAAAGGCTATAGTTTCAATATCAGCATATGAAACCTCCTTCAACAACAAGCAGAGTACAAGCCGAATCGATTATCAAATTTTAAATTATCGCGAGTGAAGCCGTGTGCAAAAGCTAGTTTTCTATGCATGTGGCCGGTCAGCTTCTATTCTAACCATATGCATCTGATCATGACTGTTTAAGCGTGCTCATTCATCTAAACAGCGTGGCGTGACACATGTCGGCGACAACAGCAATATCATACGTCTGCTGTCGCGCGCAGCCGCTGGTGACTGATGCTGGCAATATAGCCTGGATGTAGGCTGAAATGTAGGCATTATGCGTTGTTGTGTAAAGAGCCTGGAGATGTTCTACTGTAGGCTGTGATTTGAGAGGTACTATCGAGGACACCCGCCTGATCACCGCTAAGATAATTTTTGCTTGCACTTACAACATAGAAACGCTCTCTAGCCCCGCCGATGACTTTGTATTGAAATAAGGAATGAAAAGATACCGATCGGCCGAGCGCACTGACGACGCACGCCAAACGAGAGTTATTGTTACTTTGCGCGCCAAAGTTGACGCTTTCCTAATAGACCTAAACTTTAAGGGGGCGTGGCTCGGCGCCTCCGCAACTCCGCATGATTTAAGCGATTTTTTTTTTAACTAATCAGGGGGAAAAGACCGCGACTGTGCAAGGGGCGTATTATTTGTTGTACTTGTGATTTTCCATGCCTACTTAAACTCACGCTTTTTCCCACGGAGGTAAGCAGAAAACACAGAACGCTACCTACTACGATCTTTATTCGTCCACGTTTATACATCTGGTTATACACCCACGCCGGTTGTGAGTACTTCGTACGAAGAACCTTGCCAATAAGGGCAGTGCCTTTTAGGGCGTGCCCGGCGTTGCCACTCACATTTACCTTGTGTTACACCCCTAATGTGTATATCCATTTAAATATTGCTGATGAACCAGAATGAAAGGGACAAAGCACTAACCGAGGGCTAACTCCATCACTTTCATCCATTTTTTTTAAATTCCATAATACTCTTCTTCTTTATCTTTTTTTTTTGATAATAATTAATACGGGTAAATTAAAACCTTTTCACTTCTCATGCTCTGAAAGTGCTTGTTTGTGCAGGATATAGGCTGCACAAAATCGAATTTTGTGCACAAGGGCATTAATGTATCTACTCATAAATGTATGTATATTAAGGCAAAGAAAATGAGCCATACAGCCATACGCAATAAGAAGCTCATAGAATTTGTTATTTTATAATATTTACTTTAATTTATTTGCCTTATGAGTTTTTTAAGACATAAAAGATATAAAAAATTAAATTCAAGTACCTACGGTAAGTTATTTAATTAATTTAAGAAAATTATTGTAAAAAATATATATTTAATAGTAGGCTGTATAGGTCTGCAGCCCAACTCTAATATCAATGTCGTAAGATTTCAAAAAAAGAAAGCGGCGGGAAACAGCTCTTGTTTTTGCGTGTTTATTAATTTCCTCAATTTATACTACTGTTTTATTTCCTCGCAATCGAAGTGAAAAGCAGAGTTTATAACTCGTCCACAAAACCATTTTTATCCTCGATATTACTATCAGCCCTCGCCTTCGGCTCGGGCTGCTAAAAATCTCGGATAAAAATGGTTCGTTTTGTGCACTTGTTGTAAAATCTACTATTACTCTAGGGTTTTTCTCCCACTCTAAAAATTAACCCGATTAAAACCCCTATACGGGTAACCTTTTCAGTATCTGTGTAAAATACATATTGAGGACAAAAGTATTGGTCTGGAATAAACAACCGACTTTACAAAATATGCCATTAGGTCCACTGAATTTACCTCTTTCTCTGCCTGTCCCCCTTTCATTAACACACCACCATTCCACAAAGTACCAGGCCCACAGAAACTCACAAGAGCCCATCAATTTTGAACTAAATCATCATTATTGCAAGCCTATACCTTGTAGATGGCGTAGCAGATGCGTAGACACGGTCGTAGCGGCTACAAGCTACGGCGCTACGGCGTAGCGGCATGAGCATAAATAACTATGAGCGTGCTTGTAGTGTGGTTGTTATGCTTTATATGCAATGTAACATAACATCGCGCCTGTATGCCTGAAGGGGGTACGGCAGAGGTGTATAGTATACTTATGTTTCGCCAGTTTCTATTAATACCGACAAATTGCGAGTCGGAAACGCACACAAATGGTTCAAAAAAACGTACTTTCTTGCATGGGGATATAGTTAGATTTTATTTATAGTGGTTCAAAAAAACGTACTTTCTTGCATGGGGATATAGTTAGATTTTATTTATAGCACTGTATTAAATATCTACCATGTGAAAATTTCAAATGTCTACCTATTACGGTTTAAAGTGACAGACAGGCAGACGGGCAGACAGCGGAGTCTTATTAATAGGACCCCATTGGCATCCTGGCTACGGAAACATAAAAACGAAAATAAATCAACACATAAAGTGTTGATAATGCGATTGAATATTGCGGCTAATTTCACCAAAGAAACTGAACGCGATCAGTATATTTAAACTGAGTTCAAGAGCTTGTCATCCTTGTTATGGAATATGGAAACTGACAGCTGTTGAGCGCAGATAAGTTTTATTGTTAAAATTTGCTCTTATGCTACGGCTCCACCTGCGTGTTAACGTGTAAATTTGCACGTTAATTTAGGCGTTACGTAGATGTGGCCAACAGAATTAACTCTTAACGGCATTGTAACCTAAATTTAGTCAACGCGCGCGTTAATTAACGAGTAGTTGGCCATTGCCATTAACGTTAACGCTAACCCAGATGTAACAGTAGCATTAGCCTATAAAATACTTCAGTCAGTTAGTATAGTTAGTATGAATAACAAGTGAACAACAATGAATGAATAGTACATAAAAACAATGCAAGAATGTACCAGGCCGCCAGTCCTTGTAAGACGTGTCCGGTTACTATTGTAGACCGCGGGAGTCGGGTGACTCTTTGTGTCTTCTGTAGCCCTAGTATATTCTGTTTCTTAAGGCTGTATTTTAAGTTAATTTATATTTGAAATCACTAATATAGTAAGGGAGGAAATCAGCATTCGATAAGCGCATATTCAATTATTATTAGCATCAACAACAACAACAACAACAACAGCCCATAACGTCCACTGCTGGACATAAGCCTCTCCCACGATGGGAGGAATTTGCCGTAATCTCCACGTTTGGCAGGCGGATTGGAGATCGCAGTGATGAAAGACTAACAGAATACGCTGCTGCCCATTCTCTGGTCTACGGAAGCGCAAGGTGTTCTGCCTCAGACATTAGTCGCCTTATACGACACCCGTGAGTGTAATGGGTTGGTTCTATTCTACTCTGCCGGATACCACACGGCTTATTAGCATCATAAAGGTATAATGTTCCCACTGCTGGGACATAGGCCTCCTCTCTATGAGAGGGGAGTAACTCCAGTGTACGTTGGTGGATGTCACATATCTTCGATGGTTCCGTTCTAGGACTTGCCGGTTTCTTCAAGATGTTTTCGTTCACCGTTTTGAGCAACTATTATTAGGAAATTTAATAAAATTGATAGTTTAATACTTATTAAATAAATACTGGTACAAAACTGGGTTGTGGAGGTCAGATAGGCAATTGCCTCATGTCTAAAACTAGTATTCGGCTTCATCCGATAAGACTAGAAACCGACCTAAACATAAATGGAACAAGTTTGTGTGGTATACTGCAACCAAAAAACCCTACTACTCAAAAATCACGCTAAATTTAGAATCGTGGTTTATAAGGTAAAATCGACTCCTCCTATTGTTTAAGTCGGTTAAAATGTAGCCTGTATTACTCGGGCCATAATGACGAAACGATTGACATCTTATTCATCAAAATCGGATGAATAGTTTAGGCGCTACCAATGATATTCTAGTAAACAGATATGTTGTGAGAATCGTGAAGACTCGAAAACGGCCCAATTGGGAAGTTTTGCCTTTAGTCTGCAACAAGCATGGCGACGAGCGATACGCTGCTACGAATTTAGATAAAAATTGTAAAAATACCATCGCGCGTGTTCAGAAAGTGTACCAATTATGATACCAAAGTAAATAAAACACAAGGGATCTCATACCACATGTAACTACGCAATATACTTCGATTTATTAATATTTTTCATTTATTTTCCTAATATTCTGATATTTGGAGGATAAAAAAAGAAAGAGATGGGAAATACCTTTTTGTCGTGAGTACGTCAAGGACGCGTGCACTCCAGACATAGAACAACACTATCTGTCTCTTTTTTTCTTATTGTTTTTATCGAGCTATCCCTTTTGTATCATTTTAATTTGTAGTGAAATGTAGAATTAATAAAAAGGTGTGCTGCCGTTGCCACGCGGAACACTTTTTGCGGTGGTTTTGTAGGTGTATAACATATCTGTTTATTAGAATATCATTGGGCGCTACGGAGGAACATACGTAAACAAAAAATCATAACCAATTCCTTTTCAATTCCTTTTAAAAGGCAGGCAGTTGATGAAGTATGAGAACTGCCTTGCAGTGTTACAGGTACGTATTACAAACAGGGTAAGTAAGTAACTAGGCCGCCTGTTAACTTGATACGGTTTAACTTAAGAGGCTTCGCTCAGTCCTACGGCTTCTGATCCACACAACTAACTATACATATCGATTCTAAAGCCGATATGGGCTTATAGGCGACATCGAGGAATTGCGTTTGACGAAGAATTTTGTTTACTCGACTACGAGTTCTAAATTGAAGGGCTATACTCAATACTCAATTGTTTATTGCGGTCCATAAGTATTATAAGGATGGTGTTATACAATAAAATAAAAGATCATTATGGACCCTGTTGGGCGCGTATAAAGTATAATATGTATTTATATTTGTATGTTGATGATAAATAGTTTCAATAATGATATACAGGGTGTACACGAACTTTTCACGAAATCGCAACCAAGCGTCAAACTAAGTAACTCTACGTAAAAATTATTGCTAGGAAACGACTAATTGAGAGTGAAAAATCACGATTTACGTTTAAATTCAATGTGGCACACTCTAAACATTGTGCTGATGCTTTGAATATTAAACGGGTTATGGAGGTAATTAAAGTTAATATAATTATATTACCTTAAAAAGTATTAAAAAAAACAATCGGGGCAGTCTTTGGGGACTGCCGATAGAAGTGAAAACAAAAAGTACACAGGCCCCGCCCCAGTCGTAGCACTGGTTATCCCCCCGCGCATGCCTTATTGGTGCTACGCCGTAGCGAATCGCCTACGAGTGCTACGAAGCGTGATCGCACGTTACGTCAAGTGACGATGAGTTCAATGTTTTTCCTTAACCTAAAAAGTGCTCAACGCGCCTAAAGTAGTTGCCACTTCAAAAAACGTGAAAAATGTATCCTCCAATATCTCCGTAACTAGAAGGTTCCCAGGTATAGTCCAAACCAAAAAAATATCGCAATGATGGGGAGAGCCTTTCGGCTTCGTTAAGTCTTTTTACACCCTTTATAGAAAGGAAAATGCTACTCATCTTAGTGCGAATTGTGTCAAGGAAAACAGTGTTTGGTTTTAGGTCGGCTTACAAGTAAGTACAAGTAAGTTCGGCACCACCTCATTTTAGGGGTGCTATAGTTATTCCGGTCGGCACCGGAATAACTTTAGCACCCCTAAAATTACAATTGTTTCGTATTGATTGATATAATAAAACAGTGACGAAAGAAAAACTGTACATTGAGAATTTTCGGGAAAAAATAAGTGGTTTTTGTTAGAAAAACGTAACTGATGACAAAAAGTGACTTTTTAGAATTTTTGTCTGTTTGTCTGTGTGTATGGTACGGCTTCACGGCAAAACTACTAGATAGATTGAATTGAAATCCAGCAATAATGTTCTTTGTAAACCAAGGAAGGCTTTAAGCTACATATTATTACGCCGTATGTTATGGGAGGTAAGCAATATTGATTTTAAAAGGTTTTTGTTCGTAATTGAATGCACAAAATGACATGTTATAAGCTATATTATGTGACGCAGACGAAGTTGCGTGGGTCAGCTAGTTATAAATATTTTCTAGTCTGTTTTTTCTGTTATTGCACCTACTGTGTACTATCTCTGCATCACCCTAAGGTAGAATAGAAAATGCCCAAGGCATTAAGTCCGCCTTTGTACAGTTTTTACTTGTGCATAAAGTTTTATTAAATAAATTATTTAGCAGCACATGTATGATCATGTCTATCACCATGCCCTAGTGAGATTTATTTACATAATTAATTAAAAACTAAGTATTAAATAAACTAAAATAAATAAACTAACAACAAACTATCGAAAAACTCCTCAACGCTGTCAACTGGTAATGTGCCCAAAAGACTGGCGGCGTTACCACGCTGTATGGCAACACTTAGCCATAAATAAATAAATATCATAAGCTATTCTTTTTAAAAAACAATGAAAGAATATGGCGACCGTAACGTTAAAGTATTAATTCAGCACTTCAAAAATATTATACTCGGGATCCTTTGTCCTCGATAAATATCACCTTCCGAAGCAATATTCAAGTGTCAAACACCACGAGATCTACCAGCACCCTCCCTGCTGATACCGCAAAATATAATCCAGTCGAGTTTTATTGCTAAGGGTCGTCGTCCACTCCATCACGCGGGTCGAAGACGCGTCTACAAGATTGGAAGAGACGCGTGATAAAGATAAATGAAGAATATAAGCGATTCTGTAACGTTTCTTTTATACATCAATACAAATAAATAAAATTGAAGTGTCTGTTTGTAACTCAAATGTCTGTATTATAGGGTTCCGTATCCAAAGGGTAAAAACGGGACCCTATTACTGAGACTCCACTGTCCGTCTGTCTGTCATCAGGCTGTATCTCATGAATCGTGATAGCTGGACAGTTTAAATTTTCACAGATGATGTACGTCTATTGCCGCCATAACAACAAATACTAAAAACAGAATAAAATAAATATTTAAACAAACGGGCTTACATACAAAAAACGTGATTTTTTTGCCGGTTTTTGGTCGATATTAAAATTTTAATTAAATTTCGGTTTCGGTTTAAAGACATTTAGTTTTTTAATCACTTTAAAAATGAATAATCAAATTAAAATAAAATAAATATTTAAAATAAATATTTAAAGGGGGCTCCTATACAACAAACGTGTTTTTTTTTGCCTAATGGCCGTTTAGCTGTTGTAAACACAACTTTCTTTCTTCTTTCTATTTCACTTACATTTCGGCATTATTCAAAACAAAAAAACCTAAAAATTAAAAAAAAATGAATAAATAAACAAAACTAATAATGCCAAAAGGGCCTCAGCTCAGCATAATGCCAGATGGCAACACAAGGCGTACCTGACGCTGATTTTCAGCTGCAGCCCACGAGTGCATTACACTCGAAAACATAAAAAAACACATACATATATATTAAAAGACTAAAATATTTAGCAAAATAAAAGAACAAATAACGTGAAATGTTGTCATGCGAATCTTACTTATAAAACAAAAACAAAATTGCTGTATCGTCGTATATTGTAGGTAAGTGTGCAGCCATAAATGAACACAAACACTAGTATGTCTACCCATGAGTTAGATTATAAACAAACATTACACATACCTACTGTATTTGTGTTAAATTACTACAAATGTAACTTGTAAACAGTTAATTAATGTAAGCAATAATATCACTGTGCTGATAATTGGTTATTTAACAAAGCATTAAAATTAACTAGGTACGTAAAATTGTTATAGCTGTTGTTTATTTATGATTGAGATTTTAATTGAACTTTCTAATTGTGAAATGACTTACTATTACTAAATCAGCTTATAAGTCATAAGTCATTTGTTTAACATAGGTACAATAATAATGGTATCAAGGCAATAAAGAGTGCGCTATGTTATGCCAGAGAGCGTACAAATGTAAAAAATAAAAACCAAGTATAAAGAATCGCATACTTAAATTAATTAATAATAAATAACAATAGAGATCAATGTCAATAAAAAATAAAATTAAAAGATCTAAATCCGCGTGGTGATCGGTATTTGTCCCACGGGAGCGTTCTACTGGGACATAAAGTCTCCTATTTGTTGATCTAGGTATCAACTATCAGTGGGCCAAACTTCGTCCAAACCCGTTTGGTAGTTTTTTCGTAAAAGATTAACTAATATTTATCCATCTACTGTACTCACAAACTTTCGCATTGTTTAAATTTTAATTTGATTCAGATAACAATGATCCGTAAAGGTTCGTTACAATTGGAACTTAAACTACGCTAGTAGGGTTACAAAATACAATCACAATAGTACATTGTTACCCTAGGGGTGAAAGTAACTTATTTAGTCCCGAGACGGGGTTTGGTGCCCGAGCGAAGCGAGGGCGCTAATAGTTCGAGGGACTAAATAAGTCTTTAACCCGAGGTAAACACTGTGCTTTTCATTACGAATACAAGGAAAGTAAAAAAAAACATACAACTCGAAAAAACTAATGAAGATCGGAATTCGAATGGGGTAGATGACACACCAATCAATTGAGATACTTTTTAAGAGCTGTCAAAACGCGGTTCTCTAATAGACTTTGTATGGCAATAGCCATACAAAGTCTATTATTACAGCTACTTTCAGAGTATGAGTAATGAAAAATTTTTCATTACTCATACTCTGAAAGTAGCTCTGAAGTTGCCTGAGGAGCGGGTTGAAAGTAATACTTTTCAGCCCTAGGGAGAATCGTTTTCAACTGACAGCTGCCAAATTATTAAAAAAAAAATGGTTCATTTTTCTAATTAACCATGTTCCAACTTTCTATACAGCCACGATGTAAAATTGAAATACCATAAAGTTAAGTATTAAATAAAGAATATATATATTTGAAATATCTTTATTATAATTAAGTTTCAACTATTTCTTTAAAATAACGTAGATTTGGGAAAAATATTTACCATTTTTCGATGATGAAAATGAAAAATAGGTATTGGCTGAATAGCTGGCCGGCCACAGAAAAAAAAAGCAAAATAGGTGGGAAAGCGGCAATAGGGTAGATGACACCATAAAACAATAATTCCAAGACACCTTTCTCTAAAAAAACACTTTATTTTGGGCCTGAAAACCCGATTTATTTTCATTTAATTGCCAAATTCGATTTTTAGTTGCTTTGAAATCAATAAATAGTCGAGTCATTGAGTTGAATAAACAGTGACGTCACAGTAGGCTATTGCCATACAAAGTCTATTAGAGAACCGCGTTTTGACAGCTCTTAAAAAGTATCTCAATTGATTGGTGTGTCATCTACCCCATTCGAATTCCGATCTTCATTAGTTTTTTCGAGTTGTATGTTTTTTTTTTCCTTGTATTCGTAATGAAAAGCACAGTGTTTACCTCGGGTTAAAGACTTATTTAGTCCCTCGAACTATTAGCGCCCTCGCTTCGCTCGGGCACCAAACCCCGTCTCGGGACTAAATAAGTTACTTTCACCCCTAGGGTAACAATGTACTATTACAACATACATTTACTTTACTGTCCCCACCACAATTAAATTTTAAATTATTTAATTTATTTAAATTTTATTGCCATACCATGTTATTGGTTTGGTAGAATCAGGAAAACACTGATTCTCTTTTTTTCTGAGCAGCTTTTCTCGTATTATGGTTAAAATTATACCACGAGAACTTCGTAAAAAAAACAGCCCATGACAGTCAGGGATATAAATCTTTCCCTAGCGTTCCGTTAGTTAGGGAAAGATTTTTCGGAATCGGATCAGTAGTGACAAAGATTACTCCTTACATTCAAACTTACAAACTTTACCTCTTCATAATATTATGAAGTGTAAATAAGGATTAATAAAAGCCCAGCTTGACAGTCGGATAACCAGAAAAATCTTATCAGACAACACTATATAGTGTTGTGGTCTGAAAAGATTTGACAAAAAAAAACACATACAAGATGAGTTTTTTATTGCTTTCCAAAAAAAATGGGTATAATTGGAAATGAAGTAGAAGTAAATGGCATACTTAGTTTTTTTTTTTGCCGAAAAGAAATCAAAATTCGTCATTTTTCTTTTTTTTTTTTTCAAAATTTGCTTTTCTTTGTTCTAATATGAAAAGTTTACTTGAAATTTGTAGAGTTTTGATGATGGATCACTTTTTTTCTAAGCTGCGGAAAAATGAAAAAAAAAACTAGGTATGCCTTATGCTTCTACTTCGCTCACATACCCATTTTTTTTGGAAAGTGATAAAAAAGTTATCCGGTATTTACCCGCGCGACTTTCTTCAGACCACTCTCAGCGGACGTCAACCCTTACGTGCCTCCTAATCCTCCTCGGAACTCAAGCGTCACCAAGAGCCTCTCGAACGCCACTAAAAGTACCACGAAGTACCATGAAGTGCCATGAGATGTCGCTAGTGCCATCGGCGACGGTGGAGCATGGCCTATCTTTGTTTGAGATTCTCTTAACAAGGTTTAAAGCAAGATAAGAAGGATGCTGTGCTAAGCATATTATATTGTTAAGTAGGAGATATTTTTAAGCACGTTTTTCGATAAAAATGGGGTGTGGTTTAAGTAGTTTTATCTACACCCATGCTATAAATCCTCTATAAAAGTATCTGAAACAGTTAGCTTATGGCCAACATTAAAACAGCCAGTGTCATAATAACCATTATAACATCCAAACGGGTGTTATAATGTTGTACTGAATTTCATTATGCAACTCGTTTTAAAAAAAGAACATTGTCTAGCACGTGCAATTCACTACCACAGCGACGTAATAAAAAAAAAAAACTTATAGCTTAATTCGAATTCACGTCGTATCCCGCCATCTTTGTTCGATATTTGGATATTAGAATTGCACTAAGTACTTTGTTGTTTACAAAAATGAGTGATACAAGCTTTGTGCATTTTAATAATTGTACAATCCAAAATGTTAATAATTACATTATTACCTATACATGGTTTGTTTGTATTAAATACTCAGCAATTAAACTTTCCATGAATTGACATAGACTTCTTACATCACTGCAACACCCTATGGTTTCAGAACCTTTTATGGAGGATTCATATCATGGATGTAGATAAAGTCTTGTATGCAACTGTACATAATTAGGTATTAAAACACTCATGTGATACTATTATCACACTCGGCTTCGCCTCGTGTGATAAACCCACATTCGTGTTTTAATACCCCTCATTATACAACAGTTGCATAAATAACTATTATCTACACCCATGCTATAAAACCTCTATAAAGGTATCTGAAACAGTTAGCTTATGGCCAACATTAAAACAGCCAGTGTCATAATAACCATTATAACACCCAAACGCGTGTTATAATGTTGTACTGAATTTCATTATGCAACTCGTTTTAAAAATAGAACATCGAATGTGGTAGTAGCACGTGCGATTCACTACCACAGCGCCGTAATTAAAAAAAAAAAATATAGGTTAATTCGAATTCACGTCGTATCCCGCCATTTTTGTTCGACATTTGGATATTAGTATTGCATTATGTACTTTGTTGTTTACAAAAATGAGTGACACAAGCTTTGTGAATTTTGATAATTGAACAATCCAAAATGTAAATAATTATATTACTACCTAAACACGGTTTGTTTGTATTAAATACAAGCAATTAAACTTTCCATGAATTTACATAGACTTCTTAGAACACTGCAACACCCTATGGTTTCAGAACCTTTTATGGAGGATTCATATCATGGATGTAGATAAAGTCTTGTATGCAACTGTACATAATTAGGTATTAAAACACTCATGTGATACTATTATCACACTCGGCTTCGCCTCGTGTGATAAAGCCACATTCGTGTTTTAATACCCCTCATTATACAACAGTTGCATAAATAACTATTATCTACACCCATGCTATAACATTAAAACAGCCAGTGTCATAATAACCATTATAACACCCAAACGGGTGTTATAATGTTGTACTGAATTTCATTATGCAACTCGTTTTAAAAAAAGAACATTGTCTAGCACGTGCGATTCACTACCACAGCGCCGTAATTTAAAAAAAACTTATAGGTTAATTCGAATTCACGTCGAATCCCGCCATTTTTGTTCGATATTAGTATTGCAATAAGTACTTTGTTGTTTACAAAAATGAGTGATATAAGCTTTGTGCATTTTAATAATTGTACAATCCAAAATGTAAATAATTATATTATTACCTATACATGGTTTGTTTGTATTAAATACTCAACAATTAAACTTTCCATGAATTTACATAGACTTCTTACAACACCACAACACCTTTCAGAACCTTTTATGGAGGATTCATATCATGGATGTAGATAAAGTCTTGTATGCAACTGTCCATAATTAGGTATTAAAACACTCATGTGATACTATTATCACACTCGGCTTTGCCTCGTGTGATAAACCCACATTCGTGTTTTAATACCCCTCATTATACAACAGTTGCATAAATAACTATTAAAGTTATGTGTCTGTCCTTTCATTTACTACGATCACATTATGTAGAAAAGTTTTCATGAAACGTTTAGCTGGGAAATAATTACGAATGCTTGATTTTTTTAATTTTATTTAACATGGTGCGACTGCCTATCTGACCTCCACAAACCAGTTAGTACCGGATAATACGATACCCCTTGGTAAGACTGGTTGTCTCACTTTCGGGCCACTGACAACTTGTAACGACTGTCAAAGATCTACAAATGACAGCCGGGACCAACGACTTAACGTGCTTTCCGAGTCATGGAAAGATTTTGTTGTTTTTTTATTAGCCTTGAATGTCCCACTGTTGGGAAAAGACCTCCCCCATATCCTTCCAGGTACTCTTCTCCTGCTAATGAAATGAAATTAAATCTTTATTTTCCAGATATAAATCCACATACAACATTCGTGTTGAGTACGTCCATGGAGTTTCTTGCCCGTTCTTCTCCATAAAGATCTACGCTTTGGAATGGGCAACTACAGTACTTTTACAGTTACTTTACCTTATGAAGAGACTTTTACCTTCATAATTTTCGTTGAAATGATATTTTGATAATACAAGAGTGCCTACAATGGTTTATTTGTAATAAATGCTTTGAGTTGAGAAAACGAACGACTGTCGTAGCAAAAAGGCCTCTCATTAAAGTCAAAAAGTCCTCCAGCGAAATTCAATTACGTTAAATTCTATTGTCTCTCATATGCTCAATTCATATGTAACTCACTTGTGACTCGTCTCGCAATGAGATCTCTAATTTGTCTCCGAAAGGATTTATTATCATCGTTACGTGTCAAGTATGTTACTGGATCTTCTAATGAAAGAATAGCTCTTCGGGAATTATGAGGGCCTGGTACTTAGGGGGTCAAACATGGATTGTTTTAAGAAAATGGTCGTAGTTTTTTTAATATAAAACTAAAAAAAAAAGACTTCGGTCCAGTTGATTACCTATCGGGTACGAAACCATAAAAAAAGTTTTGTAGATGTAGAATAGGACAAAATGCTAAGCTTAAAGATTACCATAATCCGATTTTAATTTAACTTTGAACTAAACCGTAACACGCTCTGGAGTTGTTTTTCTTTTGTTTTCCATTCAGAATATATTTCAGTGTTGTTTTGTAAAACTTAAATATAACATAACATCACGCCTGTAATACCTGAAGGGTCTGGCAGAGGTGTAACCTACTAGTACAACCCACATTTCGCGAATTGTGTTTAAGTCCCACGAAAATGGGGCCGAGCGCAATTCCACACTCCATGGCTGCTACTGAGAAATTCCTGATGAAAAAAGTAAAGTAAATAAAAATAAATCGAACCCAGGAGTTCATATTATAGGGAACTGCCAATCAATCGATTTAAAACGGCGTTATTCAGATTACTTCTAAAGAAGAAACGATTCACGTTGATATTTTCCTATTATTAATTGATTGAAAAATGATTGGTATTCTTATTATTGACATTCTTATTATATTAGCCGTGTGGTATCCGGCAGAGTAGAATAGAAGCAACCCATTACAGTCACGAGTGTCGTATAAGGCGACTAATGTCTGAGGCAGAACACCTTGCGCCTCCGTAGACCAGAGAATGGGCAGCAGCGTTTTCTGTTAGTCTTTCATCACTGCGATCTCCAATCCGCCTGCCAAGCGTGGAGATTACGGCAAATTCCTCCCATCATGGGAGAGGCTTATGTCCAGCAGTGGGCGTTATGGGCTGTTGTTGTTGTTATATTATAATAACATACCAATTACATTAGATTCACTTAGTGTATTATATATTCTTTAACATTGCGCTAGTTTTAGCAAATTGTGTGAGCAACTGTAATAAAACTCGACATATCGAATATATATATCGAATGTACTACAATTCTAGCAAATATTCTTTTTTCAATTTGAATTGAATTAGTTAGTAAAATTACACCATATGTTTTTCTTTGTATTATGCTTCGTAAGCTAAATAATCTCTTAAACGTAGGGTCTACTATTGTATTTCTTGTCTGCTAACACTTATTTTTGTGAATGCTGGTTAACCTGTAATTGGCGACTGTGTAAGTCCAAGACTGTAAAACCTATGTATACCTAATGCTGTACACAGAAGCTGTTGGTGAACCTATATTACCCCAGCAATAATTTTTGCGTAAAGTTACTTAGTTTGATGTACAGAATGCTTGGTTGACGACTTCGTGAAGAGTCTGAATATACCGTGTATACCTACTAGAATGAAACCGAACCGTTTATGAGCTATAATAAATGTTTGTATGTTCAGACCCCAGTATATCAAGCCATCCGAAGCTGTCAAATTTTCCCAATCAAAATTTAACCTAATGCTTTACCGATACAGTTGAAAATCTATTAAAGAAATCTTACAGATTGTTGTGGCTTGATGTATACTAGCGTTTATACTCTTTCAAGCTGGTAATTTTGTTTACGTCAATCAGAATTTTCCATAATAACTCACCCTGAATAAATACAGTATATTTTTCTGTGAGTAAAACCTTGCACTAGATTATATTATATCATTTCTAGTTAATAATAATATACAACATAATTAAACTCGTGGTACTGTCAGCTACGAAAATTGTTAACATTTTCATATCTAACTAAAGCTTGACTCACGCTAGACCGTGTTGGTCCGAGCCGAGTCTCGGCCGTATTGTATCGTATTGTCCGTTGCTCGGCCGTCACTCGGTTGACGCTCGGTATAGTGTGATTGTGTCCATACAAAATACTAGCTGACGTCCCGCGGTTTCACCCGCGTTGTTCCCATTCCCGTGGGAGTACGGGAATAAAATATAGCCTATAGCACTCACGAATAATGTAGCTTTCTACCAGTGAAACAATTTTTAAAATTGGTTCATTACTTCCGAAGATTACCCCCTACATACAAACTTACAAACATACAAACTTACAAACAAATGTTACCTCTATATAATATTAATATTAGTATAGATTACAAACTTACAAACAAATGTTACCTCTTTATAATATTAGTATAGATACGCAGGATAAGCATTTGATAATCTACATCAAATCAAATCAAATCAAATCATTTATTACACAACATTGCATTGCATTTTCATCTTTTCTGTGGTCATGACAAAATTTTGCGTGTCAGTTGATAATACCAGCCTTTTACTGTCCCAATGCTGGGCAAAGGTCTCTTTTCAACAGAGAAGGCACGAGCATTGATCACCACGGTTGCTCAAGACGGGTTGGCGATTTCAGACTTTTAGACTAATATTATTTTTACACTAATATTATAAAGAAGAAAGATTTGTATTTTTGTGTGTGTATGTTTGTAATGAATAAACTTAAAAACTACTGCGCCGATTTCAAAAATTCTTTCACCATTAGAAAGCTATATTCACTTTGAGTAACATAGGCTATATTCTATCCCCGTACTCCCACGGGAACGGGAACTACGCGGGTGAAACCGCGTGACGTCCGCTAGTTAATTATAAGTCCAGGTTTCCTCACGATGTTTTCCTTCACCGATGTTAATGATGACCAAGATAAACTTAGAAGAAAGTACATATGAATTGAAAAAGTCACATTGGTACTTGCCCAGATTTGAACTCACAACCTCGTGTATAAGAGGCGAGGCGTTAACCTCTGGGCCATAGCAATATTCTGGTCAGTTACAACTTCTAAAAAAACTGAAACGACTCCCGTTGCTAACTGTACGCAGATATAAATATCTCTGTCTTGTGCGTCGCGTACGCAATGTGCGTCAATTTCACTAATTTATAACATATTATGTTTTTTATATAATTTCATACAAGTAATTTGTGTCTAGATATTTTATAAAATTGTCTAGTTATTATAAGAACGCGTGGCTGGCTGTCTGATTATTTCGCTTCTGCTTTAAAAACTGTATTTACCTACCTGTTAAAATTTCGAAGAGTACACGTGCACCAATAATGTACCAGTATTTCTGCAGCTATGTTTAACTCCCATGTAAGGGGTCAAGCTTATTGAAGATTTTAATATAAGCTAGCTGATGCCCGCAGTTTTGCCCACCCGCAAATTATATACTAAAACCTTCCTCTTGAATCACTCTATCTATTAAAAAAAACCGCATCAAAATCCGTTGCGTAGTTTTAAAGATCTAAGCATACATAGGGACAGACGCGACGGGCGACTTTGTTTTATAATATGTAGTGATAATGTGAAGGTGTGCCTACTGAGATACATAAGAAAAATCATCTGCCTAGCCTTTTCCCAACTATGTTGGGGTCGGCTTCCAGTCTAACTAGATGCAGCTGAATACCAGTATTTTACATCATCATCAGCCTATTAATGTTCCCATTGCTGGGACACAGACCTCCTCTATAAGAGAGGGAGTGGGCTATAATCCACCACGCGGGCCCAGTGCGGATTGGTAGATGTCACATGTCTTCGAATTTTTTGGTTCTAGGACATGCCGGTTTCCTCACGATGTTTTCCTTCACCGTTTTGAGAGCAGTGGTGATGAAATAAATTACACAAAGTAATGTGCCTGTCTGGGTTCGAACCCACGACTTACTGTTCGTAAGTCGGGGCAACCACTACTGGGCCACCACTGCTTCATTATAGTATTTTACATGTAGCGACTGAATACCTGTAGGTCTATTACGTAACTTTCTTATATCCAGTGACTATCAAGCTTCGGTCGTACACCGAACTTTGATGACAACCGAGAATGTCATAATATTGGTATTACGTATCGCACTGAGTGGATATCACTTTACGGTGACTAACAGCCCGGGTACGGTGTAACGTCTTTCACGAAAGCCACTTCAATCAGTTGTCATCAATTTGTTATTCACTATGCTTACATAATCGAAATAATATAAGTATTCATACGAAAACGTCTGTCAAAATGAGTCACGGTGACAATCAGCCACAATGACAACCAAAGACGTCATATTTGATCGCGACTGGTCATACATAATACGAAACTAACCTTTTGACAGTTAATTGATGGACACTGAGCCCAGTTACTATCATTTCGAGCTGTCAACAGAGATACGTATTAGCCCTACAGACCTCCACAACGCAGTTAGTACTAGGTAATACGATAACTTTTTGGTTGTGAGACTTTTGGGCCACTGACTACCTGTAACGACTGTCAAAGATCTACAAATGACAGCCGGCACCAACGGCTTAACGTGCTTTCCGAGGCACGGAGGAAAGTTGGTATGTAATGGGTGGTTACCTATCCACGGATCAACCTAGACGAGCGCGGTTTAACCTGAAGATTGACCCTAGCAGCTGTTGTTTTTAGCCACAAGCTCCTCGAGATAATAAACTAGAAACACTTACCCCACTGTCGACCACCTAACTGCTATAAAAGCGTGAAGTTTTGAATAGTTGTAAAACGTACCTGAAATCAAAACAGTTCATAAATTAGTTACATTTTATCTATTTATCTTAAAACTAGCGGACGTCACGCGGTTTCACCCGCGTAGTTCCCGTTCCCGTGGGAGTACGGGGATAAAATATAGCCTATGTTACTTAGGGTGAATGTAGCTTTCTAATGGTGAAAGAATCTTTGAAATCGGCGCAGTAGTTTTTGAGTTTATTCATTACAAACATACACACACACATACACAAAAATACAATTCTTCCCTCTTTATAATATTAGTGTAGAAGTGTAGATGTAGGTAGAAATTTCGATTGACTGCTGATCACGACGCGCTTTTTCTTTTTTTTTTCGGATGGGAAATCATCAAATGACTCCTCCCGCTCTGGGCAGAGCAGGAGGGAGTGTCAGACTTTTACTGACTAAAACCCATCCATGTTCTTTCATCGCCCTTTGTGTTCCGGGGCCACGGTATCTCTTTCGAACAGTCCCGCAACCCCGGCAGGCATCGGCCCTTACGGACCCCTTCCTGTTGCTGACTCTCTTTGAGGCGCGCGTGGAACACTCCTGCTTGTCGACACGGCCTGTCGTCATGAGACGGACGGACGGCGAGCTAGCCCATAGCCCACCGTCCACAGTCCCGCGCCTACGGTATCCGGGTCACGAGGTCCTGGGGTCGATTCCCAAGTCGGGCAAAGTGTTATTGTGTTTTTCAATTAGGAGTTTCTCAGTAGCAGCCACGGAGTCTCAATTAGAGCCCAGTTGATGGCAATAGGCCCGTCCCCTATAACATGGGACTTAAACATAACTGTCGAAATGTGTGTGTACTATTAGGTACATCTCTGCCTAACTCTTCGAGGATTACAGGCGTGATGGTATCATAACTAGAAGCAGAGTAGTAGTAGTTTAAGGGGCTGACAACACCTAATTTGTTGAAATTGATGTTATTTAAGCAGTTTTTTAAGAAAAACCATTTGTTCTAGCACATCAAATAAAATATATATTAATATTCATCATATTTCAAAGACCGTGGATGTACTCGATACATAATTTGACGAAATCGGCTCGATAGAAAATAATTGCAAAAATTGGTCTTAAAATCGTCAATAACGGTTCTATGTCTTTATTTTTTTGACGTATGGGTCTGCAATTAAAAACATGAAGTCAACATATTCATACCTAAACCGCTAACGAGTCATATTTCAAAAAAAATCCACACTTTTTTTTATTTCAATATTTATTCATTATTTTCGTCTAAAAACTGGCCGCCCAGTGATAGTGACGTCTCGTTTACTCCCATACAAATAGACAGTGTGCGCGATTTTGGTGTTGACAGCGCCTTAAGAGTTGTCATCATACTTATAAATCACAGTAATAGCTTGGGCATTATCAAGAATTATTACTAAATATGCATCTCAGCCATCATGGCCCATCATGGCCCATCATGGCCCATCATGGCCCATCATGGCCCATCATGGCCCATCGTGTACTCGATCGCATCTGTTTATCTCATCAGTCGCTTATATAAACTGCGAGTGACGTCACTGCCCGCTATTAATATCTGCGCGGGAGTTGATCGATACGCACTGGTTTAATTAACTGATTCACTAGAGATGGGGCGCGGGATTGTTTGAAAAGATTTTTTATAATTCAGATGGCGGACTGCATTCCGGACACCGGACATGTATGAGTCAAACTGATACACAGAACCTTTTAAAGCTAGAGGCTTTAGCACGCGTGGCGTAAACGTAACGTAAATACATCGATTTTTTAATCGAAAATACAATTATTCTATAGCATTTTAAATCAATTGTTTGCAACAAGCACAGTTGAATCAGTATCATTATAATATGAAGAAATTTTCAAAATTATCAAAATAATAAGTGAAACGAGTGTTTTTAATAGCGCGCTCGTGCTAGTATTTCTGATACATTTTGACGCCCATAAAAATATTAGTTATACGTTGTATGTTTATTGCGTACTGTGTTTACATCTCATGTGCACAAATCAATATTTATTCTTTCTTTCCTTTAGGTACCTATCCTATCCTCGATGGGAACGCAAAGTTAGTCAGAGATACCTTCACTACATAGAGAAAACCATATTTCGCCAAATACACTACCGTTACTAAAGCGTAAGTTTGCATGTATACGTATCTGTTTGTGAATTTTACACACTGGAACGGTTTTACTGATTTGGATCAAATGTACACAGTTAGACTATGACCTGGAATAACTCATAACACACTACAATCCAATTTAACGCGAGCGAAACCGTGGGTAAATGCAAGTTGAGTAATAAAGTCCCAAATAATAATCATGAGGCGAACTGAGCGAGTCATTTGTCAAATGTTTGACCGATTCTAAAAATGAGGTGGTGTGTTTACCACGTTTTTGTAAATCCGTTCTCTATTACCTTACATTCAAGAAAGTGTTCAGCTAGACGTTAAGCGGTCCATTAAATATTATCTAATTCCGCAGGTATTTCCTCAGTGTGTGTACCAAGTACCAGGGTGACATGATCAGACAGGTGGTCGGTGCGCGCTGATGTATCGCGCACATTCATTTAACATCGCCAGCGTTTGAGACTAATTAGGTTCCTTCTAATTTTAGACAGACTAGCTTTATATGTGAATTATCTTGCGTTCAAAGCTGTGAAAGAGAAGTAAAGTACCTAGTTATTTGGGAAAATGCTTATGAAAAATATCGCAATGGAAAAATCGTCTAATAACATTTTTTTCAGACTCGGGCATCGACTTCAAGACTCCACGTTTAACAGTCGCGCTTGCGGCCACTATACCAACGGGGCAGTCTATCCATCCAACAATGTGCCTTGTGCCTACAGGGATGATGACGGACAAAAAAAAATATATTCTGTTTAGTCCGTCCGTTAGATTATCGAAAAATATTGGTTACGAGTATTTGTTTTATCACATTAAAAATAATTGACGAAGACAAAACGTGTCAAAGATCATGAGTGGGGGCTTGTGACGTCACGTTTAAGTAAAAAATGATCTTAAATGTGACGTCACACGAGTTTTCGACGCACTGCATCGTCTTCATTTTTTGTTTACGTGAATAAAGAAAAAAAATGTGTCCAATACTTTTTGGAAATCTATCTGACGAACTCGGGATCTGAGATTTTTTTTGTCATCTATCGTATTACATGATTCTGTATTTTCACCATGTAAACCTTAACAACAACGCTACTTAACGGTTCAATAATAAAAATAATTTAAAAAACCCGACTGCGTAAAAAGTAACTAATAATTTTTTATTTTATTTTTCACTTTTTAGTTACTTAGATATACCATTTAAAAGTCCTCATGATGAGCCCTTTATCAAGCCGTTCAGGCTGCAGAGCGTGCCAAACATTTGAATTTGCCGCTAAAAATCCGCCATTTTGTTTTTTTTTTTTAATTTTGGTATACCCAGTGTCACTCTCACAGTAAATACGAATGTAACGACACCTCTCAAGCTAAAATCCATCGAGCCGTTCAGGCTGCAGAGCGTGCCAAACATTTGAATTTGCCGCTAAAAATCCGCCATTTTTTTTTTTTTTTTTTAATTTTGATATACCCAGTGTCACTCTCACAGTAAATACGAATCTAACGACACCTCTCAAGCTAAAATCCATCGAGCCGTTCAGGCCACAGAGCGTGACAAACAATTATACATACATATTATACTCTCGGAAAACATAACCCGCCTTTTGGCGCAGTCACACGTCATCATAATTACTGAGTCTTGAGTACTGGGTTCAATCCACAAGTTCTGAACTTTCCTAGAATTTCACAATTGATAACAGACTTTAAGCTTGCATAAGATGCGGAGGAGAATGAATGTATAGATGGGTATATATGAGTAGAGGAAGACCAAAGACACGATGGATGGACTGTGTGAAGGATGATATGGTAAGAGAGGTGTCTGATGAGATAACGAGTGATAGAGAAGTGTGGGAGAAGACTAGTAGAATAGAACCAACCCATTACAGTCACGGGTGTCGTATAAGGCGACTAATGTCTGAGGCAGAACACCTTGAACCTCCGTAGACCAGAGAATGGGCAGCAGCGTTTTCTGTTAGTCTTTCATCACTGCGATCTCCAATCCGCCTGCCAAGCGTGGAGATTACGGCAAACTCCTCCCATCATGGGAGCGGCTTATGTCCAGCAGTGGACGTTATGGGCTGTTGTAGTGTAGTGTAGTAGTTGTGGGAGAGGACATGCTGCGAGGACCACTAATGAATTGAGATAAGGGCGAGACTATGATGTTGAAGCTTGCACCGTCGTACATGGGACTTAAACGTAACTGGCGATATTTGCGTGTATTAAACACCTCTACAAGACCTTTGGGTAATACAATCGAGACGATATAATATAATAATAATAATAAATAGCCTTTATTTGCCTTAACAATTATTACATCAATACAATACAATAAATTCATTTTAAAATGAACAATACCTTTAACATTACATCTTACACAATATACATTCCAGCTAAAAAAGTTTTTAAGATTATTTAACATTCGTACATTTCATTTAAATAACATTTTTAATATTTTAACATTTAATTTAATTTAGTATTTCATTAGGTATATAATTATTATTAGGTATTTAATTTAACATTGCATCGGACATATTCACATTTAATTGTTACAATCATTTTATTTTTTTATTTTTTAGCCCCGTTTGGGTATAGGCCTCCTCCAACTTTTTCCACGAGTTTCTCTCCTTCGCTTGCTTTGTCCAGTCCTTTCCGGCAACTTGTTTTATTTCATCTGCCCAGCGTTTTCTCGGGCGGCCTCTGGCCCTCTTGCCGCTTGGGCCTTGCCATTGTGTTACCAATTGTGTCCATCTCCCGAGATGATATACTATGATGTTACTATATCCCACGTTCTCACGACACATTCGCGACATCTCAGTGTGTGCGCATATTGATGTCGCTAATAATACGCGACCTCCACGGTCCGATCGACTAATTAACGTTATAATGTCGCATCACAGTTACGAGCGCGCAGATTTAATGCGTATGTACTAGATCTGTAGGTTTATGAACTGAAAAATTAGTAAATTTAATTTTACATCCACCCGCATTCTTCAGTCAACCCGCGATCTAGGCGCTTGCAACAGCAGTGTCGAAATATCGGGAGCTCAAAACAATTAACAATCACGGAAGTTATCCCGTAAGTGACAATATAAGTTTGGTGACGTCACAACTGTGACGTCACCAAACTTATATTGTTATGGCCATTCAAAATCTATGAGAGAACCGCGTTTTAACAGCTCTTAAAAAGAATCTCAATTGATTGGTGTGTCATCTACCCCATTTTAGGACATTGGACAGCAGGTTGATGCAAGAAAGTACTTTTCATCAGTCATGGTTACCTATAACAGACAGCTCTCTACTAAAGTCAATGACGATTTTAGATTTTAAAACTCGGAGTGTTTTCAATCTGATTCAGAATAGAAACATTATAAAATTAACTCGCTATGACGGCGGCGCTCTTTGATCGTAATTTAGAAAGATAATAAACAAAATTATTCGCTTGTCCAAGACAAATAAACTTTAACTCTCAATGACAAGTAAACATTATCCCACAGATTATAAAAAAATATTTTCCTTTCATCCTATATCTTGTGTCGTCATTCTTTGCCCAGCCTTCTTCGTTTGTTGGGGACAGTTTCCAGTCTAACCGGATGCAGCTGAATACTAGTATTTTACATGAAGCGACTATTGTCTATGGGCGTAGCGCAAACGCGTGGTGTAATGTAACGTGCATTATGAATACTCGTTTCGCACAATCATATTTATTTTTGACAGAAAGGGTGTAAAACAACTCTTAACGAAACCAAAAGGCACTTGTTTTCCCCATCATTGAGGTCCATTTTCGGTTCTAGACCATACCTGGGAACCTTCTAGTTACGGAGATATTGCGGGTCAAAATTCAAACTTTTTCACAAGTTTTTTTCTAGATATGTACTCGTTTCTAATGTAAGAACTTTACTTTAAACACCTCCACGACCCCCACACTATTTAATCGATCCACCAGCACAATGTTTTGAGTGGCGTTCGTTACATAGAGTTCTTGATTTTTCAACCCAAAAAAAAGTCAGTTCTCAGCAATAATTTTTGCGTAGGGTTATGTACAGAATACTTGGTTAACGGCTCCGTGAAGAGTATGTTTCACCCTGTATCTACGATCGAGTATCCCCACTTCCCCTTCAGTCTTCAATTAACCGTCACACGTGTCCAACAAAAACTCGCGATCACTATATAACGCCCTAACTTTTTCCGTCTGCGTTTACAAAAAGTATGAAAACACCCACGATATGATTGTTTACAGTCGATGCTCGCATGGCTGCGTCTAGTTCAGTCGCGTGGAACTCTAGATAATGTTCTAGTGTATGAACGACATGGGCACGTGATGACTTGCAAAAATCATGGCAAACTTGACTCTTTTTGGGAGTCTTTCAGTTTGATTCTTTGGAATAACTTATCATCATCTGCCTATTTCCCAAGTTTATTGGGGTCGGCTTCCAGTCTAACCGGATGCAGCTGAATACCAGTATTTTACGTGGAGCGACTGCCTATCTGACCTCCACAACCCAGTTAGTACTGGGTAATACGATACCCCTTGGTAAGACTGGTTGTCAGACTTTTTTTGGGCCACTGACTATCTAACGACTGTCAAAGATCACAAATGACGGCCGGGACCAACTGCTTAACGTGCTTTCCGAGGCACGGAGGAAACTCGGTATGTAATGGGTGGTCACCCATCCACAGACCAACCTAGGCAAGCACGGCTTAACCTAAAGATCGACCCGAGCGGCTGTTATTATTTAGCCACGAGCTCCTTCCCTTTGGAATAACTTATTTGAGTCTAAAATCGTGATGGACTTGCAAGCCCGCCACACTATTCCCAAACCACTGTAACTCCTGAAAGCCAGAATCAAGAGTGACGACCACCAGAAAAGCGCCGAGACAACGAAGCTCGACGAAGTCCCAGAGGATCAATTTAACTGTCTTGGATCCCGCAACTAAATTAATCAGAAAAGTATAGCGGAGGAGTAGGAAAATACCGTAATTTCCACTTCCCTCATGATGGACTGCCAGCCTAGTCCTAGGCCAGTCCCACCAGAGGTAAACGTTATAGTGGGATTATTTTGACGACCCGAATGGCGCAGCGGTGGTGAGGCTGCCTTACGTTCTTAGGGTCCCGGGTTCGAATCCCGGTAGGAGCAAATGTTTGTGTGATGAGCATGGACATTTGTTTCCGAGTCATGGATGTTTATATGTATATTAAGTATGTATTTACAAACAAAAAGTATCTATGTAGTATATCAACAATCTGGTGTCCACGACACAAGCATCGTTGCTTAGTGTGGCACTAGGTGGCGCTGTGTGTAATGTCCAGCTATATTTATTTATTATTTATTTATTCTGTATACGTAATTAATATTAACCCTGATTTGTTTGACTGACTCGTTGGTCCTGGGCTCCTGGGTTCGATTCCCAAGTCGGGCAAAGTGTTATTGGGTTTTTCCATCATCAATCTCTCAGTAGCAGCCACAGAGTCTGGATTTGCGCCCCGTTGATGGCGATAGGCTCATCACCTATTACATGGGACTTACAAATATAACTGGTGAAATCTGGGTGTATTATTAGATAGATAGGTAAACTATTTATTTGCTGCACACAAAACACATAGCACAACACACAGAAGTACAATTTACATGATTATAAAAACAAGGTGCCAATTATACAAAAAGAAAAACATCGAAATAAGTATGGTAACAGTATTAAAATAACAAGTATACAAGGTGTGGTGTGCGTCTAGAGGTAGCACCAAATGGGAGTCCAGCTCAGCTGTCAGGCATGCACCTGACGCTGATATTCTGCTGGATCCCTGCAGTGACACACGGACGTCGAGCAGACGAGATAAATTATTGGTTTTGAGACAAGTGTTACTTATGCGCGGAGTGAAATTACGTAAGTACACCCTCAACTTAAATTAAGCGTTTTACACAAAGTTTTCGTTACGCTATTATTAGCTACACCTCTGCGTTACCCTTCGGGTATTATAGGCGTGAAGTTATCTTTCATCGCTAAATAGCAATACCAATTGAATCCCAATCATAACGTAGCCGAAACATGTGAATTGATGTCAAGGGTATAAGATATCATAGCTCCGTTGCCCTGGCACTCAATCGGAGCTATAAATCAACAGAATATAACCGTGTTTATAAAATATTACGAAAGAAATATGATCGCGCGGCGCCGCGGAGGAGACGGTACCTAAAATGTGCTAAATATTTATGTGTTTATATGCAGGCACTTGTGCGGGTCACCAGTAAACTTGCTCTATACTCGGTTACTTGTACTCCCCATAATTGAGATTATGTTTTGTTTTAGACCAGTGTTTCCCAATTAGTGGTACGCGTACCCCCAGGGGTACGTGAAGTTGCATCAAGGGGTACGCGCGGTTCAGTAAACACCAGAACAATTTCAGACAAAGACAAACGTGCACATTTGTCACATTAGCGTCTTCGCCGATACATCATATTATTCTGATTTTCACTATCATACTGTAATTTAAAGATAATAAATGTTATTTAAACTGACTTTTTTTTTTATTTATAACTAGCGGACGTCCCGCGGTTTCACCCGCATAGTTCCCGTTCCCGTGGGAGTACGGGAATAAAATATAGCCTATGTTACTCAGGGTGAATGTAGCTTTCTAATGGTGAAAGAATTTTTGAAATCGGTTCATCACTTCCGGTGATTACCCCCTATATACAAACTTACAAACAAATGTTACCTCTTTATAATATTAGTACAGATTGGTACAATAAGGGGTACGCAGGTTTGCGGTCTTTTTTGAAGTGGTACGCAGCAAAAACTAATTGGCAACCACTGTTTAAGACCAGGAAATATTGGGGGTCAAAGTTCCAACTTTTCGCAATGTTTTCAATTACCCGTCCCTCCACCACCTATTACAACACATTAAACAAATTTAAAGGTAGCTGGTAACCTATTTCCACCCTGAAACCACAAAACATTCCCAACCGCATTGTACAAAATAATATATTACTACTAAATTATCGCCCGGCGGCCATATTGGCAAAATTCAATAGAACCGAGCCGATCCCCGTAGGCACTCAAATAACTCAGTGACAAACACATATACCTTCATCCCCTCTCCTATAGGGGGTAGGCCATAATTCAGGTAATTCACTTCAACGATGTAAAGTAAAAAGTAATAAATTGTCACCCTTTGTGCTGGTGGCGCCATCTCGTTGTGGGTTGTAAAGTTAGGAGATTGGATGTGAATCTTTTTGCTCGACTGCGAGATGAAAGAGGGTGCTGTGTTTGATTAGAAGGAGGTGTCTTTATGGTGATAGTATTGCCTTTACTGTTTTTAGTAAGGCGTTTCTGAACTTGGAGACGAAATTGAAAAGTTTGGTGTTCCTGTAATTTCTCAGGCACTTTTACACAGCAATGCTCTTCCTCCGTGTAAATACATAGGTAATGGACGGGGGTAGTGACATTACAGGTACACAATACATGGTAGTTCAACTTAGTCCAAAATTGGAAATACAACGGCAAAACCATAGATTTTGCAGCATATTGTTAGATCACTTTTATTCTAAACGTAATCGTCTCACAAGTAATAGTTTTAATTCGTTTATAAAGTCCACAATTCGTTAAGCTTATTTATTTAAATTCACTAATTCGACACCTCACAGCAATCCTTATCGCTCAGGAATGTCAAGTCCTCGCGGCGCTCGCACTGGACCAGTCGATGGCCCGACTCCGATTCGATTAAGGACCATATGTTTAAAGCGACAAGGTTGATTTTTGATTTACCAGGATTTAGAATGAAATACACGTGTGCCCTTTCCAAAGATTTATTCCAAACTGAACTTGCTAGGTGGGTGTTGCCACCTTGCAGAAATCTTTTTCACTAGCATGAAGCTGAAATGTCACTAGATTCAGGGATATTTTTTACTAAAAAAATCACTAGAATTCACTAAATAAAATTATAAGGTAAATCAAAAAAATAATATTTTAATTGTGAATACAATGAATGAATATAACATGATAAAACTAAAAATCAACTTCAAGACTTGAACTCTTCTTGAGTTTCCCATTCTTTCCGATATTTTTGAGAATATTTACCCTTTTTTTTAGTCGGGAAATCCCCAAGCATAACCAATTAACCAGAAAAAATACGTCTAACACTACGTTCTGAAATAAGTAATTCTCATAGTACAATTTTATTTTTAGGGTTCCGTACCCAAAGAGTAAAAACGGAACCCTATTACTAAGACTTCGCTGTCTGTCCGTCTGTCCGTCGGTCCGTCTGTCCGTCTGTCCGTCTGTCCGTCTGTCTGTCACCAGGCTGTATCTCATGAACCGTGACAGCTAGACAGTTGAAATTTTCACAGATGATGTATTTCTGTTGCCGCTATAACAACAAATACTAAAAACATAATAAAATTAATATTTAAGGGGGGCTCCCATACAACAAACGTGTTTTTTTTATAATAATTGGTACGGAACCCTTCGTGCGCGAGTCCGACTCGCACTTGGCCGGTTTTTATTTTTATACAGAAGTGTATATTTTACTATAACCCGGATCCAAAACACAACATTCGATAAATATCACTAAAAATCATCAAAGATTTTTTCAGTGACATTTTTTTTTCAAAATATCACTGTCCAATTCCAAAAATCACTAAATCTAGTGACAAAATCACTAAACTGGCAACGCTGTGGGACCGTATGATGTTTGACTTTTGACCCACATAGCTATAGTTAGGCGCACATGATGCACCGAGAACATTCATTCGTAAGTTTAAACAATAACCAAAATAACATCAATACTACTATAAACAAAATATAATCGTGTATAAAATACTCAAATGTCCACAAATTCATTACAGTAAATCATATTTATTATTCGTTTTTCCCAATTGACAATAGCATTCTAACAATATGTGTTTTTGATGTGGCGAAATCCCGGGTAGAAGCTAGTCCACTAAAAACAAAACCGCACTTCATATTTCTCCTCCGAACCAGTCCATTTACTGCGACATTTCTCAAAAACTACTAAACAAACTGCGACCATCCATCTTGTGAGCTATTCCGTGAATATACCGCTCTATTGTCTCTGCCCGGTCCCCGACCGGTATTGGGATGATGAATGGGGGAGTAGCAATGCAGGGTATTTGGTTCGTTGCAGTAACTGCAGGGTGGTACCTTTTTGGAGACTTCGGAATTGATCGAGTATATTCGGAAATAAATTGACATATGGACCGGGGAACTATAGACACATTGCAAAAAGATGGAAGGTTTAAAATCGTAAAAACTACGCTCGCGGGGTCAAGACTGCGAAGGAGCGGGGACCGGTGATAAGCGGTTAATAGCAGGTAAGTGACACAAAAATGTGATATAAAATATCCCACTTTTACTTTGTAACTGGACTTGCAACGGTGTTCAAGAAGCATTTCATTTCCGTGACATTGTAAGTAATTAAATTGTATTTAAGCGTCATAACACCGCGTCCGGAGAAGTACTGCAGGTCGCACACCAGTAGCAATAAAGCCAGTTTATGCTGACCTCTTATTTTTATCAAAAATCCGCACTACGTTAGCTTAAAGTCAAAGTGTCAGTCTCGATACCGATATGAGGTCGACTGTACAACCATGAGTGGTACTGCTGGTGACATTGTTTAAACTACGCAAAGAAATGATCACGAATCTCTCAATCTCAGAATATGTACACAAATGATCTACTTTAGCACATACCGGATGACTTTTTATCACTTTCCAAAAAAATGGGTACATAGTAGGTGAACGGAGTAGAAGCATATGGCATACCTAGTTTTTTTTCTTTTTTCCACAGCTTAGAAAACAATTGATCCATCATCAAAAAACGCTACAAATTTCAAGTAAATGTTTAATAATAGAACAAAGAAAGACCAATTAAAAAAAAATATTTATCGAATTTCAAATGTTATTTCGTTTTTTTTTTCGAAAGAAAAATACTAAGCCATTTGCTTTTACTCCGTTCACTAATTATACCCATTTTTTTAAAGTGATAAGAAGTCACCTGTATGTATTTAGATGTATAATTATGTTGATGATAAATAGATTCAATAACGATATACAGGTCGTAAAACTGTAAACGGACTACAAAACGGACATTCTGTATATCGGTTTTAAGTCTATCTGATCTTTCCATTCCTGAATACAGTTGATGGTTATTCCGTAATCACCTTTCAGATCGTTTTCTACACTTCAAAAGTGACAGAGACAATTGAGTAGCATGTGAGTATTCACCCGACAGACAAATAGGTATTCCGAATTGAAGATTGTTACATTTTTTAATTAAACGGTGTCTGTCTTCAACGACAGACTTCAGTGAACGGTGTCGACGACCTCTAGTTGTGAACTTGATATATTGACCTTTTAATTCTTTAGTTAAGGTGTTTTCTGAACATTGCAGGTCGTTTGACAGATAAAATGGCGAAGAAATGTAATTTTCAATACACTTCCTCGAAAACTGGTCCTTAACGCACTACGATTAGGTACAACATGCAATGTATTTCACACGTGTGCGATTTTTCCACTAGAATAGAATGAAAATTGCCACAGATAACTATACCTATACTTAGTCCAAATTGGTTCAATGCCTATAGTCTGAGGTGAATGTTTTTTTTTTAATTTTTGCAAAGCACTACGCGTCTTTACGGCATAAATATTTTTTGAATATTCAAATTGTGTTTATAAATAGAATATCATAGATAAACATGATTATTTAAAACTAATAGTTACTTTTGTACACAAATTAACATTTATTTGTGTTCTAAATTCAAAAATATAAAATAAATCTATTTTTTATATTAGGCTGTTTAACGGCTTCATAGCATTGCCTCTCTTTCAACTTGGCGAGACCAAAGCGCGAAAAAAAAATTAAATTTCATAGTTCGTGACAAAAATATTATTCGTTATTTTATTTTATTTCTTCAAAAGTGTATTGAAAAACGTCGTTTGATACACGTGGACATTTGTTATTGCAGTTCTCGGCCCAAAAACACCCTCGCCTGCGGCTCGGGTGTTATAATTCCGCCTCGAATGCAATAACAAACTTTCTCCACTTGTATCAAAATGTACTATACTTTTTTCTTTTGAATTAGTGAATAATTTATACTTTTTAGGTTTATCTCTAACTAGCGGACGTCACGCGGTTTCACCCGCGTAGTTCCCGTTCCCATGGGGATAAAATATAGCCTATGTTACTCAGGGTGAATGTAGCTTTCTAATGGTGAAAGATTTTTTGAAATCGGTTCATTACTTCCGGAGATTACCCCCTACATACAAACTTACAAACAAATGTTACCTCTTTATAATATTTATAACACATTTGCTCGTAAAGGGTCTCTTATTTCACCCATTTCAATATCGTAATGTATCTCATTACGTACTTGTGCAGTAATGTAAATGCTCCGTCTAAAACGAACGGTACTTTTTTAAATCTTAGCAAAGAGTTTTTATGTCAGAAAAGTGGTCAATATTTTATGAATAAAATTAACTGTGGGAGATGAAATATAATAAATAAACATTTAATTCTTTAATTTAATTAATTTTGACAATAAATTACAACCATTTATCTGTAACAAAAACACAAAAATATTAATTTACTTTATTAGTAATACTGGCTGTTTGTGTCTTTGCCTTAAAAAAAATGCGCTGATGCGCGGGCATCACTAATTTGTGAACAAGTAAAAGATTTATTCGTTTAAAAAAGTCCGAGTTTTATTTATTTCCTCGCAAATATGTTATAAAACGTCGTATGACATACGTGCGCTTTGATAATTACAGCCTCTGCTTTATTATAGCCCTCGCCTACGGCTCGGGCTAGCAATATCGCCTCTGCTGTAATTTTCAACTTACCGCACTTATATCATAATGTACTATTGTATAGATATAGATTTGCGAGGACTAAACGTTAAATAACATAACACTTCGATTGTTATCCACCGAGGGTTCGGCAGGTGGGTAATTAAGATGCCTCGTTTGGTTCTATTGGTAAATACCAGCCACCACCATCAAAAAATTGCAAATCTATTTAGTCCGTCAGTTAGAGTATTGGAAAATAATGGACACGTATTTATGTTTTTGTAAATCAATGAATATTGACAAAGATAAAACACATCAAAACTCGAGAGCCTCGTGACGTCACAACGCACTAAAAATTACAACACGGCGTGACGTATTGAGAATTTTAAAAGCGTCGTATCTTCGTTAATTTTGGTTTACGTAACAAAAGAAAAAATACGTCTCAAATATTTTTTGCTAATCTAACTGACGGACTAATTAGATTTTTTCAGGACACAAGCATATTGTTGCTACAATTTTAAAGGGACTTTATTTACACTTGGTTCTGTGTTAGTATTAACCTTAGCTGCCATTATTTTATGCATGAAAGACAACCATTTTTCTTTAGTTTTTAGGGTTCCGTACCCAAAGGGTAAAAACGGAACCCTATTACTAAGACTTCGCTGTCTGTCCGTCTGTCTGTCCGTCTGTCCGTCTGTCTGTCACCAGGCTGTATCTCATGAACCGTGACAGCTAGACTGTTGAAATTTTCACAGATGATGTATTTCTGTTGCCGCTATAACAACAAATACTAAAAACAGAATAAAATTAATATTTAAGGGGGGCTCCCATACAACAAACGTGATTTTTTTGCCGTTTTGTCTAATGTACAGATAATGGTACGAAACCCTTCGTGCGCGAGTCCGACTCGCACTTGGCCGGTTTTTCAAACTTCATGTATCTTTACAAACCAGAAAATTAAAACTATCAAACGTCATTTTATGCCTTCATTTCTTTGTCTAATAACACACTGAATGCCCCCTCTAGCCCATACGTAACCCCAAACAGTTATATCTAATGAATGAATACCCCACCATTGTGTTCACACCCTGTATAGGATAGCGGCCGCTTCGAACACCCTGTATTGTAGTCAAACTCAATAATTTTAATGGTTTTAGTAGTCTGTGATTTATGGAGCAGAAATATTTCCTAATTGTTTGTGGAATTATTATATTATGGGTCGTTTTAGGAGACAAAAGTGGTTGGTAATACTGGAATGTATTATCTATGCTATATTTTATACTGCCTCGTCGGTCTTGTGGTCGCAAGCACGACTTCTGAGCATGAGGTTCTGGGTTCGATTCCCAGGTCGGACAAAGTGACATCTGGGGGCAAGGGAGCGCCCCCACCAAGACGAGCCAAGCGAAGCATAAAGGCACTACCTACCTTTTCTCGAAGCGCTTCGTCGTAGTGAAAACTTCTTTAGACGCGTTGAGCACTTTTTGGGTGAAGGAAAAACATTGAACTCATCGTCACGTAACGTAACGTGCGGTCATGCTTCGTAGCCGTTCGTAGCACTCGTAGCATCCGCTACGGCGTAGCACCACATAGGCATGAGCGGGCCATAACCAGTGCTACGACTGGGGCGGGGCCTGTGTACTTTTTGTTTTCACTTCTATCGGCAGTCCCCAAAGACTGTTCCGATTTTTTTTTTATCAATTATAACTTGCGTTTGGAATTTACCAGATAAACAAAATTCTCGGGATATGTTGTCAATAGCGGACTTATTAAACATATAACAGTTTTAATTGAATATCATTGCATTGCATAGCTGCCGTTTCTTTTCTACAAGAACTATTGTATAACAGAAAAGTAATAAACAGTGGATAAATTTTTCACTTACGCCCATGTGAATGTAGCGAAATGGTCAAGCCACATATTTTGACTAACGTGTAGAGTTTGTGAAAATTGTAGAAGGAATTTCTCAAATTATCGTTCCCAAATGAATTAAATAACAAAAACCATTTTGTCGTTTACGTCCTTTAAGTTATAAGCTAGCAATCCTCGCCCCGCTCAGACAGACGCCCAGTCCCCCGCTCAGTCCCGAAGCGCGCGTGCCCGGTTTTAGAACGATGCGTCGCCCTCACACGCTGTAATAATTGTAAATCCTTAATTGGCTGTAGGATTAGTTAAAACAGTTTAGGTTAAGATTGTAAAGAGCTGTGGATTTTGTAGTAAATAATTATCGTATTTCTACGTTTGATTGTCCATTGGTAAAAATTGAAATCCCTTGCCATGTCGTCCCGGTCTACGTTCAGCTTTACTATTTTAATGGATCCATCAGCACAGTCTTTAAGTGCATAACATTCAGTTTTACCGTAATACGTGACGTTTCCCCCCTAAAAGTCGTTTCCCAGCCAACATTTTTCACGTAGAGTTACTTATTTTGATGTTCAGAATGCTTGTTGACTTCGCGTTCGTTCACACCTTGTAATGTGGATGTACATCACATGAGTAGGTACCTATAAATTAACCATATAGATGAGGCTAAGTAGGAGTGTGTGTAAATCCAATTAAAAATCTCATTAAAATGTTGTAATGAACAAGTGATAGTAGCGTCGTAAAATTTTTATGAATTTGCACTCGCGTAGTCTGATTACACAATGTGAGTGTTAAGAATGAACAGCAAAATGAAAGAATTATGTGATGTTTCTAATATTTCCGCCATCTATCACCTGCGTAGCATTTTAGCTTCCAGCCTAACCGGATGCAGCTGAATACCATTATTTTACATGGAGCGACTGCCTATCTGACCTCCACAACCCAGTTAGTACCAGGTAATACGATACCCCTTGGTAAGACTGGTTCTCAGAATTTCGGGCCACTTATTACCATTGACATACTGTCTATTAGGTACGTAGTCACGAGCACCAATATGTAAACACTTAACAACTTTTAAAAGCGTTTTTCACCTACTATTCTGATTGAAATATCATGATGTTACGAACATAGTATTCTGGGACTCATATTTTTTAATTCTCCAAGTTACAATCGTTATTTCTCGCGAAAATTGCGTTCAAATTATGGAAAGTGTATACATATTGGTGCTCGTGACTGTATTTTCGCAATTGCATGGCTTCCGAAATACTGTGTTCGTGATAACATAAAACATTAATTAATACAGTGGGAGAAAACTGCTTGTGATATTGCTAAGTGCGTGCATTTCCAATGAAATTTACAGTGAACATCAATGATGCTGACAGCTACAATTCACCAGATATGTTTAAGGGTGCTTACATAAAGAAGCAGGTTTCCGGCACGGGCGAGTCGGTACCGATCGGTGCAGGGTTCACTTGCATATAGTTTAAGCCTGCTTCTTTATAAGCGAGCGCATAAGATAACATAGAAATGAATACCTGCACCGATCGGTACCGACTCGCCTGTACCGGTAACCTGCTTCTATAAGTAAGCACCCTTAGTCCCCGAGCCCACCTGTCATTTTCAGTAACAAACGGCCATTCTTTACACAAACACACAGGCTGAGTGCCACAACTTGCTAGGTGATAAAACTTAAGCCTAGAACTTCCAATATTTGGAACCTAGTGCTTTCACATAAGACCTGGCAGTCCGCCAGCAAGCGACGTCGTAAATTACACTTTACGAGGGCCGCCAGTTCGACTCCCGGACGAGGCATACTTGTCGTTTGAGTTATTTTATTAATTTCTTGGGGAGTAAATTAAGTAGAGTTTATTAAGCTTTGTTTAAGATGTTTTGATGGGTGGGACGTGGTGCAGGTGGCAAGGAAGTATGAGTTAATAAACCATGGAGTTTCTTCCCGGTTCTTTTCCATAGGAAATAACCAAAGTATACCTTTTCTCAACGTTTTATAAGTTCCCATGTAGAACTAGGTATGTGAAATCAAATATTATGATTTGATTTGAGTTAATGATAGTGGCGAATCGTTGCATTTGTAAAAGCCTACGCTTATAAAGCAATGATTGTATGGAGGTCGCCCATCCACTGACCAACCTAGGCAAGTGTGGCTTAACCTGAAGATCAACCCGAGCGGCTGGTTTATTTAGCCACAAGATTATCACTATAATACTGTGCTAATATATTATTATGTATGTGTCTAGTAATACTTTCCCGGACGAACTTCTTAACAAAGAGCTTAACTTTTGCCGACATTTGCTCATTTATAATATCTAGTAATTTATATCTTAGCCTAATTTCCACCTAGAGCCTCGGAGAGGTCACAGAAATAGGCTAGCCTATTTCGACCCGACCTATGTGTTGTTTATAAACTATTGATCTCAACTAAATGCCGCAAGTTATTCATAGTCAGCGAGGGTACAGCTCAGTTTGAGAGTTGAGTTGCAGACTTGAAGTTGTGATAGAATTGAAGGAGTTTGTTGTATGTGGCCGTGTGGTATCCGGCAGAGTAGAATAGAACCACCCCATTACACTCACGGGTGTCGTATAAGGCGACTAATGTCAGAGGCAGAACACCTTGCGCCTCCGTAGACCTGAGAATGGGCAGCAGCGTTTTCTGTTAGTCTTTCATCACTGCGATCTCCAATCCGCCTGCCATGCGTGGAGATTACAGCATATTCCTCCCATCATGGGAGAGGCTTATGTCCAGCAGTGGACGTTATGCGCTGCTTGTTGTTGTTGTATGTGTAGTTGTACCTATCTTATCTTACTTACTATTAATATTATAAATGCGAAAGTAAGTTTGTTCGTTGTTACCTTTTAACGCCTAAACCACTAATACGATCATACTGAAATTTTGGATATACGTTGTCAGATGTACAGAAACGGACATAGGGTACCTTTCATCACGAAAAAAGTACTATTCCCGAGGAAAACAACAATAACGTTCTTATGATAATAGATGGCGCCACGTGTCTTTCGAATCATGATTGAATGGGGAGACACACTGTGGAACTAATGGCGCTAGCATAGCTGATTCCCATCATCGTGATTGGTTGAAAATGTGGTAATGTCATTTTATATTTCAAAATAGCTTAACCTCATTGGTCAGATTGAGACCAGCTATGGTGGCGCCATCTTAGATTATCTTTGCCTGTGTCTCCCGATTATATTATTATATAAAGCAGAGTACAACCCGAATCTATTCATCATCATCATCATTTCAGCCGAAACACGTCCACTGCTGGACATAGGCCTCCCCCAAAAGGGGAGTTTTGCATAATCGCCACGCTTGGCAGGCGGGTTGTCGATCGCAGTACGGTTGTTACAAAAGCATTGAGAACGCTGCTGCCCATTCTCTGGTAAGTCCCTTAGTCGCCTCTTACGACACCGACACCATACAGACAATCCGACCCGAATCTATTGTTAAATTCTAAATAAACGCGAGCGAAGCCAAGGGCAAGAGCTAGTGATGTTATTTATCCAGGGTGGAAGGAACATCGACGTACAAACGATGACCATAATATGTTCAGTATATCATTCTGAACGTAGGCATTTTTCATCGGTAATTAAATAACAAAACAGTTGTTTCCTACGAAACTGCAAGGTCAGAATGTATGGAACAGCTGTTTTTTATGCTATGTGTCTGTTAGGGTCGGCGTACATTTCGGTCCTTCGAGCCGGATACGTGATGATTTATGTAGTGACTGAATTTGTAAGTTTAACTGCCTTGAAAGTAGAAGTAAATCGCTTCGCGAAGAGGCTTATCTGGAAAAATATTAATAGTAAAAGTTTTTAACACAGGCATAACCAGAGTACTCTACTAATAAAAACCAGAATAGCCCACTTTTAACACTGGTACCTATTGTTAGGGTTCCGTACCCAAAGGGTAAAAACGGAACCCTATTACTAAGACTTCGCTGTCTGTCCGTCTGTCCGTCTGTCTGTCACCAGGCTGTATCTCATGAACCGTGACAGCTAGACAGTTGAAATTTTCACAGATGATGTATTTCTGTTGCCGCTATAACAACAAATACTAAATATAGTCAATGGTATGGAACCCTTCGTGTGCGAGTCCGACTCGCACGTGGCCGGTTTTATAACAATTAAAAGCCTACACAGAGCCGCAGTGGTAGAAAAGCCGCAATCAATGGCATCTACATCTCTATTGATACTCAACGGTGATCGCTCCACATCTGTATTGATACTCAGACTGTACATCAAGAAGTAGGCCGCTTTGTTCGATATCTATGTAGGTCCGATAGAATAGAAAATTATAGAAATTATAATTATTAAAATTGAAAACAACGCCATCTAGTGCCAGACCCCAAACAACTTAAACCAATTGTAATCAGAATCGCTATCAGACTTTTAACAAGTTGTAAGTAAGAAGTTAGAATACAAATGATTTTGTTCCAAGTCCCTTGTGAGGAGCTTACTGCTCAATTGATTTGATTATTCTGAGATGAACTGTAATCTTTATTAAATCTCTGTTGATCGGAGTTGGGGAAAAAACAATTTGTTTTCGATTTTTTTTTATTTAGTTAGAACACGATTTTTTTGGATTATTCTATTGGTAAGCTATTTGCTGTTGCCTTCAAATGTTTTGTGTCGAAACAACCTACTAATTTTATAAATGCGAAAGTTTGTGAGGATGGATGGATGTTTTTTTTATTCTCGCAAAAACTACAGGGCCGGCAGTCTCGACAGAGATAACGACAAAATCGCTAACTTTTGATTGCTAATTACTCACGAAAGAATACGGTTGCAATAACGATGCTTATGTGTAAAGCAAGTCTCTACATCCAAGATGCGTTTCTAGCAATCATCGTCATTGCAACCGAATTTATTCGTTAGTAATCAGCGATAGAAAGTTAGCGAATTTGTCGCTATCTATGTCGAGACTGCCTGCCCAGGCCAGATTTGGATGAAATTTGGTACACAGATATCCTGGATACTGAACTTTACTGAACAAATAGGATACCTTTTATCCCAATAATATGATCCCGTGGGACATTACCGAACTTTACGCGGGCGATGCTGCGGGCATCAGCTAGTGTATAATATAATACATATAATATACGTACTTATTTTAATAAAATATACCTATATTAATACAGAATAATTTTTGTGACTTTGGGAAACGAGAACAAGTTATGTTTTGCACTGTTTTGGACATTTTCGGTTTTTCACTACACTTAAAGTACTTACGGGACACAGATATCCGTGATTTTCTTTTGATTTTATGAGCTCCCAATATTTCGACGCTGTTGAAAGCATCATGATCGCAGGATTACCAGTATTCCAGCGATCGTGATGCGTATAAAATCAAAAGAAAATCACAGATATTATCCCGTAAGTACTAAGTGAAATTATGGTTTTGTTACCGTACCTACTTCCACTTATTTGTATGAAAGTGATTACTATAACACGTGTAAGAAATAATAAAATATGAGTTCAGTATCTATAAGTAGAACGGAAACGTTGGGAGAAGACGGTCTAAGAAGGATGGGTCTTTGAAAATGTTTAGAGGTCCTAGCAAGAACGCACGACGTTCGACAAAATTCTAACAATTTCTGGTGCTCGTGCACCAGAAATTGTTGTCGAACGTCGCCTCTGAACGTTATCAAAAACCTATGTTAATAACTTTGTTTAATATTATTATTTTAGTAGTATTTATGTTTATTCTGTATTAATGTAATTATGATTCTCTAAGATAAAACTTAATTAATATATTCATTTTACACATTATGTCTATAATTCTTTTCTATCTAGCCTGTGGCAGGTCTGTTGTATGTCATTTCCTATATATATATATTTTGTGTGTACTTCAGTACCCACTGCCAACCCAGTTTAAAAAGAAGAACGGGAATTAACCATTAAAATCTACTTATCCTGCTGGCGCCAAACTCATATTTATCAAAATAAAGCAAGGAAGTACGGACTTAAACAGAGCAAAATTATAAGATCCTTACTTAATCTCATCACGGAATCAGAAAAACATCATAAACCAACTTACTTTAGCAAAGAGCCAACAAATCACAGAGCTGTTTCTTCGTGCTACAATATTTTGGCTAACTGCCAGTGTCCGCTGCAGGAAGTGGTATATGATAGATGACAAATGAGGCCTTCCTTTTAATATTATTAATGTTTTTAGTTTATTTACAACAATGAGAGAAGACCTTGTAAGGAATTATAGGAATATTAACGAGTATTGTCATTTGTATTCGCAATGTTTGGCGATTATTCGTACTTCTTATGTTTATTATGGTAGTTAGATAAACGAGATAAATTTCAAACTTTAGAATCCAGACTTAAGGCCCTTCTAACCCTAAAATTAGCAACTCTATTTGTTGTGGTTCAAACTTCGTTTGAAATACCTACTGTTAGAATAAAGTTTTAATCAGCTTGCACTACAAAACGGTTGTTACATCAGTCACTGCGGCCGAATAGTGCGAAATGAGCGGTTTTTTGGGCTTTACAAAAAATCTAATGATTGGACTACAAAAATAAAACCTCTTGGAAAAAAAAAATCTTTTGGAAAATTATAAAAAAACATAAGACCTGCTTTATAATTAGTTCAGTTCGTATGCAAAGTTTCATGATCTAATTTGAAGTACTTTTTGAATACCAGCGGTTTATTGTTCGATTTGGAGGTAACTTTGGAATTTTTTCTATCGAGAAAAGTTTATGGAATCGTGTTTTCGTCACACATAGGACTTAGCACAAATCTTCAACTTAACCATATTTTAATTTCAAAATGAATGCTGCAGTATTTTAGGCGTAATGGAGGATCATGCTAGGCCATTTGAGGGATATATAGCCCTTAAGTTAAAAACATGGTTTATCCTAGTAAACAAATTCACTACATCATAATACAATTATATTCTTCTTTTTTTTATCGTGTGGTTAGTGCCTAACCTGGTGTCAGAGTTTTTATGCCGCCCACGGGCCTCTGACTTGACTTTACATGCCGTCTAGAAATATCTCTCAGGCACGCTGGTTTTCTCACGATGTTTTCCACTATTATATTGAATTAACATAACATAATATAACATCACACCTGTAATCCCCGAAGGTATAGGCAGAGGTGTACCTAATAGTACACCCACATTTCGCATGTTATGTTATGTTGAATTCTTACATAAAAATCTGTTACTTACTTCAGTTTATGTTCTGACTAGCCTTTTGCCACACGACAGGAAATTACATATAGACTGAACAGCAAAAGGTACTGCTGCTGATAGCAAGTACTGCTTTATATTTTTTTTTTCTTTGATCAGACTTTTGATAACTCACAGTTATATGGTGGAGTGGACTTCAGTCTAACTGAATGCTACTGAATACTGAAATATCCTGGTATGACTACAAGACTGATTGTCAGACTTAAGGATTTCTGACTGACTACCTACCCATGACGACAGTCAAAAATCTATAAAATTCAAGCCTTGAAGGGATCTCGTTACGTAATTAACTACTTAACCTTGAATATTGCTCTGCTTTTACAAGCCAAAACCTAATCAACTATTTAAAAAAACTGCAAAACCTAATGACTAAATCGACCCAGTAATTACCAAAGTATTAATAATTCCTTCCACAATAACCTAATAAACTTGCAAAGGTTTCGTTATTAAACCTGCAGTTCAGTCGACGTCTCGAACGCATACAATAGCTCTCGCAGCGGCTGCCACTAAACACTTGCGCGTTTGCACGTTACCAGCGCCTCGTTACTAACTTAATGAGCTAATGTAGACGACGACGGTAGGCTTCAGAACACACACATTAGGTATGTTATGTATGTCACATGTATGCTCTGCAGTCTGCACGGGTGTATGAAGAAACTGAGTAGTTTCTGATATGAGAATTTTAAATTGAGAATTGTTTTAAGTTTACTTTAATATTACTGATACTTTGAAACTCAAAATTTCTATTGGATTGTGCTATTAAGAAATCATTAAAAGCAATGCTGAAGGCGATTTCGTCAAGGTCTTAATACTAAGATGTGATGCGGACGACCCATTAATTAATTATCCACGACCGATGTTTTAAGAGTTTTCAGCTCCCGAACCCGAACTATAAATAATCACGGAAGATATCCCCTAAGTGACAATTTAGGTTAATCATCGATCGGTTTAATTTTTTTGGGGTTAAGGTTCTGCCTCATGCTCAGCAGTAGTAGAAAACCAGCTAGTTATTTAACGTGGATAAATTGATCATTAAAAAAATTTCATCATGGAAAGCGCTATCGAAAAATTCTCATAAAATTAACGAATATTAATCCTGCCCGCATACAAACTCAATTATTTTACAATATTGCATCTCTGTGCAAAATTCCGATACAAAATGTCGGAGCTACTCTCTTTTGTAATTAATTTAAAATCGCGATCGATCACCGGTTTTCGACACGCGCGCGACTAGTCGCATCTGCCGCGTGATTAACGACTTGTCGATGGATAGTTGTGTCCTGTCGCGTGTGTTCGCTAATTTGTGTTTAATATTTGTATTAGCGCCATCTGTTGGATGACACCTCAAAATTATATTTATGTGTAAAGGCTATAGAATTCGATGGAGTTGTCAGTTTACTCAGTCATGTTGTGTTTACGAGAACTCTTACTTTGTACGTCTTCTTTTCTTATTTCATTTCAAATTGAAAAGTCAAAATAAAAATAATTTGCATTATTATATTATGGCGGAAAATCGCAAAATGGAATTCAAACATCTTGTGCCACATTCTATGCAAATAAATAACTGAGAATAATTAGCTAAACTCGCTTAGTATATAAAACAAATGAAAATAGCACGAACTTTAATCATCTTGAAGCATCAATAACCAATAACAATCTAAAATTATCTGCTTCATCATACTAACCTCAAACACAAACACTGTCAAAGCTTACAGCTTCTCCCCAATAGATGTCGTTGTTGTTTTAAAATTTATTGCGTAAAGTTCTTCAGACAATGCATTAAGTTTAATTGAAAAGCATCTTTTATTACTAATTATGTCAAGTGTTGAGTTATCTTTCAAATCTTCATGGCATGGAATATGAGTAATTTTTGTATGTTTTAACCCGTTATACAATTATGCTGGTTTGCAAGAGAAAACGCTTTACCGTAAATGCACAATAGAAAATGTTCTACGTTTTGTGGAGACATCTGACAGATCTGTCACATGGTTAGCATTGTACTGAGTCTATTTATTTGATTTTTATAGCTTTGCAAAGAGCGTGCAATTACCTACTTCTACAAAATAATGTGCTAGAATTCCTGAGAAACCCTGCTTGTATATGTTGGAGGACAATCACAAAACAATAATTTGTACTGACATTGTTGTGAAGCCTCTTCACAGTTATTTTTCTGGTCATAACCTTTTAACTACAGTAAAAAAAGACTGTTATTTGAACATCTATGAGCACAAATTGTAACTTTGCTTTCATTGGCCCTGGTTTAAAATGAAAATATGGGGTTTTTAGTAACTCTGCCCACTCTGTCTATACCTTTATAAATCGTAAACATCTGTCACGCTAACTATCTTTATACATAATACATTAAATACATCGAAAATTCTTAACCTATACATACCCGGACCAAGTACAGTATTGTGTACAACGCACCTGTGACCGGACCATTGACAAATTGCCGCTGTCGCCTCCTAACGACGTGGTCGTGAATATACAACTACGTAGCGCTAGTACCAGGAGCACATAGGTGCTTTAGAGATGTAAGATGCTAAAATATTAGGTGGCTGCTCATTATGGTTGGACAAAATGGGTATTTTCATTAGCAGATTCGCGGTCAGAATTATTTCATGATGATAGCAATGGAAATGTCACAATGCCTGAAAACATAATATTTGATGAAAATAGATGACCCAGTTTAACGGTCAGTGTCGTAGGTCGCGGGTTCGTACCAAGGCAGACATTTTATATTATTTTATCACTACTGCTCTCGAAACAGTGAAAGAAGTTTTGTAAGTGAAGAAACCAGCGTCTCATGTGTCTAAAAGAGTGATGGAAGACCAAAGAAACGATAGATGGAGTTGTGTGAGGAATGATTTGGAAGAGAAAGGAGTAAAGGATGCCGTGACGTCTGACAGGGAAGAATGGAAGAAGAAGACGTGTTGGACCGACCTCAAGTAGAATGGCAGAAGAGCAAGAAGATGTTGATGATGAAACCAGCGGCTTATAGAAGTAAACATCCAAAGATATGTGATGACGACCGAAATATGAAAGTACTCTGTCTACTACGAGAAATAGAATCACGATGCTCTCAAAAAGCAATAATATTATCCCGCGAAATCTGTGACATTAAAAAAAATTAGGTCATATAAACTATTTAATTAGAAACTCCTTTCATCTTTTAATGAGAGGTTTTCCTTTTGAGGTTTTAAAAAAAAAACTTAGTTTCTAAGAACTCTATAGATGGCGTTGAACTTACTATGCCAAAGCCAAAACGCTTGGAAAAAAAAACATTCTGTCACGTCACATACTCTCGTTGACTGACACTTTCATTTGCTTAACCTTCCGAATATAACCAACATTTATCGCGCTTTGTTAAAATCAGTTTTTTTAGGTTCCGTTCCTTGCATTATCATACTTACTCCTAGCGCCATCTATCCAGCGACTAGGGAAGAGCTAAAAAGAAAATCCCTCATTAAAAATGACTCTCATATCTGCAACGGAAATAAGATCTCAGCATTTAATTAATTTCTTAGATTTATCTCTCAGACATTTGGGTTACCCGCCGGAGTGGACATGTCAAAATAATTCATATCGCGATCAAAATCGTAGTTAGTCTTAGCTGAAATATCTTAGTCTTATGAATAACGCAGTAAAGATAAATTAAATTTCTAGAACCAAGGAAACGTGTAGCAATTACAAGAAGAACATGCTAAAGAAGGTACTGCCTGCCATTTCCCAACTATGTAAGGGTCGGCTTCCAGTCTAACCAAATGCAGCTGAATACCAGTATTTTACATGAAGCGACTGCGTCTTCGTAAGACTGGTCAGACTGGTTGCCAGACTTTCGGGCCACTGACTACCTGTAACGACTGTCAAAGATCTACAACTGACAGCCGGCACGCTGACGTGCTTTTCAATGTAAGGTAGTGTCTTGATGTGTAATGGTCAGCCATCCAGGACCGACCTTGGCAAGCGTAGCTGCGTGTTATATGTCCTCCGAATAAAAACTGACCTGAAACATATGAATTCTCTGAATGAGAAGAGGGCTTTACTAGCAGTGGATTCTGGGCTACAAATACCGGAAAATTTAACGTTTGACCCGAAAACCGTAATTTTTAAGCCGAACGTGACTAATAGCTGAAACCGAAACACAATTTTCCATTTATTTACTCCTGAAAACTCATGAACTCCTACTGTTTACAGTTTGGAAGTACTAGGCGCCCATAGCCAGATTGGTTTCTCAATCAATATGTCGGTGCAGTATATTAGGAGCAAATTATTACATTTAATATATACCACGTTGCGCGCTCGAATTTGGCAATTAACTGAACTACAGTATATTTTATTTGTAGATTCGAACTAGGGTTGTCAAGACTATGACGGCACGAAATTGCTTTCTTTTTCTAGCTATGACGATATTTTATACAAGACATACTTAGTTCATTCTTCCCTGCCTTTGACCCGTATTACTTGAGGTCAACACTCTTAAGTTTATTTGATTTTGGTCTTCCTCTCCCTCTCCCTCCATCAATCAACATTTATCTTCACGACTAACATACAAGATGCATGTTTATGTCTTGAATATTCGAAGCTTAAAAATGTGGCATTTACCAGGTCTCAATCGCTCTTATTTTTACAGATTTTCGGATGTACGGTCGAACGACCTATTTGGTTTACAGTTTAACCCACAAATTTTATTGTAAAAAGCAAACCAAAATAGCTTATTCGACCGTACCTATAATACTTAAGCAATGATGCCGATTGCCTTGTTCACAAACTAAACTAAATTTAAGTTGAATGCATCTTTTTCTTTCTATTTCATTATGAAAAGGACAGAAGATAAATATTAGTTTAATCCTGTCAAATTAGTCAGCACCTGACGTAATTTGATGTAATTTTAGTAGTCAACTTTTTAATCGCGTCTAAAACTTGTATGGCGCTGATTAATTTGACAGAACATAACTAAAATTTATCTTCTGGCTTTTTCTTAATGAAATAGAAAGAAAAAGATGCACTGAACTTAAATTTGGTTTAGTTTGTAAACAAGGGAATCGGCACCATTAGCTTATTCGACCGTACCTATAATACTTAAGCAATATCGAGCTACCCGAAACTGTCAAATTTTCCCAATCTATTCAAGACATTTGACAGATTGTAGTAGCTTCATGTGCATCTATCCTACACTCTGTATAATCTGTCATCTTAAGATTTGAAGAGAGTGCTTAAAAAACAATGGTTAGACGTGTCCTTACGCACTGCTGAATTCAGTCCTTAGGAAAGAATGCACTACTCTTTACGAGAATACTGTAATGTGTATGTCTTTTACCATGTTTTTTACTTACATTTTTGGATATTATTAACCTGAACATTTAAGCATTCGTCCTCCCTAGGTAGCTTCATGGTCATTTCTTGGAGGCTTAGCAACGGCTTTGGCCTTTTTACCTTGTAATTTATGTTATTTAAGTTTTTATCTTTATTAAATCTTTGTTTACTTTTGTGATGTCAGTTAGTGGCAACCCTAGTTTTATTTTTAATTTATTGCTGGAGCTAGTTGTAGATTGTATAGGTAAATCACATCGACCTCATTCGATTTTCTTTTTAATAATTTTCTAATTTTAAAATGTAAATATCTGGAGTTGACAGGAGCCTGGTGGTGGAATGGGCAGTCTACGTTCAGAGCTGAGAGCAGGAACACCTCTAAGAAGCTCCATAAAAATATATGTTAAAAGGGCAGTTTCCCTTATTCTTCGGTTTTAAGTCGGCCTCTCTCCGTGCCGCACCAAGAACACCTGGAAACCTTGATCTTTGAGCTACACAAGCCTGATGAAGATTTGATGCTCCTCGGCCCTCCTCCTACGGCCTGAGGATTGACGGTCCTCGGCCGTCCACCACCGTCTGAAGACGGATGCCCTCGGCCCTCCTCCTACGGCCTGAGGATTGACGGTCCTCGGCCGTCCACCACCATCTGAAGACAGATGTTCTTCAGTTATTTATTCCATTCTGCGTTTCATCTTCAGTACTTTCCGCCAGCTTCACTGGCATTAGTAATTAAGTAGCTCCAGCCTTTAGATTATCTTTGTTAATAAATTCTTATAACTCGTCCCCTTTATTTCTTTTAATAGTGCTCCCCTCCAGACTGAAAGTTAGGTAGGTGAGTGCTCAGTGACCTTACAGTTTTGTGGATCCTATCCAGGAAAATGTAACGTTACAGACTGGCGCCCAAATATTTACTAACCCACCCCTCTTAAATTATTTCTAGGCATTCTGCACTTCTCAAAATTCGAAAATAACACTTCCCCAAGTGAGTATATTTGGTAAGCATTTTATTCATTTTCATCTTTTCACTCATCTCAACTCTTACTCAACTCTTCTACAACTAAACATCATCTAGGTATTCCTCACCTCACACACATTCCATTATCGAAAGATAATTGGCACCCTTTCGGCCTCTTGGTTGTGTTAACCCACTTGTGGGCATTGCCAAGGTTGGAGATTGGTTACTCTACGACGGTTATTGGACAATATCCCGTAATCGTTCATCTCATATTATATGTACTTACTCTCTACCAAAACATCGCTATACTGCATCCCACAGACTTGCACACCACTACGTTTACCCTCTGGTATTCGTACCCAATGGTCGCTTGATGTGTTAATCCATTCGTGGACACTCCCAAGTGGGTCGTTGGGACACTTCACGACTGAAACAGGAGAATATCCTGTGGATGTTTATACAACCCTAAAATACTACGTTACACCCACTACAAATACTTTACTAATATATTCTGAACTATTACTTCATTTTATTTTGATCTGATAACACGGCTAGTGCAATCTATACATTTTTACACTGAAAAATTACTTGATCCTAGACTATAAATTTGTTATACGCGAATCTGGCGTAAAATTGAATCTTTAGGCCATAATAAAATAACTAAATCTAGATTTTTCTAAGAAATTCTAACGAATTAAATCTAGACTGAGTTATGATAATTTTGGGTGATATACTTATTCAATAACACCAAAATCTTATAAACATACTCGTTAAAAAATCCCAAATTTTTCGATAAAAAACGTACTTACATACATACAGATAATATACATAATCTCCTTTTGAGTTTCGCCCTAGTCGGGTAAAATTGCATAAAATTATTTTGGGTTGACTTGTTATTTGTCACGCGTTGCTAGGTAACAGGCCCATAGAGATCTAGTTCTTTTGCAGCAGCAAAAAGTTTTTAATCAAACTTTGCGGTGGCCAAAATAGGTACTAAAGTTTAGCAAACTTTTTATGCATTAGTTCCAAATTTTACCACCATACAGTTTTTATTGGTTTACGATATTTTTAATCAAACCTCTTTGCACCCTCTGTGTCATACTCTTAATATTATTTTTTAATCGAACCTCTTGGGACCCTCTGAGTCTTATAAATTTTTAAACATTCCCTCTCAAGTACTCAGACCCTCTTAATGTTTTATTCGGAGCTTATCCGACTACTGTATTACGGGAGCTGCCCTGACGTTTACTCAGTTTACTGAATACGGTGTTACGGTCCTGACGTTTTCCCTCTTTCCCTCCTTCTCCTCTTAAACACGAGTCTCAGTCTCAAGTGTTGGGTCCTAAACACGAGTCTACACTCTTAAGGGCTAGTCCTCACTCTCAAGTGCGGGTCCTAAACACGGGTCCACACTCTTAAGGGCGAGTCCTAAACACTCTTAATCTTGAGTGCTCTCTTGGACTTGAGTCCCTCTCAAACGCTCTCTGGACTTGAGTTCCCTCTTAAACGCTCTCTTGGACTTGAGTTCCCTCTCAAACGCTCTCTTGGACTTGAGTTCCCTCTCAAACGCTCTCTTGGACTTGAGTTCCCTCTCAAACGCTCTCTTGGACTCGAGTTCCCTCTCAAACGCTCTCTTGGACTCGAGTTCCCTCTCAAACGCTCCTTTGGACTTGAGTCCTAACTCAAACACTCTCGGCCTCCGTAGATTTTTTTTAAATTTTATCACTTTCATAATATTTTATTTATTTATATTTTTTTTCGATACCTTTTACTTTTGAATTTGCTATCGCCTTATTTTCTGTCTGGAGTTTCTTTACGGTTTTTATTATTTTATAACTTTAATGCCTAGCCTCTTTAACTCATTCCTTGTAAAAACCATTTACATTTTAAGTTTTGTAAATACTCCACAAGGTCTACCTTCCCTAAAACGTTTGGCTTATTTAGATCCCTCTTTTTATTTTGTAGAGCGGTGCACAACTCTTTAAATAAGCCATTGTGTTGAGCGGTGCACAACTCATTAAATAAGCCGTTGTGTCGAGCGGTCGCATTAACTCGTTAAATAAGCCTTAGTGTACTTTTTTAAACTTAGATAATATTTTTTTATCCTTGACCCTCCTTGACCCTTGACTTAAAGCTTAAAGGCTTCTCTTAAGCGCTTTATGTTCTTAAATCTTGGCTGCTTTTCTAAAGCAGAAAAACTTTGTAAATATATTCTTTTAATTTTAACGGGTTTTAGAACAGGTGCGGATTACGACACCTAAATTAAATAAATAAGCCTTCGTAAACCTTAAAAATAATTCCTTGTGGAGTATGCGTCATTGAATGTGAACCATATCCCCTAAGTATGCTGGTGATGTATGATTGAGGAAGAGTGTAGGGTAGGTTGATGAAAGGTGTATGAAAGAGCAAGGTCTTATTTACAACCTCGAAATTTTTTCTAGTTAGTAATTTTCTGGGGTTATGGGGAATCATAGTTTTAATTGTTTTTAAACTTACTTTATCACTGTATATACTCATTTAGCTTATTTTTTTGTTGATTAACGCTCTCTTAATGCTAAATAAGAAAATTTTTTCATTGTATTCAAAAATTTTCCGGGGTTTTCGGGGTAATGTAATGTGTATGTCTTTTACCATGTTTTTTACTTACATTTTTGGATATTATTAACCTGAACATTTAAGCATTCGTCCTCCCTAGGTAGCTTCATGGTCATTTCTTGGAGGCTTAGCAACGGCTTTGGCCTTTTTACCTTGTAATTTATGTTATTTAAGTTTTTATCTTTATTAAATCTTTGTTTACTTTTGTGATGTCAGTTAGTGGCAACCCTAGTTTTATTTTTAATTTATTGCTGGAGCTAGTTGTAGATTGTATAGGTAAATCACATCGACCTCATTCGATTTTCTTTTTAATAATTTTCTAATTTTAAAATGTAAATATCTGGAGTTGACAGGAGCCTGGTGGTGGAATGGGCAGTCTACGTTCAGAGCTGAGAGCAGGAACACCTCTAAGAAGCTCCATAAAAATATATGTTAAAAGGGCAGTTTCCCTTATTCTTCGGTTTTAAGTCGGCCTCTCTCCGTGCCGCACCAAGAACACCTGGAAACCTTGATCTTTGAGCTACACAAGCCTGATGAAGATTTGATGCTCCTCGGCCCTCCTCCTACGGCCTGAGGATTGACGGTCCTCGGCCGTCCACCACCGTCTGAAGACGGATGCCCTCGGCCCTCCTCCTACGGCCTGAGGATTGACGGTCCTCGGCCGTCCACCACCATCTGAAGACAGATGTTCTTCAGTTATTTATTCCATTCTGCGTTTCATCTTCAGTACTTTCCGCCAGCTTCACTGGCATTAGTAATTAAGTAGCTCCAGCCTTTAGATTATCTTTGTTAATAAATTCTTATAACTCGTCCCCTTTATTTCTTTTAATAGTGCTCCCCTCCAGACTGAAAGTTAGGTAGGTGAGTGCTCAGTGACCTTACAGTTTTGTGGATCCTATCCAGGAAAATGTAACGTTACAATACTTAAGGGCAATGTATACTTTTTATGCAAAGTGATAGTTTCATTTTGACCAAAAACCAAACTATTTAACCGATTTGCAAAAATTTCTATGGGATGAGACCAATCAAAAAGTATATAATCCTTTCACAGGAAAAAAAAAATCAATTTATAAATGACGGAGTTATGAGGTAACAAACATAAAAAATACAACCGATTTGAGAACCTCCTCCTTTTTTTGAAGTCGGTTAAAAAAGTCACATTGTTGTTTGAACCGTTGTTGTCTTAATTTATAGAGATTACAATATAATAAAATAAAAATACAATTTCTCTAGTCAGTCAGCCCTACGCTATAATATTTTGACATGAATGCGGTGTGACGAGCGTCTACCGATATACCGCGCAGATAACTACTCGTGCGATCACATCGCTGAGATCTACTGTAATAGCACACTGCTATCCAGCTTCTGTACTATAGTTAGATTTAGAAGACATCTGAAATATTAAGAATGGATTTTGAAGAGACTGGTGTCAATTCTGTTGTGCACAAACTAAACTTAATTTAGGGTATTGCTAACTTTTACTAAAAGGCAGCGCGAGAAAAGGACGGCTATAGCTATGAACTAAGTTAGTGATGTCAAACTAGTTTATGCCTTGCGCTTACCGTGTTTACCGTGTGTGTTTTTCGACATGTTTTTACAAAAATCAACAGCCCATACCGTCCACTGCTGGACATAAGCCTCTCTCATGATGTAAGGAATTTGCCGTAATGTCCACGCTTGGCAGGCGGATTGGAGATCGCAGTGATGAAAGACTAACAGAAAACGCTGCTGCCCATTCTCTGGTCTACGGAGGCGCAAGGTGTTCTGCCTCAGACATTAGTCGCCTTATACGACACCCGTGAGTGTAATGGGTTGGTTCTATTCTACTCTGCCGGATACCACACGGCTAATGTTTTTACGTCCACCCTTAATTTGTATGGGAATATTAGTTCAATTAAATTTGACAGCTCTATATTACGTCTGTCTCCTTCTCGTTTTATTAGAGAGAAAAAGATAGCAATAGCCTAAATTAAGTTTAGTTTGTGCACAACACAATCGACACCATTTTAAACTTTTTCTGGCTTGAAAACATACTCAAAAGTCGTGGTTAGTTTATCAACGACTTATTTTACCTCCGACCAGCACCTCAACAGTAACAGTATTCTTCTTCAACACTTCTCCATAACCCGTCATCTCAGCAATCACCTCCTTTCTAGCCATACCATCCTAGTACCTAATACCACATTTCACCAGTTATGTAATAGGGGGCGAGCCTATTGCCATCAACTGGGCACAAATCCAGACCCAGACTCTGTGGCTATTAGTACTACTGAGAAATTCCTAATGGAAACCCAGTAACACTTTGCCCGACCTGGAAATTGAACCCAGGGCCCTTGTTCAGCAGAGCCTTACTTTAAGAGATACAAGTGTGATAGACATGTTTCCCAAAATTGAAAGAAAGTCTAGATTTTCATAACCTTTAAAATCTCAACGTACCAGGGTGTCATAAGTACTAGGCGGTGTATAGCGCGCCACTTAGCCAGAGTGCGGCTCGAACAAAGCGCCACAATGCGCCACTCGTACCAGAGTAGCAGCCGTCTTGAGTATCAACAGTAGTTGTAGAGCTATTGGAAATGTAGCTATCGTTACTCTTTGAGATGACGATGGTGAAGTATGGAACTGTTTGTGATCGGGTGTACCCGTGGTCTATTTCACAGAAAAGTATTTTTTTCTGGGATAAAAAAAAAATAGTCTAGGTCACTCTCCGATTGAAAAAAGACTTCGAATATATGTACCTATATACCCCTTCTTTAAGTCATTTAAAACAATAATGGAAACTTCTTCATATAATCAGAAATAGGTAACGTTTGTGAAGAAGTCAAAAAATTTAGAAGTAAAAGAAAATATCTCAACAACGGGAGAACAAGTGCCTTTAGTATTTTTACACCTATTATGCTCCGTCGGTTTTAATATAATACCGACAATAAATACTGTTAGTTCCAACTAGTTGTTTATGAGGAAGCATAACTAAGTTCTCCAGCAAACACTATCCCTTCACATCTTTTAAATAGGTCAAACTAGTTTGCAGGTTTTTATTGGAAAATCGATTAAAACCTTTAAGTTTGATTTTCTTGCATAACAACAAGTGTAGAATCCCCGAAGGGTAGGCGTAATAAGTACACTTACGTTAAAGTCCGATGTCTTACCAAGGGGTATCGTATTACCCAGTACTAACTGGGTTGTGGAGGTCAGATAGGCAGTCGCTCCACGTAAAATACTGGTATTCAGCTGCATCTAGTTAGACTGGAAGCCAACTCCAACTAATCAAATGATGATGTAATATGGGTGACCCTATTGCCAGCCACCGGGCACAAATACTAAGAAACTCTTTAATTTTTTTTTGCAAGCATTTCTATTATTTTCTATTCTAAAACTTTGCCTCTATCGGACCTACATATCGAACAAAGCGGCTTAGAAGCACTACGTCTCGACGTGCAGTCTGAGTATCAATACAGATGTAGAGCCGCCGCTGTTGAGTATCAATAGAGATGTAGAAGCCATTGATTGCGGCTTTTCTTCCACTGCGGCTCTATGTAAGCTTTTATTTGTAATACAATAGGTACTAGAGCTGAAAGTGGGTATTTTTCTAGTATTTTCTGGGTTTTTTATTTGTAATCTGGACTTTTATTTTACCTGTTATACAGGCTGTAAAAGACCTCATCACGAAGCCGTCAACCAAGCATTCTGTACATCAAACTAAGTAACTTTACGCAAAAATTATTGCTGGGAAACGACTTTTTTTTGGGGTGAAAAATCATGTTTTATGGTAGAACTCAATGTAACGCACTCAAAACATTGTGCTGATGGATGGATTCAATAGTACGCGGGTCGTGGAGGTGTTTTAAGTAAAATCTTACATTAAATATTTGTGTTTAAAAAAAAAACTTGTCAAAAAGTTGAAAATTTGACCCCCAATATCTCCGTAACTAGAAAGTTCCCAGGTATGGTGTAGAACATAAAAATGATCGCAACAACCGCGACGTGGAGAACAAATGCCTTTCGGCTTCGTTAAGAGGTGTTTTATTTTACACCCTAAATATAGAAAGTTGTCTTGAAATATGAAGTAGTTAGTAAAGTTTTTTCTAGTTCCTTCTAAATGAGAGAGTTTGTGAGGATATATGTATGTTTCTTATTCTTTCACGCCAAACCTACTGGACGGATTTGGACGAATAATGATGATTGTCTTTTTTAAACTTTCACGATCAGAACACATTATAATACACATGTAAACGGGTATTTGTCGCGAATTTTACCTTTAATATAAGCCCAAAAATGAAATGATGAAGAAAAATGATGATGTTTGGCACACAGATAGTTTAGGTACCTATAACCTGGATTAACACATCATCATCTGCCTAGCCTTTCGGTCGATCGGCTTCCAGTTTTACCGGGTGCAGCTAAATACCAGTATTTTTCATGGAGCGACTGCCTATCCGACCTCCACAACCCAGTTAGCACTGGGTAATACGATACCCCTTGGTAAGACTGGTTATCAGACTTTTTGAGCCTCTGACTACCTGTAACGACTGTCAAAGATCTACAAATGACAGCCGGGACCAACGGCTTAACGTGCTTTCCGAGGCACGGAGGAAACTCGGTATGTAATGTGTGGTCACCCATCCACAGACCAACCTAGGCAAGCACGGCTTAACCTAACGATCGATCCGAGCGGCTGTTATTATTTAGCCACGAACTCCTTCTGGATTATCACATAGGACACTCTTTATCCCAATAGCATGGTCCCGTGGGACAATAATGGAAGTAATGGAACTCCACGCGGCCATAAGCTAGTACAAAATTAAAAACATATTGTACACTATTTTCATAATCTTTTATTATTTAGCAACAGGATTTTAAAAATGCTTTTAGCTTGAGATTTAAATTACATTCCTTCTTCAGCCATTAGTGAAGAGTTTGCAAAAGTTCCACAAAATATCCGCACACTGTAAGATAATGTCTTCGGATACGTGACGGTGACGGCTGATGGCTGACGGTTGATGGCACGTCTGCGTCCAAATCGCGGCTATTTCAGTGCTAGACGACTTTTATATCCGACTACATCCGTCCGTCTAAACTTTACGCTTGATGGAACACTAGGGATGGGACGCGACGATTGTTTTTCGGATATTTGGCGCGGATATTTTTTTTTTTTAATGTAGGGCACGTATATTATTTTTTTCGTTTTGTTCATCACTTCTTAACGTCAATAAATATTTTAATAACGTCACTCCTGTAATTCCCGGCTGTCATTTGTAGATCTTTGACAGTCGTTACAGGTAGTCGAAAGTCTGATAACCAGCCTTACCAAAGGATATCGTATTAAGTACCTAGTATTAATTGGGTTGTGAAGGTCAGATAGGTAGTCGCTCCATGTAAAATACTGTTATTCAGCTGCATTCGGTTAGATTGGAAGCTGGTCCCACCACACATACACATATTTGGGAAGGCAGGCAGATGATGCCTAATAATGATGATGTAAACTCAAAAGCTCCAAAGTTCGAAAGCTTTATCCCTACCTATGTTTTGCACGTCATGTGCCTGCGGCAAATAAATATTTTTACTTTCTTTCTTTTCTTTCAAAGGGTACGCAGAGGTGCACCACTTAGTCCAACATTTTGCCAGTTAACTTAAAGGCCTATGTTGTTGTTTGTTTAACAATTATTTTATCGTGTTTTGCATTATATACAACAGAAATAGTTCTCTGTCAGTATAGATAACACACAGACAAATATCAATTTGTGTAAGAGACTCAACTTGTGAATTGATTTCAGCACATAAATAGCTTTCCAAATAATATTTTTTGGAAACGTATTCTTGTAGATTTTATTTTTAATAAGACAAAACCTTGATGGGATCAAATGATTACAATATCTAAATGCAGCACGTCATCCACTCAGAAATGAAACGATTGACGTTCGATTACGATACAATGTGTAATATTTAAGTACTTGTTACATATTCGCTAATGTATCCTCAGATCTAAAAATAAATACCTACTCAATGTCAGATCATAATCTGATCGCTCCGAAATTTGTGAGCGTCAGAAACTCAGTGCAACTATTTATGTAAAAAAGTAACTTATACGAGTAACTGCGGTTGCACTGGCATCCTAGGTAATAATTGCTTATACAAATAAAAAGTAGGTATAGCTTGTGTTTATATTTTCAAGACCAAGGAAACGATGAATGGATTGTGTGAGGAATTATATAAAAGAAAAAGGAATTAATGACAGCGTGACGTTTGACAGAGGGAAATGGAAGTAAAACACGTGTTGAGCCGCTCTCAAGTAACATGGGACAAGACAAGATGGATGGCAGGAAGACGTAGATGATGATAAACTTGAGTCTATAATTAAGCCAAAAGTCAAAATTAATCTATACAAATTCGTGTAAATTTTATCACATTGGATCCTTATTATCCGCTAGGAATCAAGTTTTAGTCTTAAGAAAACTGTCGCCAAATAGATATAGTCAACTGAGACTTTTGGTCAGCAATATAAATAACAACATAGATCAGCAAACGATGTCATATTTGGCAGCTCATTCTAGTTCATCATATGCCTGCCTTTTCCCAACTATGCTGGGGTCAGCTTCCAGTCTAACCGGATGCAGCTGAATACCAGTATTCAACATGGAACGACTGTTTACTTGACCACCACAATCTAGTTAGAACTGGGTAATACGCTACCCCTTTCCACGGAGAAATTCGGTACGTAATGGTTGGTCAGGGTCACCCATCCATGGACCAACCTATGCAAGTGCGGCTTACCCTAAAGATCAATCCGAGCGGCTGTTATTATGTAGCCACGAACACTCCAGCTCATTCTAGTGGACCTATTGAATGTAACGTTCGCCAGTCGCGGTCAAAAGCACAGTAGCTATATATTTTTCTAACTAACCCAAATGTTTAAATGCTGAATCATTAAATGACAAAAATACAGAATATAGATCAAATCGCGTCTTAGTTTTATGTTACAAATGAAACACAACTAAGAAATGTTTTTATTACACGATAAAACTACGACCTTGCGTAATTGTATCCGCCCGTGTATCGACATGACATGTGGTTTTATTACACTGACGACTCAAAACCGCTGAAGATACATTTCGTATTTGTTTACAAAACACATAAAGAAGCGACTGTAGTTAAAAGGGCCACTGAATACGACACATCCTAAAAAGCAGGCGAAACCGGATACAAATCCAGAGCCTCTGGACTGCTACCTGAAAATTTCCGCGAGACCCGAAAAAAGTGTAGGGAGGCATATGCACAGGAGTGGGATAGTGCAGACTAGTAAAAAAAAGAAATATGAAACATTAAAATATTTTGAAACACACGGAATAACTTTAACATGACGCCAAGCAAGAAATTGAAATCCATTTTGAAGATCCGAAATGACACGCGATAACGTGATCCGAATAAACGCGGAAGTAATAAAACTCGTATCTAGCCGCCATCGTAGTCACAACACTATTATAAGACAACATCAATTTTATAGATCATTGATCTTTACCGGCTATTATTAAACTCTGGCGCACGTGTTCTCTGTCCCTCTCGCACGTTACACTAACCTACATGTAAAAAAGAGACCGATATAGATCTATCAATCAATCTTTGTAGCTTGCTATCTTTATCGCACTTAAGAATAATGCATATGTTAGAGAGAAATAGAAAAACAAACTCGATTAGTACTTGTGAATCCCGTATTGAGTGTAGTTACGTACTAAGATTATGAAATAATATAGAAGTGATTTGTGATTTGACGTATGTTTATAATCGGAGCGAGATTGAAATAGAACCTAATGGGATTTCTACAGAACATCTGCCTCATAATGAGTATTTAGTAAACTGCATTAGGATTATGCATTCCTGGTACATTACCGTTGAAGGGATGTGGAGAATTTCTAGGAAATTATTAATTTAAAGTGGATTTTCTTAGTAATTAATGCGTATTTTCTTCGTAGCGATATATTGGATGAGTGCCAGGGTCTCTTTGATGCATGGCGTAGTTAAATGACATCGTTTATACTATGAGTAGTTTCTACGTGTATGGGATGTTACTGGTTTTAATTATAAACTCATATTTTCTTAATTTATGGACACTGAATACCCGACATTTCCACTGGAATTTGTAGACTACTTACTTACATATTTTTTTTAACTTCATAGTTTTTAATACTGCAGGGACACTCCTAAAGATTTACAAAAATGCAAAGAGTGATATTATAACTTTAAGGACAATTTATTGTAAATTTAATCACAGTTACTGCATTTTCAGTTACTAGGGCAATACAGAAAGCAGGCAGGGACGTGAAGATAAAAAAAAAAACAATATAAAAGTGCCAATCCAAATTAATGTTTTATTTTTGACACCCACGACATGACAGATGAGCTAAAAATAATCATAGCTAAACATACAAATTTAGTCCTATCACAAAACTAACAAAACACTGTCCAATAATCACAATATCATACTCTATACTTACACACACACACACACACAAACACACACACATACAAACAAAATGATGGATAGTATCAGTAGATCTTTGTAAAAGACTTTTTTCTTAATTTCACGGCCACAGCAAGATCTACGAGTTTACATCTCTGCGTTTTGGCGACGATATGCAGTTTGACATTTCTGGCACATCCATTGCGTTTTTTCTTACTTTCGAGGTTGGGTTGTTTTCAAGCTTATGCAGCAATGGATTTTGCCGTTATGTCATCTTGAAAAGAGTTGTAAATTTGAGTGTGTTTGGTGGTAAGGGTATGGGATTTGCTACTGCCATATATCCGTCTATCCGTCTTGTAGTGGGTGTCTAACTGAGATATTAAAACAGCTGTTAGAACTAAATGGTTGTTAATAGCTGCAAGCAAAACATGTGGACGCCGTGTTTGAGAAAATGTCATCAATATTTTGTTAAACTCTCGTAAATGTCCATTGTAAAGCTGGATTCTTTGAACAATGCAGGACAAGTAGCGTTTTATTGCTACTTTGTCTTTTGCTCTTTTATCCTAACGATATCTCATCTAATATTTAAAAATCTCGTGTCACAGTGTTTGTTATTGAACTCCTCCGGAACGGCTCGACCAATTTTTATGTTTTTTTTTTGTGTAAGCTATATTTGGTAGGTCTGAGATTAGGTCGTAGGCTATTTTTTTATCCTTACGTGTATTTTTTATTTCCATACGCGGGTGAATCCGCGGGGCGCAGCTAGTAATATTATATATGCGAAAGTAAGTTCGTATGTTACCTTTTCACGTCTAAACCGCTGAACCTATCATCCTGATATTTTGCATATAAATGCTACGTTGTCAGATGTACAGAAACGGACATATGCAATTGTTTCGGATATTTGGAGACATCCTCGGTCTTTTTTGATTATTTTTACGTCGACGCTTTTCCGGTTTTTGCCACAGATAATTCTAGCTTTTAGGAGGTGGTTAGTGGCTTGGCGCGTATGTTATGTCATCGTAACCGTTTTGGCGCCAGTTTCAGTGGCACTGTAACGGATACAGATATAATTTATTACGTATTGTTGTCTGTAACCCTTTGATGTTCTGCACTGAACGAGTGCGCGCTACATTGACTAGTATTACTCAGACACTCAGATTTAAATCAAAAGATTAGCCCGAACGCGTCAAAATATTGACACTTTTTAATGACATTTTATATGAATGTTCACACACTTAACATCGTGTCCTCCTTGTTGTCTGCACGGAACTAATGGACGCTACTGAAGTTACCGCCAAATTCTAGGTTGAATCTGTGTTAGAAACGGAATGCACCTGTCAATGTCAAATGTCAATGTCAGTGTAACCTTAGCTAGGAAACGTCAAGCGTTTGCACTGACACACATCACAAATAAAGATTGCCATCGATAGGCTAAGAATAAGACTTGCGGTTAACGTAACCTCTGCGCTGCCATCGACGACGCCATGGAAGTAGAGAGTATGGCCCAACCACCCAAGCCAACAAAACAGTCGTGTCAGAGGCAAAAATAAGGAGAAGATAAGACTTATACTGATAATCGTACCTGTCATTCCATGCGGGATGACTCATTATTTTCTGTATGTTGTGAGCTAAGTTCGGTGAGGGCTCTTCTAAGGATTTAAATCTTTGGCTGAGACCTCGTTTCAAATTGCCTAGGTTACATATTGCTACTGCAGCTGGCTGTTAGGAATTCATTGAGGTTATTACGATAATCCTATTGTGATATCATAATGTGTGGTGAAGATATTCGTTACAGCATCACGGGTAACAATGATTCGGAGATATTTATGGGATAATACATTAGCGTGCTAGTGTGTCCTATGTTAGACGCGAGTTTTATAATGCAAGAAAGCATATGATTCACTGCAATAAACAAAACAAGAAAAATATATGATATTCTTCAGGATATATGCTAATATGACAGTGTTTTGAAAACATAATACAACTAAGTTTACACGATAAAAAAAAATCACGAACTTATCTCTAGAAATTTCTTTTAACGAGTAAAAACCATACTAAAATACTTGCGATCATTCTGATTTTTTGGCAAACAATTCAACAAGCAACATAATAGCATCATAGTGTTTTACTTTTTTAGTCCAATCAATAGATTTTTTGTAAATCGCAAAAAAACACTCATTTCGCACTATTCGGGTCGCAGTGACTGACGTAACAACCACTTTGTAGTGCAAGCTGATTAGAACTTTATTGTAACAGTATTTCATACGAAGTTTGAATCACCACAAATAGAGTTGCTAATTTAGCTCCTGTAGTCCCCTTAAGCTTGCTCCTCCATTTGTGGGCTCAAAAGCATTAAATAAATAAACTTATACTTGACAGCGACAGTAGCCAGTTCTGACATTATCTAACTGCCTGTCATATGTTGGGGTCGGCTTCCAGTTTAACCGGATGCAGCTGAATACCAGTATGTTACATGGAGCGACTGCCTAACTGACCTCCACAGCCCAGTTAGTACTGGGTGATGCAGTACCCTTTCGTAATAGATGGACTGGTTGTCAGACTTTCGGGTCACAAATGACAGCCCAGCCTTTCCGAGACACCCATCCCCGGACCAACCCAGGTAAGTGCGGCTTAACCTGAAGATTGACCCTGTTACTATTTTAATATTAGCCACAAGCTCCTCCTCCAAAGTAGCCTGTTCTCACATATTTAAAAAAAAACTGTGGCACCAAGAGATGTGTTAATAGGTAAGTAACCACGGATCATTAATTCATAATTTCACACATAACAACGTTCATTAAAAAAAAAGTAATTTGAAAACCCTTCACGTAACCGGAATAATTAAAATTTAATGAGTCGAAAACATTTTAATATCTACTACATACCACTAGTTCATACAGCTTTGGGTTACGACCAATCGTAGTGCAAGAATTGTTGGTATCTTACCTGAAAGAAAACAAAACACTAACATTAATATCATGTCACTTATAAAGAACTAAAAATTGTCATCTCAAGTAACACAAGAATGATACTCTAGATCTACTCTAACTACTTTCAAAATAGCAGCTGTTCCAGTGTGTCAGTGATTAAGATATTTGCGCCTGTCACTAACTCATTACCAGACTAAAAAAAAACAACGCCCAAAAAAAAACAAAAAAGAGTCTAAAATAACTTTACTTTCGGAAGTCGGAGACTTTGTTTCTTTACTTTTTGAAAAAATAACCGATTACGATGAAATATCGAATTGTCTATGGGACCAATCGGAAAGTATCCTTTCACATAAAATCGGTTAATTTTTCAAATCGGTTCATAAATTACGGAGTTATGAGGTAAAAAACATAAAAAAATAAAACCGATTTGGAAACTTCACTTTTTTTTGAAGTCGGTTAAAATACATAAAGTTTTCCATCTAATACCACGCTCCACTGATAAATACTAAAACAAGAAACTGAAAGTGAACCGCAATTGTTTTTTAATCATAAATACAATCGTTGTGGTTGCCAACTTGCAACCGGCGACAAAGAATTGATCTCTCTCAGTAGAAAGTACAAATTGTCCGCCGGCAATACTAATGTTAGGAAAATTTACATTAGATGTAATTGTTAAAGCTTTTCAATTTTGCATGCTTTCCCGAGGAAGCTTCAGTAATTGTTGCTACGCCAGATGGGTATCGTAAAACACAATGAGTGTCCATAAAGTTTCTTGCCCGTTCTTCTCCATAGAGATCTACTCTTTGGAATAGGCAACTACAGTACTTTCATAGCTATGTCAATCGATCAGTTACAGGCACACAAATTGTCGAAACAATAAAATAAAGCTACTGTGAAAGTGTTAAATAAATATATAAGGATTTATTTTGGCAACTTATGCACACAAGACAAACAGCCAGAAATCTACCCCTAATAGAACAACAGATCTGATCTAAACCGCCAGTATTACATGACCAGGCTCTCTGCTCACCTCCTTCCGTCACAAGCGGCTTGCACATAAAGGTAAGCCGTAACACAACCGTACAGTAGAACCAGGTCAAATGGCCACCGAAGCGGCTATTTTTCGCGAAATGAAAATAAAATCCACGGCTAAAGGCTACTAGTAAATAAATTGCGAATTCAGCTACTGTAAAATAGGACTGCTAGAGTGGAGCCGCGGATATTGCCTGTGCGGATATCCGCGGATATATTTTTCTGGGGTTTTAACCGTTTCGGATATTTTTTAAAGCAATGGTAGCCAATAGGAGCTCGTGGCTAAATAATACAGCTGCTCAGGTCGATCTTCAGGTTATGCCACGCTTACATACCGGCTGCCATATGTAGATCTTTGACAGTCGTCAACCAGTCTTACAAAGGGGTATCGTATTACCCAATAACGAGTACTAACTGGGTTGTGGACGTCAGATAGGCAGTCGTTCCATGTAAAATAATGGTATTCAGCTGCATCCGGTTGGATTGGAAGTTGACCCCAACATAGTTGGGACAAGTTAGACAGATGAGATGGTGGCCAATAGTCAACAGCCTTGAGTAAGTCTTGGATTTCTTGAAATTAGGTAGACACGTTCCTTTGTTTAATTTATCACTATAAAAAACGGTGAAGAAAAACATCGTGAGGAAACCGGCCGGCGCAAAATGTCCTAGAACCAGGAAATTCGAAGACATGTGACACCCGCGCTGTGCCCGCGTGGTGAATTGAAGCCCACTTCCTCACATAGAGAGGTGGCATTTGTTCTACCAATGGGACACTATAAATGATTCATTTTATTAAATAAGCCGGACTTATTTGCCGTAGAACCAATGAGTTCTGGCTTGAGTGGAGACTGAGAAACGACAAGCGTATAAGGTGGGACGCCCTCAGGCTCGGTGGAGCGACGATCTTTGCAAGATTGCGAGTAGAAACTGGATGAGAGTTCCCGAAAATCGAGTTAAGTGGCGTGCGATTGGAGAGGCCTAAGTCCAGCAGTGGACGGCCGTAGTCTTCTATTTTGGGGTCGGCTTCCAGTCTAACCGGATGCAGCTGAGTACCAGTATGTTACATGGAGCGACTGCTGTACAATGGTGTAGATTCTGTTCTGCACAAACTAAACTCAATTTAGGCTATATGCTCGCCGTCCGTCCGTCTCATGACGACAGGCCGTGTCGACGGCGCGTTCGTGTTCCACGCGCGCCTCAAAGAGAGTCAGCAAAAAGGAAGGGGTCCGTAAGGACCGATGCCTGCCGGGGTTGCGGGACTGTTCGAAAGAGATACCGCGGCCCCGGAACACAAAGGGCGATGAAGGAACATGGATGGGTTTTAGTCAGTAAAAGTCTGACACTCCCTCCTGCTCCGCCCAGAGCGGGAGGATTCATTTGATGATTTCCCATCCGAAATAAAAAAGGCTATTGCTATCTTTTACTAAAAGGCAGTGCGAGAAAAGGACGGCTATAGCTATGAACTGAGTTAGAGATGTCAAACTAGTTTATGCCTTGCGCTTCACCGTGTTTTTAGTCAACATGTTTTGACGTGCACCCTTCATTTGTATGGAAATATTAGTTCCAATTAAATTTGACAGCTCTAAATTACGTCCGTCTCTTTCTCGTTTTGTTATAGAGAAAAAGATAGCAATAGCATAAATTAAGTGTAGTTTGTGCACAACAGAATCGACACCAATGAATGATAATGGTGTATATGTTTTATTTCATTTTTTTCATTTATATTTCCACGGTTCTCTCACTCGTTGTGAGCTATAAATTTTCTTATCTTATGAATAAACGGCCATAGTGATTTTACGATGATTTTTACGATTGTTCTTACTTTCTAGATAGTAAACCAGCAATATTATGGATTTACTGTCATTTTCTACAAACGTTTGTTTTCTCACTCCGGCGGCGGCGGCGGCGGAAATAATTACGATTTGTTTGTTTGTCTAGTGGACGCAAACACTACTGAGCATGAGGTACTGGGTTCGATTCCCGGGTCAAGCATGTGTCATCTTGCTTTTCCATCAGAAATTTCTCAGTAACAGCCATGGCGTTTGGATTTGCGCCCGGTTGACGGCAATAGGCTCGCGCCCTATTACATCACATGGGACTAAAACATAAGCGGCGATATGTGGGTGTACGTACTATTAGGTACACCTCTGTACAACCCCTCTGGGATTACAGGCGTGATGTTATATGGTTTGTTTGTTTCTATAAATAAGAATTTCTAAACCAGTTCTACAAGTCTATATGTTGTAGTCGTTTTATTGTTGATCGAGTGTGTAGCTGTTCTAAACTTGAAATATCAAAACAGGTTGACATGTCAAGGTCTATGCCATAGACCTAACTTTCCATAGACTCTCCATCATCATCTGCCTAGCCTTTTCCCAACTACGTTGGGGTCGGCTTCCAGTTTTACCGGATGCAGCTGAATACCTGTATTTTACATGGAGCGACTGCCTATCTGACCTCCACAACCCAGTTAGTACCGGGTAATACGATACCTCTTGGTAAGACTGGTTGTCAGACTTTTTGGCCTCTGACTACCTAACGACTGTCAAAGATCTACAAATGACAGCCGGGACCAACGGCTTAACGTGCTTTGCGAGGCACGGAGGAACTAGACTCTATGGAACGTTATAATTTTCACGAAGACTATAAGTGACATCTAAATCAATACTTGAATAAGTGCCCGTTGTTGGATTTGCACCTTTTGGCGCTAGGTCGAACGTTGAAAATACAACTGCTCGCTTTAGGCATTTGTTTAGAACAGACCAACAGCTGTATACCAGTATTTGACAAAGCGACATGACATCTCATATATTGATTTTGATATGTAAGGACTTATTTAGATTATTTTATTTATATTTTATGTATGACACCACTCTTGACATACCATTTTTATTTTGACTTCTTAATTATTGTGATTACAAGTTGCTAAATATGATGATTGTTAGTATTAAAGCGTTTTGGTAAAAAACTGTAAGCTTAAAATGTATTTCTGAATTATAAATCATCATCTGCCTAGCCTTTTCCCAACTATGTTGGGGTCGGCTTCCAGTTTCACCGGATGCAGCTGAATACCAGTATTTTACATGGAGCGACTGCCAATCTGACCTCCACAACCCAGTTAGTACCGGGTAATACGATACCCCTTGGTAAGACTGGTTGTCAGACTTTTTGGGCCTCTGACTACCTAACGACTGCCAAAGATCTACAAATGACAGCCGAATTATAAATCAGTGTCTTAAATTCTTACGCACACAAAACACTAATTACTTCAATGGGGAATTTTCCAATGCATATTCATATTCATTTATTTTGCATTCCATATTGTATAAAAGGTGTTACAAAGGGCTTAAAGCTAGGTACATACATATGGACCCTGTAAGAACACAGCAAAGTAGGACAGAGAAAGAGAGCTTAATTTTTCTAATAAGTTGGTAATACAAAGTAACAATACTAATTAAAAAATATTTATGTGTATTAAGTAATTTAAAATTTGTCATTTAGATATTCATTTATAGTATTCATTTATGCTTTTTATGAACGAACTAGATGGCGCTGATCAACCTTGGGAATAATAAAATGGCTCGTTTTTATTTCCACAAAGCCTTAACTGAAGTACGGAGGAACCTAAGCTCGACTCGACGCACCAGGAGTTTAGACGTAACGCAAAAACACTCAGAAGAACAATAGCAAAAACCATGCAATAACTTGTAGTTCAGTTCAGTGATGCAAAAGAACAGTAGATTTTGTAGGTTAAAAATGTTTGACAGGAAAAAGGTTCTTTACAGTTCTCACTTTATATACAACAAGGAATAATAAATAAATTTTACCATACAATGAGTTTGACATGTGTCTAGGAGAGATTTTACCATTGACCTTTATATAATACGTAGTAAATTCTTTTTTCAGTGGATTTTACAAGAACGCCGCATATTCCCTAAAACTGATCAGCGCCATCTATTGATATATACTGAAGCGTTGTGACAAACGTCAGTGGAAAATTCCCCATTGAAACCACGCCAGAGACAAGCCACTTACTACCAACCCCTAGAAATTCACTTAAAGACACCCTTTATAAAAAAAAGTAGCGGACGTCACGCGGTTTCACTCGGGTAGTTCCCGTTCCCGTGGGAATACAGAGATAAAAATTAGCTTATGTCACCCGGGAATAGTGTAGCTTCCCAACGGTGAAAGATTTTTTCAAATCGGTTAATTACTTCCGGAGATTACCCCCTACATACAAACTTACAAACAAATGTTACCTCTTTATAATATTATTAGTCAACAATTTCAAAACACAGTTACAAAGCCCATCCACACTTCAAAATCAACTGCATTAAAAATCAATATCGCCGCATCTCATAAAAAAAATATCCGCCACCATAGCCATCAAGTGCGGATATTATGAACCGCGGATATCCGCCGCGCATCTCTACTTCATCACGGATGGCGAAGTCTCAACAGGCTGCACAGCACTACGAACTCGAAATATTTGCATGTCCTGTTGTTGTGCTCAAATGTTGCTGTAATATGCAGGGAGAAACGGCTTTTATTTTTTGAATGGTAAAATATGATTTGGAGCGATTAAATAAGATGTGACTGCGGCTGAAGTACATGGAAATAATTATTGGCTAGAAAAAACCGGCCAAGTGCGAGTCGGACTCGCGGACGAAGGATTCCGTACCATTATCTATACATTAGACAAAACGGCAAAAAAATCACGTTTGTTGTATGGGAGCCCCCCTTAAATATTGATTTAATTCTGTTTTTAGTATTTGTTGTTATAGTGGCAACAGAAATACATCATCTGTGAAAATTTCAACTGTCTAGCTGTCACGGTTCATGAGATACAGCCTGGTGACAGACAGACGGACAGACGGACAGACAGACGGACAGACAGCGAAGTCTTAGTAATAGGGTTCCGTTTTTACCCTTTGGGTACGGAACCCTAAAAAGCGACTTATAAAACCTGTTTTTTTTTAAAATCCCATAACTCTAGGGTTATATTCTATAGGTAAAAATAATACTAAAACTCCTAGAATAGGTGGTCCAAAAATGTATACTTTCGGAGATATCATCAATCATAACTAAATTAGGTCAAAAATTGTGACCAGTATGACGAATCTTTCATTTTGCGAGGTTGCCAAACTTCGCAATAAAATAAATAGTAAAATAAAATTTGTATCTAAGTTTCATTGATAAATACGACTTACGAGTAATTCGTTTTAATTCAAACCAATCATTCATATTTAAAGCTAAGAAAATGCGACGTTGTCATATTTCACGTAAGGGTGTTTTACGTTAATAATCGCGACTTTGCCGAATTATTTTGTATGAAAAATGAAAAATAAAAAAAAGGATGATTGAAACATAATTCATAATATGCCAGTTGGTCCTTTGATATGGTCTCAATCATACCCTAGAGTTATGGGATATCAAAAAGAAGTTGTATAGAGAAGTTCAACGGCACGGACGGTGCAGTGGCTGAGCGTTCGCTGCGCTGCCTGTCGCAGGTTCGATCCCCCATCCAAATATTTGTTTGTTCCTAGTCTGGGTATTTGCTTATGTGAGTTTAAATGTTTGTAAACGCACCCAAGATTCAGAATTCATAGTGTGCGGTGAAATAAAAAAATATCAAGAAGCCATGCCCAAGTAAAATGGCATCCATCATCATCATCATCAGCCTATTAATGTTCCCACTGCTGGGACACAGGCCGCGTCGTGGATTATAGCTCATTCCCTCTCATAGAGAGGACTCTATGAGAGGGAATGGCCACGACGCGGGCCCAGTGCGAATTAGTAGATGTCACAGTAAAATGGCTTATAAGCAGGACAATGATGACGATTTACTGAAAGACAATACAGAACCTAAAAGTGAATGATACTAAAATAATGTATTGAGATCTCTTTCCAGAATGCGGTAACAACAATCTAAACTAATTTCACTTCCTGCCACTAAATTGAGTCAAGATATTATTTATTTATTTATGTATTTAAAACTTTATGCACAAGTAAAAAAACTGTACAAAGGCGGACTTAATGCCTTGGGCATTTTCTACCAGTCTACCTTAGGGTGATGCAGAGATAGTACACAGTAGGTGCAATAACAGAAAAAAAGACTAGAGAATATTTATAATTTTATAACTAAAACATAAAAGAATAAATACATATATACATACTTATAGAGTCGTTCATCAACTCGTCCCACAAGCCTACGGCCAATTTGGGACGAGTTGATGAAAATCAAAATACATTAACAAAAATATATCTATACTAATAAAAATATTATAAAGAGGTAACATTTGTATGTAAGTTTGTATGTAGGGTGTAATCTCCGGAAGTAATGAACCAATTTTAAAAATTGTTTCACTGGTAGAAAGCTACATTATTCGTGAGTGCTATAGGCTATATTTTATTCCCGTATTCCCACGGGAACGGGAACTACGCGGGTGAAACCGCGGGACGTCAGCTAGTATACATATAAAGTGAAAAGAGATAAACAGGAAAAAAACTAAAACAACTTAGTTCTGAGACGAATCTGCCAACATCTTGTGAATATTCTCTCGCCATCTTAGCCCCGTCGCTCACCTACCCGTTGGTCAGACCGAGTAAAGTCGCTAGCTGGCCTATCAATAGCCGAAGCTTTTAAGACAGGACAGACAAACGTGGAAGAGCATAGTGCACCGAGTGATGAATACCTCAGACACAGACTAGAGACGACCTTCAATAATGAAGATAACGAGTTAGATGATGATCTTAGCGCACCCCTCTACTACAAGACCTAGGCATATAAATTAAGGTCAACGACAACTGACATAGCTAGAAAAATATTAAACTCTCTACCCACAGCTACGCTGTATCGACCGCTTACACCTCATTAGGGCTGGCCTCGCCCCGGAACACCGCGGGACTGTCGCTTCCGTCCGGACTCAAGCATAGTCCCGGGAAACGGGATTACGAGGTAGGGATGAAACGTTTTTTAGAAAATATAACTAATGAGGGTTGTCCTGACTTGAATAGGGGTGAGATTTTTAAATGAGTGTTAGGAATGCTGTACGAGTGAGAGGTCCTCGTGGCTAAATAATATTAGCCACACGGGTCGATCGTTAGATTAAGCCGCGCTTGCCAAGGTCGGCCGATGGATAGGTGCCAACATAACATAGGTACCGAGTTTCTTCCGTGCCTCGGAAAGCACGCTAAGCCGTAGGTCCCGGCTGTCTTTTGTAAATCTTTGACAGTCGTTACAGGTAGTCAGTGGTCCGTATTCGTATTACCCAGTACTAACTGGGTTGTGAAGGTCAGATAGGCAGTCGCTCCATGTAAATTACTGTATCCGGTTGACTGGAAGCCGACCACAATTCATTTGGGAAAAGGCTGGGCAGATGATGGACGAATGCTGTCCTAAGAGTAGGCCACCCAGTGGTTATGGCCTCGACTTACGTCGTGTATATCAATGGTGGCAGGTTCCAACTCAAGAAGAATTAGTTTATGTGATGTTTCTGCTATTTACGCTTTACGGACTATATTTAGATTTAAAAGAATGTCAATAGAGCTTCTTGTCTTAACATTCTTCTCCATCTATAGAAAATTAGAGATCTACGCTTTGAAATGACGCTTTTTGACTGGAATGCAGCTTCATCATTGTGTTTTACCATTCAACAGTGTTACTGACCTGTCCTGTTACTGGTCTATTTGAAAAAAAGAATAGTTTGAATAGTCCTTTGCAAACTTTATGACAGCTCGGAAGCTAGCTGCGAGTGACGGTCAGCGCAGACGTTGTATGTAAAATGATAAATTTGGGGTGAACTAGATTGATCAATATTCACAGCTGCAATACAGGCCTTTTTATAAGAGGATTCATTCATGGTGTGGTGTGGTGCCCTGGTGGATGTCACGTCACAGGTCTAGGATTGTTTGGTTCTAGGACATGCTAGTTTCCTCACGATGTTTTCCTTCACCGTTTTGAGAGCAGCGATGATGAAATAAATAACACAAAGTGTATGTATATGTGTTGCTGGGTTAACTGCCTTGTTAGTATAGTGGTCGTAAGCGACTCCTAAACACGAGCTTATAGGTTCAATTCCCAGGTTGGGAAAAGTGAAATTTGGTTTTTTCGTCAGGAATTTCTCAGTAGCAGCCAGTCTGGGTTTGTGCCCAGTTATTGGCAATAGGGTCGCCCCCTATGACATGGCACTTAAAACATAACTGGCGAAATCTGGATGTACTATCGAGGACACTCCCGCCTGACCACCACTAAGCTCATTTTTGCTTGCACTCGCAACATAAAAACGCTCTCTAGCCCCGCCCCGTTGACTTTGTGTAGAAAAAATGAATGAAAAGATACCAAATCGGCCGAGCGCATTGATGACGCACGCCAAACGAGAGTTATTGTTACTTTGCGCGCCAAAGTTGACGCTTTCCTAATAGGCCCAAACTTTAAGGGGGCGTGGCTCGGCGCCACCGCATGATTTAAGCGAAAAAAAATTAAAATGGTCAGGCGGAAAAGACCCCAATAGTACCTATTGTTACATCGTACAAGAACATTCTAGATTACAAGTGAGTCTCGAATGTTTAGACGATTCGAATCTAGAATGTTCTACTATAGAAATGTCTAGAAGATTCGAGAAAGTTGTGGAAGTTTCTCTCGAAGGACAATGACCCACTATGGAATTGTCTAAAACATTCGAGTAGGTAAGTTGTGGAATCTTCTCGAAGGATGGTGTTTAATATGGGACTGTGTATTTGTGATTGAATTTTAAGTGTTTTGTGATTAATAAAGTTATTTAATTAAATAAATAAATATTGCTGGACATTACACACGGCGCCATCTAGTGCCACACTAAGCAACAAGGCTTGTATCGTGGACACCAGATAGTTGATATACTACATAGATACTTTTTGTTTGTAAATACATACTTATTATACATATAAACATCCATGACTCGGAAACAAATGTCTGCTCATCACACAAACATTTGCTCCGACCGGGATTAGAACCCGGGACCCTATGAACGTAAGGTAGCCTGACTACCGCTGCGCCAATCGGGTCGTCGTTTTTTTAATTGTTTTGTAGTAATTCATTTATCCCATACCCAGCCCGTAACAGTATTATTAGGTATACCTCTGTTTAACCGTTCGGGGACTACAGTCGTGATGTTTTATGTTGTTGTTGGCGTTCCCATCACGGCCTACAAGCCGTGATTCAAGCACGATACCACTGAGCAACCACTAATCACTAGAAACAGTTTAGAATGTATTACATATTGGAAACCACACGAAAACCTTCGACTAAAAATTAAATAACTAACAATTTAAATTTAGTTTCATAAATTCAGAATGCAGCCTGAATCTAAAAATTGAGAATTGAATAAATATCCTTGCAACTTGCCGACATCACTTCTGCAGGAAAAAAACTAACGGAACCAACAGAATAAAATATCTAGCAATTTCCCGCGATGCCCGGGACTGTCATGTTCCCGGAGGTTCTCGGTCCCGCCTTTTCCGCATCACTATCTCGTGTCAAATTGTTTAAAATATTAGTTTATTTATCATTTTAAAGACTTGTAGGCTTGGCTGAATCTCTGGCACTTTGCCAACATCATGTGCCTGCCTTGTTGATTTCGGCTTGCAGTCTAACTAGATGCAGCTGAATTTCTGTAGTTTACATGGAGAGACTGCTTATCTGACCTCCACAACCCAGTTAGAGTATAATACTATACCACTTGGTAAGACTGGTTGTCCGACTTTTTGGTTCCAACTACTCATTACCACTGTCAAATATCAACAAATGACAACCGGACCAACTGTTTGACGAGGCACGGACCGGTCTCAGTTTTCAATTAATGGTCACCCATCGACGGACCGATCTCCACTAGCGTTGCTTGTCCTTGAAGATCGACTCGATTGTTATTATTTATCCACGAGCCCCTGTGGCACGTTGCCAACGCGGGGTAATAGAGAAATATCGATATTTTTGTTGTTTAGAATATAATTTTGATGTGAAATCGATTGGCCTTGTCCTTTCAGCTTCAGTTTTCAATCGCGATATATTTTTGCTAATATTTTCAGTTTTCAATCGCGATATAGTTTAGCTCGGTTGTGTTTATCAATAGATTAGTTATGTGGGTTGTTGGTTTATTAAGAGTTAGTAACTAATGGCATACAATTAACGAACCATCAGATTGAGCAAAATGTAACAGCAAAAAAAACACTTTTGATTGGCAAAATTAGTAAATGATCACCAAAATTAATCCCCATTTTATCCTGAAATTAGAACCTTAGTTACAAATATATTAAAATAAACTAAACTAACTAACTAAAAATAAAAAATGGCATCAAAAAACTCCTCCTCAACACTGTCAACTCGTAATGTCCCCAAGAGACTGGCGTCGTTACCACGCTGTATGGCAATGCTAGCCTTTGACCAAGGTAAAAGCCAGCCCTAGGGTCACGGGAAGTGTCAACTAAGCGTTTTGCGACCCCGCGTTTCTAGAGTTTCAACCCCAAACGGCAAAATATAGTTACCAATAAGGTTACTATATTTTCGCCGCTTGAGGTTCTCCGCTGCTGCAGCAACAGCCCCTGCACAGCACGACGAACTAGGAAGATGGAAAGGCGCAAGACTATCGACACATGTAGCATCCCACACAAAAGGTCTACCCATCCTCCATGGAAACAAAGACATGTCGTCATAAATGAAAAATGTATAAATGTAAAAGTTTGTGAGGTTGGATGAATGTTTGATACTCTTTCACGCAAAAACTACTGAACGGATTTGGATGAAATTTGGCACACAGATAGTTTATAACCTAGATTAACATTTAATATACTTTTTATCCTGGTAGTACGATCCCGCGGGAAAATAGGGCAGATGACACCATAAAACAATAATTCCAAGACACCAATCTCTTAAAAAACACTTTATTTTGGGCCTGAAAACCCGATATATCTTCAATTAATTGCCAAATTCGATTTTTAGTTACTTTTAAATTAATAAATAGTCCAATAAGTCATTGTGTTGAATAAACAGTGACGTCACAGTTGGCTACCGTGTTTTGACAGCTCTTAAAAAGTATCTCAATTGATTGGTGTGTCATTGTGTGTCATCTACCCATCTACCCCATTACCGAAGTCCACGCGGGCGAAGCCGCGGGTATAAGCTAGTGCTAAATAACGCAGTTATTTGATTATTTACTATTTTTTAGTACAGTATTTAAAACCATTTACACCAAATTAAATACCTAATCCTTTTACTCGGTCTTCTCACAGAACCACAAACATTCCAATAATATCGTCTTCTATTCATCGGCAAACAAGTCCAATCTAAGGTTGGTCTCCACGAGAGCGTTGAAGTTCGTAAGCATACGTGGTACAGGCGAAGTGGATCGAGCTACAGTGCGATTAAATGGGACATTAAACAATTTATGTTTCCTAGAGCGAATATAATTATTTGGAACAAATAATTGACACTGCTCAGCATGTAATATTAATATTGATATTTCCATATTATGATCCTTCTCCAATTTTAGTGGACACAAGCCTATTATGTGCTATGGCGTAATACATGAACACCACTCATTACAATCGAAAATATAATAATGTGAAATAGATCGTTAACCTTCAACTCAACCGGAAACGGAAGGCATTCGCGTCGGAATGAACTTTGAAATATGCTCTATGATTCGTATCGGCTATTTGGACGAGGGAATTAAATTATGTTTTCCTATTTTTACTTGTTTGTCGTCCGATACGTGTGTCATCTGATGTGGGAGGGATACTGCTGATACTTCTTTCAAAGTCGCAATAATATCATAACATAACATCACGTAAGTCGGGGCCGCCACCACTGGGCCACCGGTTCGAACCCAGACAGGCGCATTACTTTGTGTAATTTATTTCATCACCACTGCTCTCAAAACGGTGAAGGAAAACATCGTGAGGAAACCGGCATGTCCTAGAACCAAAAAATTCGAAGACATGTGACATCTACCAATCTGCACTGGGCCCGCGTGGTGGATTATAGCCCATTCCCTCTCATAGAGAGGAGGCCTGTGTCCCAGCAGTGGGAACATTAATAGACTGATGATGATTGATGATGATGATGATGTAGGACTGCCAAGTCATAGGTCTCCAGTTCGAACCCAAGACACGCACGATTTTTCGAATTCATGTGCGTATTGTATAATTATCACTTGCTTCGGTGAAGGAAAACATCGTGAGGAAACCAGCATGTCTGAGAGATATTTCTCGACGACATGTAAAGTCAAGTCAGAGGCCCATGGACGGCATATAAACTCTGACACCAGGTTAGGTACTAACCTCACGATTAAGAAGAAGATAACATCACGCCTGTAGTAGCCGAAGGGATAGGCAGTGATGTACTTAGAGTACACTCACTTTTCGGCAGTTGTATTCAAGTCCTGTGTAGGAGGCGAGCCTTTCGGCATGAACCGGGCTCAAATACAGACTCCGATCTGAACATGTATATGCCTATGCCTATATATGTAAATTACTAGAAGATCTAGTAGCATTTTGCACAAACTGGAAGCAAATCTAGAACCTTATGATCAGCAGGCCCACTTGTGACCACAGCACCAAAAAGCTATCTTACTACTATTATGCTTAAAAATGTGAAAGTTTGGACGGCTGAACAGAACTGGATGAGACAGAATAATAATACTCAAAGTACTTACGGGATAATATCCGTGGTATTCCCGCGATCATGATGCTTGCAACAGCGTCGAAATATCGGGAGCTCATCAACATAGAAAACCACGGATATTATCCCGTAAGTACTTTGAGTGTAGTGAAAAACCGTGAAAGTCTTAAGGCTGATGCTCCAGGGTAGCCCGCGAAATTCAAATTTTCTTATGTTTTTGGCAAATTGCAGGCCAGTGCTAGGTTGTATGTTGATTAAAATATTGGACGCGATTGTAAGACGTATGTAGTTACAGAATTATAATCATCAAAACCATCAATACAACCCTCCTAGTTCATAAAGGTCGAGAAACGATTTTTTCAAGGTCAAAGTCATTGCTAGACCTTTATGAACTTGGAGGGTTGTATTGATGGTTTTGATGATTATAATTCTGTAACTACATACGTCTTACAATCGCGTTCAATATTTTAATCAACATACAACCTTGCACTGGCTTGCAATTTGCCAAAAACGTAAGAAAATTTGAATTTCGCGGGCTGGTCGAAGCATTCACCTTAAACAGAATAATTATAGTCTGGAATAGCTCATAAACTACAGTTTTTTCTTACACAAGCACATCAAATCTCTCTTCTTCTTTGTAGTTAATAAATTAAACGACCTCCTCATAACATTTCCACGAAGGGATAGGCAGAGGTGGCACCCACATTCAGTGCAAATATACCTTCAAGTATCTAATCAAGAATCTCCTCATACTAGGTACCATTTCTCATGAATTATATTCTCCATAATTTCCAACTCCGACCTTGCTCTGCTGGCCTGGTACTCCAGTAAGTGGTCACGGGCATACGGCATATAATCGCGGCTAACCAGTCTAGACTGGCGCGTGCTTTCACCTATGAGCAGTACTAGAACTGGATGTGGGTCGCGAGGGACTACTTGCGACTTATGTTGCCTTGGTACTGTTTTGTTGGTTCTTTAGAGTTTGTTACGGACATGGATGGCCAATTCCGTACCAATAGCTCAAAAGTAGGTGCACAGAAAACTAAAAACCGGCCAAGAGCGTGTCGGGCCACGCTCAGTGTAGGGTTCCGTAGTTTCCCGTCCGTCACAATAAGTGTTCCCACTTATGAGTTTAACGGTGGGTATATAATTCTTTTTTGTTTGAAAAAAGATTCAGGATAATAAAATATGTAAACGAAGTTAAAAAAAAATGCTTGCATATACGAATATACTACAAACTTAGTCCAGAAATTATTTTGTACAACTTTTTGCCTTTTTTGTACAAAAACTGTTGTTTCCATCAAGTTCAAAATGATTTTCCTAGAAAGTCCTTATAAAGTTCTACTTTTCAGATTTTTTTCATATTTTCTAAACTTATGGTTCAAAAGTTAGAGGGGGGGGGACACATTGTTTTTTACTTTTGGAGCGATTATTTCCGAAATTATTGACATTATCAAAAAATGATTTTAGAAAACCCCTATTCATTTTTAAATACCTTTCTAACAATGTATCACACGTTAGGGTTGAAATTAAAAAAAAAAACACTTCCCACTTTACATATAGGGGGGCTACCCTAATAAAACATTTTTTTCCAATTTTTATTTTACCACTTTGTCGGCGTGATTGATATACATATTGGTACCAAATGTCAGCTTTCTAGTGCTAACGGTCACAGAGATTAAGCGAGGACGGACAGACGGACGGACGGACAGACATGGCGAAACTATAAGGGTTCCTAGTTGACTACGGAACCCTAAAAATGTTATTCCTTATAAGACAAAGATTAAATTTGACTGAACTAAAACGTTATGATAAATAGTAAAACTAGCTGGTACCCGCGACATTCGTTGGGGTGAAATTATTCTCGCCGTTTTTGCTACATCTTTCATTGATGCTCCGCTCCTATTGGTCGTAGCGTGATGTTATAAAGGGTGTAAAACCTCTTAACGAAGCCGAAAGGCACTTGTTCTCCCCGTCATTGCGGTATTTTTTTTGTTCTACATCACACCTTGGAACCTTCTAGTTACGGAGATATTGGGGGTCAAAGTTCCAACTTATAAGGAAATCAGCTTGCACTACAAAGTGGTTGTTACGTCAGTCACTGTAGGCCGAATAGTGCGAAATTAGTGGTTTTTTTGCGATTTACAAAAAATCTATTAATAAGACTAAAAAAATAAATAACATAAGACTTGCTTTATAGTTAGTTCAGTTAGTATAAAAAGTTTCATGATCTAATTTGAAGTATTTTATAATTGTCAGCGGTTTATTGTTCAGTTTAGAGGTAACTTTGGGATTTTTTTCTATAGAGAAAATTTTATGTAATCATGTTTTCGCCAAATATAGGACTTAACATTAATCCTCAACTTCCATATATTTATTTCAAAATTAATGCTGCAGTATTTTAGGCGTAACGGAGGACCATGCTAAGCCATTTGAGGTAGTATAGACCCTTAAGCACAATGTTTTGAGTGCGTTACATTGAGTTCTCTACCACAAAACATGATTTTTCACCCCAATAAAAAAAACCTTTCGTATAGTTATCTAGTTTGATATACAGAATGCTTGGTTGACGGCTTCGTGATGAGGTTGTTTACACCCTGTAAGTCCCTGTACAGCCTTCCTCGAGATATGAACATCAACGCAATCCAAAGCACATTATATTATTTCCGATGAAAAGCCTCCATATTTCGGATAAAAATCCGAAACGTTACCCATCCCTAGCTCACACATCTGCCTTGTTCCTCGGGTTCTTCCCAAATTAATTGACCTGTAACCCTGACGCGTCGGGTATAAATTACCCCCAGGGGTAGTTCACCCCGGGGTCTTTTAATCAGACACCCTCAGGGTCTATCACGTTGAGGGATGAATGATAAGTATTGTGGCGTTTATGTACTTTTAGAAGTAGATGCTGTAATTGTGGCTTAGGCTTGTCTACTTATTTTGTAAAAGGTTAGAGGTCAGTTTGCGACTGAGCAAGATATATTTTGTTCCTGCGTCACATTGGACCACACCCGTCGTGGAAGTATTTTATTATCTGTGCCGTTGTGGCACAATATAATCTATATTTTTGTATAATCTGTGTCCGCTACTCTCTCACTGACGCCCTTTGACGTGTGCACATTTCAGCAATCCTTGTATCCACCTACATAAACTATTATTATCAATACAGTCCTATAATATCGCAGCAAGTAGTTTTACTTCATACTCTTCAATTAATTCCTCGAATTTCTATGCTAGGAAATTATTTCGTAGTATCCTATTTATTTAAAGACTAGCTGACATCCCGCTGTTTCACCCGCGTAGTTCCCGTTCCCGGGAGTACGGGAATAAAATATAGCCTATATAGCACTCACGAATAATGTAGCTTTCTACCAGTGAAACAATTTTAAAAATTGGTTCATTACTTCCAGAGATTACCCCCTACATACAAACTTACAAACATACAAACTTACAAACAAATGTTAAGTACCTCTTTATAATATGAGTATAGATGAAGTTTTTCTTCAGATTGCTGTTTTTGACACAACTAAAGTAGTAAAGATTCGGCTCATCTATACTCATGTTGTAACGCTGAGGAGTTTGGTTGAACACCCTAATCTCAGGAACTACTGATCCGATTCCGAAAATTCATTCACTAATAGTGTCTAAAACTATATGCACAAAAATCAGGACTTCCTCGTGAATAATTAACGACCATAACGCGATCAAAACCTTGAGAAAAAGCTAGTGGTAAATATGTTTAAGTAAATATCGTTCTGTTTAAGTAACTCGTAAATGAGTAACCCGCATTGAAAATTAAAACGACTGTGCTACCAATGTCTTAAGAGATTTGTATTCAGATTACTTTAACAAAAGAGATAATATCTTCTACAACGGAAAAATGAGATCGTACGCGTGTTTTCCATTATAGGTTTATACTTTCAGACAATAATTTTGAAACAAAACGAATGTTTTCTAATCAAATCTATAGAGGTAGTTCATTCTAGTGACAATCATAATATTTTAAAATTCGTATACTTGACAAGTTCAAAACAATCGGAGCGGTAGTTATACAGATATTCCAAAGACGTCATTAAAAAAATATTAGTACGTTCCACGATTATTGATAGTTTTCGAGTTACAGCTTCTTGAAAATTGTATGGGAACCGCTTTAGATAAATTTTATCTTCATTTTTACACGGCTTTACACATTTTTCAACGTTAACTTGAGGCATTCTGTAATCTCATTAAAATCAAGAGTAATAACAAAAAGACCTGTAACTCTGTAGATCAGCAAAACTTATTCTAACACCCCAGCACTTGGGGTGCCCCAACAACACTGTTAATTTTTATTAAACTAGCTCCTACCACCGGCACTCCTCTTTTAATTGCTCTCTGGTACCTACGTTATTAGTGTCCTGATTAACTGGTATCACAAATCTTGCTGACATGGCAACACGTAGACACTGACCCTAGAGGTCTTTTTAATCAGTCGCCATGTTCGATTGTCTCTACACTTAGGATATTTTCTTCGATTGGAATGGAATAGTATGGGGAGTGCTTTTGCCCAAATAATTTGCAATGTAAGATGGTGATTATTGATGGGCTAATCGAGTGCGATTCTCTTATTTTTCGGATTCATATGTGTAGGAGATAAAAATTTAAACTCAGTGCAGAGAGAAAAATATGGCCGGTCGCGAGCTTACACAAAAAATAACAGCGCATCTACACTTAATAATTTTTACTTAGAGCTTGTCAGAAAACAGATTAACAAATCGATATCTTGCCACAGATTCAATTTACACTAGGCAGAATGACCATGATTTAAATTGAGAGTCGCCATCTGGCGGAACAATGTGCAATTAAATTTGAATGAGCCCGCACACGGCGCCTTATTTATTTTGAAAGCACAAATGTACAAAATTGTTACAATATTAAATCTTAATCTAGATAAAACTAGAAACTAATTAACATAAGTCTAAGTTTTATTTATAAGACAAAAAGAAACTAAACTGTGTGTTGCCTACAATATGCGTATTATATACTTAGCTGTAGCCTGCTGTTTGAATAGGATTTTTTTGACAATTTCAATGGTTTCATTTTTTCGCACAGAACCCTAATTATTTTTCAGGTTAAGTTAGACCTTGTAACATCCGCTATCTGCAAAAAAGTCCCGTCAAAATCAGTCGAGCCGTTTCGGAGATTAGCCGGAACAAAGAGAAAGACATAAAGACAAAAAATTAAAATGTTATAAAGACCGTAGGTAAATACTTTCAAGCTGTTATTTTGATATTATAAACAGACACTTCAATTTTATTTATTTGTATAGATATAGATTATCACTTGTTTCGGTGAAGGAAAACATCGTGAGATATTTCTCGGTTTAGTAGGGTAGATCACTAAAAAAATCGAATTTTATCCCGTCAGATAGATTTCCAAAAAATATAGAATAATATGTATTTCTTCTTTTGATCCGTAAACCAAAATTGACGAAGATACGAAGCTTTTAAAATTCTCAATACGTCACGCCGTGGTTTAATTTTTAGTGCGTTGTGACGTCACGAGACCCCACTCTCGAGTTTTGATGCGTTATAACTTTGTCAATATTCATTGATTTACAAAAACAAAAAATACATGTCCATTATTTTCCAATACTCTAACTGAGGGACTAAATAGATTTGCAATTCGTTGATGGTGGAAACTAGCCTTATAAACTAGCCTTATAAACTAGCCTTATAGTTATAAACTAGCCTTATAAACTAGCCTTATAAACTACTCTTATAAACTAGCCTTATAGTTATAAACTAGCCTTATAAACTCTGACACCAGATTAGGCACTAACCCCACAATAAAGAACATGGTCTAATAAAGCCTAGTTTACATCAGGTGATGCGACTGGTTGACTGTACTTCCGTCGCGTCGCAAATCGTGGTTACCCGTGTCTTGCTCTTACTAAGCAACTTCATTCATTTTGTCTGTAGTCGCTGTCGAATAAACCCTTGCTGACTCAGCGGTAAGGGAGCTGGAGGGCGCTACTGACCTTAGAAATCTTGTTAATCAGCCGCCATGTTGGAATGTCGGTTTGACATTCAAGACATTTTCTGCAATTTTAGGACATTTCCTGGTATTCGTTTTTTTTGGTTAACTATTTTCATGGAACATGTAGGTACTTAGGCAGAAATCAACTATCAAAGCGCATCATGTCAAAACTTGTCAGAGTTAGTCCCATTATGATTCTAAACACGGCCACAGATGGCGCCGCTATCCAAGTCAGATGTTTCTACGGCGACGCGTGGAATCTATCTATATAAATAAAAACAAAAGGCCTGACTGACTGACTGACTCATCAACGCCCAGCCCAAACCCTTGGACCTAGAAAGCTGAAATTTTGCACAGAGGTTCCCTTTATAATGTAGACAAGGAATAAGGAAGGATTTTTAGAAATTCAACCCCTAAGGGAGTTAAATAGGGGATGGAAGTTTGTATGAAAGTCCGTCAGTTTTAAAGTTAGGATCTTCAAATGTTGTGTTTAGGCTGACAATCAAAAATTAATTTATACCTGTCTCAGCGTTTTTCATAATTCTACCCCTAAAGGGTTAAAAAGGGGATGAAGCTGTTGTGTATGAAAGTCCGTCAGTTTTAAAGTTAAGATCTTCAAATTTTGTGTTTAGGCTGATAATTAAAAAATAATTGATACGTGTCTCAGAGTTTTTCAAAATTCTACCCTTAAAGGGTTAAAAAGGGGATGAAGCTGTTGTTAAATGTATGAAAGTCCGTCAGTTTTAAAGTTAAGATCTTCAAATTTTGTGTTTAGGCTGATGATTGAAAAATAATTGATACGTGTCTCAGCGGTTTTCATAATTCTACCCCTAAAAGGTTAAAAAGGGGATGAAGATGTTGTGCATGAAAGTCCGTCAGTTTTAAAGTTAAGATCTTCAAATTTTGTGTTTAGGCTGATGATTAAAAAATAATTGATACGTGTCTCAGCGTTTTTCACAATTCCACCCCCGAAGGGTTAAAAATGGGGATGAAGTTGTTTATGGAAAATCGTCAGTTTTAAAGTTAGGATCTTCAAATTTTGTGTTTAAGCAGATGATTAAAAATTAATTGATACGTGTCTCAGCGTTTTTCATAAAACTACCCCCGAAGGGTTAAAAAGGAGAATGAAGTTTTTAATGGAAAGTCCTTAATTTTCGAAGTAAAACTCTCTAAATTTAGTATCTAGGCTTATGGTTGGAAGCTAACGCAACGATGTTTTTCAAAAAATTTAACCCCTAAGGGGGTGAAAGATCCTTTTTCATCTTTCACGGCTTTATCTATACAAATAAATAAATCTGAAGTGTCTGTTTGTAATATTAAAACAAACACATTTTACTACATGCATATAAATGTATATAAGGTACATAAAATATACCAAAATAACATTTATTTTTAAATTTTTGTCTGTTTGTTCCGGCTAATCTCTGGAACGGCGGGAGCGATTTGACGGGACTTTCACTGGCATATAGCTGATGAAATAAGGAGTAACTTAGGCTACTTCTATTTTAGACAGTAACCCTCCTTCTGGCGCAGTCGGGTAAAAATCTAAATATATAAAAGAAGAAAATGACTGACTGACTCATCTATCAACGCACAGCCCAATTCGCTGGGTCTACAGATTCCTAATTTGGCAAGTAGGTTCCTTATGTGGTCTAAGGGTGCATTAAGAAAGGATTTTTCAAAATTAACCCTCTAAGGGGTTGAAACGGGAGTCGAAAGTTTGTATGGAGAAACAAGATTAGTTAGACTATTTTATTCGAAACTTCACAGGAGTACTCCTATTGATATATGAGTAGAAACGGGTTACAGGTTTTTTCAGAATTCAATCCCTAACCTAAGAGGGGTAAATGGGATGACAAAGTCTAAAAATCAATGCACAGCCGAAACCACTGAGTCTAGAGATTCCAAATTTGGCACATAGGTTCCTTATTAGGTTTAATTGTGCACGGAGAAAGGATTTTTTCAAATTCACCCCCTAAAGGGTTGAAACCGGGGTCCAAAGTTTACATGGGGAAACAAGATTAGTTAGACTATTCTATTTGATACTTCACAGGAGTACTCCTATCGATAAATGAAGAAACATTTGTGTTTCATGTTTTTTCAGAATTCAACCCCTAAAGGGGAGGAAATGGGGTGACAAAGTCTGAAAATCGACTTGATTATTGTTTGTATGGTGTATCGGTTTGTATGGTGTAATGTGGCGGACCTGATATACCATCATCCCCTTTTCGGGTGCGATGGGGTTGATGTCTAAAATCAATATGGGTGTCGATTCAGAGATTATCAGGGGTGCTGATTACGAATATGGCATTTATTTTGATATCCAGAAGATGGCGGATTCGAGTTCAATACAGGGTTATTGTTGATTTATTGTGATTATTGTGATAAAGATGGTGATAGTGATGATAATAATTTTAAAAATGATGATGATGATTGTGATGATGATGATGATTACGATGATAATTATTGTGATAACGATAAAGGTGATTGTGGTAGTGATAGTGGTGGTGATTGTGATAATGATCGTGATTGTAATAGTGATTGTGATAATGACTGTGATTGCGATAGTGATGGTGATTGTGATAATGATGGTGATTGTGATAGTGATGGTGATTGTGATTGTGATAATGATTGTGATAGTGATGGTGATTGTGATGATTATAGAAATGATGATTACGCAGATCTATCTGTTATTTTAGGACCTTGCACATATTATTTGATGTATACTCCATGTTTTTACAATAAATATATTCTATTCTAAAATGAAATTTGGCACATAGATAGTTTATATCCTGGATTAACATGTAGGATACTATTCATCCCTTTTGTATGATCCAGTTGGACAGTTATCGAACTTCACGCGGGCGAAGCCGCGGGCAACAGCTAGTACATCCATAAAATGCAACCTGTATTGTGAATCCTTAAAGTTATTGATCGGCATTGAATACGTGTGCATGTATCATTTCGGAATTATATTTATACGACTTGCTTTAGTCACGATGGATGACGATTCAAGACTTGAACAGGCTTCTTTTTGGTTTTTAAAGTTTAATAAATGTAGGTGGGTCCTTGCGCCTCCGTAGACCAGAGAATGGGCAGCAGCGTTTTCTGTTAGTCTTTCATCACTGCGATCTCCAATCCGCCTGCCAAGCGTGGAGATTATGGCAAATTCCTCCCATCATGGGAGAGGCTTGTGTCCAGCAGTGGACGTTATGGGCTGTTGTAGTAGGTGGGTCACTGACCGCTATTCTCATCTTAACTGGCACCAACTATAGTAGCTTGTATACAAGCCGTTAGAACTAAGTCTATTAGTAAACTATTACCGCGATACCGACCATCAAACTTCATGATGTTACTCGTCTATTAAGTTTCCCTCTTTGACTACCCGGGTAGATACTGTCCGGTCCTATCCGGGTAATTACCCGTCTCCGGTTAGTGCTAACACTGTTAATTTTAACGGAGAACCGGTTAACTTCGGTCTTATGAGTTAGAAAACAAGCTCGTAGGTAGAGCTTACTATGTTTACTGAGGTTTCCAACACTGACGAGTGGAATAGAAAGATAGCAGTTGTATGGAAAGACTGTGATTAATATTGTTGTGAGAACTGCAACTTGTGCTTTAAGTTAGGAATAAAATATGAATTTCGCTGGAAACACCGCCATCTACTACACTAAGCAACGAGGCTTGTGTCGTGGACACCATAGTTGATATATTACCTAAATAAATTATCGGAATTTAATAAGGTGTCATGTAGTGTTTGTGAAAGTACTATACATAAACAACAACACATACATACAACACATTACATAAGACACAACATACATTACAAGACACAAGTGACAACACAACACATACATACGCACATACACATGCACACAAGACACACACACACACATACAAGAACACACAAATACAAGAGAGACACAACATTTACACACAAGTAGTAGTAGAAGGTGGAAGGAAGGTGTGGTAATAGTTTTTTTTTTTTTTCAAGCGGAGAAAGGTTATTATTGCATTTAAGGCGGAATTAACACACGAGCCGTAGGCGAGGGTGTTATTGAGCCGAGAACTGTAGATTGTAGATTAACCGGAAAATATGAAGTACACTTCAGGACAGAATAATCGCCAGCTTATTCTAAAAACTTTTCTCACTGTCCAAAAAAGTATATTTTTGCCATGTGCGGTTTTCTAACGTCTCGTCAGGACAATATACTTTTTGGGCACGGACGGATCTTGGTCACACATCTACACACTGACTTCGGTAAGCGTTGCTGTGCCTTCCCGTGTGGCACGTACCACTGTATTTGAAACAGAATTAAAGATACAACTTACCTGCCACCTACTCTACCACTACATGCTTCAATATGCACAGTACACCAGTGACATAACGTGGAGGTGCGCCCGCACAGCGCGTGACAGACGCGCGCGCTCCATTGATCTGCGCACAAGACGGCCAGACGTAACATAACCGTCCGTTATGTCCACATACATGCATACAGTATAATATGTTATTGGACCCGTCACATAGACGTCGAATTCTCATTCTGTACTTCATTCCAAAATTCTAAGTAACTTATAGTTATAGCATAAATTGCAAAAAGCAAATTATAAATTGTTTAATGTCCCATTTTGTCGCACTGTAGCTCAATCCACCTTCCCTAGGCCGGCGAACAACGAACGATGCTAGCGAGAAACGCATCTTGGATGTAGAGATTTGCGTTTCACGCAAGCATGGTTATTACAACCGATTTTTTTCGTTATTATTATTAAGAGGGCTATTACAAATTTTCTTGTTTTTGAGTGTTTTAAGAGTCTAGCACTCAAATATAAGAAAAATTTTGATTTTTATTTTGAGCACTCCATAGAGAATTAATCAAACTTTCTCGGGCATATATCTTTTTTAATTTTGTGGCCATATCTAAACCATAATCACACTTCTAAACTGAGATTTTAGAAGTGTGATTATGGTTTAGATATGGCCACAAAATTAAAAAAGATATATGCCCGAGAAAGTTTGATTAATTCTCTATGGAGTGCTCAAAATAAAAATCAAAATTTTTCTTATATTTGAGTGCTAGACTCTTAAAACACTCAAAAACAAGAAAATTTGTAATAGCCCTCTTAATTAGCGATCGAAAGTTTGCGACAGCGTCGTTGTCATGTCGAGACTGCCGGCCCAACCGCGTAAGCTTACGATGCTGATGATGATTGGACTTGTTTACTGATGAATGGAAGGCGATAATTTTGGAATGTTTGTGGTTCTGTGAGAAGACCGAGTAAAAGAATTACATAGCATAACCCGTTAATTAACTATTGTTGTGATTTTGCATTGTAACATAATTTTATTTAGAAATATGGCAACACTAGCTGTCACTTTTATAGCCAATCACGAACCCGAGTTTCATTATGGTAGGGGAATAAGAGTGGGGCAATGAAACCGTCCGGGGACAGACAAGCAGTCGGTAGTTAGTTCGTGCTTGGCTATCGTAGCATTAAGACGTGTCGAGTGCATACTGTGCAGCGAAACTGAATTGTGTGATAATTTGGAATAAATAAGTCGAGTCTAAGAACAGAGTTTTTATTTTATAAAACTATGGATGGGGTTATGCTGTAGGTACTAAATGTAAAATAAATAAAACAAGCTTATAGAAAGAGACAGTATAGTATATGAGTGGTAGAGACGATGTTCCACTATTTCAAATAATCCAAAGTGTTATCGTGTCACCATTGTTACAGTGATATCTACTCACAATATTCATAAAGATTATATAACGTAGAAAAGTGTAAGCCAATTCGCAATATCTTAGACCATATAGACGTCAATATCTCTTTCGGAGAAAATCGACTATGCCAGACAGGCGTAAACTTCAGTGGCTTCATGTTCCTGATTCTAGGAAAAATCAAACGGCAATCGGTCGAGCTGTGACGAGTCGAATCGTCCTAGGGTCGAATAACTACGGGGTCGAATTATCCCTGGGTCAAGCTTTTATTTTAATGGGACAAGGCCGCTACACTATTCCCAAACCACTGCAACTTCTGTGCACCAGAATCAACAGTGACGACCACCAGAAAAGCGCCGAGACAAAGAAGCTCGACGAAATCCCAGAGAAACAATTTAACTGTCTTGGATCCCGCAACGAAATTAATCAGAAAAGTATAGCGGAGGAGTAGGAAAAACATAATTTCCACTTTCCATATCATATCAGCGACGGTGCCCAGTGGTGGCGGCCCCGCCTTACGAACAGTAAGTCATGGCTTCGAACCCAGACAGGCGCATTACTTTGTGTAATTTATTTCATCACCACTGCTCTCAAAACGGTAAAGGAAAACATCGTGAGGAAACCGGCATGTCCTAGAACCAAAAAATTCGAAGACATGTGACATCTACCAATCCGCACTGGGCCCGCGTTGTGGACTGGTGGAATATAGCACATTCCCTCTCATAGAGAAGAGGCTTGTGTCCCAGCAGTGGGGACATTAAAGCAGGAGACAGAACGAAACAAGACACAAAGGGACTTTTGCAACTGAGATAAGCCCTGTTGCCTATAGCACGACTGATACATATTATCATTAATGGGTCAAGCAGTCAATTCTAATGAATCAGGGTATTCCTAAGTAATTAGGTAAGCCCCGATAGTCTTCCACCGGAACTTGGAACACTCCGTCACGCCCGATTGGAGCGTGACCACTTTCTTTCGCACGCCAGTGCACTCCACCGATTGTTTACTTCGAGTACATTGGTTCAGTGTGTTCGGGTCAGCGTGGTACACTCGATGGCAAATCAAGTCGATTGCAGTGAAACTGTCTCGTAGGTTTAGTGGTCGATAGCACGTTACGACTGCTGAGTTGAGGGTCCGATTCCCAGGTGAAAAGGAAAACCCAGGAAAAGTGGTATTTGGTTATTTCATCAGGAATTTCTGAATAGCAGTCAAGGAGTTTGGATTTGAGCCCGGTTATACATAACTAGCTGGCGAAGACTGACTGGAGGACTGTGACTGCCCGTGGCTAAATAATAACAGCCGCTCGGGTCGATCTTTAGGTTAAGCCGTAGTTGACTAGGATGGTCCGTGGATGGGTGACCACCCATCCACATACCGGGTTTTAATTACTTTATTCATAAATTTTTGATCTAATCTTTTACTCTGGATGCTCTTAGTGTGCACGTCTTTCTACATCGTTCTCACATATATGTATAATCTCAAAATGAATGATGTAACCAAGATTTTGCAACAATATTTTGATTTTAAAAGAGTGTCCATGGAGTTTCTTGCCCGTTCTTCTCTATAGAGATCTACGCTAGGGAATGGGCAACTACAGTACTTTCTCAAGTTATTATGCCTTGTGACTGGGACTGTGGCTTTGATTTTCTTTTTTGTATTTTTGACTTTCAAAAGTGCCGTAATGGTTTAATTGAAATAAATGCTTTGAGTTGAGTTGAGTTGTTTCCTCCGTGCCTCGAAAAGCACTACGTTAAGCCGTTGGTCCCGGCTGTCATTTGTAGATCTTTGACAGTCGTTACAGGTATCCGTGGCGCGAAGTCTTGACAACCAGTCTTACCAAGGGGTATCGTATACTCATTACTAACTGGGTTGTGGAGGTCAGATAGGCAGTTGCTCCATGTAAAATACAGGTATTCTGCTGCATCCGGTTAGACTGGAAGCCGACCCCAACATAGTTGGGAAAAGGCAGGCAGAACTGGAGAAATGTGGGCGTACCTTTAGGTAAATCATTGCTTATATTTTAGTCATACTTAATTTTCATTACAAACATACACACACACACACAAAAATACAAATCTTTCCTCTTTATAATATTAGTGTAGATACAAAGTAAGTATGTACATTATTTACAATTTACAAATCTAATAAAATAAACTAAATTAAAACTTAAAAAATGGCGTCAAAAACTCCTCCTCAACACTGTCAACTGGTAATGTCCCCAAGAGACTGGCGGCGTTACCACGCTCTGTATGGCCAAGGTTTCTTTTTCATTTGTTTAAAACATCATGTCACAGATAAATCATGTTATAAAGCCAAGTTATTTCTCATGTTTATCATAAGAAAACACAATTTACCATAACAATAAATCGTCAAGCGCGAGTAGTGCATCCAAATAAGGTAAAGTTGATTGTGCACTTAGCTGTCTGTCGGTGTCACTGAGTCATGCAGTCGTTAAGGATGTGTGGGTACTAGGTAAACATGACAATAAAGAGCTTTGTCGTCAGGAGAGGTCACCTGTATTGATGATAAATGATGTTTATTTTGCAAATAAGTTTTTACAAGCCTCCACTGTCCGTCCGTCTGTATGTCGGCAGGCTGCATCTCATGCATGATTCGCAATAGGTAGACGGTTGAAATTTTCACAGAATGTGTATTTCTGTTGCCGCTATAACAACAAAATAAATTAAAAAGTAAAGGAGGCTCCCCCATTGCGTTGGTACGAAACCCTTCATATGTTTTATTATTAACTAGATGAGACCCAGTGTTTCGAATCGTACTTGACTACTCTGAGCAGAAACAGCCGAAACAAACTCAGAGGAAGTCTCTTTTGAAGTCCAGACATAATCTTGCTCAATTCACATGAGGACTATGCAGATTAGTGTCTGAGATGGTCTTTTGAAGAAACAACCACACAGATTGGAGTCAGTGCAAGCATTTGTCAGTTATCATGTAGCTCGACTCATAATTCGAAGAATTAAAGGAACATCGACCGCTAAGAGTCATCGTCTTCAAGTTTGTGTGAGAAAGATTTGTCTTCTGAGAACTTTTTAACCGACTTCAAAAAGGAGGAGGTTCTCAATTCGATTGGTATTTTTTTTATGTACGTATGTACACCGATTACGCTGAGATTTATGATCCAATTTACGTGATTCTTTGGTCTGATGCGAAATAGTTGCCATTTGGTCCCATAAAAATTTGACATAGTTTGGCCCAATAGTTTTCATTTGATTAATTTTTAATAACTTCAGTCGTGTGGTCTAAACATAGAGTATTATAATAATATAACCAAGAAAGGGACTTGAACAACGCGTTATCATTTTTTGTGTCATTTTATTACTTCAGTCGTGTGTTCTAATTTTATGTATGTTCACCGATTTGTGGAGCGATTCTTAAAATTATTTTTATATTTGAAAGATTTTGACAGTTTAGGTGTGTTAAGTTCCATTTATTACCATGACATGTATTGTTGACAATGTAAAATAAAGGCATAGCAAATATTTGTATAGGATATTACAACGAAAAATGTTTTTTTTTTTAACAAAATGGTTTGATAGCCATCGAAATTAAGATACACAGACGAATCTAAACTCATGCTCATTTTAACTGAGTTGCGGCAAAGAAATCATTATCATTTACGTATCTTTTCCCAACTATATTTGGGACAGCTTTCAGTCTAACCGAATGCAGCTAACCAGTAACCAGTATTTTACAAGGAGCGACTGCCTATCTGACCTCCACAACCCAGTGATACTGGGTAGTTATGAAACACCTTGATAAGACTGGTTGTCAGATTTTCGAGTCACTGACTACCTGTAACGGCTGTCAAAGATCTACAAATGACAGCCGGGACCACAGATCATAGAAACAAGATCTGTGGCCGGGACAAACGGCTTGACGTGCCTTCCGAGGTACGGAGGAGTCTCGATGAATTAACTATACATTTTCCTGGTAGGAACCTGGAAACTGTAAGGTCACACCGTGCAGCTAATATTATTTAGCCACCAGCATAAAGCATTGTGTTGTAATTTCAAATCTCCACCCTAAACCGACCGTCAAAAATTAAACAATGCACTTTTATGCAGGCATTCGTTTAGTTGTGTGTAATGCTAGCTAAAACAGTCATAGTTCCCATTGATTGAGATCAGAGCTAACAATAATTGCATGTGTGGGCCACGCGGCCGTGACCGTCAGTGTCACAGGACAGTGACCCCTGACTATTGTCACGCCGCGAGCCTTCCGGGTTACACTGACATGAATCGTGACCCTTGCATAGGATACTTCCGGGGTTTTGTCACAATTTGGGAATATTTTTTGAACCTGATCGAATAGCTTAAAGGTCATTTAAAAAAGGAATTTTGGTTTTAATTTGTAGTCGATCTAGCCTCTAAAGTTTGTTTCAATAGGCAACACACTCAACTCAACTCATAGCATTTATTACAAAAATAGGCCCATGACAGGCACTTTTGCATAGTCAAAAATAAGCTACCTGCAGTCCAGCCACACTCCACAGGCATAATAACTAATAACTGTGAATTGACTGTAGTTGTACATGCAAAAATCATAGATCTTATAGAGAAGAATGGGGAAGAAACTCCATGGACACTCTTTAAACAGTTGGGCAAAGTTGCAGACGATAATTTACAGTTTTTTTTTTGTGTTACGTACACAACATGACAGCGTGCAGTGTGTGTTGCTAGAAATAGGTCACAATACGTCGACGGGTGCCTTTTTAACCGACTGTGAAGCCTAAAAGGCGAGTAAAGGATATATTGCATCATGACATGATAAGTAATAATTTTAAAGCTTGATGAAATCGCTATGATTGGGCTAAGCCCCATTAGCTCAGATGGGTGCCGCCGATTAAACTAACTACAAATATACATTTTTTACACGACTTACTTTTGACCTTCAATATCTGACTCATATAAATAGCAATAGGTCTGTAACCGTTTGATTTCACGTGATAATAAACGTTATAGAACCTACTTCGTCAGCAAAACTTATTTTTTCGCCATGCCTTTATACGTAGCGAAGTATTATATTATCTGTGTACGTAGGTAACTAGCGGACGTCAGTTTCTCCCGCGTAGTTCTCGTTCTCGTGGAAATACAGGGATAAAATATAGCCATGTTACTCAAGGTGAATGTAGCTTTCTAATGGTGAAAGAATTTTTGAAATCGGCGCTGTAGTTTTTGAGTTTATTTATTACAAACATACACACAAAAATACAAATCTTTCCTCTTTATAATATTAGTGTAGACTAGCGGATGTCACGCGGTTTCACCCGCATAGTTCCCGTTCCTGTGGGAGCACGGTGATAAAATATATAGCCTATATTACTCAGGGTGAATGTAGCTTTCTAATGGTGAAAGAATGTTTGAAATCGGCGCAGTAGTTTTTGAGTTTATTAATTACAAACACACACACAAAAATACAAATCTTTCCTATAATATTAGTGTAGATGTAGATAAAATCAGTCAGTCAGACATATTTCATCCACCATTGCATGCAGAACACATCAACAACATCTTCCTGCCCTTCTACCATTCTACTTGAGGTCGTCGCAACACGTCTCCTTCTAACACTCTCCCCTATCAGACGTCACGGCATTATTTACTCCTTTCTCTTTCACACATATAGCATTCCTACACACGATCCATTCCCAAATGTCCTTTCTTTGGAATTGTTCGTCGTTTTATTGAGCTCCTTGAGTTATAAGTCGAGCTACACGATAACTGACAAATGCTTGCACTGACTGGACAGGTCCACTCAAATCTGTATGGTTCCTTCTTCAAAAGACCATCTCAGACACTAATCTGCATAGTCCTCATGTGATTTGAGCAAGATTATGTCTGGACTTCAAGAGACCTCTGAGTTTGTTTCAGAACGAAACACCGGCCCTATTTAAAAAAAAAAGACGTGTAAAAGTGTTTGTAAAAACCTATTTGCAAAAATTTCATTTAATTCATCTTTCCTTTGCCCCCCTCTCCCTCTCCATTCATCAACATTAACATGCTGAACAAATAGGTAACATACTGTTACGTCGTACCCATACCTACAATACAAGTAGCTTCTAATAGTAGGTACCTACAACTAAGTAGGTAGGTAGTAGTAGGTATGTATCGAATGATGTAGGTACAAATTCGCAAACTACCTATAAAATACATCAGGAAGTTGTCATTGTAATTTCGACCGTACGCCCAGGGCATAAAGTACCTATTTCTTTCCTTTGTACAAAAGTTGTGGAAGTTTCTCGTAGGACAATGACCTAGTATGAATTGACTAGAAGATTCTGGATCTTTCTCAAACGTTCGGTCGTCATATAAATAGTCGACGTGTTTGCGGGAGCAGGCAGTATTATTTTGGCTACAGTACGGAGCGAATCAAAGTGATCTAGTCAGTGCGATATCTAAGTGAATAGTGATCAGTACTGTATAAGTGATTGTGTTTTAAGTGTTTTGTGATTAATTAAAGTTATCCAAGTGTTTAATCGGTAGTAATTAATTTATCCCGTACCCAGCTCGTAACAATTTGGTGCCAGAAGTGAGGGATAAATTATGCCAGTTCTACCAAAGGACAACACGGACGGTATCCGTACCAGGAGTCAGCGACAGCAGGACATGGACCAAAGGCGGTTTGGAGACTCTCCGACACAAACACCGGGTGGAGTCCAGCCTACGTCAGTGCCAGTCGCTGGTCCATCCGGAGTTTCTCCAGCATCAGTAGCGCCAGACTTGTCAGCTTTAATGGCGCTGCTGCAAGAGCAGGCTCGCCGTCAAGAGGAGCAGTCTCGCCAGTTACAGGAGCAGTTGCAACGAGACAAGGAGGAGCAGGCTCGCCGCCAAGAGGAGCAGGCTCGCCAGTTACAGGAGCAGTTGCAACGAGATAAGGAGGAGCAGGCTCGCCGTCAAGAGGACCAGGCTCGCCAGTTACAGGAGCAGTTGCAACGAGATAAAGAGGAGCAGGCTCGCTGTCAAGAGGAGCAGGCTCGCCGTCAAGAGGACCAGGCTCGCCGTCAAGAGGACCAGGCTCGCCAGTTACAAGAGCAGTTGCAACGAGATAAAGAGGAGCAGGCTCGCCGTCAAGAAGAACAGATGATCCTCATAAAGGATCTTCATGCAACTTTCGGCAAAGAGCTCAAGATTATGAAGGACCAGGTACACCAGCACGAGAATCGCATCTCAGAGGCCGAAGTTCAGATCGCTGGAGTGAAGAAGGCTTTGGGAGAACTGAAGTCTGGAGACGTGACTGTGGCTTCAGTAGTTGCTGCACCTTCAGCGCGGGGCTTTAAGGTGCCTCCATTCGACGGAACATCTTCGTGGTCGGCTTATAAAATTCAATTTGAGGCCGTTATGAAGGCGAATGGATGGACAAAATCGCAAGCCATGACCGCGCTCACCTTGGGCCTCCGAGACCAGGCCCTAAACATTCTTGAGGCGCTCGGTAAGGATGTAACCTACGAGCAGCTGCTGGAGGCGTTAGAGTACAGATACGGCGACGCGCACCTGGAGCACGTATTTCGTGCTAAGTTGAAGGATCGTGTTCAACGTAGTGCCGAGAACCTACAGCAGTGGGCCCTGGAAGTTGAAAAGCTGGTTCGGAAAGCATACCAGTCTGCCCCTGCACTGATCGATGGGAATCTGGTACAAGCGTTCGTTGATGGAATACGTGACTTAGAAGTTAGAGCCGCCGTGAGACTTGGGCATCATGAAACATTGAAGAACGCCTTAGCCCATGCTTTAGAAGTAGAGGCAGTGAGGCAAGACCACCGAACGCACCGCGTTAGGGAGGTTGTAGCATCACCGGTACGCGAGCGCCCGCAAGGGTACAGTCCTAGGTGCTACACTTGTGGAGAAAGGGGTCACCTTCGGTCAAGCTGTCCAAAGCGCAACACCCCGCGAGAAGATCAGCAAGGAAGGGTGGCTGAAGTGACTGCCCAGCCACAGCAGGGAAACGAGTAAATGCCAGGACTGGGGGGCGGGTGCTGGCTGGTATTGAAAGAGCCCCGAGAATCTTGATCTCGCAAGCACATGACGGGAACAGCCTGACCATCAGAGGCGAAGTCAACGGAACACCATGCAAACTGACGTTGGATACTGGAGCTTCTTACACGGTCGTTAACTCTCACCTAGCAAGTCGGTTTCTTGGGGACTACTTTGATAACCACGACCGTATACGATTACTAACAGCTACCGGTCAGCACATAACCGTCCGAGGCAAGAAGGAGGTGGAGTTAAAATTGGGTGACAGATTTTACAAGCACAATGTCATCGTGGCCGACATAGTGGACGATTGCATCTTGGGCTTGGATTTCATGCGGAAATATCGTTGTGAGATCGACGTTGATCAAGGAGTATTGAAATGTGGTTCAGAGGAAGTCTTCATGGAAGGTGCACCATCAGGGAAAGTGTACTGCTTGAAGGAGATTGTTCTTCCTCGCAGATCAGAAACGATTGTTCCAATTAGTTTACCACGGAATTCTGGACAAAAAGATCGAAGTGTTCTGATAGAAAGGGTGAACAATGACTTTCCATGGAAGATGGCACGTACTCTGGTCAAGGCCAAAAACGTCTCGGCAGTACGCATACTGAATCCAAGTGACAAGGAGCAAGTGATTAAGAAGGGCACCTTAATCGGCACTTGCGAGGAAGTAGCTTGGATGCGTCAATTGCAAAATCTGCCTACCGGAAATAAAATTCGTAGTACAAAGTTTGACGTGTCAACACTTTTGGAAAACTGCGATTTATCTAAAGAAGAAATGGACAAGGCTAAGAAGATGTTACTTCAGTACGCCGACATTTTCTCTTCAAATGATGCTGACATAGGGAGAACTGGACTAGTTCAGCATAAGATTAATACGGGTAACGAGTTACCAATCCGTCAGCGACCAAGAAGACTGCCAGTTGCACGTGAAAAAGAGGTGGAAACCATGATGGAGGGAATGATGAAGGACGGTGTTATAGAGCCTTCATCGAGTCCATGGTGTTCTCCTGTGGTCCTGGTAAAGAAAAAGGACGGCAGTATGCGCTTCTGTGTGGACTATCGACGACTGAACGATGTCACGAAAAAGGACAGCTATCCGCTGCCTAGGATCGATGACACACTGGATACGCTGACTGGTATGAAGTGGTTTACCACACTTGACCTGAAAAGTGGCTACTGGCAAGTAGAAATAGACCCCAAGAATAAGGAAAAAACTGCATTCTCAACAGGGAAGGGATTGTGGCAGTTTAAAGTTATGCCATTCGGATTGTGCAATGCTCCTGCAACGTTTGAAAGGCTGATGGAGCAAGTACTCGCCGGATTGATTGGAGACGCATGTCTTGTCTATCTAGACGACATAATCATCGTGGGCCGTACATTTGAAGATCACCTTAAAAACCTCAACCAAGTGCTGTCGAAAATCCAAACAGCAAATCTTAAGTTAAGTCCGAAAAAGTGCTCGTTTTTCAGAAAACAAGTGAACTTCTTAGGACACATAGTTTCGGGGGAAGGTGTTCAAACAGACCCAGAAAAAGTAATCACCGTCAAGGATTGGCCAGTTCCGAAAGACAAGACACAGGTCAGAGCATTTCTGGGTTTGTGCTCCTACTATCGAAGGTTTGTCAAGAATTTTGCCGACATTGCAAAACCTCTGCACAAACTCACTGAGGAAAAGCGGCAATTCTGTTGGGACGAGAACTGCGACGTTGCATTTCAGGAATTAAAGAAACGTCTGTGCAATACGCCTATCTTGGGATATCCTGACACAGAAAATGACTTCATAGTTGACACAGATGCAAGTAATACTGGAATTGGGGGCGTGCTGTCTCAACGAAAAGGAAACCAAGAGGTTGTGATAGCTTACTTCAGCAAGTCTTTATCCAAACCAGAAAGAAATTACTGCGTTACAAGACGGGAACTACTCGCCGTAGTAAAGACATTGCAGCACTTCAGTAAATATTTGTTGGGACGTAAATTCCAATTAAGAACTGACCATGCTGCATTGAAGTGGCTATTACAGTTCAAGAATCCAGAAGGGCAAGTGGCGAGATGGATTGAGCTATTGCAAGAGTTTGACTTCGTAACTGAACATCGCAGTGGAAGAACTCACGGTAACGCAGACGCCCTGTCGAGAAGACCTTGTCCTGAAGACTGTAAGCACTGTGCCCGGCAAGAGACTAAGGAAGTAGTGACCGTGAGGATGCTTAGAATGGATCTCAGCGATGAATGGAAAGAAACCCTACAGCAGGCTCAGCAAAATGACTCGGACATCAAACCGATCTTCGAGTGGATCAAAGCTGGTGCTCCTAAACCCAAGTGGAGTGATGTGGCTGCGATGAGTTCCATCACGAAGAGTTATTGGGCGCAATGGAACAGCTTGGTGATCCAGGATGGAGTCTTGTGCCGTAAATGGGAAAACGCTCGAGGGGACAGCTGTCATCTACAAATGGTTGTCCCTAAAGCTAAGGTACCGGATGTTTTACGGCTGTACCATGATGGATGTTCGGGAGGACATATGGGGGTAAAAAGGACTTTACTAAAAATTCGAGAACGCTTTTACTGGATCCACTGTCGAGATGATGTGGAGGACTGGTGTCGCAAATGTACCAGTTGTGCGGCCGTGAAAGGACCCCAAACACGCAGCAGAGGAGCATTAAAAGTGTACAACGTTGGAGCCCCTTGGGAACGGATAGCACTAGACGTTGCGGGACCATTTCCAGAAAGTGAGAGCGGAAACAAGTACTTTTTGGTGGTCATGGATTACTTCACAAAGTGGCCAGAAGTCTTCGCCATTCCTAATCAAGAAGCTACAACTGTCGCAGATAAATTGGTTCAGGAAGTCTTCTGTCGTTTTGGAGTACCCTTAGAAATACACAGCGATCAAGGAAGGAATTTCGAATCGCAAGTATTTCAGGAGACTTGTCGATTAATGGGTACCCACAAAACCAGAACCATCTCTTACCACCCACAATCTGATGGAATGGTGGAACGATTCAACCAAACGTTGGAAAGATATCTGGCAAAAGTCGTGGAAAGCAGACAAAGGGATTGGGACAAGCACATACAGCCGTTTCTTCTGTCCTACCGCAGCGCAGTCCACGAAAGTACGACTGTGACGCCCGCCTTCGCGAACTTTGGAAGGGAATTACGGTTGCCTGCAGATTTAATCACTGGAACTCCCCCTGATGCTCCACGCAGTGTAACAGATTACGCAAATGACTTGCGTAACAAGTTGAATGATGTTTATGAGCATATTAGACAATCCGGCCAACAGATGTCTGAGAAGATGAAGACCCGTTATGACCGGAAGGCAAATAGTAGGGGTTTCGACGAGAGTTCACTGGTGTGGTTGCATAACCCAGTACGGAGCAAAGGGAAGTCTCCGAAATTACAAGCAAACTGGGATGGACCATACCGAGTCGTGACTAGGATCAACGATGTCACCTACCGAATACAGAAGGGTCCACGAGGTGCGCCTAAGATTGTCCATGTAGACCGATTGGCGCGATACTACGGGCCTAATGATGCTCGGGACGAGCATGTCTAAGGAGGGGGCAGTGTTACGTCGTACCCATACCTACAATACAAGTAGCTTCTAATAGTAGGTACCTACAACTAAGTAGGTAGGTAGTAGTAGGTATGTATCGAATGATGTAGGTACAAATTCGCAAACTACCTATAAAATACATCAGGAAGTTGTCATTGTAATTTCGACCGTACGCCCAGGGCATAAAGTACCTATTTCTTTCCTTTGTACAAAAGTTGTGGAAGTTTCTCGTAGGACAATGACCTAGTATGAATTGACTAGAAGATTCTGGATCTTTCTCAAACGTTCGGTCGTCATATAAATAGTCGACGTGTTTGCGGGAGCAGGCAGTATTATTTTGGCTACAGTACGGAGCGAATCAAAGTGATCTAGTCAGTGCGATATCTAAGTGAATAGTGATCAGTACTGTATAAGTGATTGTGTTTTAAGTGTTTTGTGATTAATTAAAGTTATCCAAGTGTTTAATCGGTAGTAATTAATTTATCCCGTACCCAGCTCGTAACAATACAATCACGTCTGTAATTCAGTCAGAGGTGTACCCACGTTTCGCCAGATAGGTTTAAATCCCATAAAATAGTGGGTGAAGCTTTTGCCTTCAACCGACTAATCCAAACTCCGGGACTGCCCACTGACAAATTCCTGCTCGAAAAAACCCAATAGCGACCTGGGATGGACCAATGGGACTGGGAACCTAGGACCTCATGCTGAACTATACCGCTTGCGACCAAGACTAACGAAGCAAGATCATGAGTGATGCAGAAATGCCAGTATAGTTGCAAACTTGTGGCTGGCAACTATTTCAGTCGTGAGATCAAGTCGTGTCGACGATTTTAGTCTTAAACCGCAAACGACTGTCTATTTTAGGAAACTAGCGCAAATAACTTTTGTTCAAAGTAAACTTGAGCCCTGCAGCCTTTACGACGTGGTAAAACATAATCAAGAAAATTATGAAAATGACTGAAACCCGAAATATTCGAGGTGTTCACGATGTAGGTACCAGGGAAACATTGGGAACGGAAGGAAACAAATGAGGATTGATAGAAACCCAACCATAAAAATAAAACATACGATTTCTGATTTGTCAACAAATGTACCTATATAATTTCTAACTTTCATGTACGAAGGCAGACAAAGGAGTTATCAAGCCTGCATTCTCAAGGCTTAGTTGATCAATGTTGTCACCAAGGACACATAATTATGTGGACCCAATGCTTGGCCAAGAGAGATCTATGAAGGAGGTTCAAAAAACCTCCCTGTCTGCAAAAGGCTTTGGATAAGTGATAAATATATGCAACATAACGTGCAATGTCCTACCAGGGGCGCAGCGCCGCGAGAGGACCGGTCGGCCGTGAGCGAGGTCGATGACCCACGAGTTCATTGTCGACTGTCGAGCGAACTGGCGACGTTAAGGTCGGTGGAGATCGCGCTGATTGCGATCGCGTATTGTCTTGGCTGTTTATGAACTGTTAGTACATAGACACATTTGTTCTTAGGAGATGTCTCCATATTAGTGGCTAATAAATTTTAGTAAGGTTCAGGAATTATTCTGGTTATTTATAGGTGAATTTTGTATGTTCAGCTTTCATTTCAGCAATGATAGACGGTATTAGGATAGATTGTTGCCTAGTTGTGGGATACTTGCCTTTATCCGCGGCTTTCTTGTCTTTGGCTTTCTTCTGCCTCACGGTCACGGGAATCGTACATTCTTCCGGGATATAAGTCACTTTCAATTTCTATCCTGCAAATCACGTCATTTGCCTAATAGAAATACAAACCAACAATTACACTTTTGCATTTATAATTTCATTTTCCGGGTTTACTCATGTTCCGAGTAAACCAAGGTTTTTGACATTGTTATGATTACGTTAGCCTTTTATGGAGACTAGTATTAACTTATGTAAGGTAAAAAGCAACAGATGCGCTTCCCCGATAGAACGACACATTCCTTCGAGGGATTTGATCTTTATCGGTACTCGTTTTGCAAAAAAAAATACGTTTTATGCCCGTGCCGAGCTAAAACTTGTTCTTTTTTGCAAAAGTACAAAAAAGCTTTCTTTAAGATGTACCCATGACTCACAAGCCGTAGTAAGAAAGCCGAAAGCCTGACAAACAGTCTTACCAAGAGGTAACAAAAAGTAACTGGGTTATTGAGGTCAGATAGGCAGTTGCTCTTTGTAAAACAATGGTATTCAGCTGCATTCGGTCAGACTGGAACCGACTTCAACATAGCGAAAGGCTAGCAGATCCGAGAGTCCTATGTAACGCTCCCTTTTAAAATATTACTCGAAATTCCTTGATTTTTGGTCTTGCATCTCAAAAATACACACTGAAGAAAAATACCTAACCTAAATAGCCAAGGAACTCATCAGGCCTTTCAGGTTTAGGTGGAAAAATACTAGAACTCCTCAGTTTCATTAAGGTCACTAGGCGAGCATAAAAATTAGAAGTCAGTGAACTCTCGCCTACAAATAACACAATAGGCAAGCGAGGTCCTGCGACTTGTAGAATTAATTGAAAATGTATGGAAACAAGTTATTTCTGATAACGAAGTAAATACGATAATCGTACGACGGTTGCGTTATTTGCAGAAACGTGTAAATTTTTCACCAAAGACCTTGTTGGTGTAGTGGTCTAGCTCGGCTCCTGACTCTCCTGAGCGAGACTTAAGTTTGATTCCCAGACCACCAAAAGTACTTCAGGATGTTTCAATAGCCGTATAGAGGCTGGATATTTTCCTGGAACCAGGAACGCACCCAGGACTTAACAAAACTGGCGATATGTGGTAAACGACAAAGGTCATTTATTTAAATAGACCTGGTGGCCTACCATGACGTCTTAAAGCAGGATCGTTTTATTCTTGTTCCAGTGTGGGTAAGAGACGGAGCTATAGAGGACGTCTAGCGCCATCTTTTTTCCTCACTGGAATAAAATTAAAACGATCCTGCTTTAAGACGTCATGGTAGGCCACCTGAGCATAATCACAGATTGAACGTCAACATAACATAAGTTTGTCCTATAAAACGCCCGTCCTTCACCATTTCATGTTAACTGCCGAAAAGAAGTGGCGGAACAAACTCTCCAGCAACGCATCTGTCTGTTAAATTAGAAGAACTAATACTTCTAGACAATCAGCATTATAATACGGTCTACTGTTCTAGTCATCATCGTCATCATTCTCTTCCCCGTATAGGGAACGTGCACAACGACGGTGCTGCCGACTGGCGTCACCAATCCGAATCTTGTACTCTATTAATACTTATCACTGACATGTAAAACAAGTAAACATAATTAATTTTATTATTGAAAATGATTATTCTAGCTAATCATAATGCATTGTTGCATTTCTGGATGTACCAATTCATCCACAAAAATGAAAATTAATCAAATAGCGTAAAATAACAAAATTCTATTACTTTCCAAAGAATAGTACTCTCATACCATGTTTAAGTGAAAAACGCAAAAAATGGATAAATACAGTAAGAAAAATATTTGAACACAATTTGTTTTTGTTACACTCTGCATTGAAAAAGTTCAATAGCCTTCAAAATCAACCGTCCAAGCAAACATTAAATGGTACTGGCGTACCATTTAAACTTCAGCGAACACACATATTAGACTGCACTGAAGTTCACACCGAATATTCCTCAACAGTAAAACAAAGAGTCCACATGTACTCAGATTATAAACATGGTTATACAATAAAGTTTTTAGTTGGCTGCACTCCTTGTGGTTTCATAAGTTTTATATCTAAATGCTACGGAGGGCGTTCCAGACTGCACTGAAGTTCACACCGAATATTCCTCAACAGTCTCCACATGAACTCAGATTATAAACATGGTTATACAATAAAGTTTTTAATTGGCTGCACTCCTTGTGGTTTCCTAAGTTTTATATCCAAATGCTACGGAGGGCGTTATAGTGATTGCTTATAACAAATGATTGTGGATTGATTTGTTATTGCCTGGAGATACTGTTCTCGCTGCTAAAGGATTCCCTTCCATTAAAACATGTGTTGAAAATAAGAAAGTTGTTTATGCCACCGTTTCTTCATGCACCACAATTTTCATCAGAGAAAGTAAACGAAACATACAAAATTCATATTGGTCAACATTCATGTTACGCTGACGAACATTATTGATAGACCGGAACCCATGTTTTATACTTTTTATCTTATTAAAAAATAATACTTTTGAAGAGATTTGCGTGACAGTGACAGCATAAGTTTACTGTCCGCATAGTGTCTCTTTTGTCGTTTAGTGCTGCCACCTATAGTTCCTGCACGTTCCCTATCCCAATTCATTTGAGGACGGCGTAGCATGTCTTCGTCTTTCATGCTTCTCAATCACTCGTCACCTCAGCAGTCACCTCCTGTCTATCCATATCATCTCACACACAGTCCATCCATCGCTGCTTTGGTCTTCTTCAACTCTTATAGTCATCTACATTCATCCTCAACATTCTCACACATATTTTTACACACCTCTTCCTATCACAGCACAGAATCTAGTTCACTCTCCAAATCACTTCACACTTCCTGCACCAAACATTTATCTAACAGAACACATGACATGATTACTATTACGTCTGCTCGCTTCACATCACCGAGCTGCGGCAGTGACCTTGGGGGGCAATTTGGACGAAACTCGTTACTGCGTCATATTTTGAGAGATTTCACTGTGAGTATAACGCAGAAGATCGAGTCATTTTGATGTTTGGAATGTTTTGGAGAATACCCGCATTGGGCCCTTGTGGGTATCGTTGCCTAGTATTAACTGGGTTGTGGAGGTCAGATAGGCAGTTGCTATTGTTGCCATGTAAATTACTGGTATTCAACTTCATCTAGTTACACTGGAAGCCGACCCCAACATAGTTGGGAAAGGCAGGCAGATAGGACTGTGATTTTGTCAGTGTCGCAAACATCAATAAACAAATGCCTGCCGGAGTTTGGCAATAGGTCTTTGCTTCTGGTCTGCTTGAAATATCGAATTAATACTATTCGATTGCATTCACTACGCTAAAAATGTAGCGAATAACTCGATGAAACACTTTAGATGCTGTTAAAAGCATTCCAATCTTCGTGCTCGTCACTACTAATAAACTTTGAAAGCTCGACTTTTTTATGCAATAGGCTAAATATTTCGGAAATGTTGACGGCGGAGTATTCGCACAAAGGTATTTTTACCTTATGTGACAAGACCCTTGAACCCTTGCTATAAGACAGGTTGTCAGGCTTTCGGGCAACTGACTACCTATATTGAGTGTCAAATTTCCACAATTGACAGCTGGGACCAACGGCTTAACGAGCTTTCCGAGTCACGGAAGAAACTCGGTATGTATTGGTCACCCATCCACAGACCAACCTAGCAAGGCTTAACATGCAGATAGGTCCAAGCGGCTGTTATTATTTAGCCACGAGCTACTGTCAAAATCAAAGTGTTTTTTTTTTCTTAATTTTAATATTGCCATTGGGTTACAGCTGGCAGACGACGTAAGGACTAATGACAGTAGAATTTATAAACGAGTCTTATTCTTCTATATTGTCTATGAAGTGACAGCACACTTTACTTGACCGTGCCCACTACCGCCACTACTGCTAATGACAGCGATTAAGTTTTATAATCTATGCCAGTATTTAATCTGTGCGCGTTTAGTTTAAAATTTGAATGAGAATGAAATGTTCTTATTTTGAACTTGATGCTTGTATGGCAGGTCTTTAGAGAGAAGAATAATTTTAATGGGCATGTAATTCTTTCTATGATGGCACAATCACCGATATTTATTTCTGTAGGCCTTTATGAAATCAAGTTTTTTAAGTTATTTCAAGTCCTCCATTGAATCAGCTGACCTCTCTATCAGATATACATATTATTCCTGTCAAATCAAATACTACTAATCTGTAAACCCGTCTGACGAGTAGCTATTTCATTCAATAATTTTATATCAATCAGAGAAAGTTTTATCTTTAAATAAAATAAACCTGTTACATAATATTGTTTTATGAGCAATTTAGCAGCAAACTATTTTGATACTCTACTGTCATAATATTGGGCAAAATTGTATTCAACAGTAAGGGCCCGCCTCCACGAGCGAGAGATTTGCGGCGATTCAACGTATTTCAATACGAAAATATCGCCGCGATTCTCTCGCTCGTGGAGACGGCTTTATAGAAGAGAGTGTATGTACCTGTAGAAAAACGTGGCAAGGACGATAATATCGCCGCGATTCTCTCGCTCGTGGAGACGGCCCCTAAGCGATGCTTCGTTTGACTGCAACTTTCGCACCGCACACTTGCGTGTTTTGTTTTTTCATTTTATTTTTTGAGGGAAACGCGTTGGTTTTCCTTAAGCAGGTACCCCATGTTACCTGTCGCCTGTCAAGATGTTTGGCTGTGAAAACGTATTAAATAAAACAGACACAGAGTCGATTTTGTATACATTATGTACAATTATGATGGGGTTATTAATTTATCTCACCATCTGCCTGCCTTTTCCGGGTTGGGTTGGTTTTCAGTCTAACCGTATGCAGCTGAATACCAGTATTCGGGGTTTTATTATTAAGCCTTTTATGCTTTTGTAGTTTAGACCTTTACTAGTCCTTGGTGGCAAAAGGAATAAATAAAGACTACAGGTAATTTTGAGATGGATTTTATGTATAAAGGGTGTAACAAAGGGTGTAAAAAACCTCTTAACGAAGACTTGTTCTCTCCGTCGACATTGTGATCATTTTTGTTCAACACCATACCTGGGAACTTTCTAGTTACGGAGATATTGGGGTCAAAGTTCCGACTTAATGACAAGTTTTTTTTTTAATACAAGTTTTTAATGTGAGATTTTTACTTTAAACACCTTTACGACCCCTTTACTATTCAATCCATCCATCAGCACAATGTTTCGAATGCGTTACATTGAGTTCCACCACAAAACATGATTTTTCACCCCAAAAAAAGTCGATTCCCAGCAATATTTTTTGCGTAGAGTTACTTAGTTAGATGTACAGAATGCTTGGTTGACGGCTTCGTGATGAGGTTGTTTACACCCTGTTTTTTGTGATAATTAAAGAATAAGGTGTAAATGATACCATGACAGTTGACTGGGGAGAATAGAAGAAAATAACGTGTTGCGACAACTACAAGTACCATGCAACAAACATTTTCGGTCCCTGCACTGATTTCATAATTAGAAGATATTGTATAGAAAAAGTTAGGTAGAGCAGAGAAGGACGAGTCGTTGACCGATCTACAAAAAGATAAATGACATCTATGTAGACGTAGAGTGTAGACATACGCAAAAACTATGTTGCTATCCATCGTACGTGAAGACATATTTATCTCTCGACCTAATAAATAAAAAGATGTATTACATAATATAATTATTCAAGCCAAGACTGATGTGCGCCCGTCAGTCACACTGGTTAGTTCGACTTAGTCATTATTTATATTATATTATACCACTATTTTTAGTGCGGGGTATATTAATAACAGGGCATGGTTCGATCGCTTGCCGAAGTCGATCCGTGGATGGGTGGACCATTTATTACCTAACTCCTGTGCCTCGGAAAGCACGTTCCCGGCTGTCATTTGTAGATCTTTGACAGTCGTTTTAAGGTTTAAGAGTGGTCCGAAACTCTGAGTTTCTACTTGCTGTTCAAACCTATAATTCCCGACGGGTTAGGCAGAGCTGTGAGTAGTACCTACACCCACATTTTGCCAGATATGTTTAAGTAAGTTTACTACCTCAAATGGCTTAGCATGATCCTCCGTTACGCCTAAAATACTGCAGCATTAATTTTGAAATAAATATATAGTAAAGTTGAGGATTAATGTTAGGTCTTATGTTTGGCGAAAACATGATTCCGTAAAAATTTCTCGATAGAAAAAAATACCAAAGTAACCTCCAAATCGAACAATAAACCGCTGGTATTCAAAAAGTGCTTCAAATTAGATCATGAAACTTTGCATACTAACTGAACTAACTATAAAGCAGGTCTCATGTTTTTATTTTTTCCAAAAGACGAAAAAATGATTTTATAAAGAATAAAAACCACTCATTTCGAACTATTCGGCCTGCAGTGACTGACGTAACAACCACTTTGTAAGGCAAACTGATTAGAACGTTATTCCAACAGTATTTGAAACGAAGTTTGAACCACCACAAATAGAGTTGCTAATTTGAGGTAGTTAGTATAGGCTCTGGGCATGCAGTAATACGATACCCCTTGGTAAGACTGGTTGTCAGACTTTTTGGGCCACTGACTACCTGTAACGACTGTCACAGATCTACAAATGATAACCGGGACTTCAGAAGCATGGAGGAAACTCGGTGTGTATTGGGCCGTGGTTGCTACTGAGAAATTCCTGATGAAGCAATAACACGTCGCCTGATCCGGGAATTGACCTCAGGAACTCATGTTAAGCAGTACCACAAGACAAACGAAGCAGTCTTCAAAACATGAGACAAATATTTATGTTAGTTTGGTACATTTTGGCAGTACTGCGTTCAATTGTAATTAGTTCATACAAATTAGTACGCGCATACTTTTGTTATTAATAATGCGTCAATCATAATGAATTAATCGTCAGGAATTCGTCACAGTTTTTAAGTAAATTATCTTTACAAGCGTGTCTGATTTGGAACGAATCATTAATTTATTTGTTGCGGTTCATTTAATTAATATTTCTCCCATGGTTCTCAAATAGGACATTTACTTTTGAAAATAGAACTTGGTCAGCTGGACTGGTACGGACTAAATACTGCGGCTACGTCGAAATGAGCGGATCGGACTAGCTGTGGACAAGTCCGGTTTAGAGTCCGCTCGGGTTGCGCACCAACCAAGCAAGTATTTATATGATAGAAAATAAAAATCATCTATTTGCGCTATAACATGATTTTTCAATGGAGGTGTCCCGGTCCACTGTCCGTGTCCGGAACCGCGTTTGCAATGTGTCCGTGACGGTAAAGACTTTTTTTTACAAGTACATTTAAACCTCCACAATTACTACTTAAAAAAATAAAACCGACTTCAAAAAAAACAACAAACAAAAAAAACAAAAAAACAAAACAAGTCGGTGACCTTGTTTAATTGATTTAGTGTTTTTGTCACCGACTTCTGAAACTTGACCTTTGATTGATTTGGTGTTTTTCTCATCGGCTTCTGAAGCTAAAGTTATTTTTCACTTTTTTGTGGTTTTGTTTTAGTGTTTTTTTTTTGTTTTTCTTTTAGGGTATTTTTTTGTCCTTTTCTTTTTGTGTTTTTTTTGTTTGTTGTTTTTTTTGAAGTCGGTTTTATTTTTGGCAAAAATGTTTTATTTTATTTTTCCATTTTTAGTTGTAATATCCTATACTTACAAATATTTGCTATGCATTCATTGTACATGGTTAACAATACATGTCATGGTAATAGGCTTATCCCCAATAAATGGAACATAACATGCCATAACTGTCGAAATCTGGGTGTACTGTACACATCTATGTACCCCTCAGAGCAAACAGGTGTAATGTTACGTCATGATGTTGTTTAAACAATGAACATCTAACCGATTGGAGCTATCACAACAGATTTGCCGTCTCTTTTTGAAGAGTTCAGCATCAGATCTTCATCAAATTAAAATGGGACCACCTCAGGAGTGTACTCTATCAAATGAAAAAAGAATTTTGAAAATCGGTCCACAAATGGGAGAGAAATCAGGTAACATACATAAAAAAAAAAAACACACACACGAACATATAACCTCCGCCTTTTTTGAAGTCGGTTAAAAACTGACGGTACCAGGTGATCATGAAAGCCTGAAACGTATCAGTCGAATTTTCACACTTCAGAAAATGTTAGGTATTTGATTTAAATCACAAAACAAATTTTTTTACCGACAAAACAAGCTTTGAAAACAATATTGGTAGTAGTTAAATAGCTCATAGTAATGAAGTGTCTCGTTGGTCTAGGTGGTAAGAAGCGTTACTACTGAGGATAAAAACCCTGGGTTTGATTATCAAGTCGAAAAGTGTTAATGGCTTTTTTTCATCAAAAATTTCTCAGTAGCAGTCCGAAGTTTGGATTTTTGCCCATTTGGTGACAATAAGCTCGCCCTGATAGAGATTAAGATGTAAATACTGTGTAAAAGTTCAGGAATTACAAGCATGAAGTTATTTATTTGTTTATAACATAAATCAGATCGATTTACATCGAAGTGTTGACTGCGCAGGATTCACACGCCAACGACGCAGAACAATAGACGGAGAAAAAATGTAGCAAAAAGTTTCTAAGGTCAAGTCTATGAGGTGGTTACGTTATCTGCTAGCCTAGTACTTGACCTCGAGTTATGATAGGATTAATGCGTTTTGTAATCTTCACGCTACAATAGGGTAAGCAGGGGCTTTCGTATGCTTTGTATCTGCTATGCTATGAGTGTAACCTGGGTTTAACAAAAAGTTTCTAATATCAAGTGTGAGGTTGTTACATTTTATAGGCGCCTGGTACTTGAGCTCGAGTTATGTAAGGATCACAAGATGGGGTAAACAGAACTGTTTGCTACCTTAATAGTTTTTTTTTCCTCTAGGTTTTATCTGCAATCAGTCCTCGGACTATGAGCGGATGAGTTCCGTGTTGCTTGGAGTGTAGAGTGTGGCTTCCAGTGATGCCATCTACTCGCAGGTGTTACGGCTTTACTGCCGGTCTTCTAGTGCCATGATACTGTGGCGCTTCAAGCGGAGCACGTAGTCTCGTTGTGTCAACTGTCGAGCTAGCTCATTTGGGTGAATGGCTAGTCGTTCTTTATATTTCCCTGCTACATTCCGAATCTCCTCATTAACTGTGGGAATGGCTAGTTGTTGGTGGATTTCAGCGTTTGTAATAAACCATGAAACATTGGCAATTGTGCGTAGTATTTTGTTTTGTTGACGCTGCAAGATAGCTATATTGGATTTGCTTGCGCTTCCCCAGAGCTGTATCCCATACATCCAAACGGGCTTCAATACTACTTTGTATATTAAAAGCTTGTTGTCTAGTGATAGTCTGGAGTTGCGGCCCAGTAACCAGTGAAGATTTTTTAGTTTGTATGAGAGCTCATCTTTTTTGGCTTTGATGTGTTGTTGCCAGGTCAATCGGCGGTCCAAATGCATTCCGAGGTATTTAACACAACTTTTATGTGGTAGGGTGGTATCTCCGAGTTTAACCGGTTGGCAGTCCTCCTTTCTGAGTGTGTAAGTGACTTGGACAGACTTGGCAGCACTGGCCTTTAGTTTCCACCTTTTCATCCAACTGTGTATTTTGTTAAGTCCACTCTGCAGAAGATTTGATGCAACTTCTGGGTTTGTGTGGCTCGACAATATTGCCGTATCGTCTGCGAATGTTGCTATGACAACTCCGGGTTCTGTCGGTAAGTCAGCTGTGTACAATATGTAGAGAATTGGCCCCAGGACAGAACCCTGAGGTACACCAGCTTCAATTTTGTGAAGGGCTGAGGTATTACCCGATTCTTTTACGTAGAGAAAAGTCGATCAGTGAGGTAAGATTTCAATATACTAAAGAACGGGTGGAGCAGGTGCTGTTTAATCTTGCTTAAGAGGCCCTTATGCCAAACCTTGTCAAAAGCCTGCTGGATATCCAGGAACACAGAAGAGCAGTATTTCTTTTGTTCCAACGTTTTTCTTATGTGTTCACAGACCCGGTGTATTTGTTCTACTGTCCCGTGTTGTTTCCTGAAGCCGAACTGATGGTCAGGTAGTACGTTTCTCTCTTTAAGTATTGGGGCCATCCTGTGCAGCAGCACTTTTTCAAAGAACTTAGACATTGTCGGCAAAAGGCTTATTGGTCTATATGACGTTTTTTCTTGGGCAGGTTTTCCATGTTTGTGGATCATTACAATTTCTGAGATCTTCCATTGATCAGGAAAATACTGCAATCTCAGTATGGAGTTCAACAAGATTGTTAGCATAACTATGCCCTTGCGTGGCAGTTCTCTCAGTACTTCCTTCGTGATCAAATCAAAGCCTGGCGCTTTTTTACTGTCAAGGCATCTTATCGTCTTTTGCACCTCTTGGGGTGTAACTGGTTTTGGTGGGAGACAAAGTTGAAAGTCTTCTTTTAAGATAGTATTAACGTGACATTCTACATCACTGTCACCAGTTTCATCATTTGGTTTAAAAACCTGTGACAAGTGTTTTGCAAAGATATCTGCCTTCTCCTGGCCTGTTTTAGCCCACTTATCATCATCTTTTATTGGAGGTTTTTGTTCATGAGGCCTGTCATAGGCTTTGGTGAATTTCCATAACGAATAGTTACTTTCTTTGGTTGCCGTTAGGGACTCTAGTTTAAGCTGGAGGGTGTCATCGTTAGTCTTTTGGATTAGGGTTTTGAGTTCTACTATCGCCTTATTCAAAAGGGTTTTGTCTGAAGATAGTCGAGTCTGGTGCCAATTCCTGCGGAGCCTTCTCTTTTCTAGGATTTTAAGCTTGATTTGTAGAGTGAGGTTGGTAGAGTTTCCTTTCTTTCTGATATCTGGCGTATTTCTCCAGCAAGCTTCCAACTATGTTAGTGAAGTTTTTTAGGGCAGTGTCAATATCCTCGGTGGTTTTCAGCCTTATATTTAGCCGGATGTTTTCTTCTAAGAATTCTCTGAAGGATTCCCAATCCGTGTGATAATTATACAGCGATTGTGGCATTTCAGTCTCAATAACCGTTGCACTAGTGGTTAGTATTACTGACGTATGATCAGAACAGGTGTCAAGGCAGGATTCAGCTTTAAAGTAGTGACGAGAGAGTCCTTTGATTATAAAAAAGTCTAGCAGATCTGGGATTTTTTGATGGTCTGCTGGCCAGTAGGTAGGTTCCGCAGTCGTCAGAATCTTTAGGTGGTTTTCATCAATGCATTTCTTTAGCTGTCTTCCACGCGTCGTGATTAGCCTGGAGCCCCAATGAAGGTGTTTAGAGTTCCAGTCCCCACCCGCGATGAAACGTCCCCCGAGTTGATTGAAGAAGTGAGAAAACTTGATGGAGTCTATTGTATGTCGTGGTGGGCAGTAGACTGCTGCTACATTAAAATGCCCACATTCATCTTCTACTGCGATTACAGTGGCCTGTAAGTGATTGGTTTGATAACTGGGCAGTACATGGTGTTTTATATTACTACGTACAATGATGGCAGTGCCTGCATGTCATGTACCATCTGGATGTGTAGTGATGTAAGTGAAGCATCCAGGTATTTTAATGGAGCTGCTTTTAGTGCAGTGTGCTTCAGATATTAATACTATGTCAACTTTGTGTTCTGCCATTAGTGGTATAATTTCATTTTGGTTAGGAGTTTATCCATTTATGTTCCAAGCCATAATACGGTGACCTATTTGGAGAGCTTGTCAACAAGGGTTGTTATGAGTCCCAGTAGGGTACCCATTTGTTGTAAGATTATCTCAAACTTCTCTGATTGCTTGATAAATATGTTTTCTAGTGACGGGTTCAATGTTGTAGAACTCCCCTTGCAGTCATCTTTGTTACTAGGTTCCGTGTATTTCACTGCATCAGAATACGATGTTTGCTGATTTCTCATGTCTCTTGGTTTGTAGGCAGTTTTGGGTTGGTCTTGTCCCTTTATTGGATCGTGTGGTTGCTCTTTATTCTTTGCACTTCTTGTTTTATAAGCATTGGTAGCTTTCCTTGCCGAAATTTCTTTATATACTTGGCATCCTTTATAGTTTGCCGGGTGCGCGCGCGCCATTGCAGAGAACACATTGGGCTGGGGTATTTCGATCCCGTTTGGGGCAGTCCGAAGTTTTGTGAGGCTCTGTACATTTGACACATCAGAAGGGCCTCATGCAGTGGTTATTTGAGTGCCCATACTGCTGACATCGCTGACATTGGACTATGCTTCGTCTCTTCCTAGGATCTTCTATAACTACTGCTTGATGATATATGTACTTGAGATCTTTTGCAGCTTTGTTTTGGGCATTTGGCATAAGATTCACGAAGAATGTTGAGGTTGGCTTCTTTTCTGGACCATATTTTGCATTTATGATCTCTCCTGTGACTGTATTTCCCGTCTTTTCGATTTCTTCTCTTATAACCTCAAGTGGCGTTGAAGGATGAAGGTTGCGAATTACAATTCTGAAGCATCTATCCTCTTTTCGGTTAAAGGTGTGTCCAATGAGCCCATTTTCGCGAATTAGTGTAATAAGCAAATATAAATAACCTTAATAGTTAAACGTATAGAAGTTTTGGCAGTAGAAGGTTTGACAAATGGGTAGACCATGAACCTTTGTCAGTAGGACAAAGAATTATTTTTATCCCCGTAGTACGATTGCCCGTGGAATAATTATTATTTCCATAAATGTGGAAGTATAAAATGTAAAAGAAGATGATGAAGAGTAGGTCTAAAGTGTTACATTATTATGTTAGCCTGGTAGCTATCAGATAACACTACCATTTTGTCAGAGAGGTAAGTTGAGCTCGCGGATGTAACAAGAGGAAACAACAGTCGTAATAAATTGTAAAGTCAAGTGAGCTTGTTACGTCTTTATGTGAGCCTGGTACTCCGATTACAAACATTTAGTTAGGAGAAGCGAGAAATACCACGTTATGTGGTCTTGTTATAATTTAATTAAGAATGATGTGAGCAACCGAAGGAAATATCATGAATCTATCTTTGCTACCACGCAATCAGATAACACTGGGCTCATTTTCCCAACTATTTGGGGTCGGCTTCCAGTCTAACTGTATGCAGCCAAACACCAGTATTTTACATGGAATATCTGCCTATCTGACCTCCACAAGTGCCGTTGTACATTTCTAATGGTGATACGATACCCCTTGGTAAGACAGAATGTCACACTTTGACCCTCAAAGTGTCCTCAAAGTGACCTGTAACGACTGATAAGGATCTAAGGACCAAAAGGATTTAAGAGGAGGACTCTTCCCGGCCCGCCTTTCGTCAACGCGAGCATGGTCGAAAAGCTTGTTGTTTCATCCAGAGCCACAGCGGTGGTATTCTTTCAACTCCCCTGTCTTACCTAGCCCCGAACCTGCACTACTTGCCTCCCGCATACCTCATACCGCGTAACGCGAGGACATTGAACGAAAAATATTGTTCGAAAATTTATAAAACTTGTTCCAGGAAATATGTGTTTTTGAATTAGTCTTACAAGTATGTGAAATAAATATTTGTTATTTAGAATCTCCACTACATTTGCAAGGCTTCTATCAGGATGCTTTCTTTACATTTAACATTTTTAGGTACATTATGAACGGCCAAAGTTGAGGTAAAAGATGTGCAAAACAACAATTTTTGGAGGCTTATACTGAATTTGTTTCTATAAATTTTTATTTTCTGCTTCGATAGAAGCCTAGTTATAGTCCACAAGATAAATATTAGTTCAAAAAATTCAAAGATATATGTCTAACAACGGCATAATCACGCACGAGCTATTGTCAAAATTCTCGCGAAAAGTATGGCGGGGTGCAGTTGGCCGCTCTTTAGGAACCCTTTAGGACCAAAAACCAAAAGACGTGATTTTTAGATATTGTTGAATTCCTCACGTGATTGCAATGAAATATGAATAAAATATTTTTTTCCAGCAGCGTCGCCCGGTAGAGGTCAAAAAATAATCCCACAAGAACGCACCACTTACCGTGTACCCAAACTTCATCCAATATTCGTATATTATGTAGATTTATTAAACGATTTTACAATTACAATATAATCTAGTAATCGAGCAATCCATTGTCTATCAATATTCGGATTTTAAAGAGGTAAAAGTTGATAAGTTTGTATGTAGAGGGTAATCTCCGGAACTAATAATCAAATTCTAAAAATTCTTTCACTGGTATAAAGCTACATTATTCGTGGGTGCTTTAAGCTATAAATTATATTACATCATGCATATTATGCGAGCTATCATAATTTGTTGCGGGCGAAGTGCTGGTAACTGAATGGTCAGCGCGTAATCTGCAGTAAAATGAAATTATGTAAATGTTTTAACTTTCCGTTTCAAGTTCACGGTGTGTTCAGCAGCTGTGAACATCGGCTGAACATTAGATACTATCTCATCAAGATGATAACAACAACGTGCCTCGTTGGTGTAGTGAGCGCAAGCGCTACTGTAGAGCATGACGACCTGGGTTTGATTCCCGCGTCGGGCCAAGTGTTGGGTTGCCTATTTGGGATTTCTCATTAACAACCCGGGATATGAATGTGTACCCGGTTGATGGCGATAGGCGAGCCCCCGTTATACGAGACCTTCAATCAACAATTATTGATCGAAGTATGAGCCTTAAGATGTACAAGTCGCGGCACGTAACTCTAACGCTGAACGAAACGGAGGGGATAGCTGCGCATTTTCTACGACTGGAGAGCCAATCGGCGCAACGCATGCCCCAAGACATTCTTATTTTTTACTTCTGCACAATAACGGTCAGCGCTAGAGTTTCGTGCCGCGACCTGTATGTACTTATAGGTATACCAATGGCGTACCCTTCGGGGTTACAACGGTTATGTTTTATATAATGTCAAGGACGATTATAGTATAATTTTAATTACCAGATAATTTTCGTAGAGCTGGGATAAGGCTTCCTTTGGACAAAGAAAACCTCGTGAGGAAACCGACATAATTATCATAGAACCAGAATTTAGAAGATATAGGTAATCTACCACACCACAGTTGGAACATTATAAGCTGATGTGTGACTGACACTGGCTTGGTCAGGGATTTTAATTTTGATAACACAAAAAATTTGTCGGTTATTTGTCGCCAAATATCAGAATTTGTCGGTCACTGGTTCAAAACATATAAGGGTTTCTATGTGGCCGATCTTTAGTAGCTTTTTATAAGAGGAAAGATTTGTATTTTTGTGTGTGTGTGTGTGTGTGTGTGTGTGTATGTTTGTAATCAATAAACTCAAAAACTACTGCGCCGATTTCAAAAATTCTTTCACTATTAGAAAGCTACATTCACCTTGAGTAACATAGGCTATATTTTATCCCCGTACTCCTACGGGAACATGAACTACGCGGGTGGATCCGAATGACGTACGCTAGTATTAAGTATAGATTGAAACCCATAATAAGCCTGAAGTATCTATTGTTAAAATACGATCTCAGATGCTCAATACATGTTGTGGTATCGACAGAGCAAGCCCCGCTATTTGACCCACTTCAGTACACTAAGAGCAAAATAAGCTAGCGCTATAAATTTAGGCTTTTCGCCATCACAGTCATAACTGTTTGTAATTAAACTAGGCTGTTCTCGTGGTCAATAAAATAAGAAAAATTGCTTTAAAAGGCGATTGTAACCTAGTTACTGGTAATAGGGGACTGTCTCGTTGGTTTAGGGGTCGTAAGAACGAGGTCCTGGGTTCGATTCCCAGGAGGAACAATTTTGATGAGTTTTTCTATCAGGAATTTCACGACGGAGTCTGGATTTTTGCCCAGTAGATCAGTATAGGATCGCCCCTTTAAAATTGAAACTGAAACTAAACTGATGAAATGGAGTGTACTATTAAGGCCCTGTCTAACCCTAAAATTAGCAACTCTATTTGTGGTGGTTCAAACCTCGTTTGAAATACTGTTAGAATAAAGTTCTAATCAGCTTGCACTACCAAAGCGGTTGTTACGTCAGTCACTGCGGCCGAATAGTGCGAAATGAGTGGTTTTTTTGCAATTTACAAAAAATCTATTGATTGGAATAAAAAAATAAAACACATAAGACCTGCTAGTTAGTTCAGTTAGTATGCAAAGTTTCATGATCTAATTTGAAGTACTTTTTGAATACCAGCGGTTTATTGTTCGATTTGGAGGTAACTTTGGATTTTTTTTCTATCGAGAAAAGTTTATGGAATCGTGTTTTCGTCACACATAGGAATAATCATTAATCCTCAACTTTACCATATATTTATTTCAAAATTAATGCTGCAGTATTTTAGGTGTAACGGAGGATCATGCTAAGCCATTTTAGGGGGTATAGGCCCTTAAGTACAACTTAGCCTAACCCATCATAGTCCAGTCAAATTAGGTAAAAAAATAGGGGTAAGGTTACAATAATTCGCATAGAGCTAAAAATTGGTACAAATGTTGGGAACATCATTACAAATGAAATGTCAAAAGTCCCCATCGATCCGACCTTTGCAAAAATAAATATTCAAGGTCAAAGGTCGTGCAAATAGGTTTTTTGCATTTTTCAGCCGAACGGTAAGTTTTATCATAAAAATATGTAGGACAAAATTATAAATCGTACAATTATCTATAAAAACTGATTTTATGCTTCTTCCTGAGAATCACCATTTCTGAGATATAGCTGTTCAAAAAGATGAACAAGCCGTGTTCTTCATAAAAATCAAATGTTTCCACGGCACTGCTGTAGTGGTGTACCTGGCGGGTTTTTTTTCACGTGATGAGCCTATTCCACGATCTATTGAGGTCATGTTTAATAATAAAATATTGTATTGAATAAAAAATTGAACTATTGATAATTGCGGTGAAAATTATGAGTAAGGAGCTTATGCCTGCGGCTTCGCCCGCGTGGAGGTCGATAATTGTCCCACGGGATCATACTACGGGGATAAAATATCCTATGTGTTAATCCAGTCATAAGCTGAATTAACACATAGGAACAAACAGTGTGCTAAATTTCATCCAAATCCGTTTAGTCGTTTTTGCGTGAAAGAGTAACAAACATACACAGTTACATACATACAAACTTTCGCCTTTATACTATCAGTGTGAAGTGTGATTGTAGAAAATGATTCGTCTGATTGAAAAATAATTATTTAGTGAAACTAAAAACGAGTGCAATCAGCTTGTATTCCCATAACCCCTGCTTCTGCTTGGAAATTAATTGACAATACATTGGAACCAATACAGACATTACTTCAAAACGCACGATTAAGAAGTTTTTCTGGTGCGGGAGTAGAAAAACTCCGTAATACAATTTTTTGCAATTTCATTAAGGGGTGTCATGCTAAATGCTCTGCCTCAGACATTAGTCGCCTTATACGACACCCGTGAGTGTAATGCGTTGGTTCTATTCTACTCTGCCGGATACCACACGGCCACACCTTGGGCCTCCGTAGACCAGAGAATGGGCAGCAGCGTTTTCTGTTAGTCTGTCATCACTGCGATCTCCAATCCGCCTGCCAAGCGTGGAGATTACGGCAAAATCCTCCCATCATGGGAGAGGCTTATGTCCAGCAGTGGACGTTATGGGCTGTTGTTGTTTTTGTTGTTGTATGCTAAATGCAGCTGCAACAAAGTTGGGTTGTTTAGTTTATTAGCATGTGCTGGTTGTTATAAGGGACAGTCGTGCTCCAATGTTGAATCGCCTTTAGAAAAGTATTCTTACGATATCAGCGAGGAGATATCTCATGTATAGGTCATAGAACAATTTACTTGTACTCAGCAGGAAGAAGATGAAGAAAAGAAGAAGACATTGCATTTGAAGTTCCATTAGATAATTTTATCAATCAGACGAATGATATTCTTTAGTTAGGTGCTCATATAAGTTTACACCGCTTTCATCTTTTCTAATTGTACCATTTTTTATTTGATACCATATCTTTATGGTTCCGTTTCCAAAAGGTATCCAACGGGACCTTATTACTAAGCCTCCGCTGTCCATCCGTCTGCTGTTTGTCAGCGGGGTGTATCTCATGATCGTGCTGTAACAGCTATGCTGGGGTTGGCTTCCAGTCTAACCGGATGCAGCTGAATACCAGTATTTTACATGGAGCGACTGCCTATCTGACTTCCACAGCCCAGTTAGTACTGGGTAATACGATTCGACCCTTGGTAAGACTGGTTGTCAGTCTTTTTGGGCCACCGACTACCTGTACAGACTGTCAAAGATCTACATATGACAGCCGGGACCAACTGCTTAACGTGCTTTCCGAGGCGCGTAGGAAACTCAATATGTAATGGGTGGTCACCCATCCACAGACAAAACTAGGCAAGCACGGCTTAACCTAAAGATCGACCCGAGTGGCTGTTATTATTTAGCCACGAGCTCCTCGTCCTTTATCAACAATAAATAAATTAAAAATTAAAGACTCACCTACTACGATGGTAACGGAACCCTTCATGCGCGAGTCCGATTCTAACTTGACCGGATTTTTAACGAAACAGGGCCACAACAGATCGTGGAATACGCTTACCGGGGTAACCACGTTTAAAAAAACACGCCAGGTACACTACATCACCGGTGGCGTGGAAATATATAATATACATATATATATATCAAAAACACAACTTTTTCATCGTTTTGAACAGCTATATCTCAGAAATGGTGATTCTTAGGAAAAAGTAATAAATCAGTTTTTATAGATTATTGCACGATCTACAATTTTGTCGAACATATTTTTATGATACAACTTACGGTTTGGCTGAAAAATGCAAAAAACCATTTTACACGACCTTTGACCTTGAATATTTCTTTTTGCAAAGGTCGGATCGATGGGGACTTTTGTCATTTCATTTATAATGGTGTTCCCAACATTCATACCAATGTTTAGCTCTATGCGAATTATTGTAACCTTGCATGTCTAATTTGACTGGGCTATCAGGGGTTACACGCTTGATGTTATGTTTAATCCTTTCGGCTCGTCCACGTTCATACATCTAGTCATACACACACGACAGTAGCGAGTACAGATTTTTCTGAAGAACCTCATCAATAAGGACAGTTTCCACACAGTTATTACACAGGTTGGTTGGCAGGTTGTAATAAAACAAGGGCAGCAATAATGGAGCGGCCATTCGGCTGTGGACGGCTATCTGAATAAAAATAAAGCCAATAGTCGCCCCTCAGGCCCTCAGCTATGATGACGGCTTTGATGGTAATTTAATTGAAGAATCAGATAGTAGTCTGTTGTACTTAGATTGTACCTTGATGCAACTATACTGGCTGGAAAGGTCACCGCCGCGAAACAGTTATCCTCGTGTCCAAAACAGCATTCATCATTCTAAACCCTACATAGACATATACGGTTCTGCAGCTTGATATCCTTGTTTTAACAATTCAAAAGTATATATATTAAGTACATACTCTGAGTTTGAGTTCATGTCTGTCAATAGATCCCTGTCAAAAGTCCTTTGAGCACACGAATCTGCGAATGAAGACCACAAATCGGCAAACATGGCCTCGGCAAGGGGTATCGTATTACCCAGTACTAAATGGGTTGTAGAGATCAGATAGGCAGTCGCTCCATGTAAAATACTGGTATTCAGCTGCATCTGGTTAGACTGGAAGCCGACCCCAACATAGTTCGGAAAAGGTAGGCAGATGATGTTGATTTTAGAGAAGTATGTCCGAAGGAAGAAGTTCTGGAAGTACTCTGGAAATTCCCAGCTCCCAAAAAAACATCTATACAAATATTATAAAGAGGTCACATTTGTTTGTAAGTTTGTATGCAGGGGGTAATCTTCGGAAGTAATGAACCTATTTTAAAAATTGTTTCACTGGTAGAAAGCTACATTATTCGTGAGTGCTATAGGCTATATTTTATTCCCGTACTCCCACGGGAACGGGAACTACGCGGGTGAAACCGCGGGACGTCAGAGTTTGGTATAAAGGTAGCGTGATTTCTGAGTGAGTTACGCAATTGAGATGCAGATTTTGGTCGAGAATAAGAGTAGAGGGAGACCAAAGAAGCGATGGATGAACTGTGTGAAGGATGATATAGCTAGAAAGGAGGTGACTGCTGATATGACGAGTTATAGAGAAGTAAGTATGGAAGAAAATATGCTGCAACGACCACAAATAAATTGTGATAAGGTCAGGACAATGATTGTTTTAGATAGAAAATATTCTGTCTGATCCACTTCTGAAACAAAACAACAAAGTAATAGTGTTAAGAATAACGCTATAAAGTGTTTACGCTCGACACATTAAGTGCGGTGTGCCGCGCGTTCCCGTAACGGCACTTGTTCGACAGTTTGCCGAACGTCGATACAAAGTTATGTCGAGCGATTTTGTGTTGTAAACTTGTTATATTGTTGTGGTTAGGAGAAAAGGGTAGATGAATTGATTGACCTATGTATATGTTCCCATGTATATAAAGGATGTAAAACAGCACTTAACGAAGCCGAAAGGCACTTGTTCTCCCCGTCATTGCTATATTTTTTTTGTTCTACACCATACCTGGGAACCTTCTAGTTACGGAGGTATTGGGGGTCAAAGTTCCAACTTTTCGACAAGGTTTTTTTTATACAAGTATTGAATGTAAGATTTTTACTTTAAACACCTCCACGACCCCCGTACTATTCAATCCATCTATCAGCACAATGTTTTGAGTGCATTACATTGAGTTTTACCACAAAACATGATCGTTCTCACCGTTTGATGTACAGAATGCTTGGTTGACGGCTTCGTGATGAAATCTTTTACACCCTGTATTTATACTCAACAATTTTATGATTTTAATTTTCACAAATTCGGTTTTCACCAACTCGTTTCCAATTTCCCGTGAATAAATAACGGCAGAATTGCTATTCTTTTAAATCCGCCTGCCTACACCGTCGTCCTTCAGTTTTCAATTAGACTCAGCTGGCCGCGACCTTCGAACGATACCAGTAAGGCTTCTCAATAATTCATATGCAATCGACCCGCACTCTCTGTGACGCGAGGAGTTACTTGTAGCGTTCTTATGATTTCCTGGTACTAAAGGAAGCGAAGCAAGCATAACTTCACGCCTGTAGTCCTGAAGAGTTTGGTAGAGGTGTACCTAGTTGTTGTCATTATCATCACGCTGGGTAATATCGAGGAGTTCGGTAGAGGTTTATAGTTCACCTACATTTTACCAGTTTTGTATAAGTCCCTTGTATTGCCGTCTAACACAAATTTACACCCCGGGCTGCTACTGAGAAATTCCCAATAAAACTTAGCTCAACCTGAGAATCGAACCCAGGACCTTGTGCTCAGGAGTTGCGACCATTAGACCAGCTCACTTACTATTTCAGGCAGAAAATAATATAATTTCTTAGAAAATACAATAATTTGTACTAATTACTAAAGCTTACCAATAAATTCTTGAAAAAACATTCTGCTCCTTTGAAAGTATTCTCTAGTTAATTACCTGTAAAAGATAAAAAATAATTTATTACACTTTGAAAAGAGTCAATACGCTTTGAATAACGAAAATTAAAGTGTTCAGTTAATTGCCATTTCAGTGTTTAAAAAAATACCTTGAAAAGCAATGAAAGAGATTTTCGTTTTTTGTACGTTTCGCGTGAAAATCATTGCCATAATAATTTCATATAAGACTAGCTTATGCCCGCGGCTTCGTTTGCGGGAAATTATTATTAAAAAAAGTATTATTTCCCCTTTTTGAACCGGGTTTTTTCACCATTTTGAAGAGTTTTTCTGCACGGAACTATACTAATATTATAAAGAGGTAACATTTGTTTGTAAGTTTGTATTTTTGTAAGTTTGTATGTAGGGGGTAATCTCCGGAAGTAATGAACCAATTTTAAAATTTGTTTCCTGGTAGAAAGCTACTTTATTCGAAGCTATATTTTATTCCCGTACTCCCCACAGGAACAGGAACTACGCGGGTGAAACCGAGGGACGTCAGCTAGTCTAAAATATAAGTACTACTATGTTACTCCTTATAACATCAGCTATCTGCCAGCAAAAGACCCGTCAAAATCAGTCCAGCCGTTTTGGAGATTACTCCGAACAAGACAGACAAAAATTGTTTTAATTTCCTGTGTTGTTTGGTTTATGTACTTTTTGATAAACTTTAGCTAATTCTCAGTTACCAGGGTAACATGATCAACAAGGAGGTCAACATAAACATAAAGACGGTCGTCCATTTCTGGACCGGTTCCAACTTATCCGTCAGATATCCGCCGGATATCACGGAGTAACGTCGACTCAGCGGTGACCTATTTACTAGTTATGTACTGTTTAGTTGTTTACATGTTAATATCCAAATAGTGACGTCATAAAAAACCTCACGCCCACGGGTGTCCGAAAATACCCCACGTTCCACGTTTCGTAGTTTTCGAGTAATAGATTTTTTCACATTTTTTAACGATAACTAGAGGTATTTTTTTTAATCTTATATGTTTAAAAAAATCTAGATTCATCTGATCGCGTCACTTCCTATAGAAAGTCCAAATGTTTGAATATCTAGAACTCTTAGAACAAGAGTTGTTCGAGTTTCATGGTCAGAGACACCAGAGCTTGTGCGTTTTATGTTAAACCTTGTAGAGTTACTTACACAGTTATAATATTAGTGTAAAAAATAATGTTTGTTAGCCGTGTGGTATCCGGCAGAGTAGAATAGAACCAACCCATTACACTCAGCACGGGTGTCGTATAAGGCGACTAATGTCTGAGGCAGAACACCTTGCGCCTCCGTAGACCAGAGAATGGGCAGCAGCGTTTTCTGTTAGTCTTTCATCACTGCGATCTCCAATCCCCCTGCCAAGCGTGGGGATTACGGCAAATTCCTCCCATCATGGGAGAGGCTTATGTCCAGCAGTGGACGTCATGGGCTGTTGTTGTTGTTGTAATGTTTGTATGTCGTAATCAAAAGTCAATTGTTCAAAATTAGGCTTATAATCTGTACTTTTTGAACGTCAAAGTTTACAAGACAGTCCCCAACTCGCCGTGATCCGTGGCTGACGTGATCTGATACTGTGATCGGTAGAGACAAACCCCCAAACGCCCTCCCTCTCTTCCTACTGTCTTAGCTGAAAGAAGAAGTGGCGGAACAGACTCCCCAGCACCACCATCATGTTGTGAAGATTACCTTCTTGCCTAAACTTCCATCGGTCAAGTTTAGAGAATCTAACTGACTATAATTGTAGCCGTTCTTATAAAATGCTGCTTCATTTTAATAGAAACTTATGCCCAAGTAAATGCATTTTCCCCGAGGCAAGCAATGCCAAACTCCTGAAAGCTTGAATTGAAGTCGACGGTAATAGTCGAAGTCGACAGCCTAACATTCGAAGTCGTAAGTAGAAGTCGGTCGAAGTCTGTCCCTGTACCGCGCTGTCAGAGCAGCCGTGACCTATTTATAACTGAGACAGGCCGCGTCTCACACCGACGCGAACATTACTACGAATTAATTCGAATCATGAATAATTTATAAAGCAAATTCTAGTAGTGAAAATAAACTGGGTTATAAATCACTGGGATTTGATTGAAGGTTAACACGCGGGAGCGTGTCAAGCCAAGTTCTGGCGCGCACCTCACCATGTGTAATATTACACGAACCATTTGGAGCCACTTTTGAGCCCCCATAACTCAAAAACTATTTCACCTAAAATTGTCAAATTTGGCTCATATATTGAGACTGGTGAGATACATCCAAATTTTATAAACATATCTGAAACGGTCCAAAAATCGTTCTTTTTATGACTGACCTATAGATCAAAACTATAACCCAGTTCCAGATGACCTAGAAAGTTCAAATTTGGCATGCAGATAGGTAATTAGGCGAATACAAAGGAAAAATTCAGAAACTGGTAATTTTTTATCATTTTATTATAATTTTCACTTAACTTATAATTAGTGCCTGTAAATCTCTATATGTGAATTGGAACCTGTTACTTGTCGGTTATTATTTTATTATTCCGAAAATTTGGCTTGCTGATAGAAACTAACCATCGAACATAATAATTCGTATATGAGAACTAGCCAAGTCAGAGCTTAGGCTACAATATATTCCCTAAGTTATAAGAAAAAGTGATATTTTATGTTGTTATAAATAAATTTCAGGACTGACCATTGAACTTGGCACCCATTTAGATTTCACTTCTTTTGTCGTTGAAGTCAACAACCAAGGCATATATCATAATATTGAACTTGGCTCTCATTTCACATTTATGTTTTTGATGGGATGAAGAATTATCAAGAATAATTTAATCATTTACGGTGATTAAAAACCTAGGTCGTTCTCGTTCTCGTGTGAGGAGCACTATAAGTCCGAAGAATCAATTTAAGTGGGAATCAACACGTTGATACATTGTACATATATCTAGTTCCTAACAACTATGTTGTATGTTTCACACTCTTTGTGTAGTGAAAGTGAAGGGGAAAATAATTGTTAATAATGAATATCAATCCCCATCTTAGGTATGTATGACAAGAATGTCGTGAAAGCTAAGACAGATAATATACAAATTATCTTGATTTGTCGACATGCGGTATGTAGCCTCAGTCGCTACGTTACTGCTGACACTATCACTGCTTAAGTGATGGCCAGTCAAACTGAGACAATAAATCCAGAGCTTCGCATTTATAGCTAGACCAGGCGTTTATGCCAAAGAAAGTGTCAATCTTTGGCCTCTTTGGATTGGTGCCTACCAATCGGCAATTTCCACGTTATGATGCTTTCAAAATGAGGAAACTCCCAATGTCTGAAACGTTCCAACTGCCAAAACTGACTGAACAACCCATGTTATTAACTGACTGAACTGACTGGTCAACAAATCAACAATCAACCTTACAGTTTGTTGTGAGAATTGACAACAACTCGTTTAGAATTTCAGTAACTGCAAAATTGTAGTAAGAGCCATTGATGAAAATACTTTAGTTCTAGTTTTAAAGACGTAATAGACGGGACAGCGCTGTCTGTACAAGTATAACTTGATAAACTGAGACTTGACTGAGACCTGGGATCACAGTTTCCCTATAATAATGGCTGTAAAAGTACATTTAACGAATCTGAAAGGTACTTGTTCTCCCCGTCGCGTCGTTGCGTTTTTTTTTTATATTGACCTTTTGTTTTAGTATATTTCTTCTGAAACTCTCTCTGTAGTATCACAAAACTCTTTGCCTAATAATAAATGAATGGGCACTTCGGTGTAAAAGCCGGCCGCTATTATTCTTTGCCACTAAAAGATGATCCGCCGGCCATCGCGGTTTGTCTCGCGTTACACTTCGGGAACTGCGCACACTTTGCTAAGAATTACATTATTAATACACACTCATCATTATGTTATATCATCAGACATTTATTTGACACATGCTATTCGTCATGTTCTTCAGAAAAGTCAGGTATACAGAGTTAGTTTACAATGACCAGCCAAAATTTAAAATTAAGATCTAGTTATCAAACTAAAAGTGCATTTAAAATATTATTGTCGAAAAATTTAAAATATAATAATAGTATTAATTTGAAAATGTCCTAAAAATTTCCTTAATCATAACCCTAGTGGGAATCAACTAGGTTGTTGAACTGAATTGTGGTGTTGCAATATCCACACGTTCGTTTTTTTAGTGGTGGACAGGAATGAAATTTGATTTTAATCAATGTTGTTTTTTTTTTCATTATATCGAAAATATTATCGATTCTAAACCATCTCTGAAAATTTGGCCGGTCACTGAAAACTAACCCTGTTTAATACTTGCAACCGGTGAACCGGAGTGCGTGTAATGCCAGATAAAAATCAAAACACATAATATATATTCAAATTTGGCTGAAAATCAGCACTTTTTGAACGTTAAAGTTACATAAGTCAGTCCTCCAAAACACCCACATTCCCCACTTCCTGCCCGCGTAGCATGACCACCGTAGAAACGGGTTTTGTCGACGAAGAATCGACAAAATGACAGATGAACAAATGTGGTGTTCACTAGAAACACTAGTTAGGGTTTAGAATAAAACCACCAAATGATGAACTCTAAGGGTACGTGTGCTCACTGCTCGGGATAAGTGTGGACTTCTCAAACGACGGAACCTTATAGCTCACGCTACGTTTATTTATCTATATCTAGATTTATTTTGTCCATCTGTAATTTTGTCGATTCTTCGTCGACAAAACCCGTTTCAACGGTGGTGATGCTACGCGAGCAGGAAGTGGGATGTGAAACTGACGGACTAGTGTTTCAGCTGGAAAGACGTAGGTAGTGGCGGAGTAACCTCCTCAGCAGCATTCTTTGACAGTCGTTACAGGTAGTCAGTGGTCCGAAAGTCTGACAACCAGTCTTACCAAGGGGTATCGTATCGTATTACCCAGTAACTGGGTTGTGGAGGTCAGATAGCTGTCGCTCCATGTGAAATATTGAGCTGAAAAGCTGATAAATAAAAAAGTAAATCAAAGTCTTCACTCAATTCTGACATTTCAAGACGATCAATTACGCTGTCTGTTTGAGACATCCATATTCACGAATACGCAATGGATATTGATCATCTGTCAAAATCAAACATTGTTATTGTGAATCCTAATTGCGTAGCGCAGTTCTTTCTATCACATTCTCAACGATTTTGAAGAAATTCGTAATACATTGCTTACTAAGATTGAAAAAATCGTATGGTGTCTGAAACTTATGAAGTCAATGCTGTTGAATTGTCAAAATTAATAACATGGGAAATGCGAGTATGTTACGCATTTACTCCAGTGATTATTACGCAATTATGACGCTTACTGTTTAACATTTTAATTACTAAATTTATTAAAATCACTTGTCACGCTTCAATTCAGATTTCCAGCAAAATGTATAAATAGAGACTTCAGCGTAAAATTCCATTGAGCGTAGTTCATTAAGGAGTCCATAATAATAAAAACGCCTGCATGGTTTACATTACGTGCCAAACAAACAAGCGTCCGCTGTGTTTACATAGCGAGCGATCAATATAAACAAAATAACTATTGATCGCCGATTTTTCCTGGAGATTTGTTAAAAGCGTGTGCGTTGTGTTTATCCACGATGTTCACAGAGTAGATATAGTTACAGAATGTCAGCTCTATGCAAAAAATATAAAAAATAAACTCATACAAAGGGTTGGTGTAAGTACAACGTACCCGTCTGGGGAAATGCAGGCGTCATAATTATTATAATAACATTTGGCTAAATTCACATAATTCATACTTTGACTTAGCTAAGTAAAATAAGCGGTTCATACGAATATGGACCATTTTGTAAAACAAATAATGGTCGTATTACCGAAGCAAACGTAAATGAGACTTTCATACAAATAGGAACCTTATTCTATTCAATGTAACTTGGATATTTGTTTTTTAAACAAATATAAACGTTACTCTACGTTACAAAAGTAAAGTCAAAGTCCCGTCTGTGAATTTTATACATAGACAAGTTGCTACAGCGAGTGGAAGCAGAATCGCGAGATTATTTTGAAATCTGCCAGTATAAATTGACCTCCCATTGTTCAAGTTTTCCGTACAATAACTGGCAAGTATGTAGTTTTCTTGATCGGTGTACGAAGCCATAACTAAAATCAAAATATTTTTTTTCACGTAAACCAACCCAAGCACTTACGAAGTGTCAAAACATAGATGCACGGTTTCCTAAGGAGCAGAACCTCATGGTTAGATTAGTGCACTCTTTATTGCCTTGATACCATTATTATTAACCTATGTAAAACAAATGAATAAATGACTTATTAGCCGTTACCCTTCTGGACCTAACTACTCCATGGTACAGTATAAGCTGTTAGTGCTTGAGTGCAGCTTGTTGGATCGCTTATTAGCGCTGATGGATGGTGCTCGATGGTGCTCGCGCTTATCAATCATTTTGTAAGCGCTGGTGATGGATCAGCAACATTTGTGCGTTGGAATTAGAAAATTTCTGTGCTTCAAACAATGGTGTTTAGTTAGCTGAAAGAACAATTTTTCAATGAATTTAACGCCTGTAGGTTTTCTATCCCTGACGAGTTTGGCAGAAGTGCACATACAGTACACTCAAATTCACAGTCGCTCCATGTAAAATACTGGTATTCAGCTGCATCTGGTTAGACTGGAAGCCGACCCCAACATAGTTATGTAAAGGCAGGGAGACGATGAAGTCTTACTGCCTTGGACTTTAGACAAATAAACTCTACCTTTTTCGGAAAAGGTAGAGTTTGTTTTTTTTTTGTGGGAAAAGCTCAGCTGGCTCTAATTTCACGACCAGAGAACGGTTTCTGGTCCGAACCGTGCACGCATCTATTATAACTTCGATCTGCTACTGTGAAATTCCTGATGATACATCAATGTGATTTCTTAAACGAAACGAACTGCGATAAATTGAATCGTTTAACAATGGAAGCCGGTAATAGTGTAAGCAAATTGCTTTGTTTTGTTCAGGCAAGAAAATAATAAAGCAAAGAGAATGATGGAAGCAAGTGCTGGCAAACGAGGTGTATTCTCAGCGATTTATTAAGTAGCAATCTCAATATGATCCATCCGAATCCATACTATAGGATATTATAAACGCGACAGTAATTCTGTCAGTACGTTGCCTTTTTTAAGTCTCAAAGGAAAACCATGACCATGTCTCGACAGAGATAACGACAAAATCGCTAACTTTCGATTTCTAATTTACTAACGAAAAAATTCTGTTGCACTAACAATGCTTACGGAAAACGCAAGTCTCATCCACGATGCGATTCTCGCAAGCATCGTTATTGCCACCGAATTTATTCGTTAGTAATTAGCAATCGAAAGTTAGCGATTTTCCCTAGTAGTACGTACAAACGCCAGCATATCAAACTACTACAATCTGTCAAATTTCTTTAATAGATTTTCAACTTTATTGCTAAAACGTTAAGTTCAAGTCGTTTGGTAAAATTGTACAGTTTCGATTACCTCGATGTGCTGGCATCTGTACCTATGGAATAGTTTCTGAACTCCACGCGGGCGATAACACAGGCTAGAGCTAGTGTAAATATAGTTTTCATAACTATCTCTCTCTTATAAGTAAAAACATAAACATCTACAGTAAGTATAAGTATGTTACCGAAGGAAGTCGTGCTCAGAGAAAACTCAACTATTAATCTTAATAGTTTCATTTCAACATCAAAGCATTTCCTACAGCCCTGCCCACCTCTTCACCCCTTCTATAAACAGTTCCTAGTTATCATAACTCTCATTAAAGTTAGAATTGCGGACTCTTCACAACCTCTGCGGCCCTGGTACGTAAGTTTGATTGGATTTTTACTTTGAGGATGATTCAAAGGATTTAACCCTGTGAAAGTCAGTTTCATAATTTAAATAAGTTTATTTATATCACCAACATAACATAACATCACGGCTGTTAGGTATCTCCGAAGGGTCAGGCAGAGTAACTATACTAAAGACACCCACAGTTCACGAATTATATTTAATTTCCATGTAATAGGAGGCGACCTATTTCCATCAATTGAACACAACTTCACCGGGCTGTTACTGAACAATGTATGATAAAAAAAAAAAACAATAATATAATAATGTTTAGCAGTACACCAACGAGGCTGACAATTACCAAGTGCCATAAATCTTAATTAAACAAGTTAGAATAAAATCTTAATGTATCCCATACAGTCATCCTACTATAGTCAAGTATGATAATAACTTTTCCATTTTCATTTTCTTAATCAAATCAGTACACATAATTATCAATATCAACTTTTAAAACGAGAACAACCAAATTGGGGTTAGCCCGGTGTCCAACAACTGTTGGTTAACAGTCCTCAACACCAATACTAAGCTCCCCTCATCGTTTCAAACACTCGCATTCAAGTCACCTGTTTTTATCTAAAAATACTAGTATACGGTCCCCAATTTGTAGCAAAAGATCTTTGCTGTATAATAAAAGAAATTATTGTAAAGTGGTAAGAGATGGTTCTCTATTGTATTACCTAACTTTTTTACACATAATTTAAAGTGCCATAACTTTTTTTGTCCTAATCATCATTTGTCCGAATGATAACTTACCCGAACTTAATATCACATAATATCACATGCCATAAAATTGAAATCCCTAAATACAATATGCTCTAAACCCGTTTGTCATAAATATTACAATCAATAATATACAAAACACTTAAAATCGTTTTCAATAATAGTTATAAATCCTAAATAAAAAAAAAATGTTTAGATCTTAATAATATTTTTAAAACAAACCGGTATGTTCCCAGACGTTCCCAAAAGGAAATAGAACATTGTTATTTTAATTGTGTCTGTAATTCCGGGTACCTACAGTAAAGTAAGTATTACTTAGCTTTTGCTATGCTATGAACTTCTCTCAACACAACACATTTTTATACAATATTGCTCTTATGAAATTAGTAAGAATTAAAAAGTAGAACCATCATATCGCAGAAAGTTCATAGTTAGAATCTTCTTTTGTTTTGGCATACATTTCATATAAGTAGTCACTAAAAGGCAGAAAATAAATCAATCAAACCGTCAGTCATTATAAAACAGTTGAGTGTGAACATAATTATGTGGATTTTATTTTTCCCTGTAATAAGTATGCAAACATGCAAACAAACATGCAGCAAGCATGCAGCAAGCATGCAGCAAGCATTCAGCAAGCATGCAACAAACTTGCAGCAACCATGCAAGCACGCATACACTATGCAAGCAACCATGCAAGCGAGCAAGCAGCATGCAGCAAGCATGCAACAAGCTTGCAGCAACCATGCAAGCACGCATACAGTATGCAAGCAAGCATGCAGCATGCAAGCGAGCAAGCAACATGCAGCAGGTATGGTTTCTGTCACGGCTCCGGCGCTGTGGAGCTCCGGCGGTCCCACGCGAGCTTATCGTCGCAGCTTCGGCTTGCTGGCCGGCTTCGCCGGCCAGCCTCAGCAGCGGCGGCGAGTGTTACAACCACCTGCTCCTCAACTCGCGGGCCGCCTCGCCCCTCCGCGCCTACGCGATTTTAAATTACACTCTCGGGGTAGGGCAGACAAGACTACGTGGGGTCGGATTTACAGCGATTCGTTTCTGTCACTAAAACCTAATTTTCAGCAAATGTTTTAGGACCAAAAAATGTATTACTCTATATGGACATTAGGAATAATACACATTATATAATATAATACTTAGGATATTTGACTTTATGGCATATACAATTAGAAGATTCAATTATTATAGTATTTGATATTATGACAGAACAGTTTTAGAAATAAAGATAATTATGTAAAACAAAATTTCGGGATTTTGAACATTATGGTAACTGAAGTTTAGAGCAAACGTTTTATGGATAATGATTTTCGGACAAAAATTTTTAGGAGATATAAGGGAGTACCGGTAAGGGATACTTCTTTTCTAAAAATTGAAAGAAATTCTTTCAATTATTGGTAACATACAGAAATATAACTCGATTTTATTGACGCACCAAAAAATCTTTGCACAACTACAAATCAATGTTATTGTAAAACCAGTACAATATACACCGATTCCTATAAGCATTTTCCAATATGAAAACATTTCCTTTTCTTTACAAATAAATTCACATCAAGCATAACGTGCTATCGCATCCGTCTGCCGCCATACGCATATCACAGCAATAATCATCGCACGCGTTACGACCAGTTCCGACAGAAGCCTTCGACACAGTAGCGCCACCGATCTGACGTCAAATACATCTGTTCTCCTATACACACCTCACGGAACTATTCCATTGTCTCCCCTCTCACTCACACAAGCGAATGAAACCGGAATTTCACGTCAAGAATGAAAGAGACGGAGATACCTATTGGGTGTCCCCCAGGGAACGATTCTTGGGAACACTTTGTTCCCATTTTATACATTGTAAAAGTTTGAAAGGGTTGTTTTGGTAAAGCGTTTGTTTCGTCGAGTTGTTACTTTTTCTTATTGTCTTTGAGATTGGAGTCCTCGTTCTGGGCTAATTAATTTTCGGTAACAAAGGAGTTTTTTGAGTAATTGCGAGAGGTTGTTTGTAGGTCATGCTTTTTGTGAGGCCACTTAATTATTCTGTGTTTTGAGATGATAATTTTGGGTCATTTTAGTGAGTGGTAATGAACACGGGTTGGAAATGCTTGCATTTCTGTTTTGAGTTCGCAATTATAATACTTTTTCGTTTTTACTTTAACGCAATAATGATTTTCATATTTTGTCTTAATTAAGGAAATCTTTCTTGGGGCTTTCTTATAATATTCAAAAGCAAGTACGTTTTAACACTGACGTTTACTTGCCTGCCTGGGATCCGTGCTAACAATATGAGATGCCTACCTTTTCATGCTTCAACTGTTTGCGATGATGTTTGGCACACTATCATCCGAGTAGCATGTTCCCGCGGGCAACACCTAGTGATTCATAATTCACCAACTAATCACGCAAATGAAATGACACTTAATAACATGTCCTGCCTGTCTTATTGTTAGCAAATTACAGATCCAGTAAGAAAGAACATTCCTTCGCCGTTCAATGCATGTTTTCGATTGACGCCTGACGAAGTTCGCGTGACTCGACATGCGACACACGAGTCCACGACGACGACGCCGAGTAAGTAAATAAATAACTAATGACACGCGTGAGATTCCACTGCCTGTCATAACAAATGGTATAACCCGCGCGGCCTGCGCGATGGATTATGTCTCACTCTCTCCTATAGAGAGAAGATCTGTGTCTCAGCAATAGAATATTGTAGATTGATTATATTGAAACAGCACGCTAATGGTTTGAAGAATGGTGCTGATCAGCTGATGTGGTACTTGAGACATTATGATTAGTGAAATTAAAGGCAAATCAAGAAAGAGACTAAGTGTGACCTATAAGTTTGTTTCGGTTTTTCTTTTTAGAGCAGTCAGACTGATAGGAAACTCTTTAAGTGTTTGTAGGCAAAAGCTTTTTCTGATATTTCAGTAAGTCCCAAATGTAGAGCGAGATGCCTTAAACTTATTAACATAAATAACATCTGATTGCACTAAGCCCGCAGACAGCGCAGGAGTGCCCAGTGAACAGGGAACCCGACACCTGCGTGGTTGCCGCTCCGCGCGCCGTCCGGCGCGCACGCAGCGGCATCAGCGCGCAGGTGAGGGGCGCGCGCCCCGCCTCACGTTCGGCGCAATGTTACTCCAATTGAAAAGGGGTTGATCATTTAATTATGCATAATTTATTTAGGAGCGCGTGCTGGCTTTTTGCTTGCATTTGGTCAAGTTGTTTTTTAGTAGCTGTGGCATTTGATTACGACAATTGTACCTATTGCTGTGACCGAAACTTGTGTGGAAGATTATACCTATATTAACAAGTGCCTGTTGGCGGAAGTGCATGTTGAGATAAATAAATATTTAAGATTAAATGGTTAGAAAGTGGCGCCTGTTACAGAAAAATTTAAAGGAAGTCAAGCAGTAGCGAAAGGTCAAGTTTTGTAAGATGTAAGCCGGAGTACATAATCTTTAATGTGATTTTATTATTTGTCTATACACGTAGACTACTGACTGTGCCATTTTTCAAAGGGAATCCGGTAGGAATCGAGTTGTATATGGAAGCTTCGCCACTGAAGTCAAGTCTGTTTGTCTTGGTATGGACATGGTATGAGGACGGATGAAACGCATGTGACTAAAGAGTGATGGACATGAATGTTGATAGAGGGAGACGGAGAGGAAGGCCAAAGAAACGATGGATGGATTGTGTGAGGAATGATGAAAGAGAAAGAAGTAAATAAATAAATGATGCCGTGTTGCGCCAAACCCAAGTAAAACGAGTCAAGGGCAGGAACACGATGGAGGAACATATTCATATTGGAAATACTGAGACGAACAAGATTCTTCTCCACACAGATCTACGCTTTGGAAATCGAAAGGTGCCGATTCGCGCGCACTCGCGGGTTTCTCACTCGCCGGTTGACGAATGGGCAACTACAGTCAGTATGGTTTGTGAAGGGATTTTAGTTTTTTTTTTTTTGTTTTTGACAATTCAAGTGCCTGTAACTGGTATATTCCACAAAGTTTTTTTTATGTCCGTTACCCCTTATCTCCGTGATTACTGGTCCGATTTACGTGATTATTTTTTCATTTGGTAGAGGAAGCTTGCCTGGTGGTTTTATTTACTTGGTTTGTGAGTTATATTCTATAAAAAGTAAATATTTTTTCGTCTATGTCTATGTTGATAATCTGCTAATAACTTTTAGTAACAGAGTGAATTTCCCGGGACCGAAAATTGCGTGGCATCAATGAAATCGGTACTAAAAAACATAGTTATAATGTTCTCACATTTTTTTCCGGTTAGGTGAAATAGTAATCTATGTGTAGCACTAAATATTTTATTTAATTGGATTATGGATACTCCAAAAAAAAAAATTAAACCTCGAAATCTTTCATTGCTGTGTTTGTCCACACTTCACCTTGTTGTGTATTATTCCTCATTGATAAAAATCTATTGGTTATTTATATTAAAACCTAGTTTTATTTGACACATGAATAGTTAAAGTATTGTTACGGAATACATTTTTTCAAATATTTAAACAATACAACGAATGGTTAATAAAAAATCATTTGTCCCAGAACTACCGTTCATCGCCGTGTCCTAATCATGTTCAAGGATATTGTTTTACCTACGACTTGCGTCCCCCCTCCCGGTATGCTAAACGTTGCATATTAGTGCTGTCTAAGTGCTCAACGTGGAAGGACGTACACACGTGCCTGCGTTTTCGCGCCATAAATATAAGTATCCAGTTTTTATGTTATTGGACATTTTTTCTTTCATCGCCGTGGATAGGTATAACTATATATTTGAATAAGTTTGTCTTCATGCATAAGCATTCGATAGAACACCATTTCTCATATGTTAATTTGTGAAGTGTTTATTTCTTCGAATAGTTAATAGATTTTTTGTTATTTATATTTTTTGCCTTGATTTTCATCGCCGTGCTTTCATTGCCGTGGTTTTCGTGGCCGAAATTTGCTATGGCAATGAAAAAAAGACACGGCAATGAAAAAAATTTCATTGCCATGCCTTGTAAAACAATTTAGTTTCATTGCCGTGGCCAGGTATTTCATTTCCGTGACTTGTGTTTTCATCGCCATGGTATGATTAGGAGAAAATTTAGTACTTGTTATTTTGAAAATGCATCTTACTTGCTACAGATCACAATATACGTTTTCTGAAGAAGCTATTTTGTTTTGTCAAGTGCAAAAATATATCTGATCATGCCTGTCTCCGAGAGGGAAAGGCAAACCCAGACAGATTGTGTATGGGAGTAAGATTTGGATAGATATTACAAAAAAAAGAATGGGAGTATGTATGAGAAAAGAAAGACTGTAGTATTAAAGTCTCTAAGTAGTGTTGCGAGTGTAATTCAACAGTCTTTGTTTACTTATTGTACTCTCATTCTTTTTTTGTAATATCTCCTTACCCAAATTTTACTCCCATACAAGTGTTGAGCTAGACTGACCCGACACTATACCGAAGACATCCCGGACGTCAGCCTGTACGAGATTAGGATGGCTCTGAAGCAGCTCAAAAACAACAAGGCACCGGGTGATGACGGAATTACGGCCGAACTCCTGAAGGCGGGTGGAAAACCGGTACTTAAGGCCCTTCAGAAGCTGTTTAATTCCGTCATACTTGAGGGAAAAACGCCACAAGCATGGTGCAGGGGTGTGGTGGTGCTCTTCTTCAAAAAGGGTCACTTCTAAGCCATGTCTACATGTTGTTTTTTAGAGTCATCACGAATCGTCTCGCGCGCAGGTTATACGATTTCCAGCCACTCGAACAAGCCGGTTTCCGAAAAGGCTTTAGCACCGTGGACCACATACATACGCTGCGGCAAGTTATACAGAAGACCGAAGAGGCAGGTTATAACCTGCCTCTCTGTTTAGCGTTTGTGGACTACGAGAAAGCCTTCGATTCGATCGAGACCTGGGCTGTACTGCAGTCTCTCCAACGGTGCCAAATCGACTATCGGTACATCGAGGTGTTGAAGTGTTTGTACAAAAACGCCACCATGTCAGTCCGACTTCAGGACCAAGCCTCGAAACCTATCCTCCTGCAGCGAGGTGTGAGACAGGGAGACGTCATATCTCCGAAACTGTTCACCGCTGCACTAGAGGATGTCTTCAAGGTTCTGGACTGGAGAGGGCTAGGCATCAACGTCAATGGCGAGTACATCACTCACCTTCGGTTTGCCGATGATATAGTGGTAATGGCTGAGACCATGGAGGACCTCAGTACAGCTGACCTCAGTAGAGCTTCCGGAAGAGTGGGTCTAAAAATGAACATGGACAAGACTAAGGTCATGTTAAATGCCCATGTCACACCCACTCCTATCAAGATCGGAGACTCTACTCTCGAAGTTGTAGACGATTATGTGTACCTGGGACAAACTGTCCAGTTAGGTAGGTCTAACTTCGAGAAAGAGGTCAATCGTCGAATCCGACTCGGTTGGGCAGCGTTCGGGAAATTGCGCGGTATCTTCTCGTCCAACCTACCGCAGTGTCTCAAGACGAAAGTCTTTGACCAGTGTGTGTTGCCAGTGATTACATACGGGACCGAAACGTGGTCGCTCACAATGGGCCTCATCAGAAAGCTTAAAGTCACCCAAAGGGCAATGGAGAGGGCTATGCTCGGAGTTTCCTTGCGCGATCGAATCAGAAATGAAGACATCCGCAAGAGAACAAAGGTTACCGACGTAGCCCGAAGCATTGCCAAACTTAAGTGGCAGTGGGCAGGGCACATTGCTCGCAGAACGGATGGCCGATGGGGCCGAAAAGTTCTGGAGTGGCGACTGCGAACCGGAAGACGTTGCGTTGGGAGGTTTCCCACTAGGTGGACCGATGACCTGGTGAAGGTTGCAGGAATCCGCTGGATGCAAGTCGCACGGGACCGGTCAATGTGGCGACACCTGGGGGAGGCCTATGTCCAGCAGTGGACGTCTTTCGGCTGAAATGATGAATGATGATGATGTTAAGTGTTGGAATCAAGACCTCTTATAACCAGTCATTTTTATTCTATCTATCTGTCTATCTCATTAAATAAAATATTTTTTAATTTCCGTGGATTGATTCTTTCATTGCCATGGCACAGTTCTTTCATTGCCGTGGACGCTTGTTTCATTGCCGTGCACGCATGTTTCATCGCCGTGGCACGAAATTTTTAATCCTGATAATATCGTTAGTTTTTTAAGTTATCTGCTAGACATTAAGCAAGAATATATACATTATCAAAAACTTTAATAAAAGCGTTTTTTTTTTAAAAAAAAAACTTAAGATGAAAAAAAACACGGAAATGAAATTTTATAGGACCTGTTGAAATTCACCCAACAATGAAAAGTAAATACTCAACAAGAATTTCTGTGAGATCAGATACCATCATACTACTACTACTACTACTACTACAACAGCCCATAACGTCCACTGCTGGACATAAGCCTCTCCCATGATGAGAGGAATTAGCCGTAATCTCCACGCTTGGCAGGCGGATTGGAGATCGCAGTGATGAAAGACTAACAGAAAACGCTGCTGCCCATTCTCTGGTCTACGGAGGCGCAAGGTGTTCTGCCTCAGACATTAGTCGCCTTACACGACACCCGTGAGTGTAATGGGTTGGTTCTATTCTACTCTGCCGGATACCACACGGCTTACCATCATACGGCATACCACAACTGAAAAGACTGAAATAAAAACTTTTTCGCAAAATTGTTTTTTTTTTTGTAAATGCTTTGAGATTGAGATAACAGAATAAGATGTATGGTTGAGAAAGACACGCTGTGTCTACCACTAATTGAGATGAAGATGTTATTTTAAAGCGAATCATAATGATTTTAATACTAAGATGACTCTGAATTGATCAATCAAGATGTACCTTCTAACTCAGTACTGCTCAACGTCCTCCCCTTGTCAACTTCTCGTTATGTTTTAACAAACTCTGAGAAAACGTAAAACTTTGGAACATGAATATTCATCATTATTTTAAGCTCGATTTGCTAAATTCACCGTTGTTACGGAGTTTAATCGTCTTAGGCTTCTTCGGGGTTTTCATTATTTTTCCTACAGCTAAAAATAATTGGAATTAGGTCTCTAGTTTACTTAAAATTATTAAGACGTACGATACGTCAACTCTCTGACATACTTCTTTTCATAACTAACGCCCTGGTACCGCCTCTTTCAAATTAATAAATAGTTTTCGCGAAAAAACATTATAAATTACACAATTTAAATAGATTTTGATAAATGACGAACATAAGTTAGTATAAACTTATAAATACACATTTGTACATGTCGGGATTCGACCTCGGGACATCGCGGTGTCGGATTACTGACCACTGAGCTACTCAAGGCTGTGTAAATAATAAGATTTATTAAAAAACTGAAGACTAAAGAAAAAGGTGGCCAGAAAGGAGGTGGTACTGAAATTAAGAGAAAAGTATGGAAGAAGTCATATTAGGAGTAGAACCGATGACCGTTGGAGTCGATGTGTTCAGTGGAGACCGCGAATCGGCGGGACCCTTAGGCTCGGTGGAGCAACGATCTTCACAGGGTGGCTGGTAGCAAATGGATGAGAGTTGCTGAGAATCGGATTGAGCGGCATGCGATTGAGGAGACCTATGTCCAGCAGTGGACTGCCGTAGGTGATGATGATGTTGGAAGAAATCATACTGTACCGACTAATAGATTGCACAAGGCGATGAGAAGGTTAGTTTCCCAGGTCGGGCATAGTGTGATTGAGTTTTCCCAAAAGGATTTCTCAATGGCAGCCACTAAGTCTGGATTTGCACCCGGTTGATAGCAATAGGCACTCCCCCTATTCTATGTGACTTAAACATAACTGGCGAAATATGGGCGTACCATTAGGTACACGTCTGCTATGTTAAACTAGATTATGAAAATACCAAGATAATATTTATTTATGTTGCCGTCTAACTAACTTCAGATCAGTCGAGTCAGCCGAGTTAATATTTGTACGGAATGTGCTGACTCAGGCAAGTGAAGTTGGTACGATTCCGGTCAAGGCTATGTTTTTATGGTTTCTAGTGCGTAATTTAATTTTAAAAAGGTTCTAAAGAGATGATATGATGATTGATAGTAGAGTGTGGAGAATCATCATCTTCCTGCGCTTGTACCATGTTACATGTAGCTTGTACCATGTTACATGTAGCTTGTACCATGTTACATGTACCTTGTACCATGTTACTGTACCTTGTACCATGTTACATGTACCTTGTACCATGTTACAAGTACCTTGTATCATGTTACTTGTACCTTGTTACATGTACCTTGTACCATGTTACAAGTACCTTGTATCATGTTACTTGTACCATGTTACATGTACCTTGTACCATGTTACTGTACCTTGTACCATGTTACATGTACCTTGTACCATGTTACTGTACCTTGTACCATGTTACATGTACCTTGTTACATGTACCTTGTACCATGTTACAAGTACCTTGTATCATGTTACTTGTACCTTGTTACATGTACCTTGTACCATGTTACAAGTACCTTGTATCATGTTACTTGTACCATGTTACATGTACCTTGTACCATGTTACAGTACCTTGTACCATGTTACATGTACCTTGTACCATGTTACTGTACCTTGTACCATGTTACATGTACCTTGTTACATGTACCTTGTACCATGTTACAAGTACCTTGTATCATGTTACTTGTGGTCGGCGCAACACGTTTTTTTCTTCCTTATTCCTTTGTCAACCATCACGCTATCATTTACTCCTTTAATCTTTCATATCATTCATTTTTTCATTCATTTTTTTTTGATATCATTCTTCACACAATCCATCCATCGTTTCCTTGGTCTTCCTCTCCTTCTCCATCCATCAACACATTCATATATTCTTCACTCTTTGAGTAGAATAGAACCAGCCCATTACAGTCACGGGTGTCGTATAAGGCGACTAATGTCTGAGGCAGAACACCTTGCGCCTCCGTTGACCAGAGAATGGGCAGCAGCGTTTTCTGTTAGTCTTTCATCACTGCTATCTCCAATCCGCCTGCCAAGCGTGGAGATTACGGCTAATTCCTCCCATCATGGGAGAGGCTTGACTTACTATAACTGGCAAAATGTATGTGTACCTCTCTGCCATACCCTTCGGGGATTGCAGTCGTGATGTTTTATATAGTTTTGATGCTGTAGACATACCATATTAGGAAACTGCTAGCTTACATAGAAAAAAACCTAGACCGGAAAACACAATACCTGTACACGCGCACTTTTTTCACACACGTGTTTTTTTGTCAGAATTTCACCTTGAACCGTAGAATCGGCCAACTAATGATTATGTTTGTAAAACTTAAAGAAACTCATTCACTTTATATTATGCTGTTTGTATACTAACTTAATTCAACCATACTGTTCCCACTGCTGGGACATACCCCCCCCACAGGAGTTGTTGATAGATAAACCTAATTTACTTACCTAATTAACTTTCTAGTTACGGAGATATTGGGGGTTAAAATTCCGACTTCTTCAAAAGTATTTGTTAATGTCATACCTTGAAGTACTTTTAATACCTCCTAGAACCCCGTATTATTCAATGTTATTTCATTAGTACAATGTTTTGAGAGCGTTAAATTGAGTCCTAACGTGAATCGTGATTTTTCGCCCAAAAAAATTGTTTCATTTTTGCGTAGAGTTAGCAAGTGAGATCCGTTTATACCGTTCATATTACACCAAGTTGTGGGTAAGTACCTGGGTTCGAACCCAAGAAGTACAACTCGTTTTCTTGTATGCAAACTACGTATCGACTAATTTCCGAGAATCGATTGTTAAGTAATTGCTTCTCGCATTAGTTTATAATTGAGTTTTGTGCTCGTGTTTGTGCCACACGTGTACAAGTACCAGGGAGGCATGAGTAGTGAGGAAGTTGGTTTAGATAAAGGAAATGCTTTCAAGCGATAAGAGGCACTCAAGTTTGTTGGCATCTCTTTCTCAAATCCTTAGGTAAAAGGAGAAAGGAAATTGAGAGACCTGTCTCTGTGTTCTCTTTTAATGTTTTACGGATAAATTGCTTCTTATGGTTGAACACCGTACTTGGTTATTTAAAGATAGTATAATCATCACCTTGAAAAAAATTATAGAATATTTAATTCTGTTCTCATCATGTTTGTGGTATTTTACTCTCATAGTCCGATGGGACGGCAATCCGACACGACCGGAGAGAGATCAGAAGCCCTACTCTCTAACACTCCGTCCGTATTTCGGATCTATCCGGTCTCTCTCGCGCACGTCTGCAGATGAGTGCGAGTGAGAGAGACAGATAGATACAAAATAGGTCCCCAGGCGCAGGACCAACAGCTTAACGTCCTTCCCGAGGCACGGGGGATATCATACCGCCAATTCCGGGCTACTACGAAAGGAGAATAGCGAGGTTGGACCCACGTAATTTAAAAATCAACGGAGCGCCGTTCACGGTCTAGTTTATATTAATTATAGTAAAAAGTTTATCAGAGTTCTATATGATGATGATGATGATTGAGCACCACACCCAGCCAGGAGCAAGCCTGACCCGGACAAGCCGGGTGCACCAGGGGGCACTATTTTGTAAGGAAAGACATGCTCTTGGATGGGAGAGGAAGTAAAGAGTTTATCAGAGTTCTATATAAAAAATATTGAGTTGCTAGATGATGGGAATTAAAAGTTACGAATGATTTTAATTTATATAAAAATAAGTCATCGTGCAGTTTCCGAACGCAACGTTTGACATTTACCTTTTACAACTGAGAATAGTGTCAAATTCATCTGTGGACATAGTCTGTGGATCATTCTATTGTTTGTTTGTGTTCAACGGCTACGTGGAATACGGATAAAAGCTATTTTATGCCATTCTACTACTAAATAATAACCAATAAGTCCGTGCCTTAAGTTAGGTTATAATCTTCTACCTTTCATATCTTTTTTCTCCCAACTTCTATAACCAACTTTCCATTTGCTTTTTTGTTAGTCTTAGGTCGTTCTTTAACTATTCATAAGTTTACACAATATACGCTACCCATATCACTGGGTCTCGAATTACATGCAATCTCCCCATTCTCCAATCTAAAAGAATAGGAACAGAGAGTGCACCTGTGGCTGCGCACTCACTTGTGCACTATAATATCTCCCGCGCCGATGGCTAATCTGCGTTAAGATTGGCCGCCGTGACCGAAAACAGTCAGGAGGACTATTTGTGGTCGGAGCAAAACGTCTTCTTCTTTCGAAGTCATCTCCGAACTCACTTCCATTCCAGCCATGTATAATTTTTCATACAGTCCTTCGAACTTTCCTTCAGGTACTCTCTTTTTTTTTCTCAAGGCGATCTTCTTTTATCGTCACAAGGTCCTCATTGCTCTTCAACACTAGTCCGTACCCTGACAATTCATTATTTGTTACCATTCTTATCATTTACACTACTTTCACAATAATAATTATAGGATTCATCATCCTATCTTTTCCCAATTATGTTGGGGTCGGCTTTCAGTCAAATCGGACGCAGCTGAATACCAGTGTATTTTACATGGAGCGACGTATTCTAAGATACCCGCAAGAGAACCAAGGTTACCGACGTAGCCCGAAGAATTACCAAACTAAACTAGCAGTAGGCAGGGCACATTGCTCGTAGATCGTATGGCCGATAGGGCCGAAAAGTTCTGGGGTTGCCACCGCTAACGGAAAAGACGATGCGAAGACCTTCCACTAGGCGGACCGATGACCTGGTGAAGGTTGCGGGAATCCGCTGGATGGGAGACGCACGGGACCGGTCAATGTGGCGACACTTGGGGAAACACTTGGTGGAAGCCTATGTCCGTCGCAGTAGATGGTTTTCGAAATGATGATGTTGGGTTGGCTTCCAGTGTAACCGGATGCAGCTGAATTCGACACGGAGCTACTGCCTAGATTCCAATATTGTTATCAAATAAATCTATAGCTCTCCTTCTATTGTTTCTTCACATAAAAGATGGCAGACTATCAACAACTATCTCAATGTAATCAAAGCCAAAGAGTCGTTGCTATCTTTTGTCCAATCGAATCTAGTCTCTATTACAAGTTTGATTCAGAATCTAATAGAATCTTTTGAAGCGATAATTAAAAATTGAGCGCTATATAGGGTAGACTTTCTATTGATGTTATAGAGGTTTTATACAGTTTTGTTATATACATAGTGTAGGTATTGTATTGGCGGTCTCGTATTTATGTGAGCGAAGTAGTACAAACAAGTAGGATGATTCGCACACATTCTGTGGCACTCGGCAATAGAGCTCTACAAGTTAAAGAATGTTTGAAATCGGATGATCAGTTACTTCTTCGTTCTTCTACATACAGGGTGTAAAAGACCTCATCACGAAGCCGTCAACCAAGCATTCTGTACATCAAACTAAGTAACTTTACGACTATGACTTTTTTTTGGGGTCAAAAATCATGTTTTGTGGTAGAACTAAATGTAACGCCCTCAAAACATTGTGCTGATGGATGAATTGAATAGTACGGGGCTCGTGGAGGTGTATAAAGTAAAAATCTTACATTAAAAACTTGTATTTAAAAACAAACTTGTCAAAAAGTTGGTACTTTGACCCACAATATCTCCGTAACTAGAAGGTTCCCAGGTATGGTGTAAAATAAAATAAAAATATCGCAATGACGAGGAGAACAAGTGCCTTGCGGCTTCGTTAAGAGGTGTTTTACACCCTTTATAGGCTTACGAATTATAGAATTTATAATACAAGGTGTAAACAGACTCTTCACGAAGCTGTCAACCAAGCATTGTGTAAATAACTTGCATTTTTTTTTTAAACTGGTGAAGAAGTTGGAACTTTGACCCCAATGTCTTCGTAACTTCCCAGTAATAGAGAACTAGTCTACTAACTAGAACAAAAAATAATCGCAATGACGGGGAAAACAATCATGTGCCTTTCGACTTTTTTACACCCATTATAGAAAAAGGTGACAGTCAGGCAGACAGACAGTTTGGTATTTATAATTTTGTGTCACGTAGGAAACGACTCTTCCAAATCCCGTCTTCATGATTATTAAAAAAAACTGGCCAAGTGCGAGTCGGACTCGCGCACGAAGGGTTCCGTACCAATTATTATAAAAAAATCACGTTTGTTGTATGGGAGCCCCCCCTTTTTTTTTTTTTTTTCGGATTGGAAATCATCAAATAACCCCTCCCGCTCTGGGCGGAGCAGGAGGGAGTGTCAGACTTTTACTGACTAAAACCCATCCATGTTCCTTCATCGCCCTTTGTGTTCCGGGGCCACGGTATCTCTTTCGAATAGTCCCGCAACCCCGGCAGGCATCGGTCCTTACGGACCCCTTCCTTTTTGCTGACTCTCTTTGAGGCGCGCGTGGAACACGAACGCGCCGTCGACACGGCCTGTCGTCATGAGACGGACGGACGGCGAGCTAGCCCATAGCTCACAGTCCACAGGCCCGCGCCTACGGTGGCCGGGGGCCACGTGGTGGTGGCCCCCGACGCCCGGGGCGTCTCCCGCGGCGGCCGGGACGTTGAGAGGTTCTCTCCCTCTCACGTTCCGCCACCTCCTTCTCTAGCATTACTGCTTCGCAGAAGGAGGTGACGGCGTCCCATTCCGTCTCGCTCCGGACCATGGCTTGCACCAGGGCCGGACGCGAGTGGTCGCCGCCGCCGATCGCCGCTTCGAGGACACGGCGGTGCTCCGCCCACGCGGGGCACACCTCCACCGTGTGTTCCACCGTGTCCTCCGGTCGATCCTCACAATGGAAGCACCCGGGCGTTTCCTCCCGCCCGATTCGGTGCAGGAACCTCCCAAACACATGGGAGCCCCCCTTAAATATTAATTTTATTCTGTTTTTAGTATTTGTTGTTATAGCGGCAACAGAAATACATCATCTGTGAAAATTTCAACTGTCTAGCTGTCACGTTTCATGAGATACAGCCTGGTGACAGACAGACGGACAGACGGACAGACGGACAGACAGCGAAGTCTTAGTAATAGGGTTCCGTTTTTATCCTTTGGGTACGGAACCCTAAAAACCATTCTTCAACACAACAATAGCGACACGATCTAGTTTCGTGCTTGACCAACGTTTTATTTTTTCATCGAGACGAATTCGCGAAATCGATATTAAAACGAATACTTTCTAAACCGTCACCGCGTTGCTTCAGTATAAATGAGATTACATTCAACCTGCTTGCGGGTCTGGGCACCTGGTACTCGGATGCTAACTAGTACTTATGGAGTTTTTTGCTGAGGTTGTTATCACGCTTGAACACAGTTGTGGGGTAGGTAGAGAGAGGTTCAGAGCCTTAGTGACTTTTAAGTCTGACTTGCGTGTGGCGAGCCTATTGCCATCAACCGGGCCCAAATCCAGACTCCGTGGCTTCTGCTGAGAAATTCCTAACGGAACAACCCAATATTACTTTGTCTTTGAATCCTCACATTGGCTCAGCAATCGCAATAGCGCCAACGAGGTAGTCGATTACAAGAAACTTAGGAATCTTTCCGATTTATAATGACATGACACAACAATCAATTGAGATACTTTTTAAGAGCTGTCAAAACGCAGTTCTCTCATAGATTTTGTATGGCAATAGCCAAATGTGACGTCACTTTTTTCAACTCAATTACTTAACTATTTATTAATTTCAAACCAACTAAAAATCAAATTTGGCAATTAATTGAAAATAAATCGTGTTTTCAGGCCCAAAATAAAATGTTTTTTTTAGAGATTGGTGTCTTGGAATTATTGTTTTATCGCATCATGTCATCTACCCTATTTTTAACCTAACCTAACTTTAATGCTTTCTGTCTAAAAGCTACTAAATATAATGTTATTATTACCTCTCGCTCTCGCAACAGTTTCGGTGCTGACCTCTGCGACCCGACTACGAACTAATTCGATTCGGTCCAAAAACAGCACATTCCCTACTCAGACTCGTTGCATAAAAGATTGGCTAAAGCGAAGCGCCGACGAAAGAAGATTACTTTTGTTTCTTTTGCTAAATATACACAGAATCGATGTGAAGTGCTTTTACAACAGGCAGTTTAAAAAAGCAGAATTAATGTTTTGTAGTAGGAAAACATGGTGAGGAAACCAGCATGCCTGAGAGATATTTCTAGACGGCATGTAAAGTCAATTCAGAGGCCCGTGGGGCGGCATAAAAACTCTGACACCAGGTTAGGCACTAACCACACGATTAGGGTTGCTAACTATACTTTTAAAAACAGTATTATACTGTTTTTCGCTACATTATACTTTTTACTGTTGAACAAAATTAAAGTATATAAAATACTGTTTTCAACGCATACATTAACCATGAATATTGTGTTCAAAAAGATAACAAAAATGGTATGCGTCATAATCATAGTGTAGCTGGCCTAAGCCCAGAACACCGCCCTCGTTTTTGAGATTGTTTCCTATCCTGCTATCTGTTCCTGCAACTTCAGCATTTACAGAAAGGGTTTTTTCTGTTATGAATGCAAAGTGGCGGGATGATAGAAATAGAGTCAGCATAGATTTATTAGAAAAAGAACTTCTTATTTATTTTAATTTTAATTATAATAATTGTAATGAGGCTTATTGATATGGAGCCTTCAAAAATAATAGTACATAGTTAGGCAAGAAGCTCTTAACATATGTTTTAAAACTTTGAAAAAAATAATAACTGTTAATTTTTCTACCATACATTTTATTTTCCTTCTCAGACCGAAATATACTTTATTTCTTGTAAAAAAAGTTGGCAACCCTATACACGATAAAGAACAACAGATACTTTCAACCAATGTTATCATACCTTAAAATCAATAATTCACCTGCGACTATGGTCTAAAGCTCTACTACTGAACATGTGAACCTGGGCTCGATTCCCTTAACAAGTAAGCTAGTTTTTTTTGGGGTTTTTCTATTATAAAAATATTACCCAGCACGCTTAGAATGACCACCGTAGAAACGAAAGAGAATCGACAAATCTTTTGTTCATCTGTCATTGAATCGACAAAATGACAGATGAACAAAAGATTTGTCGATTCTCTTTCGTTCGGCGTTTCGGGCAACTTATAGCAATCGGCTCGCCTCCTGTTAGCCGTACATCTGCATAGCTTTTAAGGGTTCCGTACCCAAAGGGTAAAAACGGAACCCTATTACTAAGACTTCGCTGTCTGTCCGTCTGTCTGTCACCAGGCTGTATCTCATGAACTGTGACAGCTAGACAGTTGAAATTTTCACGGATGATGTATTTCTGTTGCCGCTATAACAACAAATACTAAATATAGTCAATGGTACGGAACCCTTCGTGTGCGAGTCCGACTCGCACTTGGCCGGTTTTTCCAACTATGTTGGGGTCGGCTTCCAGTCTAACCAGATGCAACTGAATACCAGTATTTTACATGGAGCGACTGCTTATCTGACTTCCACAGCCCAGTAAGTACTGGGTAATACGATACCCCCTTAGTAATACTGTTTGTCAGAATTTCGAGCCACTGACTACCTGTAACGACTGTCAAAGATTTATAAATGTCAGCCGGGACCAACGGCTTTACGTGCTTTCCGAGGCACGGAGGAAACTCGGTAAGTAATGGGTGGTAATCCATATATTACTGCAGACCAGCCTAGGCAAGTGCGGCTTAACTTAAAGATTGAGCGGCTATTATTGTATAGCTACAAGCTCCTCGTGACTCCTATTAGGTGCTATTGGTTGATAAGCGTACATAAGCGCTTCAATAGCGGCCGGATGCTGCAAACAAAAAGAGCCGTATCGGTGGTAAGTTTTCGTCCGTTGAGACTGTAGACACTTAAATATTACTGATTTACTGGCGAAATTAGAGTGAACTACTCAGTTTTGCTTACTCCTTCAAGGAATTCAGGCGAGTGATATCAGTAGGATTTTCTTTATTAAACTTAGAATCTTCTAAGTTTTGACTACCCACTAACTATCATAGACTACTCCTATAACTAACTCAGTCCCTGACCGAGTTTCAAACGTCCACACTGAAGGTTTGCCAAAGGGCAATGGAGTGTGGTTTATTGCATGTTAACTCAGTGCCCGAATACTAACGCACGACGATACGATACTATCAGGAATCGTCAAAGTTTGCTAGGATTTCAAAGAGAACTTTTAACACAATTTTCGGAGGCCCGTAGACAACCACACAGGTCGCTCGAAGCATAAGCTACTTTTGCTGAGTGCGAGGATTTTATTTATTGTGTGATTAGTGCATAATGATCCTGATGCCTTAGAGGATCACTTTCTCTCTGGCAAGAACCTTTTTCTCAAGAACGCGTAAAGGTATCAAGTTGAAATTTATTTCACACTAGCTGACCCGCGCAACTTCGTCTGGGTCACATAATATAGCTTATAACATTTTGTGCATTCAATTATTATGTGCATTCAATTACGAACAAAAACCTTTTAAAATCAATATTGCTTACCTCCCATAACATAGGGCGTGATAATATGTAGCCTAAAGCCTTTCTTGTTTTACAAAGAACATTTTTGCTGAATTTCAATTCAATCTATCCAGTAGTTTTGGCGTGAAGCCGTACCATACACACAGACAAACAGACAAACATTCTAAAAAGTCACTTTTAGTCATCAGTTACGTTTTTCTAACAAAAGCCACTTATTTTTTTTTTCAAAATTCTCAATGTACAGTTTTTCTTTCGTTACTGTTTTATTATATGTACAGATACTCAGGTGTGTAAGTCAACGCGATCAAAAGATTTGACCGTTGATGTCGAATCCGCAAGATTTCATGAACATGTGTCCTCATGAATCATCGGCACCTGCCTTCACAGACCACCTGTCGGGATCAGTCGGTTAGCTGTACTTAGCGAGTTTATTCGATAACTTATTAGCGTCTCTGTGTGAGATTGTGTGTAGTGCAATGATTTCTTTAGCGCCTTCATTAGTTTTAATTCCCAGTTTTAAGATTACGCCTACTAAAGCCATTTTGGGAATACGTCGGCGTAGTTTTGCATCCTAGTCAAAATCCAGGAGCTTGTCACAAAATACATTAATAATCAATATAAATTACGATAACCGGTCAATCTACACTATCTACACTAATATTAGTTATTAGTTCCCGTTCCCGTGGGAGTACGGGGATAAAATATAGCCTATGTTACTCAGGGTGAATGTAGCTAACTAATGGTGAAAGAATTTTTGAAATCGACGCAGTAGTTTTCGAGTTTATTCATTACAAACATACACACAAAAATACATATATTTCCTCTATGACTCGAAAACTAATGCCCATGCTCATCACACAAACATTTACCCTTACCGGGATTTGAACCCTACTAAACTACCGCTGCTCCATTGAACAACAATAACAACAGCCCACAACGTCCACAGCTGGACATAAGCCTCTCCCATGATGGGAGGAAATTACCGTAGGTAATCTCCACGCTTGGCAGGCGGATTGGAGATCGCAGTGATGAAAGACTAACAGAAAACGCTGCTGCCCATTCTCTGGTCTACGGAGGCGCAAGGTGTTCTGCCTCAGACATTAGTCGCCCATTCGGGATGTCAATAATGAGCATATAATGTACCCACTGCTGGGACACACAAGCTCTCTGTAAAAGGCAGTGCGCTATAATCCACATTGCGGTTCAACAACAACAACAGCCCATAACGTCCACTGCTGGACATAAGCCTCTCCCGTGATGGGAGGAATGCCGTAATCTCCACGCTTGGCAGGCGGATTGCAGATCGCAGTGATGAAAGACTAACAGAAAACGCTGCTGCCCATTCTCTGGTCTACGGAGGCGCAAGGTGTTCTGCCTCAGACATTAGTCGCCTTGTACGACACCCGTGAGTGTAATGGGTTGGTTCTATTCTACTCTGCCGGATACCACACGGCTTTTTGCCACATTGCGGTTCGGTGGATGTCAACCTGTCATATTTCTCCGAATTGTTGTTTTTGTTTTCCTCACGATTTTTTCCTTAACCGTTTTGAGAGCAGCGGTGATGATATAAATTACACGAAGAAAAGTGCCTGCTTGGGTTCGTATCCACGACCTGCAGCTCATGGGTCCTGGCTATTTCCACTGAGCTACCGCGGTCCTTATTTAACGTCAATCACGAATCAATTCTGTGTTGACCAACATTTATTTGTAAGAAAGAAAACTCAGCTCACTTTTTTGTTTGATATTTTCTTTGTCTTCCTCAAAAGTAACAATAATAATATACCAACAATATCTTGAGATATTTTTGTCAGAAAATTCATCACGTTGTCCCTTTTGTGAGTCGATACAAAAGCTGTGTTTTGGGAAACACATTATTTCGGCAACCTTCGCAGAAACCGTTACCTTCGCGTGAGGAGCTTGCTAATGTATGCATTTCGAGTATTTTGACGCATCGCGCATTGCGAGGAAATGAGGAATCCATTGTTAGGTTTGCGGGAAGACAGCTTTATTGATTTCACTAATCTGACCTCTGCGTTGGATGTCCTTGATTCTGATTTCGATCTTGTTAGATGCACCTCTGCATAACCCGTCGGGGATTACCTACAAAGCGTGATGTTATAATGGAGAAATTAAACCAGCAAGTGATAATTACCTACAAAGGGTAGCACCTAATTTGAAAAAGCTAATGAACTTAAAATTCAAGCCCAATCAGTAGATGTTTAAGACGTAATATTTAAGTGTATGATGAATGTTACCAGGCTGACAGCCACAGCAGAACGTATAAATAATAACAATTCCTGTGAACTCCCAGCCAGTGCCAATTCATTGTCAAACATAACATCTGCTGAGCGAGCTATAAGCGGTTTTCATGGAATGTGGTACAATGTAATTAATGATTTCACTAAAATTAAGCTATATTTTGGCAGAACGTAACATTTTCTGATTCGCTCCAATGCGTGACAGATGGCTAAAGTAATGTTTGTCGAACACGTTGAGTAAATGGAAAAAAAATTGGATCTTGTATTTTTGCCTGCTGATTTTATTTCGCGATTTATAATAACGAAGTATCAAACACTAACATTGGAAATATGGTTGTATCCCTTCGGCATTCGGCAGTCGTTCAAACGTCGGCGTCGTTCAAACTCTGGCGAATGGCAGCCACTTCCAATGAAGCATCTTTGTAAAGGCCGTTGCCACGGCGTGTAAAATGTGTGCACTTATTGTATTCAGGTGGCCACGCATTTTTTTCAATTTAGACCATAACAGACACTTTTGATTGTCAGAAAAGAAGGCGAAGCAACAGTCACAGACACAAGGCATAGGTAATCTATACTAATGCTAATTACTAATAATATTATAAAGAGGTAACATTTGTTTGTAAGTTTGTATGTAGGGGGTAATCTCCGGAAGTAATAAACCGATTTCAAAAATTCTTTCACCATTAGAAAGCTACATTCACTCTGAGTAACATAGGCTATATTTTGTCCCCGTACTCTCACGGGAACGGGAACTACGCGGGTGGAACCGCGGGACGTCCGCTAGTAACTTGTAAAAATACTTTATTTCCCCATTGGAGAATCTCGGTAACCTCTTACATGTAAGTTAAAGACAGTAGTATTATTTTTAAGTTAACACACACCCACAGACAGTTTCATATCTATCGAATGAATACTAAACGTTAGCTAAATCATCGACAGTTGACTATTATTACTGCCTAGCAGTCGCTTGGACACACTGTAATCAAAGCGTGTATGTGTGTGTATGTGTACATTCAGAGTATATGTTGATGTATTTAGTTATAGACACGACAGGAGATGTTCAGAAGGCTTACTTACTTCTCTTTGAAGACTGGCTAGTTCATCGCTTTAATAATTAATCAGAATTCATCGTCATTATCTCAATTAATTTGTGGTCGGCGCAGCATTGTCTACTTCCATTCTTCTCTATTTCTCGTCATCTCATAAAACACCTCTTTTTTGCCATATCATCCTTCACACAGTAATTAATCCCAATTATGGTGTAGTAGTTTACAAAGGTACCGGTCATGTAGTTGTTTTTATTTTAAGGTTCCATCTCTCGTCGCTACAGGTAGAAGGCCGAGAGTCTGACAACGAGTCTTACCAAGGACTAAGGAGGTTACTGGATGTGGGGGTCAGATAGGCAGCTGTTCCATGTAAAACATGACTGATACTGGATAGACAGGTGGACCACAAAAAAGTTGGGATAGAAAAATCTCTCGCAGAAAAAAAAATCTTTCCTCATTATTCCTAATCCTAACTATAAATACGATAGTAAGTTGGTTTGTATCCTTTTCGCGCTTAAACCATGGAACCACTGATTCTGAAATTTTGCAATTATGCGTTATCAGGTTGCAGAAGCGGACTTACTTTTCGCCCCGAAAAAAAAGTACCTACTGTTCCCGAGGAAAACAACAATAACGTTCTTATGATAACAGATGGCGCCACTTGTCTTTCGAATCATGATTGAATTACATTATTACAAGCAGAGCACAAATGATTGTCCAATTCTAAATTAATACAACGAAAAGCCCATACCCTTGCCTATACAAAAAGGAGGTAAATTCAGTGTCGAAAGTTTGTGTGGAAATTCGTCAGTTTCCCCGACGACGGGAAATCCCAACAGGCTCCCGGCTTGTATAAGTATAACTTGCAAAGAGTAGAATCTGATCCCTGACTTGAAATATTAATGGATCGGATTCTCTCTGGTTTGGGCGATTTGTAAAAGCGGTTGTCAAATTAATTATGTAGATTGATTAGAGAGCGCTTGAACGGCTTAGGAATTAGAGAATGAATATCTTTATTGGGACAATTGTGATTAAGTGATTAAGTTCCATTTTGAAAACTGTCAGTTGGGTGCTGAATTTCCGATATCTATATAGACAGTAAAATAGTAGATAATATGGCAGCGCCGAGTATACCAAGTTCAGCATACTGCTGAGCAGCTAGTGCCCGACTTATAGTTTTCAATTGGACGTGAGTTTTCTACTATACTTGTTCAGTTATATTCTGTAATAGAGAAAAGTGGGTAAAAGTCACAAAATCCACTATATAACATAGTTAATTTCCATTACTCTCCGTACCCAGAGAACGGTAATTCTGCTGTAGCCAGCGTGCGGTCTATTTCGGCGGCCTACAATTAGATAGATTGTATTGATTACCGCGCGGCCAGCGGCCACCAAGCACCGGCCGGCGGACCTGACTCACGTTACAACATTACTTGCGTGTGGCTGATGTAGACTTATTGTTTATTACTACTACTTACGTTGAGAAGACTGATGAAAGTGATCGCGATCAGAATATGTGAACTGCATTTAAGATCTAGGCTGTCAGTGTCGTAATTGCTATGGCAATTGTTACTCATCTTCCTAACCTTTTCTCCACTATGTTGAACTCGGCTTCCAGACTAAGCCTTAGCTGAATACCAGTTTTTACATGGAGCGACTTCTCCACAACCCAGTTAGTATACGGGGTAATACGATTACCGTTGATAAGACTGGTTGTCAGGTAGTCAGGCCACTTACGACGTAACGACTGTCAAAGATACTGGCACTGCTGGTGGTTTGGGCACTCGGGTAGACTGATAACTTTCGTTCTACATCAGGAGTTTCCAACATTTGTTCCCTGATTGATGACGATAGCCTCGCCCCTATTACATGGAACTTTACCATAACACAACAATATTAGTTGAGGGAGTATTATGAGGCCTGTGGGCCAAGAGCTATGGACTAGCTCGCCGCCCGTCCGTCTCATGACGACAGGCCGTGTTGACGATGCGTTCGTGTTTCACGCGCGCCTCAAAGAGAGTCCGCAAAAGGAAGGGTACCGCAAGGACCGATGCCTGCCGGGGTTGCGGGACTGTTCGAAAGAGATACCGTGGCCCCGGAACACAAAGGGTGATGAAGGAACATGGATGGGTTTTAGTCAGTAAAAGTCTGACACTCCCTCCTGCTCCGCCCAGAGCGGGAGGAGTCATTTGATGATTTCCCAACCGAAAAAAAAGGAGTATTATGTGCTGCACTTCTGACAAACCCTTGGATGAAGATGCACATGCATGAAGTTATGTTATGTTCCATAAAATCTTTGTTCTTGTTTCCTTCTCTTATTTCAGCACGTTCATAATTATTTTCAGTGGCATTTATTTCTCGAACGAATTCTTTCAAGTAGCTCAAGTGGTACGTAAGTACAAAAATTCCCGTCGCCTGGCGCGGTAAGTACGTAAGAAGTAAATAAACACAGTCGTAAAGCCGATCCACTAACCGTTCGGCGAATTTTACGAGTCCACCCGACTGCGGCCGAAGGTGAGGACACAACTTTTATGATATTCTTTTATTTGTTTCTGATAACTTGCGTTGACTTCTGCGCTATCTAGATTGTGTGAGATTGGTGCGGCTGCGGAGATGACGAGTAGTAGGAGACATGCTGCGCCGATCACAAGTAAATTGAGAAAAAGTAAGGAACATTATGACGTTGACGAGGTGGTTATATATGTAGCTGGTCCACTGGAGTGGCTTGCTGGAGTTTTTGCATAAAGAGTAACAAAATTTCCATACATCCTCACAAACTTTCGCGTTTGTAATATTGAGTAGGATTTATTTCTATATCTGCATGCAAAAGAGAGAGAAATTCAATCGAGAGAATGGCTTCAAATTGTCAAGTACGTGGAATCCAGTATTGAATATGCTCAAAAGTAGCAGCCAGCAACAATAAGGACTCCACAAAACCTAGTGATACTGTGAGTGTGTTTTGCCGTGACTTAGTGTCGAGTTCCAGTAGTGCGCGTAGCAAAAGACAAAGAAAGAGGGTAGACAGATTTGTCTCATTCTCGAAATATCGGGAGCTCAAAAATAAACAATAATCACGGAAGATATCCCGTAAGTGACATTTATAGTATAGTTATGAACCGTGAAAGCTTAAAACAGTGTAAGAGAGAGAAATTTCTACTTTTTGTAAGAGCCAATGCAAGTTTTTAACAGCACTATGTGCCTAAAAGATTGCATTAGGGTCGCCCTAATCCTTTTATGAGCGACCTGTGTGCCTGCATCTCTGCCTAACTAAATGTCATAATCATAATTACGTTCTGTGTCGACAAAGATAATCTCAACGTTCTGGGAAAAGTTGTAAATGGCACCGTGTTTACATTGCAAGTACTAGGAAAGCATGAACGTACAGAGAGTGCTCGACTTTAGTCTGTAGTGGAGTGAAGTAATCATTTTAGTGGCGCATATTTCTTAGACTGTGGTCGGTGATACCCCCTTCCGGGTTCTTTGATCCTGGTCCAGATATGATTTGATTTACCAATCTGACTTGTTGCAGCTATACTTACTGCTGAGCTGGTATAGGACCTTGGGTATGATAGTGTTATTGGGTTGTACAATCGTGAATATTTCAGGATTATCAGCCCGGAAGTTCTGATGTTTGCCTGGTTGATGAAATGTATTCTTCGGGGATTAGGTACCTACAGATGTAATGTTTAAATTGAAGTCTCAGATACCTATGCTAAATTCAGATAGGTCATTGTTTTTGCTCATCAATTCATTGTGCATGTAACTAATTTCCATAATTTTGTTTTTACTAAAACACGAGCATTGTGTCCTTTCTTCTTTGAAAATTATATAAACGATCGCGTCCTCCACATTTATAGAACAATCAGCTATCAATTCGTAAACTCCTATTGTAATCGAAGCCCTGGTGGCGGATATTTAGTCTTTTTGCTATTGTGAACGAAACATAAGAATAACTTATGGTATAGCGAGTGTGATGCCCTGGTGTCTACCGGTAATCATGCAATAATTTTAGATACTGGCTTTTAGGCACTCCTAACTCCCAAACTGGAATGATGGCCTTATTGTCAACGCGATAATCTTAGTATTATTCTGTTTAGATACAAATCATTCAGTGCATAGAGCGTCTGCCTATCTGACCTCCACAACCTAGTTGGTACTGGGTAATACGATACCCCTTGGTAAGACTAATTGTCGGACCGTTGGGCCACTGTAACGACTAAAAGAAAGAGTTTTTGTTACTTATTCGTTTTTAATCCACGAATCCAAACTCCAATACTCCATGGACAACTTATGATGTTGCTTTTGTTTTAGAATCCTGTAAAAAGGAGGGCTGAAGATTTCAACAGAGCGAAGAGAGAGAAATCAATATTTCAATTATGTTTTATGTAGCTGTCTCGCCAGTGAGCAGTGGGGACGTGTGATAGAGACCTCAAAAATCTCCAGTGGGAGTAGGTAACACTCGCATACGTCGATCCATAAGTCGAACGATACGGACTGTGTAGTCTTTTCACTTCGACACAAGCTATTCTTATATCTTGATTATTAGATATAAATGCGAAAGTCAGTTTGTTTGTTAACTTTTTACCCCTAAACCACTGAACCGATCATCCTCAAATTTTGCGTGTACGTTGTGAGGTGTACAGACACGGACATAGGGTAACTTTAATCCCGAAACAAAGTATTGTTCCCGAGGAAAACAACAATAACGTTCTTATGATAATAGATGGCGCCACGTGTCTTTCGAATCATGATTGAATTATATTACAACCCGAATTGATTGTCAAAGTAAAAGAAACCGCGGGCAGAAGCTAGTTCACAAATAAATCATGAATGAAAAGAATCTCAGCTTGTCAACAGTATTGACATTTGTTATAGAGATTCTTCGCCTTCCTTCCTGATGAGACAAAATGTCAGGAATTCCAAAGCAGTTGAACGGCGTATTTTAAATTCTTTGTAACAAAAGATTTTCTTCGAAAAAACTTCTAAGGTTATAATTGTACTATAGCTTCATGTAGAAACTTTTTTGAAAAAAATAAAACCCATTTATAAAAAAAACAAACAAAAGAAAACCCACACAAACAAAACAAACAACAGTGAAAAATAACATAAGCTTCTGAAGCCGGTTACAAAAACACCGAATCAATCAAACAAAGGTCAAGCTTCTGAAGCCGGTGACAAAAACACCTTTTTTGCTCCTTTTTTGAAGTCGGTTAAAAATACGCTGAATAGACTGAAAGCCGACCCCATTAATATAATTAGGAAAAGACTAGTGATGATGATGATTAGCATTTAGATTTGGTAAGTACCTTACGACTTCGTTAAGGATCTCCCCGTCATTGAAATCATTTTTTGTTCTAGTTAATGAGATATTGGGGGACCAAGTTTCAACTTTTTCCCATTAAATACAAGTTTTTTTTAATTTTATTACTACGATTACTATTCAATGCAGTAACCAGCCCAGCCTTTTGAATGCGTTACATTGAGTTTTACCGTAAAACGTGAAATTTCACCCAAAAACAAAAGTCGTTTCCCAGCAATACGTCACTACAGGGATCCAGAAGAATATCAGCGCCAGGTGCATGCCTGACACATGCTGAGCTGGACTCCCATTTGTAGCACCAACCCTTGAGACGCACACCGCACCTTACTACAACAGCCCATAACGTCCACTGCTGGACATAAGCCTCTCCCATGATGGGAGGAATTTGTCGTAATCTCCACGCTTAGCAGGCGGATTAGAGATCGCAGTGATGAAAGACTAACAGAAAACGCTGCTGCCCATTCTCTGGTCTACGGAGGCGCAAGGTGTTCTGCCTCAGACATTAGTCGCCTTGTACGACACCCGTGAGTGTAATAGGTTGGTTCTATTCTACTCTGCCGGATACTACACGGCTACTTGCCGCACCTTGTATACTTGTTATTTTATTTCTATTTAAAGTATATCATGGTTTTACCATACTTATTTCGATGTTTTTCTTTTTGTATAATTGGCACCTTGTTTTTATAATCATGTAAATTTTACTTCCATGTGTTGTGCTAGTATGTCTTGTGCGCGCCAAATAAATAGTTTATCTATATATCAATAATGTTTGCTTAAAGTTACTTAGTTTGATGTACAGAGTGCTGGTTGACGACTTCGTGAAGAGTCTGAATACACCTTGTATACGTATAAGCTTGACTATTCTGTTTCGAGGAGTCTTTAAGTAAAATGCTAATTAATAACTTAGAAGTAAGTAGTCCTATCGTCGTCGGTCCTTGACTCCTAGGAGACATCCCGGAAACATTAATTAACTCGTTGGAAAAAAGTGGTCCCCAGTATAGTTTTGAAGTTTTTAGGGTTCCGTACCTCAAAAGGTAAAAAAGGAACCCTTATAAGATCACTCTCTTGTCCGTCTGTCACCACCGATTTTCTCAGGAACGGGTGGACCTAGCAAATTGAAATTTATACCAGATACTGAAGTCCCAGGTCCCTATTAGGTGTATAAAAATCAAGTTTCTGAGACAACACGATAAAAAGATATGGGCAAATTTTGATTTTCGCAAAAAAAATTAAGTACCAATAATTTACCTTAATTTTCTACTTTTTTAATTTTTCGGAATTTTCCCTTTACTTGTGCTGTAAGACCTTGCTTTTAACCAAAATTGTCATTTCTAGGTCAACCGGAAGTACCCTATATATTTGCTTCTGACATCAACTTATATTCATTATTTTAATTCATTGTTTTATTTAATTTGTATTTAATTTAATATTGTTTTGTGCCATTGACATTAATTGATTTGATCTGACATTTATTTGTTCCTAATGTTTTAATTATTTTCGTCATTGAATTCACTTTATTGTTATTTTTTTTTTTTTTATTACTTATTATTCAATCAACAGACTAAAATGGACAAAAATGGTGTTTATGTGTTGTTTCCAATATGGGTCAATGACCTGAAATAAATGATTTTTTTTTATTTTTTATTTATTATAGGTTTTGGGTCGAAAACCTATATAGTAGTTTCTAGGGATTGAACAGCAAAGTTAAGTTGGTCCTTTAAAAAAATTGTACGAAACCCTCGGTGCGCAAGTCCGACTCGCTCTTGGCCGGTTTTTTTTTTTCGTTATTGCGAGCTGCTATTGTTAATGCACAAAATCATGTTTTATTGCAATACATCCTGGTATTATACACTCCTGGTACCTCCATCGCGGATACGCTCGCTTATATCATGTTTAGTACAACAAATACATACATTGTACATAGGTATGTATAACCAAATGCTCATTGATATATCATTAGGCAATCGTATATCGGTCGAATTCATTTACCGAGCAGCGCTACGCAGTATCGAAATAGTTGTGGTCATCATTTTCCAATATCTTTGTGCAGGGGAGAATATTTTTACACGAATTGTGGTTAAGTTTAGTTTATTTCTGACGAAACCGTGTTATATTGTAATTTTCTTAGTCGGAGTGAGTGATGAAATTAAATACACCTTAACCAGTTTTCAGCATTTTGTTTTCAAAGTACTCTGTGGGCAATTTGGAATAAAGGCCATTAATATTATATTCATTTTTTTTCACTTAAAAATGAAAGCAGTAAAATTTTGTAGGATAAACTACCCAGTTGTCAGTATTCAATTTAATTTTGAATGAAACAAACAATTGCTTATGTTAAAATGTATGCGTTTAATACTACAAATAAAACTTAGATAGCTTCAAATTCCTATTTTACAGGGTCAAGTACTCACTAGTTTAAGCCTAGCGTTGAACTATGACCGAGTACATTGTGCATTATACAAATAATTAAATGTCTAAATAAATACATATTTTCCAAATATTTAGGGTGAGTCATCCAATTATCGATTGTGTGAAAATAATTTTATGAATTTCCCAGCTGCATCACATTGGCCGAAGTAAGTACTTTTCAACACTTTCTGATTTATATTTATGTGAGTCTAGAAGAAGTCAAATTATTTAATCGCTCTGTTTTGGTAGTTTTTCTTAGAATTAATGGATCCAAATTGGATGATTATGTTTTTAAAAGCAGTTCAAAACTTTTTCCTTCTTCCGCTAAAGGAGTTGCGTATTCAAGACAAGTTTCAAATTGGTTAATTGATGACAAGCTTAGATTAAACTCCGGGGCTCTCTGTCCGAAACAGTTCTGGCGAAATTATTAAATTCTTACCGAAAATCCAACTTTTGGTCTTCAAGAATAACTTTATTTGCATACAATGCAACATTATTTTAAGAGTCTAGAGGTAAGTATGTCTTCAAAGATAATTAAATTCTTTTTTTTGTTTAAAATTGAGAAACAGCTCTTTTACAAAATGAATGGTTCTAGGAGTACAGTCAAGATCTTCCAGACCGCCTTTGGATAGTCTGAACGAACTCAAAATAAAAATAAGACGACTTCGTAAGACGAAAGAAAGAGCAGTCACGCTTACACTCAGCAGTGTGGTCCAAGCCGACTCTTGCCAAGTTCTCAAAGTGGTTTCTGGCGAGTGGATGCCTCAAAGATCCAAACACAAACATCCAACTGTTTCGGTTCTAGTTATAAGGGTCGTTTGAATTAGCTCTCTCTACGTTCCACGAGCGGCCCTTCGGACAAAACGTACACAAAGCGAACACAATGATTGTTGGCAAAACGAAACAATAAAAAAGTGGTTTCGACCAGGCTTTGTTTAGCCAAATGAGGGAATTGGGCTGTGGAGGAGCCATATATACCATTATAATATAACTATTACAACTCTGGACGAGATTGTAAAACCAGATACGTTGAGCGTGATGGGTAAACGACCTCGAAAGGATCGCGGTAAAGACCTAGTTGGAATGGAGGTAAGGGCGATGAATGTTCGTACTAAAAGCAATGGTTTGTGGTTGGAAGGGTAAGATATACATCTTTCTCCTGTGGACCACAATTAAAGACCTTCATTGGGGTATGTAGTTTCGATTTCTGGGACTTTATACTGTTTTGTTCTTGCGTGCAAAGGGTACAAGAGAAGATAGATAGATGTGCAGGGACCCCCAAAAGTGCTTGCAACAGTCAGAATAACATTGCAAATGCAAAAATTAATAGGAATACATAAACTGCAGACGGCGGGCGCACGAAACGTTGCCCAACCGCAGTGTTCTAACGATTTGCTCTGGCACAACTAAGTTAAGCCCTGTATAGCTGAGCTATGCGGTCGGCGCAACAGGAAGCTGCCGTGTTTACAGCGACGCGACGTGCCCGACACGAGCTCGACGCGACTCGCTTCCCAGAACAGCCGGCACGACACCACACATCGATCCATGTGAAACGCGTTTTGTCAGTAGGGGCCCATTCCACACCAATTCATGTCAGACAAGGTGCAAACCAAACAGTCACCAAGTTCAATCAAGAAACTGAAGCAACAGTTTTCTCTCACGTTTCTCGTGTTTTCGCAACACAAAGCAATCAGAATCGATCCCCGTTTCGACTCGAACTCAGCCCTGACACGAGCGAATCGATTGTCTCGATTAGACCGATCAGACGGCAATTGAACGGAATTTAATACTATTTTTAGTTGACGGTAGCTTCCGATGCAATCGCTTTAGATATCGAGAGGGGGTTTGAGACGCCATCGGCACGAGCGAGCGCCGGACATCACTGGAGCGGAATATTCACATTAAGATCATTCGGAACACAATAATGGTGAGTAGTGAGAAAAAAATATAGAGCGGCGACGTTGTATCGACGTTTTATTCGTCGGTCGCTGGAGCGTTACTGGACAGACGCACTGTCGCGGCTGCGGCGCGCCCGCTGTACATAACAACACTTTATAGGCATTTTTTACGGCTTCGGCAAAAACTAAGAACACTGGCACTTGAACACAAGGAGCGGTGGTCGCTTACACCGCGCACACACTGACCTGAGCCTCACGGGTGGCGGGATGTTGAACGCCGGGTACAGTTTCGCATTGGGACTCTCAAACAGCATCGCGATTGTTTTTTTCACCGTGCACGCATCGTGCATCCGTCCGCGCAAGTTAGCGGCCGGCCGTACACTGCCGGCGCTGCGCCGCGCCACCCCGCTCCCCCCCTCCGCGCCGCGGTGCCCCGCGCCCCCGTGACGTCACGCCCGGAACGCTAAGCTAGGCTTCTTCGTGTCAACCGTAGCGCCCCGTCCTACTCGCGCGCCCCACTCGCGAGCGGGACGCAGCATGTCTTACAAAGGATATTGCGTCGATGCGTATTAGCAGCTCGGGCTGCCGATTGCGGGCTGGCGCTGGCAGCCCCTCGGTATGGCTTCGTGGTGGCTGTGGAGCGCAGGCAGCTCGCTGACTATTTTATTTAAGCGCGTGTGAACTCCACGCGCGGGGCTTATGAAATATGAACGTGTGTTCAGCCTAAGGGTGATGTAGATCAGCTGTGTGTACGCCCCTCGCTGCCGCACGGAGCAAGGTCGAGGGTGCCAGGGTGCTCGCAGCGCCACGAACGGACAACACACGCAACACTGACCATTCGATTAACTTAGAATAAGTTTCAAATATTTCTTGTCTTGAAACTGGATTGCGTCCTCAGCAAAAAACTGTGAACATGCAAGTCACGGCAGTGCTCGAACAGAATAAAGTCCGTAACAACATCGTGGGCGGACAAGCACTCGACTGTACTTCCATAATGAGATACTGTAACTTCTGGAGCAACTTTGGAGAGGCCTATAAGTATAGAGGAGGACTGTAAAAGTCTTCACTCACAATTATATTTCCTGAATTAAAATAGTCTCGTATCATATTCTCACGAGCACTGTTGACAATGTGATTGTTAAGTATGTCCCAATGAAGACTTCAAAAATATTGTCATAATCGCCAATATTGTCAGTCAAATTGAGATATTATTGGCAGATATTAAGACGCAATTATCGACGCAGTCTCTAAGTCACTATTTATGACACCCACGGATGAAAAAAGCAGCGTTGCCTCATTGAAAATCTCATGAAAAATCTCAGTAGATAAGTGAGGAAAGAAATGGGACCAACTGTTTCACATCTGCAAAGTAACTGTATGATCCTATCCAAAAATAAAACAATTTTATACTATACAGGCACTAATAGAAGAAATGTCATTGTAAAATTGACATCCCATGACACAAAGTGTAATCTGACATACATGTCAAGTTTGACACAACACTTGTACCGACATCAACCAGTTCGTTAGGGCAAGTAGAATAGCTTTTTCACGTCTATCGCTTATACCTACCTTTAACCACAAATTTCATCGATGCCTGCCTTTTTTACAGGCGAACGAAATAAAAAAAATTAACCGCAAATTTCTTTGACACTACCCAAAGTCAAAGTCAAAACCAATTACATATTTCAAGCAGTCGATTAAAACGCACCTTTGAATGTCAAAAAATTGAATTGATTCAGTTTATCCTAAACCTCTCTGCTCACCCTCTCTTCTAAACATAGCCGTAGCTGGAAATATCCCTGACCGTGACGCGAACGATCAGTGCCGCGGGCCGTCATCTGTCTAATGACACATGATTGTTTTCAATCTTACTATTTCCAACGTAAACAAAGCGATATAATGGCTCTGAAAGGTTATTGTGAAGTCCGTGAGAAGCTATCGAACAATAACAGCATAATAAGAAGAATATGTCAATGACACAAGCATTCTTTTTGCAAAATAAATATTTTAATTACAATATTTATTTTTTAATTGTGTGACGAGAATTGGAGTTGTCACCCTACCATTGTTTGTTACGAAATATGTATTTGGCAGCCATTTTTGATTTCTGATTGACGTTTGTACAATTCATACATACATATTTCGTTTTTCTTTTCTAAATAATAATTATTAAGGTAGAGATTAGGTACCTGCTAACTTTGTGCTAGTACCTACTTAAGTATAGGTTCCTATTTAATCTTGCACGTGAACTTAAGATAGATAATAAAAGATTGATAAAAACTAGGCATGCACGTGACGCAGGTACTTACACGTTATTATTATAAGTGGTTATTCATAAAGGAACCAATTATACATGAATTAATCAACGTAACTGAATACGCACGTTTCATTATTAGTAAAAATCACAATTTCAATGATTGTGCGTGTTTTGTGTAAGAACATGAATAATTTTGGTGTTATTGTGAATACTAACCGTTCTAACAATAAACAACAACAAAAAAAATAACAACAACAATTCAACAATTCTAATTCTTCTAACTGGGCTGTGGAGGTCAGATAGGCAGTCGTTCCATGTAAAATACTGGTATTCAGCTGCATCCGGTTAGACTGGAAGCCGACCCCAACATAGTTGGGATTAGGCTAGGCAGATGATGATGTATGGATGTGTTACTAGCCTTCAATTGCATGTATGCAGAGATTGAACGTCTACTATCAATAATGTTTTAAAGATTGCGGTCCATATTTTGACATGAGTGAATAAAAACATGCTGATTTTCAGCTCATTTAAATACATTAAAAAATTTTGATTGATTGATTCACTCTTCTGAGCTGGTGGCTAAATAATAGCAGCCGCTCGAGGTCGATATTCAGGTTAAGTAACGTTGTTCTAGGATGGTACGTAGATGGGTGACCATACATTACACCCCTGAGTTTCCTCCTTGCTTCGGAAATATATTCGACAGTCTGTGCAGGTCATCAGTGGCCTGAAAGTCTGACAGATGATGGTAATGGCTGATGAAAGGTATCTTTAGCACCACCAGTCCCGAGTATATAACATAATGTCATTCACAATGTTTTTTTTTTCTTTTTTTTTAAGCAGTCAGTCAATCAGCTATGCTATAAGCAGATGAGTTATAGGATGTGGCAGTTTGAGTGTGTCCTCCAGTGAGGTCATCTCCCCATCAGTAGACCATAGAAGTGGATTATATGGTCAATATGTCTTTCCGCTTTAGCCGTTTTTTGTAGCTTCTGCTTGTTAGATTAGCCGCCAATTTGTTGGGTGTCTTTCCAGCTTCCATTTGTATGTCTCTGTAGTGTTATGGCTCTCTTCCTTCACCGTGCTCATCCTCAGATGATGGTGTATTTCTGCGTTGGTGATGTACCATGGGACATTGCTTAGATTTCTGAGGATCATGTTCTGAATTCGCTGTATTATTATGATATTGGAGTCGCAAGCGCTGCCCCAGAGCTGTATACAATACATCCAGACAGGTTTAAGAACGCTCTTGTATATGAGTAGTTTGTTGTCTACAGTTAGTTTGTTGTTTCGACCCAATATCCAGGAGAGGCGAGTGTATCGAAGTTTGAGTTCTTGCCTCTTAGTTTTGATATATTCACAATGTAAACATTTATTTAGAAAGTCGAATTATTCAAAAGTAAAGCCTGTCATTTTATCTGTATGATTTGTTACCTGGAGTACCAGACACACATAAAATTAAGCATATTCCGTGTTGCGTCCTCGCCGTCGTCCCTAGCAACCACATCCTAAGATGGCGTGGCCAACCGTCACACCGGCAGGTTTTATTGCCTTTCCACAAATCATTTTCATAAAATATACGTAATACAAGATTATAGAACGAACAAAGCGATTAACAATAGGTTGTTGTCATGGCAACGACAACAGGGGGATAAACTTATTGATGTAGGTACCTACTATACGTACTATAAATAAGTAAAGTACTTATCTGTTTGTCCTCCCAAAAGGTCAGGTGCGTAGTATAACAATAGGCAATAGGCTATTTTCCATCAATAAATTGCAAATCTATTTAATCCGTCAGTTAGAATATTGGAAAATAATGGACACGTATTTTTTGTTTTTGTAAATCAATGAACATTGACAAAGATAAAACGCATCAAAACTCGAGAGTGGAGGCTCGTGACGTCACAACGCACTAAAAATTATACCACGTATATTATGTATCTTCGTCAATTTTGGTTTATGTAACAAAAGAAAAAATACGTGTCAAATATTTTTTGATAATCTGGCGGACTAATTAGATTTTTTCAGGACACAAGCCTATTCTATATCAGTCATTTTACATCTTACAAAGTGAAAACAGAACCGGTACCAGACATTGCTCCATGGCACTATGCTCGTTCCCTATTACTATAACAGCCCATAACGTCCACTGCTGGACCTAAGCCTTTCCCATGATGGGAGGAATTACCGTAATCTCCACGCTTGGCATGCGGATTGGAGATCGCAGTGATGAAAGACTAACAGAAAACGCTGCTGCCCATTCTCTGGTCTACGTAGGCGCAAGGTGTTCTGCCTCAGACATTAGTCGCCTTATACGACACCCGTGAGTGTAATGGGTTGCTTCTATTCTACTCTGCCGGATACCACACGGCCGTTCCTTATTACATGGGACTTAAACATCATCATCAATACCTACCCTTATCACAATTTATTAGTGGTCGGCGCAGCATATCTTCCCAGGCGCGGATACAGGGGGGGCAATGGGTGCAATTGCCCCCCCCCCTGAACCAGACCAAATATGTCATTAGCCAAGCTTGAACTGGTTTGACGGAATTGAAACTAAATATTCTAGTTGTATATGAAATGAAACTTATTTATTTGCTAGAATATAGGTGCTTACATGATATGGTAAAATAATTTTAGTTTCACTATATTCGACTTATCAGTCGTGCAAATATTTCTAGTACATGCCTAATAATATCATTTTATGTCAATAGTCATACACAATATACACATCATTGTCATAATAATAGAATTTACAGTCTTGCTTCGATTAATATTAGTTTTAGTTAGGAACATTAATTACATTATAAAAAACAATTATTAAAATAAGTAGTTAGTAAATTAGCTATTATTAGGAGTAAAATTATATTTCATGGTTACGACAATTCATCAATGTATTAATTAATTTCTATATAATGTCAGTTTAAATTTAAATAAGTCTTCGTTAATTTATTTACATCATGTCTGTTTAAAATTTAAATAATCATCTATTGAATAAAAACATATGTCACAAAGCCAATTTGTTAAAGTTCTATTAAATTCTAAGTTATTCATTTTTCTTATTTTTTCCGGTAGTTTATTATAAATTTTCGCCGCCATGGCGTAGCAGTTTCTGTCACATAACTTTAATCTGCTTCGAGGTACTACCAGAGGTTTTTGTACTATTTTCCTTTTAAATTGGGCTTTATCATCCTGCTCAAAAAGTGAAAGGTGGTTTCTAACGAATTTACACATTTCAAAGACATATAGGGATGGAAGTGTAAGTAGACGCTTATCAGTGAACACTGGCCGGCACGAATTAGACCATTTGAGACTAAAGATTGACCTAATGCATTTTTTCTGGGCTATAAATGCTCTCTGGGCGTCTGTAGAGTTTCCCCATATGATTAACCCATACCTCAATACTGAACATACATGACTGTGATAGACCATTAATGCTGTTTCTTTATTAGTATTTTTTTTTATTTCACGAAGTGCGTAGACGAATTTGTGATTTTTTTTACAGACAATATCTACATGAGATTTCCAGTTACAATAATTATCAATATTTATTCCTAGAAATTTTATTTCATTTACTTCTTCAATGGTGTTATTATTATTATATCTTGTCATGGGCGTCACCAGGAAGAGGCAGCTGCCCCTAGAGGCTCAGGATTTTTAAAAATTATAGCTTTTTCTGCCTGATGCCATAGCACGTAATAAATTGAAGCCTAAAATGGAATCAATCGTAAGATATTGTATAACCCTGCGTAAACATTTATCAAAAAGGCTCCTTTTTTCTACCTCTGGATTGGCACTCTTATTGGATTTTTGCATGATCGATTTAGACAATAGACAGAAATAAATTAGGAGCCCCCTTGCCCCGAGATAAATACGTATATATGCAATTATAGCATAATTATCTGAGGCATTGTTGTAAAAAATTTCGAGCTCGCTTCGCTCGCTCTTGAAGCCTAGTTTTTCATGAGTCTTAACTTTGTCTATAGGAGGCCGAGGTAACTCCAGTAGGTCGGTAGGAAAAGTGTTAAAATTGTCGAGCTCACTCCGCTCGCTCTACAGACTACTTTCTCTTGAATTTATCTAAAGCTCGACCAAGTAACTCCTTTATGAATGTTCGAAACCATTCTAACCTGTCCAAGGCAAGGTGTCGTAAGAATTTCTCGCTACGGTCGCCCCCCCGGCCCAAAAGCTGACGGCTTGTATCTTGCATATCATGGATTTCTGTAAAGTAACGCCTAATATCATAATTTATTATCAAAAGTTTACCTATCACTTTTTTTTAAAGAATTTTCCAAAAATTGCCCCCCCTTAAAGAAAATCCTGGATCCGCGCCTGTATCTTCCCCCACACTTCTCTATCACTCGTCATCTCAACAGACACCTCCTCTCTTACCATATCATCCTTCACACAGTCCATCCATCGTTTCTTTGATCTTCCTCTACTCTTAAACCCATCCACATTTTTAGTCTCAAAACTTTCCTCACGACATTTTCCTGATTCCGTCGTGGCTTTTAACAAATCATTTTCATAAAATAAAATTCCATTTAAAAGACTTTGTGGAATATGGAAAACGATTAACAAACAGCTGTTGTCAATTGTCATGGTTACGGCGGCGATGGGGGAGTACAAGGACAAAACATCTTAATACTTGTGTTACTATTCTTGTTTTTCGAAAGGTCAGAAGCGTGGCGTAGTACTCTCTATATGTGACGCCAGTCCTATGATATGAAATGAGGTGGGCGAACTTAAGGGCAGTACTAATAAAGGATTGTGCAATAATATAAGCAGAGCCGTCTCTAGCCCATGTAGCACCCGTGTGCAAACATTACCCTAGCGCCCCCTAGTAAGCGCGCGGTCAAAACGGAATGGGTACAAAGCACATCATCATCATTCATCATCATTTCAGCCCGAAGACGTCCACTGCTGGACATGGGCCTCCCCCAAAGGAGGGTTTTTGCCATAATCGCCACGCTTGGCAGGCGGGTTGGCGATCGCAGTGTGATTGTTACAAAAGCACAGAGAACGCTGCTGCCCATTCTCTGGTAAGTCCCTTAGTCACCTCTTACGACATATCAAGTTACCAGCCACAAACTGACAAATTTCCCCAATAGATAGCAAACTTGTTTGGAGATGAAGAAGAAATTAGTCGGTTTTGGATACCATGTGTTGTTGACTGTGTTCTGGTGTTTACCTTACCAAGCCAAAACCTACCCATAGTACCCATGTTAACATGTATAATAGATGTTACATCATCATTGTCAAAATATTTAAATTTCTTCATTCTAATTACGACCTCATATAAACATACAAAGTTCAATATCAATTGGAAACATTTGACAAATTCGGGAAGGCAATCTCTCTGCGAGCGAGGCCCACTGTACACGGGTAAAAACATTTTTGGGTAGGCGCCGTGTGGGGCTCCGTAGCTCACGGCGCTCGGCGCCCCCTAGGACCGCAGCGTCCGTGTGCAACGCACACCCTGCACACTAGGTAAAGACGGCCCTGATAATAAGCGTAGGTGAGGATCGCAGGATGTTGTTTTCCTTTATTCGCATGATATTAGATTCTTTAACGTTAGATTCATAATATTAGATTCTATAACATAACACCTGTACCTGTAACCCCCATTTCGCTAGTTATTTTTAATTCCCATATAATAGGCGGCGACCCTACTGCCATCAACCGGGCATAAATCTAGACTCCGTGGTTGCTACTGAGAAATTTCAGGAATAAAAACTCAATAACACTTTGCCCGACCCCTGAATCGAACCCAGGATCCCATCCTCATCAGTCTTGCTTGCGGCCACGCGACAACAAAACTGCCTTGCAGACTGCCGTTGGTACGAGGCAGTCTGCAAAGCAGTTTTGTTTAAAAGTGTATGAGAATTTCTTTAATCTCCCCTTTTAGTTACGTTGAGGATAGGTACTTACCCAATTTATAAAACCGAGGCACCTGTTCTTCGGGCCTGTGGACGGTGAGCTACGGGCTAGCTCGCTGTCCGTCCGTCTTACGATGACAGGCCGTGTCGACGGCGCAGGAGTTTTCCACGCGCGCAAGGATCGATGCCTGCCCCCCGGAACTGTTCGAAAGAGATACCGCGGCCCCGGAACACAAAGGCCGATGAAGGAACATGGATGGGTTTTAGTCAGTAAAAGTCTGACACTCCCGCCTGCTCCGCCCAGAGTGGGGTCATTTGATGATTTCCCATCCGAAAAAAAAGCCCGCGGTTTCGCCCACCCGCATATGATATACTAAAACCTTCCTCTTGAATCACTCTATGTATTCAAAAACCCCGCATCAAAATCCGTTGCGTAGTTTTAAAGATCCAAGCATACATAGGGACAGACAGACGCGGCGGGCGACTTTGTTTTATAATATGTAGTGATAATGAATACACCACACAATCCACCTAATAGGTTAGCAGATTGACTTTGTCAACTCCTGTTACTTCGATTGCAAAAGGCTTAAAGTTTGACAACCAGTCTTACCAAGGGGTAACGCGTTGGCGTTACCCACTAACTGGGTTATAGAGGTCAGATAGGCAGTCACTCTATGTAACATACTGGTATTCAGCTGTTTGGCGGCACATACAACGTTACTTTCGAAACGCGCATCATCAGAACATGACACATAACCTGCATCACGCAATGAGAGTTATTCGTCAGAGATAGGTTTTAGATGTCCACGATTTGCACAGCATAAAATAGAATAGAATAGAATAGTCATTTATTTGCTCAGAATCAGCCTATATGTTCCCACTGCTGGGACACAGGCCTCCTCTCTATGAGTGGGAGTGGGCTTTAGCCTGTAATGCACCACGCGGGAGCAGAGCGGTTTGATAGATGTCATATAATATATCTTCGAATTTCTGACATGTCAGTTTGTTCATGTGTTCCGTCCGTGCCACCGCTGTTCAACTGTGACACCGATTTGCACGTTTGCAACAGATCCACAATAACCGTCGTGCAATACCTCACATACACAACACACGTCTGCACGAGGGATCCTCCCCTCTTCTCTGGAGAATGAGGAACTTTCCTCCATGTTCCTTCCGGCCTCACTATGCAGTAATAGGTCCAAACCTATTACTGCCGGAAGACGATCCAAAATACTAAGCAGATGATGAAGTGTTACTGTAGACGTACGGATTGGTCGGTAACTGTACGGTTGGCCCGCGTTTTCCAGTATAATCAACCAATAACGATCCCAAAGCTGGAAACAAGCCTCCTCTAACAATCAATTATTTTATTATCATGCAACTGAGGCCCAAAGTTCTCTTTCAATAAGGTCTGTAGATAGTGGGTTCAGTGGGTTGGAACTCGTACCACGAAAGTTGATGTTGTGGTCTTCACTCGCAAATACTCCACGAGTCCTTCAACCTTCGTGGAGTGATGCAGACGCGAAATGTACAGCTGCGTCGTAGGCACAGCAGGACGCAGCAGCTTGCTGGGTCCACTCGGTGCGGTACCGCACAGGTTACGAGAACTGGACTTCTTATTCTTCCGTTCTGTTGCTGGGCTTCTCTCAAGGCTGTTCTCTATGGGCTGTAATCCACCTAAAAATGAGACATTACATGCGCTGCCCGAATGCGCTCCCTTAACTGGTTAGTCTGGGCCGTAACCACCGTTCCACATTTAAGCAGTGGGTCAGCTTCAGGCTCAATGAGGAATGTAACGCAACGTGCCATAAATCTGGTGGAACATATCGGTAATATTAACGATAAACTGTTGATATCTTCATAAATACAGAGCGGGTGTGTCCCTGGGGGTCGGCCGTGGTTTATGTTACAGCTCAACTCGCGGCAGGCTGACGGCCCAGTGCCACAGATTAATGTAAAAAGTAAATGCATTTTTATTACATTCAAAGTTAACAGTACCATTTGCCTCAGGTATTATTGTCTGTGCATTGTTGACGACATGTCGAACTGTCGGCGAAACGTCCATAGGTGAAACGTTCTATCGACGAATCTCTCAAAAACGAAACGTCCTGTCGGTGAACAGTCCAAAGGAGAAACGACTGTCGGAGAACGCTTGCAGAAATCATCAGCCACTTTGTTATGAGACTATATAAAGGGTGTAAATAGCCCCATAACGAAGACGAAAGGCACTTGTTCTCCCCGTCATTGCGATCATTGTTTTCTTGTGGTTATAGTTACGCTTACAGAGAAATAAAATTGGAGGTCAAAATTACAACTTTTTCACAAGTTTTTTTTTCAAATATCATCATAACTTTAAAGAATTTCCTCCATAACCCGTTTAGGTACTAATAAATCCATCCATTAGCACAATGTTTTGAGTGCGTTACATTGAGTTTTACCGTTAAACGTTATTTTTCACCCCAAAAAATAGTCGTTTCGTAACGATTGGTATGACTTCGTGATGGGTATGTTTACACCCTGTATAATAATATTAATCATTCACCACGGGCGTTTCATCCGTGTGGGGGTCGAGGGTTTTCAAATGCTAAGACTCCACAATCGTGAGATATGCAGTCTCAGGGAATAAGTAAATTCCTAAAAGCCGACGACGTGGCGATACATCGAGATGTTGTCGCGGTGGACAAGGGCCTCACCCCGCTCTCCTTGGCCAAAGAGAACTGGTGAAAACCTATAGTGCTTGACACCAACGTACGCAGGGTGGTATGGCAGAGTAAGGAGCTTCACGGACGCTTTTTCCGGACCTACATGGACCCACGACCTATCAGCCTCCGTAGCCTGGCTACGTTTCGGGGACCCCTTCGGAGAGACCAAAAGTTTTGTCTGTGCAATTATGGATGAAGTTATGACGACGAATAACTACCGGAGATTTATTGAAACGAGAAAACGTAAATCAGGTATCTTGACTTGGCTCGCGAGATTGTTTCGACATGTGGGATGTGAGTACAGGAGTCATTGTGCCGATAGTTGAGTCGGCCAACGGCTTAATAGCCAATAGCCTCGACCAACATCTTTATAGGCTCTCCCTGGGCATAGGCTGGATCATACGCTCGATTCAAAAAGCAGTACTTTTGGACACGCCGCGTATCGTTAGGAGGTTCCTCTATGAAAAGCCCTGACCGCCGGTAACTGCCCTGCCCTGCTGCTAACGGCTCTGCTCCCGATGGTAGTGAGCTACTGTTTTTTTTTTAAATATATTTTTTATTAGAGAATATTTAGAAATGTAAAAGGAACACACATGAATATAGGAAACCGATTTAGTCGGTGTTTCCCTTAACAAGTTTAGAAGATCAGTTTCTGAGGTACGGGAGAGCACTAATTTACCTTTAAATAACTAATTTCTGTCAACTCAATACATTTGCAACTGAAAAAATGTAAATCTTTAGATATCACACTCATAATGTGTGCGGGACAGTGCAATATACAGTGAAAATATATAGTAAAGTGATAGTGATACATAGCCACTGCATAAACAGTACATAAAGTGATATTATAGTGGAAAATAAACCGAAAGTTTAGTGTTTGTGTGCAGGACAATAATGACAGTGTATAGTGGTATATGTAAGCATATAGGGTACATAGGGACCTATATGATAGTACATAGGCACTAATAGTTTATTATATAAACAGCTTAAGTTTATATTTTAATAGTTTTCTTATAATTTTGTTCGTGTACATAGTAGACTTAGTGTTAGGAGTAAATAAGTTTATTATGTTATATGTTTTGATGATTTTATATTTTTGTATGATAGTTTTTGATATATAGATTTCGTTATCATATTTTTTTTTTTTTTTTTTTTTTTTTTTTTTTTTTTTTTTTTTTTTTTTTTTTTTTTTTTTTTTTAGATGGGACCACTCGCAGACACAACACGTTAAGGTTGTCAAACTGCTTAACCGGACTATCCTGTGGTGGCCAAAAATTACTTTAAGGCCCCCAGCCAGGGCTTACAAGCTAGGATTTTTAATTAAATGAACAACACTAAGGGCACTCCCTGTGGAGTTCGGGCCTCGGCTTAGTGAGTCATTGAGGGAGGGCAGCAAAGGTGGCTGGGTCGGATTATTATTTTGGGAATTTGAAGCTACATGCTCAGCGGCGCGGGCTGGCTCGTCGAGCAAGGGTCGGTCGGTGATGTTACAGGGGGGTTGCGCTCGCGGTACGTCACGGTGGCGGGGTCGGTTTCGAGTTCGCGGTTTGTATCTGTGTTTGTTTTTACGTAGAGTGCTACTTTCCCTACAGCTTTCTTGAATGAGGGTGGTGGGGTCATCGGGAATGAGTAATGTATGCCTGGGGCGGCGAATCTTGGAGATTTTAGATGGGGCATAATGGGCGGCTGAATAGATCAAGGGGTTGGTATGCTTCTCGGCCTTATCAAAGAAACTCTTAGAAAGACGTTTCATGAACTGTTGAATGGTTGGGATTTTAAGATCTACGTGAAGTTGCTCGTTCCTAAGGTACCACGGTGAGCCCGTAGCCCTTCGGAGAAAACGGTTTTGTAGGGTCTGCATCCTGTGGATTAGGTAGGGTTTTGAGTGCGCGAACACGGGGCACGCGTATGTCATGATAGGCCGAATGCACGCGGTGTAGATACGCAATTTGCACTTAAGTGACAATTTGCTGCGTGCATTCAGCACATAGTGGAGCCTACCAAGAGCGAAGGCGGCACGCGAGCGTACCGTCCTTATGTGCTCTCGAAAGTTTAGGCGTTGGTCTAAGATGACCCCCAAGTATTTGGCTTGCGTCTCCCAAGGGATCGGCTTGTCAAACATGGTGATCGGACTAGGGTTCGGGGGAACAGAGCGGTGGGGCCTGGTGAAAAGTACCGCCTGGCTCTTGTCGGGATTGACTTCTATTCTCCATCTCCGGAACCAATCGCCTAAGGCGTTTGTGGAGGTTTGGAGGGTGCTGGCGATTTTTGAGGGATTCCTTCCAGAGCAATAAATGGCCGTGTCGTCAGCAAAAAGGGCTAACTGGGCTGTATTGCTCTTTGGGATGTCGCTAGTGAACAGCGTGAAGATTAACGGGGATAGCACCGAGCCCTGAGGGACACCGGCGCGAATCGGATGAGGGGCGGAAAGCGCACCCTCGATGCGGTACTGGAAGGTGCGATTCGACAAAAAGTCTCGGAGGATGAGAACTAGACGATCTGGCACACCGAGCCGATACAGCTTGTATATGAGCCCGTTGTGCCAAACCTTGTCGAATGCTTTAGCAATATCGAAGAACAAGGCACCGGTCATCATACTTCGCTGGAAGCGGTCGCTGATGTGTTCTACAATGCGGTGCACTTGTTGGACACAAGAGTGTTGGGATCTAAATCCAAACTGCTCTTTCGGAATTAAGCTCTTTGCCTCGGCGTAGTCCTTGAGACGCTTATAAATAAGTCTCTCGTAGATTTTGCCTATGACATTGAGAAGACTAATGGGGCGGTAGCTGCTCGGGGAAGATTTAGGCTTGCCCGGTTTGGGAATACCAATAACGGTAGCCTGTTTCCACGACTGAGGGAAAATATTATTGGACATGGCGCTATTGAAGATAGCGGTTAGTAATACTATGAGGGCGGGGGAGAAAAGTTTGAACACCTTGTTGGTGATTCTGTCAGAGCCAGGGGCTTTCCTAGGTTTGAGACCTTTTATGATGTCCTCTACCTCGTCTGGAGTGACTGGGGGTAGTGGGTCATCAGGGTCTTCGACAGGGGGTAAGGAGGCCCGGCGTTCGACTTCAGCAAGGTGAGCTTGGTCTACTGGCTGGGTGCTGGGGGAGCATTGAGACTCTAAACTGTCGGCCAGACATTCGGCTTTATCGTCGTCGTCGAAGGCGACACTCTGATCAGGGTTAATGAGAGGGGGCATGGGAGTGACCTCAGAGGAGCGGAGTTTCCTCTGCAGGTTCCAGAAGGCCTGATGGGTCGGTTCTAGATCGTCGAGCATCTTGTCCCATTGTTCTTCACGCAGTTTTTTGACGCATCTACTTACTTTGCGTTGTAAGCGACGCATAAAAACTTTGTTATTGGCACAAGGGAAGGCTCTGTAAGCACGGATAGCCGCGTTCTTCTCGGTCACCAGTTCACGTACGTCATCCGGAAGTTTCCAGCGGAGGTGATCCTCCGACGGAACCTCCCTTGAGCATTCGCTCAGGATCGACTGAACGTGGCCAGTGAACAAGCCGATCGCGGCCTCCGTGTCGGCTACGGTTACTATGTTGTCGGGGATTTGATCTAAGTGAGGGGACTGGGTGGATTTCAGCAATTCGCTTACTTTCCCCCAGTCCGTGATCACTTTGGTGGGGGGGGGTTGAGAGGGGTCAGAAGGACCGTATCTGGGGGCAAATTCTATAATCACAGGTCTGTGATCCGAATTGAGCTCATCGATCGTTTCCATAGAATGTAATCGCAAGTTTACATTCTTCAGAAGCGCGACGTCTAGCACATCGGGGGTGTGATTAGGGTTATTTGGAAAATGTGTGGGATGCATCGGAGCGATGACTTCAAAATCGAGGGAGGAGCAGAGGTTGTAGAGGACATTACCTCTGGTATTGGACAAGCGGCTATTCCATGCGGGGTGCTTTGCATTAAGATCCCCCGCCAGAAGGACGGAGTCACTTAGGTTGAGTAGGGTAGTGAGGTCATCCTTGATGGAGGCGTTAATCGCCACAGAATCGGTGTTGGAGTTAGGAGGCGGAAGGTACGCCGAGATAATCGTAATAGGTAGATGACCTGTCATGCCCAGCCGACAGACAGAGACTTCGAAGTTGGAGAGGGTAGGGGGGTCTAAGGGGATGCAGTACAGACTAGATTTATAGTAGATGAGAGTACCTCCCTTGTGACAGCGAGTCCTGTCATTGCGAACTAACCTGTAGTTGGCAATTTTAGGGTCTCGCTGGTGGGGTTTGAAGAAGGTCTCTTGGACTAGGAGGATGTCTAGTTGATGGTCGCGGAGGAAAGTGGCGATCTCATCACGTTGGCCATTCAGGCCTTCGGCGTTGAAGGTCCCTATTTTTAGGGATTTCGGTTTGAATCTACAAGGGGGGAGGAGCTCTATGGATTCCTGTTATGGGGGAGGTTATGAAGGGATTGCGTAACATCCGGGTACGCGTTGTATACTTGGAGCAAGGCGAAGAAGTCGCCGTTGCAGGCGATTATGTCTCTCGCCATTTGATGCCCTCTTGGGGAGTGGAAGACTGCAAAGGTGCTAGAGATAACCCTGAAGGGGTCAAATGGGTCTAGCGCCGGAGCGTTGTTTGTCATAGGGAAAGGGGGGGGGGGCCGAGAAGGTGTATGGTGCTTGGTGCACTTTGGCTGGGTGATGGGGCGCTAAGGGCGCTGGAGAACGGGGCGCTGAGAGCGCTGGAGGACGGGGCGCTGAAGGACGGGGCGCTGAGGGCGCTGTGGGACGGGGCGCTGAGGGCGCTGGGGCAGTGTGTTGAAGGGGGGTCGAGGCGCTGAGGGCGCGGTCGCTTTAATGATCGGTCTGGGGGGAGGGGGAGGCGTGACTGCCGAAGCCATCAGAGGTGGGATGGGCTGGGAGAGCGGCGATTGAGTGGGCCTCAAAGCCGGGAAGTGGGCTTGATGGTTCAATGCGTTCCAAGGGCTGGGACGCTGAGGGCTGAGAGAGGTGGGGAGTTTCTCAACTAGAGAAGGGCACTCTCTCATTTGCGTGTTTCTAGCACGACTGGTCAGTTTTGGGGCTGAGGATTTGGGGGCCTTAGGGCACCCGCGGTAATTTGCGGGATGCCCAGACTCGCCACACAGCACGCAGCTGGGAGGCTCCGTGCAGAGTGTGCGGTCTTTGGGACGGGTGCAGTCGGCAGTGCCGTGGTCTCCCAGACACTTAACGCAACGCGGTTTCCCGAAACAGTTGCGTTGGGCGTGGCCATAAAGTTGGCAGTTATGGCACTGGGACATAACGCCACTTTTGTGGGGTTTTTCAATGCGGATTCCCGAGAGTCCGCATATCTTATTAACTTGGTGGATGGGGTGGTGCCCATCCACGGGGTCGCATACGACTAGAACCATATTGTATGATTCCGAACTTGTGCGGCCGCCAACTTTGCGGTGCATACGGTGCACCTCTGAGACGGGGATGTTCTGTGACTGAAGGTCACTGAGAATCTCCTCAGGGGAGATTTCAACCGGGACGTTTTTAATAACAACCCTGGTTGGAATGTTCTCACGAGGGGTGTGGGTGTGGTAAAAGATGCTCTTGGAGCGAAGGAGCTTTGTTAGCTCTCGGTAGTCGTTAGGCGTTGGTACGCTGACTTTAATGCCCTGCTCAACAGCATGGGCACTGGTGTAATGAATCGAGCGTTCATTACATGCTCTCGACACCTCTGTCCATCTCCCCTTGTCATGTATGAAAACGGGGGGGGGACGGGCGTATTTGGGCGGGGCAGCCTGGGTGGCTGTAGCCATAGGGCTCGGAGGGCGACTCTGGGGAGAGTCCGATGGGGCAACCTGGGAGGTTGTCTGTGAGGCAATAGCCGGGGTGGTTATGGCCATGGGGGTGGGGGGGCGGCTAAGAGAAGGGCCAGCATCCTCCTCCGATGGCGTGGGATTGATTTTTTTGGCCTTAACGACCGACGACGAAGAGGACTTTCCCTTCTTCCTCTTTCCCTTTCCGACGACCAAATAGTCGTCTTCAGAGGACGAGGTGGGGGTAGATTCAGAGGCGGAGGTCGCCACGGATTCATCGTCCGAGATGTGGATTTCCATCTCAGAGTCTTGGGGTGGGTTGGAGGGAGTTACCTTCTCGAGGTGGGTTGGTGCCTCAGTAAGAGGCGGCATGAGTATGGGTGAGAGGGGGGACTCTAACGCATCACTGAATTCAGTGAACGTTGCGAGAGATGATGGGGCCTCGGGAACGAAGCCACTCCATCGGAGACGAATCTGGGCTAGTATGCCCTCGTATTTCCCGGATGACGGGGTTTCCTCCTCAAGCAAGGTCTTGAGGAGCTTGCAGACCAAGTGGTCGAGTATTTTCTTGCCTTCGACAGCCATGGTGGCTGAGAAAGCAGGGGTAGGGGGCAGAAAAATGTACGGAGTACAGGGGGACCTAATAGAGGTTAAAAGCCTAACTAAGCCTAAGACCTAGTCCCGAGGCGACACGTGAGACGTGAACACCCCGGGCAGACAGTTCCCCAAAGGAGCCCAACCCTATGTTTTTCCTAGTGCTTCACTGGCGAGAAGAAAAACACAAACAAACTCGCCAGCTACACAGCTGTCTGAATGACCGGAGGGGTCTAACGGAGACTACTATCTAGTCCTAGTTCCCCCAGGTGGGATGCCCGGGGGTGTGTACGCTCCCTGTCGGTGTCACAGGGGGGTGTGTACTATTGTGAGCCCTAAGCTTGTATACCTGCCGCCAATCTCAATGTGCGGCAGGGCCCTATGGGTCTTGCGACCGATCCGGGCCGCTGGGGTAGACACACCCAGACGTCCCGGGTGCAAACTGTGGACAAGCGGGGGTTAATATGCTTCCAGACCGCGACTAGGGAAGCCCCCAAGGCCGCAGTCGGAGCCCCTCCAACTAACTGCCTTCCCCTGAAGGGGGTCGGCGGGTGTGCTGGGTCACCACCCACTTGGGTTCGTTGGCACCGTAAGGTTTCCCCCAAGTACCAACCGAAAAAACAGATGGTTTTTACTCGTAAGGAGTCAAAAAACACAACGAGAACGCGAGCGTAGAAGGCCGACTACGGATGCGTAGCAACCGTAGCCGGTTTGCTACGGCGTAGCTGCGCGTAGGCGAGTGCGTGAGCACTTACCGTAGCGGCGCTACGAGTGGGCGGTGGGCGGGGCCAGGTGGCCTACGCGGCGAGAGCGGCAGTGCTACGGCGTAGCACTGCGGCGCTCTAGACGGAGTCGGGCTTCGCGTGCGGCTCGCTTGGCGCGAGCGAGAGAGCGCGGTACGGGGCAGGGCACACGTGTATGCGCAACGGCTGCCGAACGCGGAATGTGTCGATATCATATAGTTTTATATAGGTTTATATACAAAAAGTTAGTGAAAAACGCGAATATTGTCACGCGGTTCTCGTTACAGTAAAGTTTCGAAGTACTTAAGGTAACTTGCACAATGTTTTCCCGCTTTTTTGTTATGTTTTCATTGGTTTTTAGTTTTTCCCGCGCTTTTTGGAAATTTGTAATCGATTTTGATTGGTCATTTACTTAGAAAATTCTGTATAAAAATAGGGCCATTTTGTTCAGTCGATACAGTAGTCGGCAAGATAGTACTAGGGAAACACTCTTCCCAATAAAAAAGCAACAAGTTCATCAGTGGTTTTACTCCTCACCAAACCAGCAGTAAATGTGCTACCTCGCACATTTTGGTCCTTCGTTCGCCGGATATTGTGGGGAACAGCAGACCTGAAGACTTCGTGCTACATATAGAAGAATCCTCCATTTGAAGACGTCGTGCTACAGCTACTAGTGAAGACTTCGACCCACAGTTATTAGGGAAGATTTCTCCACCAGAAGACGTCGGGCTACAGTTAATAGGGAAGACTTCGACCCACAGTTATTAGGGAAGATTTCTCCATCAGAAGACGTCGGGCTACAGTTAATAGGGAAGATTCATTAGGGAAGAGTGTTTCAAGACTCAAGATAGTCATCAGCCGACAGCATGCCAGTTACACGCTCAGTGGGAAGGGGCCGCAAGCCGTTGGGGGAACAGAAGCCGTCATCGACCGAGACCAGAACCTCGCCGAACGGTACCAGCGCGGAGGCCAGCACGGAAGAATCTACAGCAACAGGGACGACTGCCACGGGGACATCAGAACAAACAGACAGCTCCGCGGCGACTGATCCATCCACCGTGACCTCCGCCACCGAAGCAACCACCTCGACAGCTGCGACCGCCACCTCAGCGCCGCCCGCCTCGCACCCTGCTAGCGCCGCCGCCCCGTCCGTAACCCCCTCCGCTACGACGACGCTTACTGCGGGAACGAAGGCCAAGCAGCTGATGAAGCCGCCTGCTACTGTCAACACAGAAACCGCTACAGTGAAGCAAGTTTTGAGGAGCAACGCCGGTCCGCCGAAGACGACCGGACTACAGGACCCCCGCCCCCCTAGCAACAAGGGGGGAAGGGGGGGATCGACGCACAGCAGAACAAAGCAACTCAAGCTTGCGAAGGCTAGGGAAGAATTACTACGCCTTCAAGTGGAATTAGCCGCAGCACGCATCGCTACCTTGGAGAAAGAAGACTCAGAAGATGAAGAAGATGACATCACTCTCTACTCGAAGTCAGAAGTTAATGAAAGAGTGGACAACTGGTTGGAGCATCAAGTGACTCGTCCGGTGCTGGCAATCGCCGACGAACCTCACAACCACCCAGAAGAACCGACGGTCATCCAAATAGAAGAACCAAGGCCAGCGAAGCATGAAGAAGCACGTCAGCCACCGGCGGGAGGTCAAACCGACCTAGCCCTCCTAGCCGAAGCCATCACCCGGGCTATCGGCACCACCCAGCGACCCAAGTTCGTCGAGTTACCATTCTTCAGTGGGTCTCATCAAGAGTGGCTACCCTTTCGCGCCGCTTACTACGAAACAGAAGCAATGTTCACCTCAGTTGAAAATACGAATCGACTTAGAAGAAACTTGAAGGGAAAGGCCAGAGAAGCGGTCGAAGGTCTACTTATAACCAACGCGCATCCAGCTGAAGTGATGAAGACTTTGGAGTCAAGATTCGGAAGACCAGAGTCCATAGCCATGCTGGAAATGGAGACACTTCGAAGCCTGCCACGCCTCACTGAGTCGCCGAGGGACATCTGCATTTTCGCCACTAAAGTATCCAACGTAGTGGCGACACTGAAGACTTTGGGTTGTTTCAACTACATGTACAACCCGGAACTCGCGAAGACATTAGTGGACAAGCTGACGCCGACTCTTCGATATAGATTCTACGACTTCTCAGCCATGCAGCCACGTGAAGATCCTTGCCTCATCAAGATAGAGAAGTTCTTCAAAAGGGAAGCAGAGTTATGCGGACCTTACGCGCTGCCTGAACAGATGGCAGCACCTACTTCAGCCGCACAACAAAAGAAGACGCAACGGGTCAACAACGTTACTGAGAAGCCACAGACATCGAAGTGCGCCGTATGTGACAACACGGGGCACAGCAACGCAACCGAATGTGAAGAATTCAAGAAGTTGGACGCGAATTCAAGATGGGACATGGCCAAGTCCAAACGCCTCTGCTTCAGATGTCTTCGCTTCAGAACCAAGACACACCACTGCAAAACCAAACCGTGTGGTGTCGACAGCTGCAAGTATTCTCATAACAAGATGCTGCACTACGAAAAGAAGACAGAGAAAACAGAAGCGACAGAAGATGAAGAAGAAACAGAAGTTATCAATTCGACTTGGACCATCAAGAAGCAGTCCTACCTGAAGATCTTACCGATCCAGGTGAAGGGACCAAATGGGGCTGTCAACACCTTCGCGTGGATGGACGACGGGTCAACAGTCACGCTCGTTGACGACAGCGTGGCAACGAGCATCGGAGCAACAGGACCCACAGATCCACTGAAAATAGAGACCATCAACGACATGAAGACTTCAGAATTAGCATCCAGAAGAGTCACCATCAAACTGAAGGGGCTCAACGATCATGAAGAGCAAATACAAGCACGCACAGTGAAGAACCTGCAAGTTTCGTCTCAACGGGTTCCACAAGAACTAGTGGAAGGGTGTCCACACTTATACGACATCCGAGGACACCTTACATTTGCGAATACGAAGCCACAAGTTCTCATCGGTCAAGACAACTGGCATCTTCTGCTGACATCAGAAACCAGAAGAGGAGGCAAGAACGACCCAGTGGCATCTCTCACGCCACTAGGTTGGGTACTCCACGGCAGCCAGACACGAACCTTCAGCCAGAAGACCGACTTCGTGTCACACATCGCAGAAGATCCAGAAGACAACACAGAAGACTCATGGCCGACAGAAACCACAAGAGCAACAGCAGAAGAATCTTCTGAGGAAGAGAAGACGCATCACGTGAGCGACAAGAGAAGACCGAAGCTCGCAGAGAGTCTGCCTGACCCATCGAAATTCTCCAGCTGGGACCGACTCCGATACTCGACAGCGCGTGTTCTGCAGTTTATCCAACTCTGCAGAGTCACAAAACAGAGAGTCAACTACAGAAGAACGAAGAAGAATAAAGAAACTGATCCAGCTTGGAAGAAGAACAAGACTACAGTAAAAAGGCAGGCACCCACGACGGCAAAGAAGTCGTCACAAGAAGAGAAGAAGCTGCTTCCGGTCACAGCAGAGCTGCTCACAAAAGCTGAAGAACTTCTGATGCGATCCTCTCAAGAAGAGTCATTTCCAGAAGAAATGAACAGCCTGAACAACGGGAAGCCCATCGATAAAGAAAGCCGCCTCCACCAGCTGAGCGTCGTGTCCGTAAACGGCACAATCCGACTAAGAAGTCGTATTCAAGCAGTCACAGATATGAAGGAAGAATTTACGAACCCGCTGGTAATCGACGGTGATCATCCTACGGTCAAGCTCTGGGTGCTGAGTATTCATCGGCAACTTCATCACTCCGGCGTCGAAGCAACAGTCAACGAGTGCAGACAACAGTATTGGGTACTACGACTACGCCCTGTCACACGCACACTACTGCGACGATGCCTGTTCTGCAGAATGAAGACACAAGTGCCACCGCATCCGAGAACCGGGGACCTGCCAGCGTGTCGCTTAGCTCATCACAAGCGACCCTTCACCTTCACCGGAGTCGACTACTTCGGACCTCTCTCCGTGACCGTCGGACGAACTCGACAGAAAAGATATGTGGCCATCTTCACATGTCTCACGACGCGAGCAATACATCTCGAAGTCGCCGGCTCGCTCAGCGCCGACTCTGCGGTGATGGCGGTCAGAAGGCTGATCGCGCGACGAGGCTGCCCGACTGAGATTTGGTCGGACAACGGCACCAACCTTAAGGCTGCCGACAAGGAACTACGACAAGCGATCGACACAGCGACTGCAGAGGAAGCGGCGAAGAGGACCATCTCCTGGCGCTACATTCCGCCTGGAGCTCCATTCATGGGCGGAGCTTGGGAGCGAATGGTTCGCTCTGTGAAGACGGCACTCACCGCGACGTTACATGAACGTCACCCAACAGAAGAAGTCCTCACGACTCTACTTGCTGAAGTAGAGTACACCGTCAACAGTCGTCCGCTGACTCACGTCTCAGTCAGCCCAGAAGATCCAGAAGCCCTCACTCCCAACCACTTCTTGTTGGGGGGACCAGGGCGAGTGCCACAGCTAGGCACTTTCACCGAGCAAGACGCCATCTCACGATCCAGCTGGCGAGCCGCACAGAGGCTAGCCGACGTCTTCTGGCTACGCTGGGTAAAGGAGTATCTCCCTGAGCTCCAACACCGGCGGGAGCCCCACGGACGAGGTCAAGCAGTGCGAGTCAATGACCTCGTACAGATCGTCGACCCGAACCTGCCTCGCAACGTGTGGATCCGAAGAAGAGTCGTCGCCACGTATCCGGGCCCCGACAACATCGTGCGGACGGTGGACGTGCTGACCAGAGGAGGCATCCTGCGCCGGCCAGTGAGGAAGCTGGTGATCCTGCCCCTGTCTACAGACGTCGAGCCCGCACCGGCAGCTGATGCGACGCGGTCGCACGGCGGGAGTGATGTGCGGGACAGTGCAATATACAGTGAAAATATATAGTAAAGTGATAGTGATACATAGCCACTGCATAAACAGTACATAAAGTGATATTATAGTGGAAAATAAACCGAAAGTTTAGTGTTTGTGTGCAGGACAATAATGACAGTGTATAGTGGTATATGTAAGCATATAGGGTACATAGGGACCTATATGATAGTACATAGGCACTAATAGTTTATTATATAAACAGCTTAAGTTTATATTTTAATAGTTTTCTTATAATTTTGTTCGTGTACATAGTAGACTTAGTGTTAGGAGTAAATAAGTTTATTATGTTATATGTTTTGATGATTTTATATTTTTGAATGATAGTTTTTGATATATAGATTTCGATATCATATAGTTTTATATAGGTTTATATACAAAAAGTTAGTGAAAAACGCGAATATTGTCACGCGGTTCTCGTTACAGTAAAGTTTCGAAGTACTTAAGGTAACTTGCACAATGTTTTCCCGCTTTTTTGTTATGTTTTCATTGGTTTTTAGTTTTTCCCGCGCTTTTTGGAAATTTGTAATCGATTTTGATTGGTCATTTACTTAGAAAATTCTGTATAAAAATAGGGCCATTTTGTTCAGTCGATACAGTAGTCGGCAAGATAGTACTAGGGAAACACTCTTCCCAATAAAGAAGCAACAAGTTCATCAGTGGTTTTACTCCTCACCAAACCAGCAGTAAATGTGCTACCTCGCACATAATGCATTTGTATATCATTATAATTCATGGTAATTCATATCACTTCATTTAGTATTAAGTAAATTTTATTTTATATTCTATTCAAATTTTATTATTAAGATTTGAAAAATTATATGTTGTTGTCTTATGGTGAATACTGCGTATAGATACATACCAGCACTTTTATGTTATTTTCATTATTTCACATTAATTCTTATTCAGGTCGGATAGTGCGGCACGCTAGCATTAATGATCTCCTCCGTCGTGCTCTTGCCACCGCCGGGGTGCCAGCTGTATTAGAACCCACTGGCTTGGCACGCGTCGATGGCAAGAGACCAGATGGTATGACCATAATGCCATGGAAGTTGGGTAGGCCTTTGGTGTGGGACGCAACTTGCGTCGACACCCTTGCGCCATCCCATCTTCCTAGCACAGTGTGCTGCGCTGGGGCGGCTGCTGCAGGTGCTGAAAACCTCAAACGGCGCAAATACAATTATTTAATTGGTAATTATGTGTTTGAGCCGTTTGGGGTTGAAACACTAGGGCCATGGGGTCCGAGTGCCCACCTAGTTTTTCGAGAAATCGCCAAACGGTTGGTCGACTGTTCACGTGACCAGAGGGCGGGCCTATTTTTTGGCCAAAGAATCAGCATTGCCATCCAACGTGGCAATGCTGCCAGCCTTCTGGGCACGTTTCCTGTTGACAGCGATGTGGACGAATTTTTCGACGCCCTGTAACCCTTTTTGATACTTGTAAATATTTTTATTTCTATTATAGAGTTAGTATGTAAATAATGTAAATATTACTGAAAATAAAATGCTTAGTATGTATTGCTGTTGGTGTACCAAATAAATAAATAAATAGGAAGTAAATAAAGTTAAAAATTATCAAAGATTCTCAAACTGATACCTGTACAAGAAACGTGTTTTTTTTGCCGTTTTTAGTTTCAAATATTGTACAGTGGTAAGAAACCCTTCGCAAGTGAGTCCAACTCGCTCTTGGCCGATGTCATGAAGTTTCCCTCGCAGCTCTGTGGTCGCAACCTCACAACATGTGACGCGTGACTCGAGAGAATTGCCCGAGAACAAATGAAGGGTGCTTGGTCACGTGGACTCGATCGAGTTTGTTGAGCTCTTGCGAAAGGGTTCGTCTGAGAAAGTTTCTATTTCAAAATTACCTACTTTTACAGTCTTCATCAACTTTCAGATACCTATTGTCCGCGGACTCGCTGCGTGGATGTCGGGAATTATGCTACGGGGACGTAAGTAGTAATGGAAGTCAAAGTATTACAAGTATTAACCCAAGCCCAAACTACGGTGTACCTGTGTGCCAGACCAGACCAGAATTGGTGCCTTTTCATTTTTGCGGCCACCAACGAGAGTAACGAGACTATAATAATTTTATACTTAAAGGAATGGCGGTAAAGGTCAGGCTCAGTCCGGGCTGAGTTAAATCAGTTTGTACAGGACTAGCGGACGTCACGCGGTTTTACCCGCGTAGTTCCCGTTCCCGTGGGAGTATACGGGAATAAAATATAGCTTATGTTACTCGCTGATAATGTAGCTATCCATTGTTGAAAGAATTTTTCAAATCGGTCCAGGAGTTTTTAAGTTTATTCGTTACAAACAAAAATATAAAAATACAAATCTTTCCTCTTTATAATATTACTAGCTTCTGCCCGCGACTTCGTACGCGGATCCTGTTGCTTATGCCAGCGACAACGGGCTCGTCAAAATCGAAGATCTGAAACGTCTGATGTCGAATTCTAAGAGCCCGGGGACGATCTGGAGGTCGATGCGTAGATACGCTTGGAACTCAAGCGCAATTCTCTATCCGTGAACGTCTCCGACTCGCGAGACAATGCGTGACGTTCACGATCAGCGGTCAGTCGCATATCACGTTCCCCACTTGTCTCTAGAGACCTAGAAGTCGATGCGTAGATACGCTGAGAACTCAAGCGTAATTATCTTTCCGTGAACGTCTCCGACTCGCGAGACAATGCATGACGTTCACGATAAGCGGTCAGTCGCGCATCATATTCTTCACTGGTCTCTTGAGACTAGAGATGGGCGGGTGGGTAAAAAATGGGAAGGTAGGTAAAAATTGGAAAGAAAGGGTAAAATAGGTAAAAAAGAAAAAATACCCTTTTTTACCGGGTATTAATAAAAAATACCGGGTAAAAATTGAGTACTGCTTTTATATTATTTAAATGGCTTTGCCACGAAATGTATAGTGTCTTTATATAATTTAATTGGCTTCGTCATCAATACTACGATCTACCATGTTAATATTGACCTTGACCATTGAAGATAAATGGGTCGTTTTCAAAATTTATGTACATTTCTTTTGTGTTTATTTTGTGTTATCGTGACACAAAAGTAACACAAAAGAAAAGTAAAGGCAGAGTCACAACGAAAGATTTAAAAACCAATTTGTTTGTAGTAAATCAGTTTAATCATAATTAAAATTGACAAAATCACGTGTAAGAAACTTAGAAAGTAAATAAAAAATGAGTTATCTATCTAAGTCTTAAACATAACAAGGTCATCAAAAATCACATTTAAAGATAATTTAACGTTTTTAGCAGTCTCACATTTTTGACATACGCTTTACGTATTATTCATATTATTTTTAAGAAATTTAACAATCAGTCATTTAAAAACTATTTAATAATACAGAAAAAAACCTTTATTTTTCTTGAAAAATAATTTGGTAACCAAAGCTTTTATCGTTTAAAAATAAGTGCAAAAATCACATTTAAAAATTTAAGATATAAAATATTATATTGCTGAATAACTATGAATAAACTTACTTTAAAATTATGTTTTAAAAAGAAATTACTTATTAACGGCATCTTTCCTACAACAAAAAAGGAATTACTACAGGCTGTAAGGGTAAACACCGTTATCCTTGAAACCAGTGGTTTGGTTTCATTAATAGAACGTAATAATTAAAATTTAAATAATTAATAATTTATTCATAAGGTAGGTATTTTTGCCTATCAAAGGCCAGGAAAAGCTGCATGACAGTTTATGTTACAAGTATTGTGTAGGTATGAATTCGCAGACGGTGTCGGATAATTTATTTTGAAGTATATTTCCTTATTCTGTCATTTTTTTTAACTCGGCTCTATATTTCTTATTTATGACAACTACCCATGGTTTGTTTGAGTGACAACGGTGTTTACCCTTAAATCCTGTATTACGTGAGTATTATAAACAAGCCCTTACCCATTACATTGTGTAACGTAACACAAAAATAATAACACAATGGTCACCCAAATGAACAAAATAAACGTGTCCATAACCTTAAAAAAATTATACTCTTGAAATTTCACACTAAAGATACTCGTAAAACATGCATTTTTTTACATATTACCATCCACTACACTAACGTGCTGCACTGTAAATTATAGTACTTACCGAATTCATATAATTTGGCACTTTTTAAACAGATTCTTATTGTCTTATTTACGACGCGCACAATGTTTACCCAACAGTCACAAAACAAAATGGCGCAGCTGAAGGAAACTAGCGCCCTCTCGTTGTAACTATTTTGACGCATGGAGTTGCCATTCTAAATTTTAAATTTACTACTATTATTATTAAAATGTCAAAGTTACAAAAAAGAATAACACAAAGGAATGAAATATGAGACACGTCTTAATGAGCAAATAAATAAGTGATTTATTATAATTAAATTATTTTATGGTACATATCATATGTCTTACAAGTCCACCTAACAAAACATTGTTGAATCAGGTTACTCGTTGCGTGTATTATTAATAATTTGTTAATTTTTTTACATACGCGTGACTATGGACATTGCTCTTTTGTATGGGAAACAAATTACTACAGAAACTTAATTTAGTTTTTTTAAAACAATAGAACCAATGTCCACTTAAAAATATTTCTATGTTTACCATTTTATCACCAATTAGTATGAATGTGGATTAATATATTTACATTTCGAACTATATTTAATTTTAATATACCAATAAGTTTGATGGACACATAATTACATCAAAATGTACACAAATTTTGAAAACGACCCAATATTGATTGTATGTCCCCAGCCGTTCCCGAAGGGAACATTTAAAATAACAATGCACAGTGCATTGTTATTTTAAATGTGTCTGTAATTGCGGGTCGTATCTAAAGGCTTCTTTACACCGGGGCAACACTGTGCGGCATTGCTGCGTGCTATATATTGGGGCGTGCGTCATCTTGTGGTATGCTACAAATAACCAAAATATGCGGCAACTGCGGTATGCGGCTGCCTATTTTACATCGAGGCAACATCATGCCTAAATAATTTTCAAAGCATCGTGCTGTAAATTTTATTGGAGTGTTTTGGTCTACCAACTTGATTGATCGAGGGGACAAGACACCGTCGATTAAGGCTGATGAAGTAACTTTAGCAGCATGACGCAAGATTTTGCCATGTCGCTCGATTTTTGCCACGATGTGCAACATTTTAAATTATTGTAGCATGCGGTCTTGTGGCATGCCGCAATGTCGAATAGTGTTGCCCCGGCGTAAAGCAGCCTGAGCTACCTAAATTTAATTATGTTCCTTTTAAATCTTTAATCAACATTAATTTTCAAATAAAGTAAACTGTTCAGAATAAAAACAAAGATAATAATAGTTAGCTAAATGTTGCCCACTACCTTTAACAAATAAACAGATATTATGTAACATTTATATATCGTGAAAACATTTCAAAACTAATAAATACATGAGTAACAATTACTTCGATTTTTCTGTTCAGAATACAATAATTGCAATGCAACCTAAACAGTAATTAAATAAAATATTAAAATTGAACAATTAGTTTGATACTCGTTTAACGTATACAGGATGGATACGGTAAACGGGGCAATAAAGAGAACTACCTTCAGCTACACGAAAATAATCTTAAAATTTCACGAACTACCTATTACACAAATCAAAATAAAGGCTAGAAAATACCACGTAGGTCAAGTTCATCTATGCTAAAAAATATATGTAATTTAGACGTATATTATTTAAAGTAAAGTGATATACCTACACTGTTTTGTGAATGTCGAAATCTATATAAATAAAAACAAAAGGCCTGACTGACTGACTGACTGACTCATCAACGCCCAGCCCAAACCCTTGGACCTAGAAAGCTGAAATTTTGCAAAAAGGTTCCTTTTATAATGTAGACAAGGAATAAGAAAGGATTTTTAGAAATTCAACCCCTAAGGGAGTTAAATAGGGGATGGAAGTTTGTATGAAAGTCCGTCAGTTTTAAAGTTAGGATCTTCAAATGTTGTGTTTAGGCTGACAATTAAAAATTAGTTTACACGTATCTCAGCGTTTTTCATAATTATACCCCCAAAGGGTTAAAAAGGGGATGAAGCTTTTGTGTATGAAAGTCCGTCAGTTTTAAAGTTAAGATCTTTAAATTTTGTTTTAAAGCTGACAATTAAAAAATAATTTATACGTGTCTCAGCGTTTTTGATAATTTTACCCCCAAAAGGTTAAAAAGGGGGATGAAGTTGTATATGGAAAATCGTCAGTTTTAAAGTTAGGATCTTCAAATTTTGTGTTTAGGCTAATGATTAAAAATTAATTGATACGTGTCTCAGCGTTTTTCATAATTCTACCCCCAAAGGGTTAAAAAGGGGATGAAGCTGTTGTGTTTGAAAGTCCGTCAGTTTTAAAGTTAGGATCTTCAAATTTTGTGTTTAGGCTGATGATTAAAAATTAATTGATAGGTCATTGATTGATTGATTGGTCTCAGCGTTTTTCGTAATACCACCCCCGAACGGTTAAAAAGGAGGATGAAGATGTTTATGGAAAGCTCTTAATTTTCGAAGTAAATCTCTAAATTTATTATCTAGGCTTATAGAAGCTAACGCAACGGTGTTTTTAAAAAGTTCAACCCCTAAGGGGGTGAAAGATGAAAAGGCTTTATTTGTACAAATAAATAAAATTGAAGTGTCCTTTTGTAATATTAAAACAACCGCATTTTACTACATGCATATGAATGTATATAGGGTACTTATACCAAAATAACATTTTTTTTTTTAATTTTTGTCTGTTGTCTGTTTGTTCCGGCTAATCTCTGGATCGGCGGGACCGATTTTGACGGGACTTTTACTGGCAGAGAGCTGATGAAATAAGGAGTAACTTAGGCTACTTCTATTTTAGATAAAATCTATACAGTCACCCTCCTTGCGGCGCAGTCGGGTAAAAATATATAAAAGAAAAAGTAACTGACTGACTGACTGACTGACATATCAACGCATAGCCCAAACCCCTCGGTCTACAGATTCTAAATTTGGCAAGTAGGTTCCTTATGTGGTCAAGAAGTGCACTAAGAAAGGATTTTTCAAAATTCACCCCCTAAGGGGTTGAAACGGGGTCCTAAATTTACATGGGGAAATAACATTAGTTAGACTATTTTATTCGAAACTTAACAGGAGTACTCTTATCGTCGATAAACGAGCAAACATTTGTGTTTCAGGTTTTTTCAGAATTCAACTCCTCATATGGAGAAATGGGGTGACAAAGTCTGAAAATCAACTCACAGCCCAAACCACTGGGTCTAGAGATTTAAAATTTAGCACGCGTAGGTTTCCTATGAAGTCTAATGGTGCACTATGTAAGGATTTTTCAAAATTTACTCCCTAAGGGGGTGAAACGGTAGTCGAAAGTTTGTATGAGGAAACAAGATTAGTTAGACTGTTTTATTCGAAACTTCACAGGAGTAATGTATAGAAATATGTAATATATAAATGGGTAGAAATGGGTTTCAGGTTTTTTCAGAATTCAACCCCTAAAGGGGGAAATCGGTTTGGTATTGTTTGTATGGTGTATCGGGTCGGGTGTATTACAAAAACAGTGATTTTAAGATTTAATGTGGCGGACCTGAAATACCATCATCCCCTGTTGGGGTGCGATGGGGTCGAAATGTCTAAAAATCAATATGGGTGTCGATTCCGAGATTATCATTGGTGCTGATTACGAATATGGCATTTATTTTTAGATCCAAAAGATGGCAGATTCGACTTCTATAAAGGATTATTGTTGATTTATTGTGATGATTGTGATAACGATGATGGTGATTGTGATAGTGATAGTGATTGTGATTGGAATAGTGATGGTGATGGTTGTTGTGATAACGATGATGGTGATGGTGATTGTGATTGTGACAGTGATAATGATGGTGATAGTGATGGTGATAGTGATGGTGATTGTGATAGCGATTGTGATAGATAGTTTATAACCTGGATTAACATGTAGGATACTATTTATCCCTTTAGTATGATCCCGTGGGACAGTTACCGAACTTCACGCGGGCGAAGCCGCGGGCAACAGCTAGTATGATTATATTTGGATACTTTAGCAGGGTGCAGGCTCTTCTTCAAGAAGGGTGACAATGCCCGTCTGAAGAATTATAGGCCAATCTCACTTCTAAGTCATGTCTACAAGTTATTTTTAAGAGTCATCACGAATCGTATCGCCCGCAGGTTTGACGATTTTCAGCCTCCCGAACAAGCCGGTTTCCGAAAAGGCTTTAGCACCGTGCACCACATACATACGCTGCGGCAGCTTATACAGAAGACCGAAGAGTATTACCTGCTTCTCTGTTTAGCGTTTGTGAACTACGAGAAAGCCTTCGATTCGATCGAGACCTGGGTTGTACTGCAGTTTCTCCAACGGTGCCAAATCGACTCCCGGTACATCGAGGTGTTGAAGTGTTTATACAAAAACGCCACCATGTCAGTCCAACTTCAGGACCAACCCTCGGAACCTATCCTTCTGCAGCGAGGTGTGAGACAGGGAGACGTCATATCTCCGAAACTGTTCACCGCTGCACTGGAGGATGTCTTCAAAGTTCTGGTCTGGAGAACTGGAGAGGGCTAGGCATCAACGTCAATGGCGAGTACATCACTCACCTTCGGTTTGCCGACGATATAGTGGTCATGGCTGAGACCATGGAGGACCTCAGTACAATGCTCGATGACCTCGGTAGAGCTTCCGAAAGAGTGGGGCTAAAAATGAACATGGACAAAACCAAAGTCATGTTGAATGCCCATGTAACAACCAGTCCTATCAAAATCGGAGACACTACACTCGAAGCTGTGGACGACTATGTGTACCTGGGACAAACGGTCCAGTTAGGTAAGTCTAACTTCGAGAAAGAGGTCAATCTTCGAATCCGACTCGGCTGGGCAGCGTTCAAAAAGCTGCGCGGTATCTTCTCGTCCAACTTACCGCAGTGTCTCAAGACGAAAGTCTATGACCAGTGTGTGTTGCCAGTGATTACATACGGGACCGAAACGTGCTCGCTCACAATAGGCCTCCTCAGAAGGCTTAAAGTCACCCAAAGGGCAATGGAGAGGGCTCGGAGTTTCTTTGCGTGATCGAATCAGAAATGAAGACATCCGCTAGAGAATCAGGGTCACCGACGTAGCCGGAAGAATTGCCAAACTTAAGTAGCAGTGGGCAGGGCACATTGCTCGCAGAACGGATGGCCGATGGGGCCGAAAAGTTCTGGAGTGGCGACCGCGAACCGGAAAACACACTAGGTGGACCGATGACCTGGTGAAGGTTGCGGAAATCCGTTGGATGCGAGTCGCACGGGACTGATCAATGTGGCGACACTTGGGGGAGGCCTATGTCCAGCAATGGACGTCTTTCGGTTGAAATGATGAATGATGATGATGACTTTAGCAGGCAGTGTGCGTTCTACATTTTATTTATCTACAATATAATGTACTATGAATTAAAATTGGCCTAACTTCTTTTATAGTATTAAATTAACAAAACTTCACACTCATTTACGTCACAATGCCTTTGAAAAAAAAATGTAAATCGTAAAAGTATATCTCTGACGTAAGACACACAAAAACAAAAACGAAGCGAAGCTATAGTTGACTAAATGCACCCCTCCACGTCATCCCTCATTAAACTGTTACAGTGCTATACTATTTTGTTCTAATGAGAAAACTATGTCCGCGTATGTTGTGCCGACGACGGTCTCAAATAAAATAAATTATACAATTCTGTATGTCAAAGTATCTATTAAAAATACAATAATTAGTTTAAATTAAACTGATTTTAATTTTTACCCGGTATAAATTAAAAATGGGAAGGTAAAAATGGGTATAAATGGGTATTTACCCAAAGTCTGGGTTTTTACCGGGTATATGCCCATCTCTACTTGAGACCTGGATGTAGATGCGTAAATACGCTGAGAACGCAAGCGTGCTTCGCGATCCGAAGAGGTTCCACGGAGCGAGTTGCAGCCTGATGTTCTCGAACATCAAGTCTGACGCTCTTCGGTAGATTCTTGGGATCTTATGATTTTAAATCTTTTAGCTCCTTTGGAACATGGGAAAGATTAATTTGACCTCTTTCTAAGCATGGTTATAGTTTTATTGTGAACATACCTTATCAATTAAAATCTAAGTGACTGCTCCCCTGCGTTACCGGGTAGGCTACGAAGATAAATGTAAAAGAAAATTAAACACGTGTAAATAAATGGGAGTTTTGGCCAGTAGAGTCAAATTTTCAATGATATACCATCGTCATCGAAAATCAGTCCTAAACTGTTACCGCCTTCACCGCGTGGAGGTACTCCCAGCTTATGTTATTTCATAATTATACATTGAAATTAGTGATTTATTATTTTTAGCTTTGATTTCCACATCAGATGTTTCTGATCTTCGATTTTTATAAGTCAACAGGAAATGCCCATCAGACCGAACAACTTTTGCTAAGACGTCATTCCTATACCTATGTGTTATGGTGTAGCTGGGCTCTTGGAGTTCCACAACAGGTGTTCCAGATCTTCAAATTTATTCTCTCAGCAGAAAATGCTCATCATGTGGAACAATTTTTGCTATGGTACCATTTTTGTATTTCTTATAGTTTAGCTGGTCTGTTGCGGTTCTGCATCAGGTATTCAAGTTTCCATGATAAATTATAGCCTATATGTTGCCCAGACTTAATACCTATACAACAAAAAAAAATCATTCAAATCCGTCTAGTAGTCCCGAAGATTAGCGTGTACAAACAAACAGACAGATTTTTTTTTTTGGATTCGTGCTCTATTATTGTTTCTAAACCCCCCTCAATTATTTCTTTTTTAATATATTCAATGTACAGACACAGTTTTTCTACTGTTTTATTATACCTATATGTAATATAATATTATTAGTATACCTAGATGATGAATATTTGTTATGTGGATACCAACCTCCAGGCGAAGCCGCCGGCAAAATCGAGTCAAAAACGTATCAGGAACACAAAACCATCGTCCATGTACTTACTTACTCGTTTGCATGTCATCAATTAATCAATCCGCTCAGTTATTGTTCAGCAAATACCTACCTACCTACAGCGCGTCACACGGCCGGCCATTACAGCACATTACGGGGAAAAAAGTAAGCATTCTGATAATTTGCGACATCTAAGTACACTGGTTCACCGACAACACGTCTTGCTTGTAGGTACACAATCGTAATGATAATTTAATTGTATTATAGTTGGAGTTGGGTCCTGCTATCGTCTTCAGTTAGTTACACATGAAAATTAACACCACGCTTTGCATATCCCCGAATAGTTACGTAGAGGTGCACAATTGCACATAACAAGTACAGGTACCCCATGCCATCAACCAGGCCCAAATCCCGTGGCTGCTATCGAGAAATTCCTGACAGAAAACCCAGTAACACTTTGCACGACCCGGGAATCGAAATACCAGGACCTCATAACCAACGAGGCAGTCTCATTTACAGGGGAATGGCTACCGCCGTATCAGCCGTATCAATGATACGGGGCCCCCCCGAGTAATAAGGGCCCTTGATGAGGAAAAAAAACACAAAATCTGCACCCAACCTCAAATATTCTTCTTGATAATAGATAAAATGATAATATAACTTATCGCGGTCTAGAAAGCTCCAATTTTTCGAGCTCACTTCGCTCGGTCTTTAATGAAGGCTTCACCAGTCGAGTCGTGGTCCAGAAAGCACCAAATCAAGCTCGCTTCGCTCGCTTTTCGATGAAAATTTACACCCTTTCAGGATGCTGTAATTTTCTATTTTAGCTCATCATAAGTCATAACCTATGCTAGTCATGATCACAGTTACACATCTTTTTGTATCACTTTGCTCGCTGACACATTCTCTTAGTAAATTCAATGACAGCTAAATCGATGTAAGTCAGGGTGCTTTTAAATAATTTGTGATTTTCTCCATTTTTTGGGCTTCGCCGCACTCGGGTACTACTAGGTACTAGGACTAGCTGCGCCACTGCTCATTTTATTAGTTATATGCTTCAGTTTTCAATTTTGTAAAGACGTAGGTACGTACTATGACGACCTAAACGTACGTTTAAGTCGTGTGCTACCACGCTGCACGCTGTACCTACTGAGGGTCGACAGTGGAACAGCTTAATGTTGGAGCGGCACAAGACAGTGCTATTTTAAGGTTTTCTCCAGTAACGTAGCCCGGAGAGACAAGATTAGTATCGCGCTAAGTGACGTCAGTAGACTCGCTCTCTATTACGTGGAATTTAAACGTATAACAGGCAAAACAAGAGTATTAAGTACCTACTATAGTACTATAATTATCATGTAGGTACCTATCACTGCCCACCTCTTCATCGTCGCACTCTTGGCAGAGTGGTCGTGGTCATCACATCAGGGGTGGCGGTAAGCTTCACAATCTGTCGCTATTCTTTCCCGTTATCCCGTACCTACCTACTGTAGCTTTTCTTGTACATTCGTTGAGTCGAGCTGAAATATAGGCGTGCTGTTTTATAAAACGTATCAAATTTCAATCTTCTGCTAAGAGACCAAGGAGTGCCTATCTGACCTCTAGAGCCCAGTTAGTACTGGGTACTACGATACCCCTCGGTAACACTGGTTGTCACACTTTCGGGCCACTGACTACCTGTAACGACTGTCAAAGATCTACAAATGACAGCCGGGACCAACTGCTGAACGTGCTTTCTAAAGCACGCAGGCAAATCGGTATATAATGGATGGTCACCCATCCACGGAGTGACCTAGGACCTAGTGAAGAGTGGCTCTACCTTTGCGGCTGTTATAATTTAGCCACGAGCTCCAAGCATCATTTATATTTATTAGCTACCATGTAAAACATTACACAATTACTCATAAATATTAAGTAAATATACCTGTCTAACAAAGTAGTAGCAATCAGCCGATTAGTTGCACCTTATGATTGTGATAGTATGATTAATTTATAGCTTCATTTGTTGTTGCGCTCGCTAATTGGAGCTGGGTTATTATGTATTGGATGTTACTCAGACTTGTTAAGGTTAATGCTTATTTAAAAATGTAATTACTGTAGTTGCTGTTCTTTGACAGTCGTTACAGGTAGCCAGTGGCCCAAAAGTCTAACAACCAGCCCTACCAAGGTGTATTGTATTCATCATCATCATCATCAGCCTATTAATGTTCCCACTGCTGGGACACAGGCCTCCTCTCTATGAGAGTGAATGGGCTATAATCCACCACGCGGGCCCAGTGCGGATTGGTAGATGTCACATGTCTTCGATTTTTTTGGTTCTAAGACATGCCGGTTTCCTCACGATGTTTTCCTTCACCGTTTTGTATTACCCAGTACAAAACTAGAGGTCAGTTAGGCAGTTGCTACTTGTAAAATTCTGGTATTCAGCTACATCCGACTGGAAGCTGCCGATCCCATTATAGTTGGAAAAAGGCAGGCAGGTGATGATGATCAGATTGATTAGTCCTATTCAGAAGACAAGTCCCGAGGAGAAGGATATTGTTATCCTAACGTAGCGCAGCGCCATCTACCGATATCATAAGAAACGACTATTGCTGTAGACACAGTGAACGCTACGAACTGATACACTCACACCAAAACCGGTATGTTCCCAGCTGTTCCCGAAAGGTAACAGAACAATGGAGATTTTTAATGGGGAAGGCTGGTCAAAGCTGATCGTAGATGGCGCGTCCATAGCTTAGTCCCAATCTGTCCATTAAAGACAAGCTATTTTGAAATTTAAAATGACATTGACAGATTTTCAATCAATGACGATGCTTGGTACAAGCTATGCTAGCGCCATTAGTTCCACAGTTGCCATCCACATTGTGTCTGTAATTACGGGAGTAGAGACGTTAACTATACAGACAGGAAAACACAGAACTAAAATTAATGTACCAAGTTTGACATAGGTATCAATGTTTTTCTCTGACAAGCAGCGCTACTTTGAAGTTGCAACTACAAGTTTAGAGTGGCCTACTGTACTTACGTTTCCAATCAAACGATTGGTATGGGATCTATACTAACATCATCATAGTTGAAATGATCTTTGAATTTGTGCATTAATACTTATAGAAAGAACTTTCAAATCACGTAAATCCACAGACGCTAACTCTCTGTTTACGTGTACACAAGTCGTTTCTCAGTTGGTCCGCGCGAAACCATGTAGTAATACTAGTTCGTCAGTCGGAGCTTGTCCAGAACTAGTTTGTCAGATAGACTCTCGACACCAGACAGGAGGGGTCAGCCTCTTGACCTAACAAAGGTAACATCAAGAAAACAACAACGTAGTGAAACCAATTAATATTTATTTTATTAAAACGTGGTCGTTCGACATAAGTACTAAGAACGAGATCGTACCTGAGATAATCGTAATAATAGTCCATTATTAAACTTTACCTTTATTAATAGTAATGATTATTATTTGTTACAACAAATTCATGGAATATCATTTTTTTTCTATAACAATGATTGGAAGTACAGATATGAAACGCTATTTTGATAACATTAAAGTAAGATTTTTTATTGTATTATGATAAAACTACCCAAATCTACATTTTCTGGAAGCCTGATTAGTGAGATACAATTCCGTAACAGACCGCAACTGTAAACCACAGCGCGACGGCCGCCTGTCGCTAGGACGGTCCGCAGCGCTAGGGCCGCCTGTCGCTAGGATGGTCCGCAGCGCAACGGCCGCCTGTCGCTAGGACGGTCCGCAGCGCTAGGGCCGCCTGTCGCTAGGACGGTCCTCAGCGCTAGGGCCGCCTGTCGCTAGGACGGTCTGCATCGACAAGACTAGTTTGTAGTTGCGATCATTTTCGGAACTGTACCTTAAATCGATTGTCAAAGCTCATGTCTTGGTTGGTTCGCTGACAGAACCAACAATGGATCATAATGTGACAAGAGATCTGACGACAGATTCAACTGATCGATCTTTCAGAAAGCTGAAATACTTGCTATAGCTATACGCAGTTATACAGCATGAGTTTGTAAGAAATTTAAATGTGTATAGTCTACATGAAGCTAACGTATCATTTGATTCTGCTGGTGTACCCATGACGGATTATTCGTGAGTGTGTGGAGGGTGGATGACAGTAGGACAGACAGTCATCCTCTAGTAGATGATCCGGGGTGGACGATGGCTGGGTGGTGGATGTGTGCAGGTCGGTCTATCGTCCGCAGCCGCCGCCGCCGCACTTGGACTTCTTGGGAGGTCGGTAGGAGGACGTCGACGCACCCGCACTCAGGGGCATGTAGTCTGTTGCCAAACAATACAATGCAATCTTTATTTATTGACGGTAGCAATTTCTAATTAAATGCCTGATTTTATACCTACACAGGGTGCAATCGGATCCATCATCCCATCACGAAGCCGTCAACCAAGCCTTCTGTACATCAAACTAAGTAACTTTACGCAAAAATTATTTCTGGGAAACGACTTTTTTTTTGGGGGGTGAAAAATCACGTTTTACAGTAGAACTCAATGTAACGCACTCAAAATATTGTGCTAAAGGATGGATTTAATAGTACGGGGGTCGTGGAGGTGTTTAAAGTAAAAATCTTACATTAAAAACATGTGTTAAAAAAAAGAAACTTGTGAAGAAGTCGGAACTTTGACCTCCAATATCTCCGTAACTATAGTCTGCGCTAGATAAGTAGGAAATAAAGGTCATTAACCCGCATACATTTATTCAAATACATAATTCCGAAAACAGAAATAATGACAAATTTGTCCCGAAACTACCTTTATCGTGATCCTTGACTTTTTCTAGTAATAAAAAACAATTCATAATGTATTGTCGGGGTACCTACGCAGAGAAATTAAGGAAAGAGCAATGACCTTTAATTCCTACTTATCTGGCTATAGTAGGTTCCCAGGTATGGTCTAGAAAAAAAAATCGCAATGACGGAGAACAAGTGACTTTCGGCTTCGTTTAAGGTCTTTTTACACCCTTTATAACTCATTGCACAAAATGTTTGGTCGAACAAAATGTGAGTGATCGATTCGAGCAGAAGTAGAATAGTTACCGTCGTCCTTCTCCCCACTACCGAGCCGGTTCCCGCCGACGGCCGCGCCGTACTTCTCCAGACGTTCCACCAGCTCTGCGCGCTTGCGCTCCTCACGCTGTAACCACAACAAGTAAATAAACAAATACACATTCAATCCTGAAGTGTGTATGTATGACCTGTCATAAGAACGTAGACGACGCACAAGGAGTGAGGAAAAGGACCGTAGTGGGTTCTCTATAGTTTATTATCATATTTTAATCAACATACAACCTGACATTGAGCTGCTAAATGAATTTCCCGGGCTACCCTTTGCTTACTGCTAAGGATTTTCTGATTCAGTGCATAATAAATATTTTATTGTCTTTTTTAAACTTTCACTATCAGAACACATTATAACACACATGTAAATGCAATCCGGTCGAAACGTTTAAAGGTAAAATTCGCGATAAATACCCGTTTACATTTGCCTAATAAATATTAATATTGTTCGAGTCAAAAAGCACTAATTTGTACAAACACCGACACAAACATAAAACGGCTCCCTCGATGGTTTTACAGAGGTAATGGTGTCGATTCTGTTGTGCACAAACTAAACTTAATTAAGGCTATTGCTATCTTTCTCTCTCTAATAAAACGAGAATGAGACGGACGTAATTTAGAGCTGTCAAATTTAGTTGGAACTCCGAACTAATATTTCCATACAAATGAAGGGTGCACGTAAAAACATGTCGACTAAAAACACTGTGAAGCGCAGGGCATAAACTAGTTTGACATTTCTAACTTAGTTCATAGCTATGGCCGTCCTTTTCACGCACTGCCTTTTAGTAAAAGATAGCAATAGCCTAAATAAAGTTTAGTTTGTGCACAACAGAATCGACACCTATTTGTACTTTAGAACATCCTTATATTAAGAACTTAAACGACGTTGCCCAATCTTATATACATTTAATGTTAAACCAAAATAACACTGTACATTATGATTTTAATGTAGGCTAATAAAATAAAATAACTATATTTATACAAATCAGCCGAAATGATTCTAAGTAGATATTTGAAAATTATAGTCAGGATTACAGACACGATGTTAGGAATGACCGAACAGCTCCGTAGTCGAAAACAAAGTGAGCGGTGCCGCCGCTGCAGCCTAGATAACGCCTTACAAGCGCCCTCTGTCGGCGTCTGGGGTAGTTTGCGGCCGAAAAGTGTTGCCAGCGACAACACTTAATAGTCCCTACTTCCATTTCCTTACTACCTTTTACTCATCATCTGCCTAGCCTTATCCCAAGTTTTTGGGGTCGGCTTCCAGTCTAACCAGATGCAGCTGAATACCAGTATTTTACATGGAGCGACTGCCTATTTGACCGCCACAACCCAGTCAGTACTGGGTAATACGATACCCCTTGGCACAGAATAATAACTAGTAACTAGCGTTACAGAAGCGTTACTTCGCAATGGTTTTCAAAGAAATATGTACTCAATCTGATAAACGATATGATTTAATTTAGCTCGCGTTCCAGTCGAGCACGTGTTCATTTAAATACCTACCAATTTTTTTTTTAGAGAATATGGGCCTTAATTCACTGGACTACGGTTCATAATAAGTTATACGTGGTTATACGTATTGAAAGAGCCGCGGACTAGGGTTGCTTACTTCGAGAAACTACTTACGCCATCTAGCGCACAGCACGAGCGTTTACTCCTACTTGTAGTTTGAATTCATTTCATTTCAAATAGGAACATGGTGCCGATTCCCTTGTTCACAAACTAAACTAAATTTAAGTTGAATGCATCTTTTTCTTTCTATTTCATTATGAAAAGGACAGAAGATAAATATTAGTTTAATCCTGTCAAATTAGTCAGCGCCTGACGTAATTTGATGTAATTTTATTAGTCAACTTTTTAATCGCGTCTAAAACTTGTATGGCGCTGATTAATTTGACAGAACATAACTAAAATTATCTTCTATCCTTTTCTTAATGAAATAGAAAGAAAAAAATGCACTGAACTTAAATTTGGTTTAGTTTGTAAACAAGGGAATCGGCACCAATGTAATCCAATCAAAGTAGATTTTACCTGTCAGCGTCTTTAGGCAACAAAAAAAAAGTTAAATTTAGATCACGATTCGTATTTAAACAATTAAATACTGCACAGTATTTTTTTGCTTTTTTTCGTTTTGTGTCCATCTTGCAATTATCGAGAAAGTTGAACGTGGTCGAACAAATAGCGCGCGCGCGTGTGTCTTCTTTCGTTAGCGGCAGCCTACTAGATTAGCCCCTCCGCAGGGGCCGCCGCCTGTAGGTATGTTTTTAATACCTACACGCGGAGTGACACAGGCCTGCCCTTGGTAAGACTGGTTGTCAGACTTTTTGGGTCACTGACTACCTGTAACGACTGTCAAAGATCTACAAATGACAGCCGGGACCAACTGCTTAACGTGCTTTCCGAGGCACGGAGGAAACTCGGTATGTAATGGGTGGTCACCCATCCACAGACCAACCTAGGCAAGAACGGCTTAACCTAAAGATCGACCCGAGCGGCTGTTATTATTTAGCCACGAGCTTATATTTAATAAAATAAATGCGAAAATAAGTTTGTTTGTTACCTTTCATCCCGAAACAAAGTACTGTTCCCGAGGAAAACAACAATAACTTTCATATGATTATAGATGGAGCCACCTATCTTTTGAATCATGATTGAATAAGCAGAGTGTCTCTCCGATATTAAATATCGGAGAGACACTCTGCTTATTCAATCTTGCTTATGAAACACGGATAAATAAATTTTATTTATCCGTGTGTCACTGCGGGGGCCTACTGAAAACCAGCGCTGAGTGTTTTACACCCAGCCTATGCTGAGTTGGTGACCCTTTCGTTATGGGCATGCACAGCGCAGTTGAGCTGTTTAATTAATTGTTAAGCTGTCTGTTGTTATATGTATGTGCTACTCTATTGTGTTGCTGCTGTACATTAACGAATAAATGATTATTCTATTCTATTCTGATTTACAACTTGATCTCTAAAGCCTTAGGTTCAAAATTGTTTGGTAAAATTTGAAAGTATCGGGTAGCTTGATATACTGGCGTCTGTAGTTTACGTCAGGTTCATAACGAATGTGTGCAGTGTGCTGTGAGGGGACCTGTACCTCTCTCTGCGCTTCGAGCGCCCTCTGGGAGGCCTCCACGAGCTTCTGCTGCTGCAGCTCCCGCGCGCGCTGCACCGCCTCCATGCGGGCCAGCGCCATGTCGGGGTCTGGAATTAACACCACGTCACACTGTATCAACGAAACTCCGAGTGCTGAGTAGGGTTGCCATCCGTACTATAATATATAGTATCGTACTATATTTCAGTCAATTGTACTATATGTATCATCATCTGCCTAGCCTTTTCCCAACTATGTTGGGGTCGGCTTCCAGTCTAACCGGATACAGCTGAGTACCAGTATTTTACATGGAGCGACTGCCTATCTGACCTCCACAACCCAGTTCATACTGGGTAATACGATACCACTTTGGTATTGTACTATATGTATATTAAAGAAAAATAGTATAGTACAAAAACACTATATTTTTATCCCTAATTCAACTGTCGCGCTTTTTCATGTTATCTTTGACTGGAAGTCTGGGACGTACCCGCAGCGCTGTACGGGTTCAGAACGAAACGCATTCGCGGCAACGAAACGTCAACTGTCAATCTGCCAATAATTTGTCGATGAATGTCGCCCGATTTTTATTTGTGTTTATTTTCTGCTGTTAAAATAATAAAAAACATGGAAAGTGATGATGGTTTTTGCACGCCACCCAAGAAAACGCAAAAAAAGATATAAATGGCTTGAAAAATATAAGAGTGAATGGGAGTTCCACTCCCAATGGTGCAAAGAAGATGTTAATAACTGTATGCGGGATTTCTTTTTCTTTTAAAAAGAAATGTGTACTTTTTTTCCTGATTTTTTTAAAAGTAAGTAAGTACTATATTTTTTCAGCATTTATGGGAAAAATACTGTATTTGTTCAAAATAAAGGTGGCAACCCTAGTGCTGAGCCAGGCAGTCAGGCACAGTCGCAATAGACTCGCTCCCTATGACATGGCGAAATGTGGGTGAACTATTAAGTACACCTCTGCCTAACCCAAAGGAGATTACACGCGTGATGTTATGTAATGCAGTGGCAAACTTTTGACCTGTAGGTAGGGTTGTCAACATTTCTTAGGCGAAATATAGTATTTTTCAAAATAAGCTATAAAAAATATAGTACACTTCACAAAAATATAGTATTTTATGGAAATATTAAAAAATAGTTAAGATATAATAGGTACTTACCTATTTGTGCCTTATTTATTTTTATAAAAACTAATTTTTTTTGCACTTCTTTATTTTTTAACAATATTGTCTAAATAAATGTGTCATTATGCTCTATTATTACATTAATTTTTTAGATTATTGTTAAATAAAAGCTCATTTTTTATTAATGAGAAGATAGGTAGGTACTGTACTACTTGTGTTTCTTTCTCCTCGCCATTTCAATTTCATAACCGAAAATATCCTTTCTGTAAATGCCAAAGTGGCGGGAATAGAGAGCAGGAATGAAATTACTTTAAATAAATTGGGTAAGTTATTTTCAGGATTTTTTAAAATATGCTGCCATTTTTTCAATTATCTCACTACAATTTTTTACTTTTGCAAAGATACACGCCTCACTCAAAAAGTTAATGTAAAGGCGATTTTTAAAATAAGGATTTGTTAGTTAGATTTCCGTTAAAATATAGTATTTTTGCGTACTATATATTTCTTCAACAATATATAATACGCAGACCCGAAATATAGTACCATACTATATATTATAGTACGGTTGGCAACCCTACCTGTAGAGTCATGTAGCTTCTTCATCTACTCTCAGGCTAGACTGATACGGGGCTGCGGGACTGTTCGAAAGAGATACTGTGGCCCTGGAACACAAAGTGCTAAGAAGGAACATAAATAAATAAATAAATAAATATTGCTGGACATTACACACAGCGCCATCTAGTGCCACACTAAGCAACGAGGCTTGTGTCGTGGACACTAGATAGTTGATATACTACATAGATACTTTTTTGTTTGTAAATACATACTTATTATACATATAAACATCCATGACTCGGAAACAAATGTCCATGCTCATCACACAAACATTTGCTCCGACCGGGATTCGAACCCGGGACCCTAAGAACGAAAGGCAGCCTGACTACCGCTGCGCCAATCGGGTCGTCAAACAAAAACATGGATGGGTTTTAGTCAGTAAAAGTCTCCCATCCGAAACAAAACGAACCGACTGACTTAAAGTGAACTTGTAAACTCACTCTTGTGGTACTCTGCATCCTCCCGGGCCTGCCGCCACTTGGCGAGCAGGGGCCGCAGTCTGCGCGCGAGGAACAGCCCCACCGCCATGCAGCCCACCACCACCCAGCCGTACGTCGCCAGGAACTGCAGCGCTGGACGAAAACGGAAATAATCATTGATAACCAATGATATTCTAATAAACAGATATGTTATACAACTTATACACCTACAAAACCACCGAAAAAAGTGTGGCGCGGGGCAAAGCCAGCTCACATACACGCAGTGACGCAAAATAAAGGCAAAACAGGCCAATTGGCCCGTTTTCGAGTCTACACGAATACACGATTGTGCGCTCACAACATATCTGTTTAATAGAATATCATTATTGATAACAGGATGACCATAAACCATTATAGTTAAACGGTATGTTCCCAGCTGTTCTCGAAAGGGAACAGAACAATGGCTTTTTAATTGTGTCTGTAATTACGGTGATTTATGTGTTTATGCATTTATGGAAATTATTAACGTTTTGAACGGTAAGTGTCGATTCTGTTGTGCACAAACTAAACTTTATTAAGGCTATTGCTATCTTTTACTAAAAGGCAGTGCGAGAAAAGGACGGCTATAGCTATTAACTAAGTTAGAGATGTCAAACTAGTTTATACCTTGCCCTTCACCGTGTTTTTAGTCGACATGTTTTTACGTGCACCCTTCATTAAATTTGTATGAAAATATTATTTCCAACTAAATTTGACAGCTCTAAATTACGTCCGTCTCTTTCTCGTTTTAATGGAGAGAAAAAGATAGCAATAGCCTAATTAAGTTTGTGAACAACAGAATCAACACCAATGACAAGCAAACGCGTGCCCTGTACGCCAATCCACGGAGTAAATACAAAGAGGAGATGGCCTAATTAGATTTCCTTAGGAAACAACGCGTGACACTTTACGGGGTGAGGGGGTGCTAGATCCCGCCCACTTCTCTATTTTCCATCTACCGGTCAATAGCAAAACTATTCGCTCGTTCTGTCGATTTTGTTTTGTAGTTACGTAACTATCTCACACTAGATGTCACTAAGTGCAGGATGCAACAGGGTCGTACTCAGAATTTTCGTACCGGGGACTGCCGGGGAGTACTGTTTTATTTTAAATTAATTTTGCGAACCATCTTGATGCGTATTTTTTAAATTTAAATTGTGATTTTATTACGAAAAAAAGGTTTTTTTTTGTCACTATGAAGTCTTCATCATTAAAATGGCAAGAACAAATTTTCGTATATTTAGTCGGAGACCAGTCTTGTCTATTAATTATTGTAATCCATTGCTGTCTTAGATTATCTTCGGATGGAAATCTAAAACATACATCATTTAAAATTTAACTAAATAAACTAGGTGGGCTTTAAGTACTTTATATAAATAAAATAATTGTAGATAGAATATTTAATTTATAGGAGATTGTATTTTTATGTCCAGCGTATTTAATGTTTTAAGTCTCAGAACAGAAAAAACAGTAGAAACAGCATAGCGCTTTATTAGTATCGGAACCAGCGTACCCCAAACTAACACATAAACAGGTTAATTGTATTTCGTAACACTAAGAAAAGCGTGGTGTGATTGGTAATTTAATATTAAATGAAAGTAAGTAATATATTAGTCTTCGTTTATTTGAAAATAAACCATAATTGCATGCCAATAGAGTGGTTTATTATCTACTCTGTTTACGTATTAGCTCTTAGAGAATAGTTTCACGAGCAAGTTCTGCTACTCGCCGCTAGATGTCACTACACTAAATGCATTTAATAAACCTTTATTACTTTTGCAATAAGATTGATATTTCCGTAACGAGCTCATTACTATTTTTGTGCTATTCGTCTTTTTCTAGGGTTGTACCACTGTCGTTGCCTTTTTATCGACATTGCGTTTTATTTTCAAATATAATACAAGAGTCGATAAATATTTTTAAATTTCAAAATGAATGAAGTACTTACATATGTTTGAAATCAAGTGTTATAAATTTATAATAATAAGCAACTGTTTTTTATATTTTTAAATGTAGTATGTTTTTTTTATGTAGTTTTATTAAGAAATATTTAAAAATGTTAAAAAATATGTGTATAAATGAATAAATGAGAATAATAATAATATTGTCATGTTAAACAACTGATTGACTTCGAAAATTATACTATTTGATAGAAAGGTAACAGATTAAACTACACGATTTGTTACTACCGGTACCTAGTACCTACCTTCTATTGACATGGAACCCTGCGATTTCGCCGGCAGCTACACTCGTTAAGTATGTTTTAGCTCGACGAGCTCCTTAGCAAACTTTGATGAAATTTCAGACTAACACATAGGCCATTTATTAAACTAACACGGGCCTGGTCACTATCTGACGGCGAGCCACCCATCTTCGCTCGCCGTCCGCAGGCCGTCGCCTACGGTGCGGTGGCCGGAAATCGCCCTGCGACTCCCGACTTGACTTGACCAACTCGAGACTTTGTGAATGACATAAGGCGAGATAAATCTTTTCTCGTTTGAATAATACGAATAGATTCCCCATATCCATGTTTTAAACTTATTTCAAACCTGATATGGAAATATGTACTACCTATTACTAATTCAGAATCATAAAAAAAACGCACACGGTTAATTTTTCGCCGATACATCATAGAACATGGAAGTTTAAAATATCGATAACTCATTATCGATAACGTCAATCTCTAATTGAGTAGCGGACTGTGACATGTGCGTAGTATGTTTGAGTTAAAAGAAAGTAGACCCTATGATGTAAACAATAAAGTCTATTTGTACTTGTCTTGTCTAATAAAATAATGTTTTTCAAATTTTAATCGAAATAAAGCAAATTAAGACTTACCGATGGTATGATATACCACCATTTGATACATTTTTGGTTCTGCTATCGTTTTTATATTCTAGAACAGCACAATAAGGCATTTTAGTATTTTTTTTTTTGACGTGACAACGTCTTATAAATTGGTTTGCCGGGTGACACTTCAAGAAACTGCGTTACGCTCCGCTCACGTTATGCGCTCACAATGAGAGCGAGTGAGAGGCACGCGTCCCTTCCACTCGGGCATGGTTAGCCCGCCTAAGAGCGAGAGAGTGTGTTGAATATTCACATTAAAATTATTTTACCACTCAAAGTCGTTGTCACGTAAAACTTTCGCCCGTATACCGACTTTACAGGCAACCAATTTTTTAAGTTATGTTAAGTTTTGTACAAGTTATTGTCACTGTGACGCTTGTATCTAGACTGATGTGCGTGGCGTGTGCGTGGGGGAAACACTTTGCGGAACAGCGCAAAGCTCGGGGTACGCGCGCCCCGCCCACATACGACTTCTACTGTTTTTTCTGTTCTGTGTTTTAAGTACTTTCCATTTATGAGACAGCCGCAGCCGCGGGACATTCAGTAAGATAATTGATTTCTTATTACGGCCCTGTCTTTTTGTTGTTTATGTTTGTTGTTCATAGTTGACAATAGATGGCGGCCTGTTTACAAAATGATATAAAAACTACAAAAATAACATTTTGGCCATTAAAGGGTCTTTAGGAATGAATGTTGAACAAATTTCAGTATTAATATTATTAAAATATGTTAGTTCTGGGCTCTACATACCTAAATATTTTTAGTTTCCATGACACCAAGTGTCGCCATCTAGTGTCGGGTAGTCTATGTTTGGAAACGCCGACGCTAGAAGATTTTTCTAGAACTATTTTAATAAATTACGCATAAAATAACTTACAAATGAAATGTGATGCCATCCATAGCATCAGAACGTCTATCCGAGTAATTTTTACAAGACAAAGCACAACACTTAATTCTTTTTTTCGTCTAGCGCGAACAATGCTGTAAAATGGGAACGTTTACAAAGTTGTGCACAGGACGAACGCCAACAATACACTGACTAAGGCCACGCCCACATGATGACGTCAGGACCTAGTTGAGAATCACAGTGCACAGTTGCTTAGGCCATCTCCTCTTTGTATTTACTCCGTGACGCCAATCACACAAATATATGACAAAAAGTGTGTGGTGCACTTTAATACGAAATGTACAATTAAAAATAGTTTTGGAACCCCTATTCTTTTAGGTATTTGCTCTGAAAATGTGGCTTGGTGTGTAGGGCACGCGCGTGCGTTCAAATGGTTAAACCATTCCATTGTCAAGGAGTCGCTCAGTGAGACTGTAAGTTGAAGCTGTTGCCATTTTAAACCATAGATCTTTATAATAAAAAAAAATAATTAACTCCATAGCATTCTTTTAAAGTCAAGTTAGAAGTATAACAACCTAACAATCATATAGCTAGGTACATAAGGTACGTTTTTGTTGTTGATTCTATACATGAATAAAACAAAATCAAATATCTAGTTATAATTATTTTGTTTTTATTCAATTTTTATTGAATTTGTTACCAACAATAATTTGATCAATTCTTACATACACAAGTACTTAACTGAAATTGAAATTTCAACAGCATAGCAATTACTTTTAGTGTAAAGTGTGTATTTATATAGTGGAAGGTACACCGATACACAAACGCTTACCACACATTCAGTTATATCATTCCCAAACCCCACATAATTTGTTTCCTGTATTAAACACCTAGATGGTAAGCGTTTGTGCATTGGTGTCTATTCCATCCTGAATACTATAGCGTTTATGTTGAGTTTACATTACTCATACTTGCTTGATAAGAAACCATCATTTTCACTTCTCATGCTCTAAAGTTCGCCTCTATGTCGTGCGTAGGCGACATAAAGTAGCTTATTATGCTCTAGACTCTAGAGCATAAAGTAACATCTTCGTCGAAGATCAAGACAATAAGTCCAACAGCCACACGAACAACTTCAACTTCATAGAATAACCTCTTTATTTTAATTTGTTTCATTAGTATTTTCTGTCTGTCCATCTGTCTGTCTATCCGTCTGTCTGTCCATCTGTGCGTCCGTCCGTCTATCTGTTCGTCTGTCTGTCCGTCTGACTAAATCGACAATTTTTCTCATACTCAAAGTGAAAAGTACTAAAATCCCATTACAACTTGGTTCCTATTAACTACCTTGCTAAAGCTCAGTAGTAAAACTACCTCATATTTATAATGGGTCAGTTTAGCCCCTTGTACTACAATCTACTATTGTATCTTATCACTATGTTTTCCTATGTAACCCAAAGGTTGACTGGTAGAGAATGCCTTGTGGCATCAAGTCCGCCTGTGTACCCACCACCACCTGCCTAGCCTTTTCCCAACTATGTTGGGGTCAGCTTCCAGTCTAACCAGATGCAGCTGAATACCAGTATTTTACATGGAGTGACTGCCTATCTGACCTCCACAACCCAGTTAGTACTGGGTAATACCCTTGGTAACACTGGTTGTCAGACTTATTGGGCCACTGACTACCTGTAACAACTGTCAAAAATCTTCAAATGAAAGCCAAACTAACGGCTTAACATGCTTTCCGAGGCACGGAGGAAACTCATTATGTAGGTAATGGGTGGTCACCCATCCACAGACCAACCTAGGCAAGCACGACTTAAGCTAAAGATCGACCTGAACGGCTGTTATTATTTAGCTACGAGTTCCAATATAGTAGGGTCGTTTCGCCGGTATCGCGACCACCTTCAGTAGGCGACCATTTGATGGACTAAGTTTCTTTATATCAAGATAATAGTATTTGTAGAGGTAACCTAGATAAAAAATAAATCTAACGTGCTTTATAAATAATTATGAAATAAGAATTAACACAGTTTAAAACAAATGGGTTAACCCAGAGCCGAAAAAAAATTGCTCAGTGCGCGTCTTGATTCCGCGAGATGATATGATACCGCGAGTTGGAAAAAAAATAACACGGCGCGCGGCGCTCAAAGATAAGTTTTATTACTTACTTCATGTTTTACACACAAAGTTAGATGTTAAATTGTACAATCGATAAGTTTTGCTTATTATTTAGTTGTATTTTGCTATTTTAACTTATTATTAAGATAAAATCCCGTGGTCGGTAACCGAAACGCTTATTTATCAAAAACGTTAGATAGCGACCACATGGTCGCAAACCGACGAGAACCGCATTATTTTGTTTTGATTAATATGATCGTAATGCTTCATACAGGACTGTTACAATTTTGAAGGTAGCATTGTAAAAGGTTTTCTTTGTAGTACTTTGGTAAGCGACCACCAGTTTCTTTGAAAGAACTTTGTTTAATTTACGTACAAAATTGGGTGGTCGTAAACCAAAATAATCGAAATAAAGACATTGGTTTCCGGCCACCATAATTTAGTATGAGAAAAATAACGGCCGCTAATAGAAATAAGTATGAAAGTTCATTGAGTATGCGACCACGTCTGATTTTTTTAATTTGTTTGGTTAATGAAATGTCCGTTTAATAATTATTTTAGCAAGCGGTTGTACCTTATCTGTTGAAAACTAAATATTATTATTTTTCAGTTTAAAACAAAATTATTCATAAAAACAACAATAAATATTATTATAATTTTTTTAGATGGAGCTCCCAAATAATTCAAAGTAAACAAAAAAAATAAAGAGACTGTCCAGTACCTACACTGAAGAAGCCCTGAAAAAAGCTTTCGATGATAATTATAAAATAATATTATACCAGATGACTAGAAAATATTGATGTTGATTATTTTTAAATTTACATATAATTTAGGATATTGTTTGACTAATGAATGTTAATTCTATTACAACTATGATTAAGTTCCTACGAAATGTAAGATTGTTATTTTTAATTAAAATAAAAAACATTACACCAAAATAATGATTCCCATATTTGTTTTTATTACCGAGGCAAAAATTAAAATATTTTTAAAGCGATTATAATTGTTTTAATGACATATTTTTCATATTAAAATAGCGGTCGCAAACCAGCACACTGATGGTCATAAACTGATAAAAATGGTCGTAAACCGGCGTTTTCGCTATATTTTCACTTTTTCAGCATTTTATACATATTTTTGTATGAATGTATTTTATTTTATGTATTGTATCCAAACTAGATTATATTTGGGACAAATTCACATTAACAAATACTATTTTGCGTGTAGACAACATTTTTTTTTCCTCATCCTAAGTGGAGAACCCAGCTAACTGGTCGCTAATCGGCGCAATGACCCTACCACTGTTGTACATGAAGTGTAAAATAAACAACTTTTTTGACAATCAATTCAGAGCTATTTAATCTATAGAACTCCTTTACCAGCAAAAAACATGGTTACCCTTGATTTAAATCTTCAAGATATTCAATGAGGAAGAAAGCATGAAATAAGTTGTACAAGCTATGCTATACATACACCTAACTTGTCTTGTCCTACTTACAGTGAAATGTTGCAGTTTGTTTAATCCAACAATACTTGTACAAATTACCTTGTATAACAGTTAGTAACAGTTTAGTAGCAATAAAACCTTTGTACCAAGCTGTTGTCTACTCACTCAACATCGTCCCAATACACAACATCAACATAGATTTTCCCTGTTCGTTGTTACGCGCCAACAACATGTATAAAGTTAGGTACTTACTGAAGGTGAACGGGTTGAACATAGCGAACGGCTTCTTCTCCTCTTCTGCCATAATCTCTTCCTCGATCAGCGGATCCATGTCAGCGATAGAACCTTCGGCAGGATGTTTCACAATATCAACACCCACACAAGAAGTGTATCGTATTGCAAGAGATACGTTCAGTCAGTAAACATATGTAAATTATTGAGATTCAACGTGTAATAAATACGATGGTATACTTTAAAAGTAATCAATTAACCTTTTACTGAAGGAATTCTAGAATAATTTCCGAACTAAGATCTTTTCTTCTCGTTTGCTAATAAAACGACGTGTGTCATTGTTGTTGACCCGCTGTCACCCAGTGTTGCCAACTTTATTTTTTAGATGATCGTACCATGGACTAGAAAATATCGTATTTTGCCAAAACATAGTACGTAATGAAATTACAAAAAAAAACAACGTAAATAATTTTAAAACGGAATGTAATTATAATTTTGAATCAATATTTATCATAGGAACATGAAACAACATTTAGCATTAACCCTAGATTTATAACTGATTTTTATATTTTTAGATATAATTATGAGAAAAGTTACATGTATTCTAAAACTCAGATGATTCCGTGATTAGGTGTCATTTCCATAGATACAGATTTAAAATCTCGAATTTGAATACGGATAACTGTTGTCCTCTACCTTGATTATGTAAGCTCTGATCAATGATATTCTAAACAGATATGTTGTGAGCGCGCAATCGTGAAGACTCGAAAACGGGCCAATTGGCTTGTTTTGCCTTTATTCTGCGTCACTGCGTGTATGTGAGCTGGCGCTGCCGCGCGTAACACTTTTTTCGGTGGTTTTGTAGGTGTACAACATATCTGTTTTTTAGAATATCATTGGCTCTGATGGTAACAATTGTCAATTTCAGTTGATTGAAACCGTAACTTTTGCGAATAAGTATGTACTATAACAGTCAGAAGTCGACTGCCAATCTCGCAACACAATGGCAAAGCAATATTAGTTGTACTTATGACCTTCTTCTATAAGAACGTTTGACAACACTTACACATTAGCAACTTGTTGCCCGCTTAAGATTGTTATTACAAATTTCAATGAGTTGTGTAAGTGATACGGTGGCCTAATTGGTTAGCACTGCGCCTCGCATGGCGAGTGTTCGGGTTCGAGTCTCACATCAAACATGAAATACATTTTTTAAGTATTACATGTGAAATATAAATGCCGAGTTGTTAACAAAATATAATGGTGCCGATTCCCTTGTTCACAAACTAAACTAAATTTAAGTTGAATGCATCTTTTTCTTTCTATTTCATTATGAAAAGGACAGAAAATAAATTTTAGTTATGTTCTGTCAAATTAGTCAGCACCTGACGTAATTTGATGTAATTTTAGTAGTCAACTTTTTAATCGCGTCTAAAATTTTTGTATGGCGCTGATTAATTTGACAGAACATAACTAAAATTTATCTTCTGTCTTTTTCTTAATGAAATAGAAAGAAAAAGATGCACTGAACTTAAATTTGGTTTAGTTTGTAAACAAGGGAATCGGCACCAATGTTAAAATATATTCCACAACTAAACGAAGATTCTTTCGTTTTACAATAATTTTCAATCTTAGCGTCGTTATTAAAATATGAGGGTAGATTTGAAACAAAGTGATAAGTTCACTTTGTTTCAAATCTACCTGCATATTTTAACTACTTTACTAGTTCACATAAATTATTCCACTATTCGCTGTTGTTGGTTGGTGAACATAGTTACGAGCGTTTGTGTTATCTTGCTGTTGCTATTTTAGTATTCTTCATTTATTATCATTATTGTAATAATAAATTACCTTTATAATATATTTATTATAATATCTATTTGTTCAAAATAACTTACAAAAATAAATGATTAAACATAATTAAATAAAACATAAAAAACCGGTCCATCTTGGATTCGAACTCACATCAATCCCGATCACAATTAGCCTCGTTACCGATCTAGCTAATGTTATAGTTACGCAAACTTGTCAAAATTTTGCATTACTATGAAAAAAATAATCAGACGGTGATAAAAAGAAGTTACTGATATTGTCATCCTTGTCTAACATTGACCACATCTATATTATTACTCGTAGCGATGCTACACGACATGTTAATTTGTTAGCGTTGGAACATCACTCACACGGATAAATATGCGTATGTGTGTATAGGCGCCGCCGCCCGTATAGCGCAAACGATAATGTGCATTGCGGTGGAAGTGGAATTTTGACCTTTGACTGTACAATTTGACAGATAGTCACAGGATACATTCATAAAAATACAAAAAAGTTTAGCTCGTTCATGTCTTCTCATCATCATCATCATCAGCCCATTAATGTTCTCACTGCTGGGACACAGGCCTCCTCGCATGTCTTCTAGTTTTGTTTTTTTTATAATATAAAAAAATAATTTTATTTGTCATCTATTTTTACTTCGTTATGATGATGGTTATGTAGGATTTGAAAAGATCGCATATTTTGCGTACGATTTCGATTACTCGATCGTACATCGTACAAGAGCCAAAAATGTCATATAAATACGATTTAAATCGTACGGTTGGCAACACTGCTGTCACCTGTCATTGTGGCAACGTGTTCGAGCTTGATACCGAGCTTTTGAGCTCATTGGTAAATCAAAATTTTACTAGCTTTTATTGTTAAAACCCAATGATATTCTAGTAAACAGATAATAATATGTTGTGAGTGCGCAATCGTGAAGACTCGAAAACGGCCCAATGAAAGGTTTTCCTTTTAAGATATTAAAAAAATACTTAGTTTCCAAGAACTCTATAGATGGCGTTGAATTTGCTATGATAGTTGGTGCCAAAGCCAAAACGCTTGAAAAAAAAAACATTGTGTCACGTTACATACTCTCGTTGACTGACACTTTCATATGCTTAAGAGCGGGCCGAGCTTCTGGCGCTAATAGATTTTAGGTATTCTATGTGCTCCACGTATGTGTGCGTAAGGCACACCCGCAAAAGCACTGTACGCTAGTGATTGACTAAATCGGAAAGATATCGAATCTTCCATTTATAATTGTACAATTATTTTTTTGGGATCCTGAAAATAATTAGATAAAAAATAATGTCCGGAAAATAATATTATAATAAAAATAAACAATATGTAGCTAAAAAATATATTAATAAGTAAATTAAAACAATAAAATATCCGGTTACGTTGGTTTAACCCAGCGGTCGGCAACCCGCGGCCGTCTCACTTGCGGCCCGTAAAAGTTTTTTAAATAAGTTATAATTATCAAAATAAAATAAATGCATGAACAAACCACAATCGACCGTATAGTGGGAATCCAGCCTTAAGGTAGCCGATATTTTTTCCATAGAAATTTCGGGAGGGAATTACTCCACTGTTGGATACTGTACATTACAAACTCCAAAGTTATACATGATATCGTTTTGTCTCAATAATAATTTTACACACACACAACACAGAACAGCACAGCAGGAAACAGAATAGTAAAATAAAAAGCCATTAAGGCTGATGCTCCAGGGTAACCCGCGAAATTTTAAATTTTCTTACGTTTTTTGCAATTCGCAGGCCAGTGCTAGGTTGTATGTTGATTAAAATTGTTTGTTTGCGACTGTAAGACGTATGTAGTTACAGAATTATAATCATCAATACAACCCTCCAAGTTCATAAAGGTGCAAGAATGATTTTGACCTTGGAAAAGTAATTTTTCCACCTTTAAGAACTTTGAAGGTTGTATTGATGATTTTGATGAATATAATTCTGTAACTACATACGTCTTACAACCGCGAATAATATTTTAATCAACATACAACCTAGCACTGGCCTGCAAATTGCAAAAAACGTAAGAAAATTTGAATTTCGCGGGCTACCCTGAAGCATTCGCCAGAGTTACGAGCTACCAAAGATTCGTTTTGCTTTTTATTGCCAATTTTAACGCAACTTTGATTTGTACTTGATTTATGCGCTGGTTTTTTTCATAAAACTCGATTTTCCAAAGTTCTTTTCGTATTTTTTTAGGCACCTTTTACTATGAATTATCTTGCATCTCACTGAGCTCATTCTGTCGGGCACGATGCCAGGTGAGACAGCGTGCTTTTTGGGCACGCGCAACAGTGAGTTTTGAGCCCGCGACAAGTGCAACCTCAACAAGCGCTTTTCATTTTTTCTATGGGTATGATACGTAGGTATATTGGCCTTATAAAGTTAATATCACAAGTGCGGCCCGCCTTTAGTTTATTTTGCCACCTTGTGGCCCTTGCCTGCCAAAAGGTTGCCGACCACTGATTTAGGCTGTCATGGCCTATTGAAACAGTAGTTAGTAGCACGAGGATTAGGCATAATATACGATAATTCAAAGCCAAAAACACTCCACCGATTTAACCTCAAATTTAATTAACTTACTTTACGAAAGTAGGTTACGCGTTTCTCTATGCTGTAAAATAATCAAAATACGTAAAAACATTATTACAAATCGATATTCCAACCGGGTTAAAACGTTTGACAAATTAAAAAAAAACGACTAAAATAGCAATATTTCATTCGTCAGTCGATATTGTCGACAGCCTACGTCAGTGGATCTCCACACGCACATCCCTAACTAGTCGCAAGAAGAAGCGGCTGTACTACGCGAAGTATCCGCCTAATGAAGTATCGTCACAGAGTACTATAATAGTATCGTTGTGTGATTTTTACATTGCTTGTCCAGTGACTTAGCGACAAACTTACGTAGTGGTCAAAGAGCAATGTATTTATTGCAAAAATAGTACAGCCGTCACGTTGTTGTTGTTACGATCGCGGTCCGAAAGTCGAAATTTAATAAATTATATTTCTATGGCGCGCCGCAAAAATCAACAAGCGACACAAGCTCCCCGTCCAACAGCCGAAGCAGGACTAAAGCGGATAGGGGGGAAGCGTGGCGGCTCTGGTTAGAACGGGCGGCACGCACGCTAATTTAGGTATTTCCTTCATAATATTCAAACAAAGACACATTTCGAAAATGTAAAACGTATACGTTATAGGAAACATGTAGTTTTGTTATTATTCAAAATCTGATGATCTTCCGTGAAGTATTTACGCCGTACTTAGGGTTTATTTTGTTTTTTAGAGATTACTTTGGATTTTTTTTCTATCGAGGAAACTAAAAGTAATCGTGTTTTTATAGCGTACGATGTATAGGGAACGTGCAGGAACTATAGGTGGCAGCACTAATCGACAAAAGAGACACTATGCGGACAGAAAAGGAAACTTATCACTTCTCATCGTGCTTTCAATTTACACAAACAAAATTGTCTCTTCAATTATATTATTTTTGAATATGCTAAAAGGTATAAAATATGGGTTCCGGTCTATCAATAACGATCGTCAGCGTAATATAAATGTTTAATAATATGAATTTTATATCTTTCGTTTACTTTCTGATGAAAATTGTGGTGTATGAAGACATGGTGACTGGCATAATTAAGATAGCTTTCATATTTTCAACACATGTTATAATGGAAGGGAATCCTTTATCAGCGAGAACAGTATCTCCAGCTTCGATCTCCAGCCTCTAATAAATCAATTAGTTCACAATCATTTGATGAAGCAATCAATAAAATGCAGTCCGTAGCATTTAGATACAAAACTTAAAAAACCAAAGGAGTGCAGCCAACTAAAAACATTATGGTGGGTATAACCATGTTTATATTCTGAGTACATGTGGAGTCTTTGATTAACTGTTGAGGGATATTCGGTGTGAACTTTAGTGCGGTCTAGTAGAACACGTCTATGGTGAAGTATAAATGGTTCTGGTATGTTTGCATGGACGGTTGATTTTGAGGGCCTTTTCAATGCAGAGTGTAACAAAAACAAGTTGTTTTCAAATATTTTTCTTTACTGCGTTTATCCATTTTTTGCGTTTTTCACCAAAACATGGTATGATAGTAGTATTCTTTGGAAAGTAATAGAATTTTACGCTAATTGATTTATTTTCATTTTTGTGGATGTATTGGTACCTACATCCAGAAATGCAACAATGCATTATGATTAGTTAATTAATTTTCACTATAAAATTAATTCTGTTTACTTGTTAGAAAAGTCAATGTCAAGCATTAATAGAGCACAAGATTCGGATTGGCGACGCCAGTTGGCAGCACCGTCGTTGTGCACGTTCCCTATTGAGTGAATCCTTAAATATCTTACATATTAATTGCATAACTGAAGGATAAGTAATAACGATGCAGTAAGGGATCAAGCGAATGCAATTATTTTGGAATTACGGATCGTTTGCTCGGTAGCGCCTAACCTTCCGAATATAACCTAGTTTTCGCGCGCTTTGTTAAAATCAGTTTTTTTAGGTTCCGTTCCTTGCATTATCATACTAACTCCTAGCGCCATCTATCCAGCGACTAGGGAAGAGCTAAAAAGAAAATCCCTTATTGGGATTTTTTCTGTGACGTTTGTCACAACGCTTTATTATATATCAATAGACGGCGCTGATCAGTCTTAGGAATATTTTTTAAGCGGCGTTCCAGTAAAATCCAATTAATAAATTATTACGTATTTTAGTATAGGTCAATAGTAAAATCTTATATCAGGGCAAAAAAAAAACTCTCCCAGACACATGTCAAACTCATTGTATAGTAAAATTTATTTTAGGTAGGAGGCTGGGGGTTGGGAAGGGGGGGGGGTCATAGAAACACCCCGAGGAAGGAGAAAATCGTCGGATGCATAGTTATTTTTTTATTAATTTTTAAGTGACATTTTTGGGAAAAGTTTAGTATCGTGCCGCACGCGGAGGGGTGGGGAGGAGGGAGGGTGGTCCCCCTGGTACCACTCCCATGAAAAGGTAACGCACCATTCCTGAGAAAAACCGATTAATTTAACGTAAGCTCAAAACACTACTTATTCGCCTTTTTTTTGGTAAATTCATGATTTTTGACGCAGTAATTCTCAGCAGCAGTAAGATATTTTAATTATTTGCTTAAGAATAACGATAGTGCCATTCTCTTTCTTGTAAGTTGGAGTTACATATTTTCATTTTTCTTTTCGTGTAATTTACTAGAAATATTTTACGAACTCAGTTTGCAAGAAAAACCGTCGACGATGGAACAACGCTCAAATTCACATAGTTACATTCAATTCTTATAAAAGCTAAGATTACTAAAAGATAAGTTAAATGTTTTACTTGTTTATTGGAGTTTTAGAATTTCTTTAAATTCCTTGAGTTTTCACGGAAAAAATCGTAAAGAAATAGTAATTTAAGCCATAAATGTCTTAATTCAGCGTCCATTATATTCCAAATAAACTAAATTTTATCAAACAAATTAATATGATATAAAACTTCGATCTACAAAGAATAAGTTTCATTCATTTTCGTTTGTCAATTTAATAAGACAAAAATACAATAAATAAAATTAAAGTACCTACTATAATTCTCAATTCAGCTCGCTCCTCAGTCTCATGTCAGTCTCGGCTCTAATATTCGTCAATATCAATCGACAATCGTCCAAATATCGCTATTATTGTCGACTCGTGTACGCCGACCGAAATAATTTGATCCAGGAAGTAAAAATCAAAAATTTGCCTAAAAAATGTAATAGGACTCTTAAAAGCGTATAGTCGATGGAGCCCCGTTAATTCCGTCCCAGAAAATCCGTATTATTTACTTACCGAGTTGAATCCTGGACTAATACTTATTACGGGTAAGGTTTAGAAACGACTCGCCTGAATTGGGGGGTAGGGGGGATGGGTGTATAGTCGCCCCCTGAGATGCGGTTTTTTTTAGTTAATTGCAATTTATATTGAAAATTTCCGTCAGGGGATACGAAATGGGGCACATTTACTGCGACCAATTTCCAGGTAGAGCTCGCCGGCCGCTGTATTACTCTTTGGTACCAAAAAATATCTTTACCAAACTTGCTGCTGAGTATGAAACTTCTCGAAAGAGATCTCTCCGTGGCCGTGCGGTTCTCCGCGTTTTGATGGCGGCGCGGCGCGGTCACGTTCAAACCCTTATAACTTTTTAACCATAACTTTGAGAAATGTATGGTTTTGGGGAATCAACTTTTACAAAATCTTGGCAGTTAAAAAAAAAAGTCGTGGCTGCGCGGTCGCAGTCTATGATCGAAACGCACACTTGTATATAGCCAGGGATAACAGCTCTTGATTTTTTTAAATTCCCGCCTTTTTCTTGGTTCAGCTTTCGTTGGCCAGACTCTATCAAGCTTTAGCGCGATGCAGGATTTTAATTTTAGTTCTGAAGAACTAAAATCTACTAAAATCCATAAATCGCCATCTGTGACACAAATGAATTTGTGTCACAGATGGCGCTACAGTACTTTTTGCCTAAATTTTATCTAGGCCGCTACACTACACCTTTAAATTAATAAATAAAACAGCACACATTCTCCAAAATATTTAAATTAACTGTTTGGTATCTCATGAGCGCCACTCGGTGGGCGCACATTCTTACACACGTATATACATATAGGTACAATGTACACACTACTTACATATCTAACGTCGAGCATGTTGTACAGACCTTTCAATTGTCTGACCTCTGACTCTAACTGGTGGCGACTGGAACTCAAACGAATGCAAAGGGTAACGAAATATTGTGGCTTTGACAGGTTTTCGAAATCAGAGATAAAATAATGTGAAAGTACTGTAGGACTCAGTCGAGCACAGTTGAGCGTGGCGGGTGGCGGGGCGCTGTGGACATTGTCACATATACGTGACCAGCAGGCGCGTGCCCTGTACGCCAACGCCACAAATAGGTGACAATTAAATAGTTTTGGAATCCCTATTCTTTTTGTAGGTATCCGTACATATGCGGCTTGGCGCGGAGGGCACGCGCGTGCCTTATGCTCTGGAGTTCAAAAAGTTAAACAAAGCCACTTTGTATAAAACACTGTCGGTACACAAAGTTTTCTGTACACTTGAGATACCTATTGTTACTACATAACACTATTTAGAACTATTGCTTTACCAACAAGTAGTTATAATAATATCAACTTAAGCTCTCGTACTCTTGTCCTACATACTGGCAACACAAGGCTTTGGATTTTAAAGTGAACACTAAAATGTAAGCTCTGGATACGGCGTTGTGTTGCCAGATGTAAGTTGTAACTGAACTGAATAAATTGTGCTTTAGTGTTGCCATCGTACATAAAGTTGATAATATTCTGAATGAAAGTCATGATACTTTGTGCGTTATTGTAGTTTGTTCATACATGTCAAACATTTTAAAGATATTATTAATAAGATAATAATATGATACATCTTAACATCTTACTAAGGTCACTCCACACTGCTCGATGTGTACTTAATATCACAATGACGAAATAATAATAACTATTAATAATATTGATTTGTTATATTTTACAAAAATATTCGCATCGTCAATTTATTGTAAACAATGTTGTCATAAAATAAAAACCCGACTGCGGTGTTGCCATTAGATGACAAATAATTACATTATTCTTATAGAGAAAATTGTTGAGATATATTATTATACATATTTATGGCTAAAACAAGGACTAGTTGAATTAGCTGCAGTAAGGTCACGGACAGGATGGGTATCCACGTCCCACTACTAAAATAATTATATTATTGATCGCAGTCTAATATAGTTTGGTTCAAACTTAATGGCGGCTCAGAAGTTAGCTGCAAGTGACGGTCTGCGTATTATACAGACAAAACGATGCGTCATCTGCGCCCCGTTGATACATAAAATTCTTGTCTGCGCAGCTTTACACTAGTTGTTCCGAATCGCCATAAAGTTTAAAGCGTTATTCCTGCGCAGACCGTCACTCGCAGCTAACTTCCGAGCCGTCATTAAGTTTGAACCGAACTATACACACTGCTGAACATGAGCTCCTGGAACAGGCCGGCCAATGTGACTAAGGTTTTTAAATCCAGGATTTTCCTGTTGTAGCAACCACGGGATCTGGTGCCCGTTTGATGGCAATAGGCTCAGCCCTATTACAAGGGACTTAAACATAACTGGCAAAATGTGGGTGGTTAATTTTGTCGTCAATACATATTGATACCTCGTCTGTGAAGTTCCTCTAGCTAATTCAACATGACCTTACAAAGAAACACTTAACATATAAATTGATCTACAGATACTCAGTAAGTAAGATGGCGGCGCGGCTACCGCTAGGGATCTAAAATGGCTGCTAATAGGATAATAATATGAATTATGTTTCAATGCGTAAAATGGTCAAAAAAAAGCCTGACAACCAGTCTTACCAAGGTATCGTATTATCCAGTAACACCAGTACTAACTGGGTTGTGGAGGTCAGATAGGCAGTCGCTCTATGTAAAATGCTGGTATTCAGCTGCATCCGGTTAAACTGGAAGCCGACCCCAACTAAGTTGGGGAAAGGCAGGCAGGTGATGATGATGATGATGATGACGTAAAATGGTCACAAAGTAATGATTCATTCTTAACTGAGTTTAAACGCATGTTTATCTTTGTTTGTAAATTAGTCTAAACAATTGTTGGTAGACCTAATAAATAAATTGAAACTACGTCTATGACCAATATAAGAATTTTAACGTCAATCAGAATCAGAATGTTTATTTGTTAACATAGAGATAGTTACGTCTGTGAGATGTCACATTTTCATTATGTGCTCTGTTTTGCCATTTGGCGTACAAATATTATATTCAGTTTAAATTAAATTCATTCATTATATACAATTATAAAAATACATCAATTCAAATTATGAATAACTAGCGGACGTCACACGGTTTCACCCGCGTAGTTCCCGTTCCCGTGGGATTACGGGAATAAAATATAGCCTACGATATCCATACGGATTCGGAAGAATCCCTCTAAGTAATGGTACAAGAAATTTTGAAATCGGTTCAGTAGTTTTTGAGCCTATTCAATACAAACATACAAAAATACAAAGGTTTCCTCTTTATAATATTAGTATAGAAGTATAGATAACAAGAATGTGAAAGCAAGTCGATCAATTCATATCAAATAATAATCAATTCATATTATTATCCTGCTAAAGCGGCCATTTTAGAACTGTTACAATACAGCTAGTTGTTACACACACACACACTCTCACATCAATTACTTTATACACATAAAACAACACAGGGAGGGACTGTGTGTGTTTTGTTCTTTCTCTTTTTCTCATCACTCGCTAGAACGAGACAGCATTACTTTGAGCTTGGTTCCATTGAACACGTTACAAATTATATTTACTTAATTTAAAAATGTCTACTTAAATAATTATTAAAATGATAATTTCTGATCATATTTCGTCAAAAAGCCATTCCTAGTTCATATTTATATACATTAAGTACAATGTTGGTACCTACACACATGACACCGTAGTCGGGTGAAATGCATTCACTATGAGTACATACATGATATAGTGGTGTCTGGAAGACAAATCGACACAATTTTGTTAGTGATAGGTGTTATACCTCACTTTTTCTCTGCTAGCAAATACACGTATAAATACAGGAAAAAATCGTGAGGAAACCGGCATGTCCTAGAACCAAAAAATTCGAAGACATGTGACCTCTACCAACCCGCTCATAGAGAGGAGGCCGTGTCCCAGCAGTGGGAACATGGCTGATGATGATGATGAAATACACGTAATTTCAAAATAACAGCTTTTTAAATGTATTTGAAAGTATATGGTACTTACAATCTAATATATACAAAAATCTCTTGTCACTGTGTTTGTTATCGAGCTCCTCCGAAACGGCTCCGACCGATTTTTGTTTTTTTTTGAAGTGAAAACTTCTTTAGGCGCGTTGAGCACTTTTTGGGTGAAGGAAAAACAGTGAACTCATCGTCACGTAACGTAACGTGCGGTAACGCTTCGTGGCCGTTCGTAGCACTCGTAGCATCCGCTACGGCGTAGCACCACATAGGCATGCGCGGGGCATAACCAGTGCTACGACTGGGGCGGAGCCTGTGTACTTTTTGTTGTCACTTCTATCGGCAGTCCCCAAAGACTGCTCCGATTTTTTTTTGTGTATATTCGGTAGGTCGTATATACACAGCTCGAGAGGAGCTCGTGGCTAAATAATAACAGCCGCTCGGGTCAATCGTTAGGTTAAGCCGTGCTTGCTTAGGTTGGTCTGTGGATGGGTGACCGCCCATTACATACCGAGTTTTCTCCGTGCCTCGGAAAGCACGTTAAGCCGTTGGTCCCGGCTGTCATTTGTAGATCTTTGACAGTCGTTAGGTAGTCAGAGGCCCAAAAAGTCTGACAACCAGTCTTACCAAGGGGTATCGTATAACCCGGTACTAACTGGGTTGTGGAGGTCAGATAGGCAGTCGCTCCATGTAAAATACTGGTATTCAGCTGCATCCGGTAAAACTGGAAGCCGACCCCAACAAAGTTGGGAAAAGGCTAGGCAGATGATGATGATTCGGTAGGTCGTATGACTCGTAGGCTATTTTTTATCTCACACATACACGAACGAAGGTCGCAGGCTACATCTAGTCCTGTAAGCATTGTGTCGTTCCTTCAACCACACACTAGAATACAAAGCAATAAATAACACTAACATTACACACAAGATGAGCAACTAAACATATCGCAGGTACATCAGTACACCTCCACCGACTTATATTAACTTAAGTTAAAGCGCGTCGCTTCACTCACATGCCTTCATAGGAGCACGTGGGCGCGGCAGTACAGGGCTGACGTCACAGACGCCATTTTGATCCAGCACAACGTGTGACAGGGACAGAATATTTCTCCTCTCTCTCACGACACGTCACCGCGTCGTGTGCCCGACCCAGCGCCGAACCTGCTATAGCTGGTACCAGTTAAGATGAGAATAGCGGTCACTGACCCACCTACATTTACTAAACTTCTTAACTTTGAAAACCAAAAATAAACCTGTTCAAGTCTGGAATCGTCATCTATCGTGACCTTCAACATTTTTTTGTTGAAGAGATATTAGAGCAAGGTCAATGACCGCTATTTTCATCTTAACTGGCACCAACTTTAAATATCACTACTGCATTGTGCGCTACACACTACAGTTACCAGTAAGTAGCAGTAGTAGTGGGGAGGGGAGAGAGTTATCCTACGGCATCTCAACTGATACGCTGTGAGGCACATCGAGATTGCGACTTTCAGAGCTCAACTCAAGATTGTAAATCCTGAAGCAGGCTCAGTGTAGCCAAATGTTAGAGCAGACTCAACTGACTGAACTTGTTAGGGGGCACACTTTTAGACGAGGAATCGACTTGACCCGCTCAGAAATAGCAATAAAAGTGAAAAAGAGGACGCGTATTACCAGTGACCATACGTGATCGGTTCGCGTCGTTGAGTGCAGTCACTCCGCGAGTAAACTGAGTATTGGTTATATTGTGATCAAAATCACTAAAATAAGAACTGAACTACAGCTTGCACTGAACACAAACAAGTGGTTCTGTGCTGTACGACACACACAGTAGAGCTTACATACTTACGATATACAGTAATATCACAAGGCGGACGCGACCGAGTCGCGCGCTATCGATACATTACACCTACACACAACACTACACGCAATCTTATCGATAAAATGTACAACACTAGTACACCTACATTTGATATTAACAGTTAATAAGCTTAGGTGAAAATACAGCACACAAATATTGTGTTTATTTGTTCATAGAAAGTTCTTCACACTCGGTGTATCATTCTATAAAAAAAAACCAGTGCGTTGAGTGTTACACTGTTTATATGTTCACATTTGATTTCCGTCTTGTATCAGCTGCTCGTGTAACGTACCGGTGTTCAGCTGCATCCGGTCAGACTGGAAGTCGACAGGCAGGCAGATGAGGAGCGTCACTATTGTATGTTTGCCAGTTTACCGGGTCCTACTATCCTATATATTAAGCTGGAACACACTGTATACATTCACAATGTTCCGCAGTGTAGCGGATGTCGATACCTTGCACTAGAAGTGAGTACTCGCTCCACCTCGGGCCCTGGCTCAGTCGCGCAGCAGGCCGCGCGCCTTGGCCGTCAGCTTGCGCACGCGGCCGCGCGACGAGATGGACACGGCGCCCGGCGCGCCCGCGCTGGAGCCCGACCCGTGCGCGTGCGCGTCGTGCGCGTGCGCGTCGTGCGGCGCGTGCCCGTTGAAGTAGTTGTGGTCGCTCGCGTGCGCGCTCGTACTGCCCTCCGCGCTCGCGCTCTGCACAACGCAATACATGACATTTAACAGTGCGAAAGGGATTCATATGAACAACAGAATCCACACTTTTCAATGGAGGAATATAAATCAAGCTAAATACATGCACGGTTGGATATAGCGCCGGTGATATTAAAACGTGGGGCAACTTAAAGAGGTAATCTGAGGGGTTATCATGGCGTCTTAAGGCTGATGCTCCAGGGTAGCCCGCGAAATTCAAATTCTCTTACGTTTTTTGCAATTTGCAGGCCAGTGCTAGGTTGTATGTTGATTAAAATATTATTCGCGGGTGTAAGACATATGTAGTTACAGAATTTTAATCATCAAAATCAACAATACAACCCTCCACGATTATTATAAAGGTGTAGGAAACAAAAAAAAGTAGAAAAAATAATTTCTACACCTTTCTTTTTATTTCGTAGCACGGGCCTGCAAATTGCAAAAAACGTAAGAAAATTTGGATTTCGCGGGCTACCCTGGAGCATTCACCTTAAAGCAGTATTGTTTTAATGTCACTCCAGTTGGGAAAGAAACAGAGCTATAGATAACGTCTAGCGTTATCTCTTTCCCACTGTGGAATAAGGTAAAACAATAGTGTTTTAGATGTCATGGTGTTTCAAGGAACAGTCGACGTGTCGCCTGGTGGAGGAGGCATAGAGCCGTCAGCAGGCACGACTGTGACTGTAGTGATGACTAGCTGTGCGACTGTGCGCGCGACCGAAGTTCGCGGGAAATTATTATTTTATTTATTTTATTTTATTTCTTAAGAAAACTTACAGCTAGGATACAGATAGTTGATAGTGAAAGAAGGCCAATTAAAAGTTTTCACTGACTTTATAAGGGTTGCACAAGAAACAGTAGACAGGCAAGATAAAGTAAGAAGTAAGCCTTCAGAGAGAATTAACAAAAAGTTGAATAGATTTTAGTGAACTTCAAAGAAGTTTTTACATAGTATTTTTTTAAGTTTAGGAACAGTGGTCGAGAATAAATCAAGACCATCAACACTCTGACACATCGAGTTGTATACCCTGCTAGCTCTTATCATGTAAGAGTTTTGTCGATAAATGCACCGCACAGAGGAAACATACAGAGGTCGATGATTCCTTAAAGTGAAGGATGGAACACGCAGCCCAATGTTACCCAACAGTTCAGAACAGTCAGTCGACCCATTAGCCAAATTGAACAAGAATACCATGTCAGCAATTTTTCTCCGCTTAAAATATTACATTTCAAAGATTTAAATTTTGTGTTGGTTGTTTGTGTGATGAGGATGGACATTTGTTTCCGAGTCATGGATCTTTGTATGTACAATAAATATGTATTTACCCACAAAAAGTATCTATGTAGTATATCAACTATCTGGTGTCCACGACACAGGCCTCGCTGCTTAGTGTGGCACTAGATGGCACTGTGTGTTATGTCCAGCTATATTTATTTATTTACATTCAATCTCAAAAAATCATTAACTTTTTTTGTGACACTGGCTAAATTAGTGTATATACAATGGACGGTGCTAAATTTAGCTTTTGGAACAAGGGTTTGCATGAAGTTAATGAATCCACATAACAAAGTGCGCGAATGAACTGTTTTTGCGCTAGGAATACTCTATACAATTCTACTGAGCCACCCCATAATATAATATCATATCGTAGGTTGGAGGCTACATATCCATGATAGGCTTGTAAAGCTGTTTTTTTGGCTGAATATACGTGTAAGACGCCAAAGAGCGTAAACATACCTGTTTATTTTGTTACAGATTTTATTTGTGTAATTTCCATGAAATCTTACTATCTAATGACTTACAAAGTAAAACTATACTATCGGATTGTGCTATGTCATTGTTTTTGAAATTTAATTATTCTGGTCTTGTCTTTATTAACTTATAAAATATTGGACTCTAGCCATTTTATAATGTTTTGAACAGCTTCGTTAACTTCTTTATTGTAGTCATCAAATGTAGTATTAGGTTTTTGTGGAATTACTGACTATAATACATCTGTAATACATACAGTACAGTGATGATTAGTCACGTTAGGTAAATCGTTGATGTAGAGTAGGAATAGAAGTGGGCCTAATATACTATCTTGTGGGACACCGACTCTGTTATGAGCGAGATCAGATTTATAAGCGAATTCTATAGTCTCGTAATTAATTTTGTTGATTTCTACATATTGTGAGAAATGTGAGGTAACTTTGTTACCACTTATGTGCTATCCCGCGAATATCGTATGCGTAGGTTTTTTGGAGCAAAACATGATCAACGAAATCGAACGCTTTGCTCATATCGAATAACACTGCACAGGTGTTAATACCATTATTAACATTTTCTTTAATTTTGGTTAGTATAGGTATGGGGGCAATAGGTCTATAGTTGTTAGGTTCTGTTTTATCCCCTTTTTAATAAATCGGTGTAACAACTGATATTTTTAGTTTGTCTGGAAAAGTACCTTGTGTGTTATAATGATAGATTTAAGAGAACGCAATGAACTTTTTTTTTTTTTTAATTAAAGAAGCCTCAGTTACTCCTTAGTACTAATAAGCATTCGGTAAAAAGATGTCATTTTGAAATTACATGCAGACACTTCAATTTCGTTTATTTGTCTAAATGCATCAAGAGAGATGGGCAAAGATCGTCACACACGACGCCCGAGGAAGGTCAGCGTCGTCGAGGTCGGCCGGCGAAGGTGGCGTGACGATCTGATCATCACAGACCGGAGACAGCACAGAACAGAGCGGTATATAAAGAGAAAGGGGACCATGTAGGCTAGCAAAAGAAAAACATGCGTATCCTGTACGTAGTGACCTCTTCAGCATGGTGCCTCCTCCTCCTGCTGGTGCTGCAGCCGCATGTTGTACCTGTTCAGCATGGTGCCTCCTCCTGCTGCAGCCGCATGTTGTACCTGTTCAGCATGGTGCCTCCTCCTGCTGCAGCCGCATGTTGTACCTGTTCAGCATGGTGCCTCCTCCTGCTGCAGCCGCATGTTGTACCTGTTCAGCATGGTGCCTCCTCCTGCTGGCCTGGTGCGCGTGGTGGGTGCGTGCATGCTGGTGATGCTGCAGCCTCTTGCTGATGGCGGCTACGGAGTCCTCCTCCTGCTGGTGCTGCAGCCGCATGTTGTACCTGTTCAGCATGGTGCCTCCTCCTGCTGCAGCCGCATGTTGTACCTGTTCAGCATGGTGCCTCCTCCTGCTGCAGCCGCATGTTGTACCTGTTCAGCATGGTGCCTCCTCCTGCTGCAGCCGCATGTTGTACCTGTTCAGCATGGTGCCTCCTCCTGCTGCAGCCGCATGTTGTACCTGTTCAGCATGGTGCCTCCTCCTGCTGCAGCCGCATGTTGTACCTGTTCAGCATGGTGCCTCCTCCTGCTGCAGCCGCATGTTGTACCTGTTCAGCATGGTGCCTCCTCCTGCTGCAGCCGCATGTTGTACCTGTTCAGCATGGTGCCTCCTCCTGCTGCAGCCGCATGTTGTACCTGTTCAGCATGGTGCCTCCTCCTGCTGCAGCCGCATGTTGTACCTGTTCAGCATGGTGCCTCCTCCTGCTGGCCTGGTGCGCGTGGTGGGTGCGTGCATGCTGGTGATGCTGCAGCCTCTTGCTGATGGCGGCTACGGAGTCCTCCTCGCTGTCCTCGTTGTACTGGCGCCGGGCGCGGCGGGCGCGCAGCGACACGCCGGCTCCCTGAGAGACCACTATTATATGAACATGTGGACTGAACATTACTAATGTGCAGTCATTTGAACACACACACCGTGTTACCTCCGTGTTTCGGAAGTAAATAAATATAAATAAATAAATATTGGTGTCGATTCTGTTGTGCACAAACTAAACTTAATTTAGGATATTGCAATATTTTACTAAAAGAACAAGACGGCGAAATCAAGCGCCGTATGCAACGTAAAGTCGTCGGTCCCGGCTGTCATTTCGGTCCGACAACCAGTGTTATCAAGGGGTATCGTATTGTTACGTTGTACCCTTATCTACGTACAAATAGGTATAGGTAGGTAAGACGAGACTCGAATGGTGTAGGTATAAATTCGCAAACTACCTATATAGAATTTCAGGAAGTTGTCATTGTAATTTCGACCGTACGCCAAGGGCATAATGTACCTACTTCTTTATTTTGTACAAGTTGTGGAAGGACAATGACCCACTATGGAATTGTCTAGAACAATTCGATTCAATTTTATTTATATTTTAGTTTCACAGCCAAGTGCAAAGAATTGGGGGTACTCGGCGAAAAACTTTATTGCGCGGACCGCATTTTTAATCACTTCCCCAGTGTTCGCGCAAGTGCCTAGCACTGGTGCGAGCACAGGGGGAGCCCTCTGCTGCCCGGTGCCCCGAGCACCGCAGCGGTCGCAACACCACATTCGAAGGGAGAAGCCTGCCGAGGAAGACGACCAGCAAGATGAGGACCTCCGCCAGGAGGAAGAAGAAGACGCCCGAAGCCCGGGAGAAGAGGGAAGGGGAGGGAGCGGGACGGGGTACGGCGGTGGATGCCGCGCAGCCCGTCGCCGACATTGGCGCCCACGCGTGCCTCAACAGTCACCATCCGCGCCGACACTAGCGCCATATGCGCGCCAACGGCAGGTCACCGCCGGGTCGCCTACGTTTGCGCAGGTCACCCGCCGCACGCCTCCCCCCTTACCTCTACCGATGCCGATGAACCCAAAGACGCAGCATGGGGTGAGTGTAGACAACGCTGTCTCTCCCTCACAGCTTGCGGCCCCCCGGAACCCGGCCGCCACGCAGGCCAAGGCAAAGCCACAGAAGCGACCGAGGTATCTTCCGCTGGTGGTGGAAAGGCTGCCAGGATGGGCCGCCCACTTCAGAGCCCTCAAACAGAAGCTAGGCCCAGTGCCCAACCATTTGGCACTGGAATTCGGTTCACTCCAGAGAATGAACTCGAATATAGGGTGGTACAGCGCTATTTGACTGGCCTGAAGAAGGAGGACGGCACCTCATGGTTTGCCTGGAGCAAAGCTGCCAGGTGGACATAAGGGGGCTGCCTGTTGATACCACTCCACAGGAGACACCACCAGCCGGAATACGTTCGCCATATTAAGGCGAGCCAGGGACGTCCCGACTGCGTGTTCCACGCCGTACTCAGTAGGACGCCTGTACGCAGCATCTTCAGCACCTCCGTGTTTCTAAACACGCGGGGTGTCAAGATTGAAGCCTGGCGGGGCAAGCGTGGGCCCGCCCAGTGCCACCGGTGCCAGAAGTGGAGGCACTCGTCGCACCACTGCCACCGACCGCTCGCCTGTGTCCGCTGCGGAGAGGGGCACACTGCGGGACTGCCCCGACCACGTGACGCACCCGCTACGTGCGTCAACTGCGGGGGCGAGCATCCCGCCAATAACATCAAGTGCCCCCCACCTGCCAGGCGGAGATAAGGGCTAACAGGCGAGCGGGCACAGCCGCCGCCATTACCGCCTCACAATGACCGGCTACGGTCGCTGAGGGGCCAACAGATGTGGCCTCCACCGAGGCCCAAGGTAAGTCGCTGATGGCGGCGGCCAACGGGTCCACTAACAGGGGAGAAGGTCCCCCCTCGAAGCAGCGGAGGGTCAAGAAGACGAAGCGAGGGGGCAAAGGTTAGTTGCCACCGCTCCTAAGGGGCACCAACCGGGCGACCTGCTAACGACCCTGGCTCGGGCTGAAACTCCGGAAGCAGTCCCACAACACCCAGTCAAGAGGAAGATCGAGAGGCAGACAGCTAGCGCCGGCATGGCGCAGCCCTCGGCCCAACAACCAACAGGAACCGTGTCACGAGAGGCACCATGCACCAGCGCCAGCCCAGTTGCCGGCCCAGAAGCCAAGAAGTAGTTCACAGCCCGCGCCATCCGGCTGCTGATGGAACTTATTAGTGCCATCAGGCAGGGTCGGAACGTGGAACTGGTCGTCTTGACGGCCTGGCTGCGCTACTCTCCTTGTATCGTGGATAGACCGTCAAGTATGACTCAGTGGCCAAGTTGGCCGAATCGGCTGAGAGTGCCTCTCAGCCGAATACCGAATATTCGGCCGCCGAATATTCGGCGGGTGATCCAGTACAATTGACGTCGACGCTAACAAGTAACTACACGTTCTGATGCGGTGCGTGCGTCGGTGACGGGGCGGGCGGGAAGTATTTGGCTCAGTAGCCGGCAAATCGTGTTACAACGTGCAGTGTTTTAAATGTACTTTGTCTAAAATTTGTCTAAAATGGCTTTAGTTGTGAATAAAAAGTCTCCTATTTGGAAATATTTTGAAGTTTTCAGTGAAGATTCCAATTTAGCTGTGTTTGCTATATAAAGTCAAGATCACGCGCGGCGGAGAAGGAAAAAAAGCGAGTGCTTTTGTGCGAGTGCGAGCTTTTATAAGATATTTGCTACTTTTTTATGTATTCCCGAATAGTAAGTAGTATTCGGCCGAATACCGAATACTGAAAAAACTGGCCGTATAGGCCGAATACCGAATAGTTGCCGAATATTCGTTGCATCTCTACAGCTTACCTGCACAATATGACTCCACACACATAACGCACACTGTGTGAGACTGCACAAACAGACTCACGCTGTCCGCGATTACGCGGAGCCCTAATCAAAACAATACTTGTCCAATTGACAAGGGAAAACAACTATTCAACTATTAGATACAACTTACCCATCACGTTGGAACTGGTGATGTGACGTAGTCCCTGGTCACGTTGTATCTGGGTGGGGTGTAAGTGTATATGTGTTTTGTGTTGTGTATGTGAAGTAATGTAGATTCGACGGTAACCAAAGGACGCCCCACAGCGCGTACCGTCGACTCCCTGGTCAAACCTTCAGATCACACACGTGGCACTTTTCATCAATGTCCAACTGAATTTTATCCCGGTTTGCTAACCCAATCGGGGATGTACAATAGTCCAGCACTGAATTTAGGAAGTTACCGGCGTCCAAATGACACGGAGGCCTTCTACATAACCAACAAATTACTCGCGGTCACGACCCAAGGTGGCGAGATCTCTCAATTTTCACTCAATTATCAACAAAATATCAAACACCGATCAAGATTGTATCGGATTAACATTAACTCAAAGTTTCAATCAATTATTGCACGAAAACAGCGTGCATCAAAAAAATGAAGACCACGGAAGCGTGATTCTTCCCAATCAAAATTGCACTGACAAGCAAACGTCATCGCACTGACAACTGAAACGTCATCTGTCAAACGTCGAAAAGGTGCGTTCAGAAACTTGGTGGATGAAACATCTACCCCCCCCGGACGGGCCGTCCCGTCCGCTAATCAATTGGCAGTCTTGACAAGGTTGCGACCGCTCTCCTCATAACCGATCCATCCACTAAAACCTCAGCAAAACGAGGTACCCCGTCGGTGCCAGCCACCAAATTGAGAATGCGCCCCCGGCGCCAATACAGAGGCTTAAGGTTGGCATCCTTAATAAGGACGAGGTCTCCTATCTTGGGCGGATGGGTTTTATCAGTCCACTTGACGTGCTGCTGGAGGATGTGCAGATACTCTAAGCTCCAACGCTTCCAAAAGCTCCGAGTGAGCTGTTGCACCAACTGAAACCGCGATAGCCGATTTTGGCTCACATCAACAAAAGGGTACTCAGGCAGAGCGACAAGTGGCTGTCCAATCAAGAAATGGCCCGGGGTTAGAGCCTCCAAATCGTTAGGGTCCGAAGAGAGCGGGCACAATGGACGCGAATTTAGTACCGCTTCAATGCGACAAAATACCGTAGCTAATTCCTCAAAGGTGAGAACGGTGTCTCCCAACAATCTCCGCCAGAGTCCCTTTGCCGCTTTCACCGCGGCCTCAAAAATACCCCCCCAATGGGGGCAGGCTGGCGGGTCAAACAACCAAGTGACCCCTCGACGGGCCAATTTGTTACCAATGTCAACCTGGCTCTCATTAAGAAAGTCATGCACTTCTTTCAAATAGTTACTTGTATTCTGTAGTTGGTACCGCAATCAGACCTGATCAGAGAAGGTAACCCACGGCGAGACGTAAATCTATCCAAAGTTGCCACAAAGGCCTCCGTCGAGAGGGAGGATACCAGCTCCAAGTGCACTGCCTTAGTTGACAGGCAGACAAATACGCAGAAATAAGCCTTGACAATTTTACTATTGCGAAGGGTAGACGTCTTTATCGAAAAGGGACCAGCAAAGTCCGTTCCTACGCCTGCAAAGGGCCTCGCCTCATTGACACGATCAGCAGGCAAGTCTCCCATCTGGGGCTGCATCGTTGGGGCCTTAGTCCGATAGCACGGTATGCAACGGAAGACGATGCTACGAATGGTACGAAGAGCCGACAAAATCCAAAACTCTCGCTGCAGAATGGCCAACAGCGCATTGCAACCGGCGTGCGAGTTCTTAATGTGACGATCAGTCACCAACAATTTAATCAAATGGCCCGCCTTGGGTAACAAAAGGGGGTGACGGACCCCATAAGGAAGGCTAGAGTGCCTCAACCGTCCTCCAACACGCAAAAGACCCGTTTCATCCAAAAAGGGGTTCAACTTACTAACGGCTCCCGACAACTTAACTCTACCGGACTTCAAGGTCTCGATCTCCTTCTCAAAGTGTACGGCCTGCACAGAGCGAACCCACAGGAGTGACTCCTGTCGCTCTTGAGGAGAGAGAACCGGTGACAGGCGCTTGTCCCCTGGATTCCTAGCATTGTGACCAAAACGCCTGATCCACGAGGTAACGTTCAACAATTTGTCGAGGGAGCTGTATCGATTCAACAAAATATCAGGATCAAACGGAGGGTCCTTCGTCCCAACAGCGAGCACCTTAAGCCCGGGCAAAGGATCCGACATCAAAACTGGCGTTCGAGGCCAATCATCCTCGGGGCGAGTCAGCCAATCCGGTCCCCACCAAAGGGGGTGCACAATCAGGCGGGGGGCCATGCACCCACGTGAGGCTACGTCGCCGGGGTTCAAGTCTCCAGGCACGTGCCTCCAAATCAAAGGCGTTTCGGAATTTTGTATCTGTGACACTCGGTTCGCAACAAAGACCTCCAAGGAGTGGACGGACGTCTTCAACCAACACAAAACAATTTGACTGTCCGTCCAGGCGTAAGAATTCCGAATGTTCACAGATCCACCTAAAGTTTGAGCAACGTGATTCAAGAGACGCACAAGAAGCGCCGCCCCTGACAACTCTAGCTTAGGGATGGTCAATGCCGTCCGGAGGGGGGCCACCTTGCTCTTGGCCATGATCAATGACAACTTCACCTGGCCTGTCGCGCTGACGGTGCGCAGATAAACAACAGCTGCATAACCGTGCGAAGATGCGTCACAAAACCCATGAAGGGTAGCAGTATAGTTCCCAGGGGGGAGGATAGCGCGTGGTAACGCGACCTCGTTGACCGCAGGAAGTGCGGATACAAATTGGAGCCAATCTTCCAAAAGGGTTTCCCGAAGTGGCTCATCCCAACCAAGTTCCGCGGTCCAAAGGCGCTGGAGAAAACATTTCGCCCAAAACAATACCGGGCATATCCAACCATTCGGGTCAAAGGTTCTCGCGACAGTAGACAATACCAGTCGTTTAGTCCAAGTGTGTGGTGACTCCAAATCGACATCATACGTAAAGGTGTCTTGGACTGGTCGGTACTGAACGCCGAGAACGGCCAACATAGCAGGGTTGTCAGCATTTTCAAACAAATGAGGATCCTGCTTATGATCCTCTTCCAACAGTGCTGGCGAGTTGGACACCCACTTACGCAACTCATAGCCAGCGGAATCCAAAATTTGAACCAACTCGTCACGCAACAGAATAGCTTCCTCAACCGTGGAAGCCCCAGTGCAGACGTCATCAACATACAAGTCCGTTTTCAAGATGGCGGACGCCCGAGGGAACTTCAAGCGTTCTCGGTCCGCGAGCTCCCAAAGCGAACGAATAGCAACAAAGGGGCTCGATCGAAGGCCGTACGTATTCGTGTTGAGCTCATAAACAACCATGGGGTCCCGGGGATTCTCTCGCCACAGGATCAACTGATAACGTCTGTCATCCCGGTGAATAAGCGTTTGCCGGAACATCATTTTGATGTCAGCCACAAAGACTACTTGATGACGACGAAAAGACGTGATGACATCACAAAGGTCCCTCAACAATTTGGGGCCGGAGTGCAAGCAATCATTCAAAGAGACACCAGAAGAAGTCCGCGCAGACCCATCAAACACTGTGCGCAGCTTACCGGTGGATGCCTTGAGGACCGCGTGATGCGGCAGAAAGTAATGCTCAACTGAGCGCCAATCCAAATTTGACACCGACATGTGTCCCAAGTCTGCGTACTCACGCATGAAATCTAAATATTTCTGCCGCAGCACCGGATCCCTGGCCATACGGCGCTCCATCGCCAACAATCTCTTCTCGGCCATAGGTCTGGACTCGCCGAGAGGTGGTCGAACTGCAACAAAAGGCAACCGTGTTACGAGCCGACCGGAACGGAGTCGACCTGTGTTGTTCTGATAGAACAACTCGCACTCCTCATGTTCCGGGTTCAAGCGGGCCACTTGCGGTGGCTCCTCAACCTCCCAAAACCTCTGAACAGCGTCAGAGAGAGCGGAGCCACACGCCAACGCAAAATCAGGCTCAGGTGGAGGGGCAGCCTTCAACACTGGGCCCATCACCGCAAAGCCAAAGATGGTCGAGACAGCTACCAAACCGTTCGGCTGCAAAACTTTCATATTACCCAACAATATTCTCCCTAGTACATCGGAACCCAATATCAAATGAGTTGTATTAGGGGAATCAAACCGGCGGTCAGCCAAATCCAGGCCTGACGTCAACCGGACAATATCAGGCGACAGCTGACGTTGGGGATGACAGCCCAAAATACTCGTCAGAACAATAGCCGAAGGAAAAAACTTAGGGTCCAAACAACTCACAGGAGTGAGCCCAAATAAGGTTTGTCCCTCAACAGTCGGGATAGGTGTTTCGCCTATTCCATTAATCGTGCCTGAAAAGGCACGGACATCCAGGCTCACCCGACCCGCTAACCAAGACGACAAAAGGCAACCCTGGGCTCCCGTGTCCAAAATGGCACGGACCACAACAGAGTCCCCCGTGGGTCCCCAGACCCTGACCGATGCCGTTGGCAACAAAACCGTGTCGATCTGGGGAGGTACGTTAGCGAGACAGGCGCCAATTTCCTAGCAATGCCTGAGCGGCGACCGATCGCCGCATCCAGGCTGGGGTCTATCCCGATGAGGATAGTAATCAAACTCCTCGTCCGCGCGATGTCCCGAGCCGCGCGCCATCGCTGGAGGGGCATATCCCACTTGACGCCTGTGTGGCGGGGGGCGCGTCTCCAAACGGGGGCGTTCCGCCAACGGAGGGGAGGGAAGGCGGTGCTGGTCTGGCCAATGTCGTCTACCAGCAGCTGCATAATCGCCTTCGCGAGGGGAGGTCAATCGGCGGTCGCGCGGCTCCCGATCAACTGGCGCGGGGGGTGGAGTACGGCGGTCAAAGTTGTAGGCCCCTCCTCGATTCTGAACCGGCGAGCGAGGAGCCCGGTGCTCATCTCCATTATACCCCCCCTGCGCGAACCCCCATCAGAGGCTGGTCTGTCAGAGCGGTTCGCGTTGGCGCACAAAACTTCACGATGTGAGCCCCTACAAATTGAACAAGGGCGGGGGTTGGGGCAATCCCGACGAAAATGATTCCCCAAACAAGAAAAGCACAGACGGCGTGCATTGGCAACTCGGCGGCGGGCACTCACGTGCAAATGTCCCGTGGCCTTACAATAGCCGCAAGCAGGATTACTGTGGGTGCCACCAAAACGGGGGGCAGGGCGGCTATCACCAGGCCCGACAGTCCTAGTCCGTCCCTGGGCCCTCGGCCGAGAGGGCGGTTGGCTTAACCCCGTGGCACCACGAGCGTTGTCGAGGAAACGACACTCATCCTCCAAAAATTTGACGAGGTCTTCAAAGGGGGGAAGATAGGTGGCACTATCCCCACCATACTTCTGCTCAAAACGGGACCTCAAATCTGACGGAAGCCGCTGCAACACTAAGTGCACCAAAAGATAGGACCAATAGTCCACCGGCAACTCCAATCGTTTTAAGGCGTTGGTTGCTGCCAGCAATGGATTCAATAGGTCAGCACGCAACGCTGACATTCTGGTGATGGCCGGCAACCCCAAGATCTGGTCAATATGGACATCAGCCAGGCAACGTTTGTTCTGGTATCGTCGGGATAGAAGTTCCAGAGCAGTGGGATAGGCCGAGTCGGTCACCGGCAAGTGCTGCACCAAGGCTCGAGCCTCACCTCCTAGGGCTGACAACAAATAAGCCAACTTCTGGGCCGGTCGGAGGTCAGAGCGCGAATCAACCAAACTGTCAAACAGGTTCCTGAAGCTTAACCAATGGTCCAAGTGACCGTCAAAATGTGGCAGCTCCAGGGTAGGCAGTCTACCCAAAAGTCCAGGGCCTGCAACAACAGAGGTCTCTGTTTTGACCTGGGCAGGGTCCCGACTCTTCAAAATTTCCCTGGCGCGCATACTTATTATGTCACCCAGGTTCAACATCTGGTCATAATCCGCAACAACCTTATCACGGGCTGCTTGACCCAATGTTTCCAGGTCCAAGTCCAAAATCAATTCATTGAAGCGAGCAAACAAAGTGTCAACCACACTCAATCTCGCATTCAACTGCTCATACCGGGCAAGCGTGGCCTCTTCCAGGTCTAGACGCTCAGCGGTTGCAGCAGCAGAGGCAAACCATCTTAGCTGTGAGGTCAATCCACCAATGGCTTGGTTTACAGCTTTCAATGAAGCCATTGGGACAAATATCAAAATAAAACAAATTAAATTCAATTAAATAATCAACAGGAATAATTTTCCCGGACCCAACTACAATTTAAACCAAATAATAAAACTTAGTTTGAATTATTACAAGTTCAAATCCGACCCTGTACAAGCAATACCTTGTTTATACAATAACAAATTAAAGTACAAGCCACAAGGGACACTACATATCATAATATATTATGTCAAACAATCTATGTTAACTATGTTTAATTTGAGTCAGGCTGACAGGCAACAAATCAGACTTCTCAATACTTTTAACTCGACAATAAGTGGTGAATTTAACAATTAAACCACGCTCTGCTACCAGTTGTGTGAGACTGCACAAACAGACTCACGCTGTCCGCGATTACGCGGAGCCCTAATCAAAACAATACTTGTCCAATTGACAAGGGAAAACAACTATTCAACTATTAGATACAACTTACCCATCACGTTGGAACTGGTGATGTGACGTAGTCCCTGGTCACGACGTATCTGGGTGGGGTGTAAGTGTACAGTATTCCCAAATTAATAATGCACATGCAGATCTTCGCTAATTGTCGTATTCCCGGAAACACCCGAATCATTGAATCGTAAGAGCCCTAAACAATGCACTTGCATTTTGCACCTTGTTCGAAAGAAATAGGAGTCAATATCATGTGTACACAATCGAAAACAATTCGGGCGGTCGGCGGCGGTCGCCGGTCAGTCAAAGGTCCGTCACAAAGACTTGGTCCGTCAGTCGTCTTTACATATTGGTGGTGACTGCACGTGTTCTCTCTGTGTGGAATTATATAGAGCTGCTATTACACACCCTTCTTGGTATTGTTTTCAAAGGTGAATTTAATTTCAACTTTAATTATCTTATTCAAATTTAAAAAGTTTATTTTGTAATATTATTAATTGTAATATTATTCTGGAATGATCAGTGCTGTAAATACTTTTGAACTGAGATTTTAATGATTAGATTTCTAAGATTTTAATGTAAACCTGTGTTTGAAAACCATTTTTTCTTCTTCTAATATAAACCTTGTGTTATTTTAACCTTCTTTTCTTCCATCATTACACCAGCTTCAGTAAGATACTTGAAAAGTACTATAAAAGTTTCGAAGTATCCAACAAAGATTGTAGCATATTCGCAATCGTGTGGTTTTCCTCGTTATTTACTTACATGGAATTATCGAATCAAATTTCGTTACTGATAAATCAATATTTATCTCTTTTAGCACAAAACACATAATTCTACTAAATTATGCATGAAGAAAATGCACTTAACCACTCTATATACATACTATATAAATGTGTTTTGTGTTGTGTATGTGAAGTTATGTAGATTCGACGGTAACCAAAGGACGCCCCACAGCGCGTACCGTCGACTCCCTGGTCAAACCTTCAGATCACACACGTGGCACTTTTCATCAATGTCCAACTGAATTTTATCCCGGTTTGCTAACCCAATCGGGGATGTACAATAGTCCAGCACTGAATTTAGGAAGTTACCGGCGTCCAAATGACACGGAGGCCGGCTACATAACCAACAAATTACTCGCGGTCACGACCCAAGGTGGCGAGATCTCTCAATTTTCACTCAATTATCAACAAAATATCAAACACCGATCAAGATTGTATCGGATTAACATTAACTCAAAGTTTCAATCAATTATTGCACGAAAACAGCGTGCATCAAAAAAACGAAGACCACGGAAGCGTGATTCTTCCCAATCAAAATTGCACTGACAAGCAAACGTCATCGCACTGACAACTGAAACGTCATCTGTCAAACGTCGAAAAGGTGCGTTCAGAAACTTGGTGGATGAAACACACACCCGGCTGCGCGACCTGTTCTAAGTTAATACAGGCAGGGCGCGCAGCCATGACCACACGTGCACTCCTCTACAAGCACGTAGACACACGCGTGGACGCAGCTCTCGAGCCCGCAGTAAACGCATACATGGGCGGTGTCACACATACAATACCACCCACACACACACATCGTTTCCTCAGCCCGAATCACTGCCAGCTAGCTCTGGTTAGTGGGGCGGGCGGGAATCACACATCCACCGTAGGTGCGCCGTAAGTCGGTGCCTCAGTCGCTGGTCGTCTCCCGCTGGGCTTCCCTCGGGTAGCCGCGGTTCTCACCACAATGAGACGGACCGCCGAGGCACTGTGAAGAAAGCAGCGCTGTCCAACAGCGCTGTGGCGCGCTTACAGTCCACAGCACAGCAACCACACACATGGGCACATGTTGCTATCATGCGCCCACTGGACCACTGGACAGTGTCCAATCTAAGGACGGGTCCGTTTTAACGCACCGAGGTATGGCCTCCGCGGCCAGAGGGTAAGCCCTGGCACCGCTTGCCGCGCCCCCGGGCGGGGGCGCAGCGAATTCTATTGTCGTCGTAGAGTCACTCTGATTTTAGCTACACAACGAAGCGAATGGAAGTGAACTAGACGTGCGATATCTAAGCGAATAGTGATCAGCAGTGTATTTGTGATTAAGTTTCAAGTGTTTTGTGATTATTAAAGTTATTTGTTGTTAAATCGGTAGTAATAAATTTATCCCATAGCCAGCTCGTAACAGTATTTGGGTTGTGGAGGTTAGACTCACAGAGGTCGCGCGGTGCGGCGGCGGCGCGGGGCGGGCGGGCGGGCGCGAGCGGTACAGGTGCAGCGGCGCGTCGTCGTCGGACTCGTAGCGCGGCCGGTACGAGCGGTCCGACTCGTAGCGCCGCGCAGAGCCCGCGCCCGACCCGCTGCTCAGCGACGACGACGACGACGTGGCCTCCGTGAAGCGCTCGCGGGTCCTGCGAACCGAACGGGCAACATTAGGTCTCCTGTATGAGTGTGTGCTCACCGCTTGGGCGCGGAGCGCCGCTTGCTAACAGTAACATTAGGTCTCCTGTATGAGTGTGTGCTCACCGCTTGGGCGCGGAGCGGTGCCGGCGCTGGCGCTGCTGTCGGAGTGCGCCAGGCGCCGCTTGCTAACAGTAACATTAGGTCTCCTGTATGAGTGTGTGCTCACCGCTTGGGCGCGGAGCGCCGCTTGCTAACAGTAACATTAGGTCTCCTGTATGAGTGTGTGCTCACCGCTTGGGCGCGGAGCGGTGCCGGCGCTGGCGCTGCTGTCGGAGTGCGCCAGGCGCCGCTTGCTAACAGTAACATTAGGTCTCCTGTATGAGTGTGTGCTCACCGCTTGGGCGCGGAGCGGTGCCGGCGCTGGCGCTGCTGTCGGAGTGCGCCAGGCGCCGCTTGCTAACAGTAACATTAGGTCTCCTGTATGAGTGTGTGCTCACCGCTTGGGCGCGGAGCGGTGCCGGCGCTGGCGCTGCTGTCGGAGTGCGCCAGGCGCCGCTTGCTAACAGTAACATTAGGTCTCCTGTATGAGTGTGTGCTCACCGCTTGGGCGCGGAGCGGTGCCGGCGCTGGCGCCGCTTGCTAACAGTAACATTAGGTCTCCTGTATGAGTGTGTGCTCACCGCTTGGGCGCGGAGCGGTGCCGGCGCTGGCGCCGCTTGCTAACAGTAACATTAGGTCTCCTGTATGAGTGTGTGCTCACCGCTTGGGCGCGGAGCGGTGCCGGCGCTGGCGCTGCTGTCGGAGTGCGCCAGGCGCCGCTTGCTAACAGTAACATTAGGTCTCCTGTATGAGTGTGTGCTCACCGCTTGGGCGCGGAGCGGTGCCGGCGCTGGCGCCGCTTGCTAACAGTAACATTAGGTCTCCTGTATGAGTGTGTGCTCACCGCTTGGGCGCGGAGCGGTGCCGGCGCTGGCGCTGCTGTCGGAGTGCGCCAGGCGCCGCTTGCTAACAGTAACATTAGGTCTCCTGTATGAGTGTGTGCTCACCGCTTGGGCGCGGAGCGGTGCCGGCGCTGGCGCTGCTGTCGGAGTGCGCCAGGCGCCGCTTGCTAACAGTAACATTAGGTCTCCTGTATGAGTGTGTGCTCACCGCTTGGGCGCGGAGCGGTGCCGGCGCTGGCGCTGCTGTCGGAGTGCGCCAGGCGCCGCTTGCTAACAGTAACATTAGGTCTCCTGTATGAGTGTGTGCTCACCGCTTGGGCGCGGAGCGGTGCCGGCGCTGGCGCTGCTGTCGGAGTGCGCCAGGCGCCGCTTGCTAACAGTAACATTAGGTCTCCTGTATGAGTGTGTGCTCACCGCTTGGGCGCGGAGCGGTGCCGGCGCTGGCGCTGCTGTCGGAGTGCGCCAGGCGCCGCTTGCTAACAGTAACATTAGGTCTCCTGTATGAGTGTGTGCTCACCGCTTGGGCGCGGAGCGGTGCCGGCGCTGGCGCCGCTTGCTAACAGTAACATTAGGTCTCCTGTATGAGTGTGTGCTCACCGCTTGGGCGCGGAGCGGTGCCGGCGCTGGCGCTGCTGTCGGAGTGCGCCAGGCGCCGCTTGCTAACAGTAACATTAGGTCTCCTGTATGAGTGTGTGCTCACCGCTTGGGCGCGGAGCGGTGCCGGCGCTGGCGCTGCTGTCGGAGTGCGCCAGGCGCCGCTTGCTAACAGTAACATTAGGTCTCCTGTATGAGTGTGTGCTCACCGCTTGGGCGCGGAGCGGTGCCGGCGCTGGCGCCGCTTGCTAACAGTAACATTAGGTCTCCTGTATGAGTGTGTGCTCACCGCTTGGGCGCGGAGCGGTGCCGGCGCTGGCGCTGCTGTCGGAGTGCGCCAGGCGCCGCTTGCTAACAGTAACATTAGGTCTCCTGTATGAGTGTGTGCTCACCGCTTGGGCGCGGAGCGCCGCTTGCTAACAGTAACATTAGGTCTCCTGTATGAGTGTGTGCTCACCGCTTGGGCGCGGAGCGGTGCCGGCGCTGGCGCTGCTGTCGGAGTGCGCCAGGCGCCGCTTGCTAACAGTAACATTAGGTCTCCTGTATGAGTGTGTGCTCACCGCTTGGGCGCGGAGCGGTGCCGGCGCTGGCGCTGCTGTCGGAGTGCGCCAGGCGCCGCTTGCTAACAGTAACATTAGGTCTCCTGTATGAGTGTGTGCTCACCGCTTGGGCGCGGAGCGGTGCCGGCGCTGGCGCTGCTGTCGGAGTGCGCCAGGCGCCGCTTGCTAACAGTAACATTAGGTCTCCTGTATGAGTGTGTGCTCACCACTTGGGCGCGGAGCGGTGCCGGCGCTGGCGCCGCTTGCTAACAGTAACATTAGGTCTCCTGTATGAGTGTGTGCTCACCGCTTGGGCGCGGAGCGGTGCCGGCGCTGGCGCTGCTGTCGGAGTGCGCCAGGCGCCGCTTGCTAACAGTAACATTAGGTCTCCTGTATGAGTGTGTGCTCACCGCTTGGGCGCGGAGCGGTGCCGGCGCTGGCGCTGCTGTCGGAGTGCGCCAGGCGCCGCTTGCTAACAGTAACATTAGGTCTCCTGTATGAGTGTGTGCTCACCGCTTGGGCGCGGAGCGGTGCCGGCGCTGGCGCTGCTGTCGGAGTGCGCCAGGCGCCGCTTGCTAACAGTAACATTAGGTCTCCTGTATGAGTGTGTGCTCACCGCTTGGGCGCGGAGCGGTGCCGGCGCTGGCGCTGCTGTCGGAGTGCGCCAGGCGCCGCTTGCTAACAGTAACATTAGGTCTCCTGTATGAGTGTGTGCTCACCGCTTGGGCGCGGAGCGGTGCCGGCGCTGGCGCTGCTGTCGGAGTGCGCCAGGCGCCGCTTGCTAACAGTAACATTAGGTCTCCTGTATGAGTGTGTGCTCACCGCTTGGGCGCGGAGCGCCGCTTGCTAACAGTAACATTAGGTCTCCTGTATGAGTGTGTGCTCACCGCTTGGGCGCGGAGCGGTGCCGGCGCTGGCGCTGCTGTCGGAGTGCGCCAGGCGCCGCTTGCTAACAGTAACATTAGGTCTCCTGTATGAGTGTGTGCTCACCGCTTGGGCGCGGAGCGGTGCCGGCGCTGGCGCTGCTGTCGGAGTGCGCCAGGCGCCGCTTGCTAACAGTAACATTAGGTCTCCTGTATGAGTGTGTGCTCACCGCTTGGGCGCGGAGCGGTGCCGGCGCTGGCGCCGCTTGCTAACAGTAACATTAGGTCTCCTGTATGAGTGTGTGCTCACCGCTTGGGCGCGGAGCGGTGCCGGCGCTGGCGCTGCTGTCGGAGTGCGCCAGGCGCCGCTTGCTAACAGTAACATTAGGTCTCCTGTATGAGTGTGTGCTCACCGCTTGGGCGCGGAGCGGTGCCGGCGCTGGCGCTGCTGTCGGAGTGCGCCAGGCGCCGCTTGCTAACAGTAACATTAGGTCTCCTGTATGAGTGTGTGCTCACCGCTTGGGCGCGGAGCGGTGCCGGCGCTGGCGCTGCTGTCGGAGTGCGCCAGGCGCCGCTTGCTAACAGTAACATTAGGTCTCCTGTATGAGTGTGTGCTCACCGCTTGGGCGCGGAGCGGTGCCGGCGCTGGCGCTGCTGTCGGAGTGCGCCAGGCGCCGCTTGCTAACAGTAACATTAGGTCTCCTGTATGAGTGTGTGCTCACCGCTTGGGCGCGGAGCGGTGCCGGCGCTGGCGCTGCTGTCGGAGTGCGCCAGGCGCCGCTTGCTAACAGTAACATTAGGTCTCCTGTATGAGTGTGTGCTCACCGCTTGGGCGCGGAGCGGTGCCGGCGCTGGCGCCGCTTGCTAACAGTAACATTAGGTCTCCTGTATGAGTGTGTGCTCACCGCTTGGGCGCGGAGCGGTGCCGGCGCTGGCGCTGCTGTCGGAGTGCGCCAGGCGCCGCTTGCTAACAGTAACATTAGGTCTCCTGTATGAGTGTGTGCTCACCGCTTGGGCGCGGAGCGGTGCCGGCGCTGGCGCTGCTGTCGGAGTGCGCCAGGCGCCGCTTGCTAACAGTAACATTAGGTCTCCTGTATGAGTGTGTGCTCACCGCTTGGGCGCGGAGCGGTGCCAGCGCTGGCGCTGCTGTCGGAGTGCGCCAGGCGCCGCTTGCTAACAGTAACATTAGGTCTCCTGTATGAGTGTGTGCTCACCGCTTGGGCGCGGAGCGGTGCCGGCGCTGGCGCTGCTGTCGGAGTGCGCCAGGCGCCGCTTGCTAACAGTAACATTAGGTCTCCTGTATGAGTGTGTGCTCACCGCTTGGGCGCGGAGCGGTGCCGGCGCTGGCGCCGCTTGCTAACAGTAACATTAGGTCTCCTGTATGAGTGTGTGCTCACCGCTTGGGCGCGGAGCGGTGCCGGCGCTGGCGCTGCTGTCGGAGTGCGCCAGGCGCCGCTTGCTAACAGTAACATTAGGTCTCCTGTATGAGTGTGTGCTCACCGCTTGGGCGCGGAGCGGTGCCGGCGCTGGCGCTGCTGTCGGAGTGCGCCAGGCGCCGCTTGCTAACAGTAACATTAGGTCTCCTGTATGAGTGTGTGCTCACCGCTTGGGCGCGGAGCGGTGCCGGCGCTGGCGCTGCTGTCGGAGTGCGCCAGGCGCCGCTTGCTAACAGTAACATTAGGTCTCCTGTATGAGTGTGTGCTCACCGCTTGGGCGCGGAGCGGTGCCGGCGCTGGCGCTGCTGTCGGAGTGCGCCAGGCGCCGCTTGCTAACAGTAACATTAGGTCTCCTGTATGAGTGTGTGCTCACCGCTTGGGCGCGGAGCGGTGCCGGCGCTGGCGCTGCTGTCGGAGTGCGCCAGGCGCCGCTTGCTAACAGTAACATTAGGTCTCCTGTATGAGTGTGTGCTCACCGCTTGGGCGCGGAGCGGTGCCGGCGCTGGCGCTGCTGTCGGAGTGCGCCAGGCGCCGCTTGCTAACAGTAACATTAGGTCTCCTGTATGAGTGTGTGCTCACCGCTTGGGCGCGGAGCGGTGCCGGCGCTGGCGCCGCTTGCTAACAGTAACATTAGGTCTCCTGTATGAGTGTGTGCTCACCGCTTGGGCGCGGAGCGGTGCCGGCGCTGGCGCTGCTGTCGGAGTGCGCCAGGCGCCGCTTGCTAACAGTAACATTAGGTCTCCTGTATGAGTGTGTGCTCACCGCTTGGGCGCGGAGCGGTGCCGGCGCTGGCGCTGCTGTCGGAGTGCGCCAGGCGCCGCTTGCTAACAGTAACATTAGGTCTCCTGTATGAGTGTGTGCTCACCGCTTGGGCGCGGAGCGGTGCCGGCGCTGGCGCTGCTGTCGGAGTGCGCCAGGCGCCGCTTGCTAACAGTAACATTAGGTCTCCTGTATGAGTGTGTGCTCACCGCTTGGGCGCGGAGCGGTGCCGGCGCTGGCGCTGCTGTCGGAGTGCGCCAGGCGCCGCTTGCTAACAGTAACATTAGGTCTCCTGTATGAGTGTGTGCTCACCGCTTGGGCGCGGAGCGGTGCCGGCGCTGGCGCCGCTTGCTAACAGTAACATTAGGTCTCCTGTATGAGTGTGTGCTCACCGCTTGGGCGGGGAGCGGTGCCGGCGCTGGCGCTGCTGTCGGCGTGCGCCTGGCGCCGCTTGCTAACAGTAACATTAGGTCTCCTGTATGAGTGTGTGCTCACCGCTTGGGCGCGGAGCGGTGCCGGCGCTGGCGCCGCTTGCTAACAGTAACATTAGGTCTCCTGTATGAGTGTGTGCTCACCGCTTGGGCGCGGAGCGGTGCCGGCGCTGGCGCCGCTTGCTAACAGTAACATTAGGTCTCCTGTATGAGTGTGTGCTCACCGCTTGGGCGCGGAGCGGTGCCGGCGCTGGCGCTGCTGTCGGAGTGCGCCAGGCGCCGCTTGCTAACAGTAACATTAGGTCTCCTGTATGAGTGTGTGCTCACCGCTTGGGCGCGGAGCGGTGCCGGCGCTGGCGCCGCTTGCTAACAGTAACATTAGGTCTCCTGTATGAGTGTGTGCTCACCGCTTGGGCGCGGAGCGGTGCCGGCGCTGGCGCTGCTGTCGGAGTGCGCCAGGCGCCGCTTGCTAACAGTAACATTAGGTCTCCTGTATGAGTGTGTGCTCACCGCTTGGGCGCGGAGCGGTGCCGGCGCTGGCGCTGCTGTCGGAGTGCGCCAGGCGCCGCTTGCTAACAGTAACATTAGGTCTCCTGTATGAGTGTGTGCTCACCGCTTGGGCGCGGAGCGGTGCCGGCGCTGGCGCCGCTTGCTAACAGTAACATTAGGTCTCCTGTATGAGTGTGTGCTCACCGCTTGGGCGCGGAGCGGTGCCGGCGCTGGCGCTGCTGTCGGAGTGCGCCAGGCGCCGCTTGCTAACAGTAACATTAGGTCTCCTGTATGAGTGTGTGCTCACCGCTTGGGCGCGGAGCGGTGCCGGCGCTGGCGCTGCTGTCGGAGTGCGCCAGGCGCCGCTTGCTAACAGTAACATTAGGTCTCCTGTATGAGTGTGTGCTCACCGCTTGGGCGCGGAGCGCCGCTTGCTAACAGTAACATTAGGTCTCCTGTATGAGTGTGTGCTCACCGCTTGGGCGCGGAGCGGTGCCGGCGCTGGCGCTGCTGTCGGAGTGCGCCAGGCGCCGCTTGCTAACAGTAACATTAGGTCTCCTGTATGAGTGTGTGCTCACCGCTTGGGCGCGGAGCGGTGCCGGCGCTGGCGCCGCTTGCTAACAGTAACATTAGGTCTCCTGTATGAGTGTGTGCTCACCGCTTGGGCGCGGAGCGGTGCCGGCGCTGGCGCTGCTGTCGGAGTGCGCCAGGCGCCGCTTGCTAACAGTAACATTAGGTCTCCTGTATGAGTGTGTGCTCACCGCTTGGGCGCGGAGCGGTGCCGGCGCTGGCGCTGCTGTCGGAGTGCGCCAGGCGCCGCTTGCTAACAGTAACATTAGGTCTCCTGTATGAGTGTGTGCTCACCGCTTGGGCGCGGAGCGGTGCCGGCGCTGGCGCTGCTGTCGGAGTGCGCCAGGCGCCGCTTGCTAACAGTAACATTAGGTCTCCTGTATGAGTGTGTGCTCACCGCTTGGGCGCGGAGCGGTGCCGGTGCCGCCTGGCGCGCTGGGGGGTGCCGGCGCTGGCGCTGCTGTCGGAGTGCGCCAGACGCCGCTTGCGTGCACGCGCTCGGCTGCCACCGCTCTGTAAACACTTATTTTTTGAGTTCAAAATAGCAATAAAGAAATAGTAGATTGTATCATAAGCGAGCAAAATAATATTTTTACGGCGAGGGCGCTTTTTTGAATCCAGAGCGAAGTGAGGGATTCTAGAGTAGAATCCCGAGCGTAGCGAGGGATTCTTTAATAGAATCCTGAACGTAGCGAGGGATTCAAAGTACGTCGCCCGCGCCAAAAATATATTTTGCGCCCGAGTGATACACTCTACTTTTCATCACCCACTATGAGAAAATAAAAGGCGCCTCATAATTTTAACCGACTTCAAAAAGGAGGAGGTAATTCGACTGTTTTTTTATGTATTTACACCGATTACGCTGATATTTATTAGCCGATTGACGTGATTATTCTTTAGTTTGATGCGGAATAGTTGCCATTTGGTCCTATAAAAATGTAACATAGTTTGGCCCAGTAGTTTTCATTTTTATGAACATTTTTACTTCAGTCGTGTGGTCTAATTTCAACATCTAAAATAAATACATATCTAATATTTGAATAGGTTATTACAACTAAAAATGGAAAAATAAAAAAAACTTTTTTGCAAAAAATAAAACCGACTTCACAAAACACAAAAACGTTAAAAATAACTTTAGCTTCAGAAGTCGGTGACAAAAAAAAACTAAATGAATCAAACAAAGGTCACCGACTTCTGAAGATCTAAAGTTATTTTTCACTTTATTGTGTTTTTTATTCACTGTCACTTGAAGAACTCATTTTTCAAAACAAAACCATGAATTTTATAACAATTCATGAAAATTGACGAAAACGCGGTCTGTAGTTCGCGCGTTTTTAATTTGATTTCTTTTTTTTATTCAGTAAGCGCGGCGGCCGGGGCGGCGCGACTGGGCCGTCGTACCAGCCAGTCTTTATTCAAACAATATTTGCGTTCGATTTCTTTTGGCGCTGAACACTAAGATGTTCCAAATTCAAAAAGTGCGCCGCAATTTTCTTTGCGGCGCACTTTTTGAATTTGGAACATCTATAAAGAGGATTAAAAACTCATTACTGCCCGCTAAAAGTTTATTATAGAAAACACCACCTTTGGGTGCACTTAAAGGCGAACCAAGTCGTCCTTTTCGAATAGATGGGATGAAAAAATAGTTATTTATGCAACTGTTGTATAATGAGGGGTATTAAAACACGAATGTGGGTTTATCACACGAGGCGAAGCCGAGTGTGATAATAGTATCACATGAGTGTTTTAATACCTAATTATGTACAGTTGCATACAAGACTTTATCTACATCCATGATATGAATCCTCCATAAAAGGTTCTGAAACCTTATGGTGTTGCAGTGTTCTAAGAAGTCTATGTAAATTCATGGAAAGTTTAATTGCTTGTATTTACTACAAACAAACCGTGTATAGGTAGTAATATAATTATTTACATTTTGGATTGTTCAATTATCAAAATTCACAAAGCTTGTATCACTCATTTTTGTAAACAACAAAGTACATAATGCAATACTAATATCCAAATGTCGAACAAAAATGGCGGGATACGACGTGAAATCGCATTAACCTATAAGTTTTTTTTTTTAAATTACGGCGCTCTGGTAGTGAATCGCACGTGCTAGTGAATCGCACGTGCTAGACGTTCGATTCACTAAGCTACCACATTCGATGTTCTTTTTTTAAAACGAGTTGCATAATGAAATTCAGTACAACATTATAACACCCGTTTGGGTGTTATAATGGTTATTATGCCACTGGCTGTTTTAATGTTGGCCATAAGCTAACTGTTTCAGATACCTTTATAAAGGATTTATAGCATGGGCGTAGATAAAGTATTTTAAATGTTTTTTTTTTTTAAACTTTGTTGTAACCGGTAAAACCCCAAAAAAGCAATGTATGTTACTGTCGAGTGCATAGTTGTTCGTGTATAGAACGCAGTGTGCTGCACAGTACCTCGTAGGTGAGCTCCACCTCGTCGTCCCGCAGCTCCTCCTCCAGCACACGGATGTGCTCCCGGGAGGAGCAGGAGGAGCTCGAGGAGCCGTCCGCACGCCCGCCCGCCGAGCCGCTCGCCGAGCCGCCCGCCGAGCCGCTCGCCGAGCCGCCCGCCGAGCCGCCCGACCCGTTCACTGCCGCTGCCGCGTACGACTCTGTGCGTAACAGTTAAGAGGCCGTTGTGTTACGTTGAACAATTCAGCTAGGGTCGTGTGGTGTTGTCAACAATACACAGGATCAATTTTCCCAAGTGGGCGTGGATGGTCCAATCCGAAACTATGAGGAATAGCGAAAAATACTCACAGGACTCTCGAGCCCGATTTTGATGATTACTAAAACAATATCTTTCGTTTTTCGAAAAATCAATATACCTAGCTAGGAATACTTACGTATGGTGTGCGCGCGGCTGGTGGACGGCACGGGCTCGTGCTCTTGTTGTTTGTAACTCTGTATGAAGTTGTACTCACGTATGGTGTGCGCGCGGCTGGTGGACGGCACGGGCTCGTGCTCTTGTTGTTTGTAACTCTGTATGAAGTTGTACTCACGTATGGTGTGCGCGCGGCTGGTGGACGGCACGGGCTCGTGCTCTTGTTGTTTGTAACTCTGTATGAAGTTGTACTCACGTATGGTGTGCGCGCGGCTGGTGGACGGCACGGGCTCGTGCTCTTGTTGTTTGTAACTCTGTATGAAGTTGTACTCACGTATGGTGTGCGCGCGGCTGGTGGACGGCACGGGCTCGTGCTCTTGTTGTTTGTAACTCTGTATGAAGTTGTACTCACGTATGGTGTGCGCGCGGCTGGTGGACGGCACGGGCTCGTGCTCTTGTTGTTTGTAACTCTGTATGAAGTTGTACTCACGTATGGTGTGGGCGCGGCTGGTGGACGGCACGGGCTCGTGCTCTTGTTGTTTGTAACTCTGTATGAAGTTGTACTCACGTATGGTGTGCGCGCGGCTGGTGGACGGCACGGGCTCGTGCTCTTGTTGTTTGTAACTCTGTATGAAGTTGTACTCACGTATGGTGTGCGCGCGGCTGGTGGACGGCACGGGCTCGTGCTCTTGTTGTTTGTAACTCTGTATGAAGTTGTACTCACGTATGGTGTGCGCGCGGCTGGTGGACGGCACGGGCTCGTGCTCTTGTTGTTTGTAACTCTGTATGAAGTTGTACTCACGTATGGTGTGGGCGCGGCTGGTGGACGGCACGGGCTCGTGCTCTTGTTGTTTGTAACTCTGTATGAAGTTGTACTCACGTATGGTGTGCGCGCGGCTGGTGGACGGCACGGGCTCGTGCTCTTGTTGTTTGTAACTCTGTATGAAGTTGTACTCACGTATGGTGTGCGCGCGGCTGGTGGACGGCACGGGCTCGTGCTCTTGTTGTTTGTAACTCTGTATGAAGTTGTACTCACGTATGGTGTGCGCGCGGCTGGTGGACGGCACGGGCTCGGCGCTGGCGCTGCTGCTCTTGTTGTTTGTAACTCTGTATGAAGTTGTACTCACGTATGGTGTGCGCGCGGCTGGTGGACGGCACGGGCTCGTGCTCTTGTTGTTTGTAACTCTGTATGAAGTTGTACTCACGTATGGTGTGGGCGCGGCTGGTGGACGGCACGGGCTCGTGCTCTTGTTGTTTGTAACTCTGTATGAAGTTGTACTCACGTATGGTGTGCGCGCGGCTGGTGGACGGCACGGGCTCGTGCTCTTGTTGTTTGTAACTCTGTATGAAGTTGTACTCACGTATGGTGTGCGCGCGGCTGGTGGACGGCACGGGCTCGGCGCTGGCGCTGCTGCTCTTGTTGTTTGTAACTCTGTATGAAGTTGTACTCACGTATGGTGTGCGCGCGGCTGGTGGACGGCACGGGCTCGTGCTCTTGTTGTTTGTAACTCTGTATGAAGTTGTACTCACGTATGGTGTGCGCGCGGCTGGTGGACGGCCCGGGCTCGTGCTCTTGTTGTTTGTAACTCTGTATGAAGTTGTACTCACGTATGGTGTGCGCGCGGCTGGTGGACGGCACGGGCTCGTGCTCTTGTTGTTTGTAACTCTGTATGAAGTTGTACTCACGTATGGTGTGCGCGCGGCTGGTGGACGGCACGGGCTCGTGCTCTTGTTGTTTGTAACTCTGTATGAAGTTGTACTCACGTATGGTGTGCGCGCGGCTGGTGGACGGCACGGGCTCGTGCTCTTGTTGTTTGTAACTCTGTATGAAGTTGTACTCACGTATGGTGTGCGCGCGGCTGGTGGACGGCACGGGCTCGTGCTCTTGTTGTTTGTAACTCTGTATGAAGTTGTACTCACGTATGGTGTGGGCGCGGCTGGTGGACGGCACGGGCTCGTGCTCTTGTTGTTTGTAACTCTGTATGAAGTTGTACTCACGTATGGTGTGCGCGCGGCTGGTGGACGGCACGGGCTCGTGCTCTTGTTGTTTGTAACTCTGTATGAAGTTGTACTCACGTATGGTGTGCGCGCGGCTGGTGGACGGCACGGGCTCGTGCTCTTGTTGTTTGTAACTCTGTATGAAGTTGTACTCACGTATGGTGTGCGCGCGGCTGGTGGACGGCACGGGCTCGGCGCTGGCGCTGCTGCTCTTGTTGTTTGTAACTCTGTATGAAGTTGTACTCACGTATGGTGTGCGCGCGGCTGGTGTACGGCACGGGCTCGTGCTCTTGTTGTTTGTAACTCTGTATGAAGTTGTACTCACGTATGGTGTGCGCGCGGCTGGTGGACGGCACGGGCTCGTGCTCTTGTTGTTTGTAACTCTGTATGAAGTTGTACTCACGTATGGTGTGCGCGCGGCTGGTGGACGGCACGGGCTCGTGCTCTTGTTGTTTGTAACTCTGTATGAAGTTGTACTCACGTATGGTGTGCGCGCGGCTGGTGGACGGCACGGGCTCGTGCTCTTGTTGTTTGTAACTCTGTATGAAGTTGTACTCACGTATGGTGTGCGCGCGGCTGGTGGACGGCACGGGCTCGTGCTCTTGTTGTTTGTAACTCTGTATGAAGTTGTACTCACGTATGGTGTGCGCGCGGCTGGTGGACGGCACGGGCTCGTACTCTTGTTGTTTGTAACTCTGTATGAAGTTGTACTCACGTATGGTGTGCGCGCGGCTGGTGGACGGCACGGGCTCGTGCTCTTGTTGTTTGTAACTCTGTATGAAGTTGTACTCACGTATGGTGTGCGCGCGGCTGGTGGACGGCACGGGCTCGTGCTCTTGTTGTTTGTAACTCTGTATGAAGTTGTACTCACGTATGGTGTGCGCGCGGCTGGTGGACGGCACGGGCTCGTGCTCTTGTTGTTTGTAACTCTGTATGAAGTTGTACTCACGTATGGTGTGCGCGCGGCTGGTGGACGGCACGGGCTCGGCGCTGGCGCTGCTGCTCTTGTTGTTTGTAACTCTGTATGAAGTTGTACTCACGTATGGTGTGCGCGCGGCTGGTGGACGGCACGGGCTCGTGCTCTTGTTGTTTGTAACTCTGTATGAAGTTGTACTCACGTATGGTGTGGGCGCGGCTGGTGGACGGCACGGGCTCGTGCTCTTGTTGTTTGTAACTCTGTATGAAGTTGTACTCACGTATGGTGTGCGCGCGGCTGGTGGACGGCACGGGCTCGTGCTCTTGTTGTTTGTAACTCTGTATTAAGTTGTACTCACGTATGGTGTGCGCGCGGCTGGTGGACGGCACGGGCTCGGCGCTGGCGCTGCTGCTCTTGTTGTTTGTAACTCTGTATGAAGTTGTACTCACGTATGGTGTGCGCGCGGCTGGTGGACGGCACGGGCTCGTGCTCTTGTTGTTTGTAACTCTGTATGAAGTTGTACTCACGTATGGTGTGCGCGCGGCTGGTGGACGGCACGGGCTCGTGCTCTTGTTGTTTGTAACTCTGTATGAAGTTGTACTCACGTATGGTGTGCGCGCGGCTGGTGGACTGCACGGGCTCGTGCTCTTGTTGTTTGTAACTCTGTATGAAGTTGTACTCACGTATGGTGTGCGCGCGGCTGGTGGACGGCACGGGCTCGTGCTCTTGTTGTTTGTAACTCTGTATGAAGTTGTACTCACGTATGGTGTGCGCGCGGCTGGTGGACGGCATGGGCTCGTGCTCTTGTTGTTTGTAACTCTGTATGAAGTTGTACTCACGTATGGTGTGCGCGCGGCTGGTGGACGGCACGGGCTCGTGCTCTTGTTGTTTGTAACTCTGTATGAAGTTGTACTCACGTATGGTGTGCGCGCGGCTGGTGGACGGCACGGGCTCGTGCTCTTGTTGTTTGTAACTCTGTATGAAGTTGTACTCACGTATGGTGTGCGCGCGGCTGGTGGACTGCACGGGCTCGTGCTCTTGTTGTTTGTAACTCTGTATGAAGTTGTACTCACGTATGGTGTGCGCGCGGCTGGTGGACGGCACGGGCTCGTGCTCTTGTTGTTTGTAACTCTGTATGAAGTTGTACTCACGTATGGTGTGCGCGCGGCTGGTGGACGGCATGGGCTCGTGCTCTTGTTGTTTGTAACTCTGTATGAAGTTGTACTCACGTATGGTGTGCGCGCGGCTGGTGGACGGCACGGGCTCGTGCTCTTGTTGTTTGTAACTCTGTATGAAGTTGTACTCACGTATGGTGTGCGCGCGGCTGGTGGACGGCATGGGCTCGTGCTCTTGTTGTTTGTAACTCTGTATGAAGTTGTACTCACGTATGGTGTGCGCGCGGCTGGTGGACGGCACGGGCTCGTGCTCTTGTTGTTTGTAACTCTGTATGAAGTTGTACTCACGTATGGTGTGCGCGCGGCTGGTGGACGGCACGGGCTCGTGCTCTTGTTGTTTGTAACTCTGTATGAAGTTGTACTCACGTATGGTGTGCGCGCGGCTGGTGTACGGCACGGGCTCGTGCTCTTGTTAACTCTGTATGAAGTTGTACTCACGTATGGTGTGCGCGCGGCTGGTGGACGGCACGGGCTCGTGCTCTTGTTGTTTGTAACTCTGTATGAAGTTGTACTCACGTATGGTGTGCGCGCGGCTGGTGGACGGCACGGGCTCGTGCTCTTGTTGTTTGTAACTCTGTATGAAGTTGTACTCACGTATGGTGTGCGCGCGGCTGGTGGACGGCACGGGCTCGTGCTCTTGTTGTTTGTAACTCTGTATGAAGTTGTACTCACGTATGGTGTGCGCGCGGCTGGTGGACGGCACGGGCTCGTGCTCTTGTTGTTTGTAACTCTGTATGAAGTTGTACTCACGTATGGTGTGCGCGCGGCTGGTGGACGGCACGGGCTCGTACTCTTGTTGTTTGTAACTCTGTATGAAGTTGTACTCACGTATGGTGTGCGCGCGGCTGGTGGACGGCACGGGCTCGTGCTCTTGTTGTTTGTAACTCTGTATGAAGTTGTACTCACGTATGGTGTGCGCGCGGCTGGTGGACGGCACGGGCTCGTGCTCTTGTTGTTTGTAACTCTGTATGAAGTTGTACTCACGTATGGTGTGCGCGCGGCTGGTGGACGGCACGGGCTCGTGCTCTTGTTGTTTGTAACTCTGTATGAAGTTGTACTCACGTATGGTGTGCGTGCGGCTGGTGGACGGCACGGGCTCGTGCTCTTGTTGTTTGTAACTCTGTATGAAGTTGTACTCACGTATGGTGTGCGCGCGGCTGGTGGACGGCACGGGCTCGTGCTCTTGTTGTTTGTAACTCTGTATGAAGTTGTACTCACGTATGGTGTGCGCGCGGCTGGTGGACGGCACGGGCTCGTGCTCTTGTTGTTTGTAACTCTGTATGAAGTTGTACTCACGTATGGTGTGCGCGCGGCTGGTGGACGGCACGGGCTCGGCGCTGGCGCTGCTGCTCTTGTTGTTTGTAACTCTGTATGAAGTTGTACTCACGTATGGTGTGCGCGCGGCTGGTGGACGGCACGGGCTCGTGCTCTTGTTGTTTGTAACTCTGTATGAAGTTGTACTCACGTATGGTGTGCGCGCGGCTGGTGGACGGCACGGGCTCGTGCTCTTGTTGTTTGTAACTCTGTATGAAGTTGTACTCACGTATGGTGTGCGCGCGGCTGGTGGACGGCACGGGCTCGTGCTCTTGTTGTTTGTAACTCTGTATGAAGTTGTACTCACGTATGGTGTGCGCGCGGCTGGTGGACGGCACGGGCTCGTGCTCTTGTTGTTTGTAACTCTGTATGAAGTTGTACTCACGTATGGTGTGCGCGCGGCTGGTGGACGGCACGGGCTCGGCGCTGGCGCTGCTGCTCTTGCTCTTCTTGCCCACGCCTTTACCTGCACACGATATACAAGATAGATAAGATTGATTTATTTGTTTACAAGTCAGAACAAATACTGCAATACAAAACAGTACATTGTAGAGATGAAACGGATATCCATAACTATTCGGTATCCGGCGTATCGGCCCGTATTTTACTATCCGGCCGGATACTGGATAGTAAGTAACTCATTATTCGGCGGATACCGGATATGCATACATTTTCAAAAAAATCCTTTAAAACGGACATGAAATAAGACAACAGCTAGCAATTATGATAAGTTTTATTAAAAGCTACATGTATGTACTTTAACGTCTGTAGCTCATCGCACTGCACTAAAACATGTTTTTTTTTTTTTACAAAATTAATAATTAATATTTATAATCAACAAGTGGCACGATCACTGCCGATGAAACCCGAAACCGCCCGAAATGATGAAATCGCGTTGCCTGCAGCTGTACGACGCTAAACATGTCACAACTTGTCTCAGAGAACTACGTACTCTCCGCCGGAGCTCTGGTGGCCTGATATCCGGCCTCGCAGTTCACCGAATATCCGTTTTTCGGCCAAACAACTATCCGTTTCATCTCTAGTACATTGATAGTAACTTTCTGCAGAAGTGACCAATTGTTGCGATGTTATTTTCGATAGTGGCGTTCTGCGTGTCAAATGTCGTATGCTGTGTGGGAGCAGTGTCGTTACCTTTCCGATGCACGTGCAGGGGCGCGTCGCTGTCGACAGAGTCGCGCGAGTGCGAGACACGTGCGTGCACGCGCCGGGACGTGGCCGCCAGCGTCTCGGAGTCCGAGCTGTCCGAGTCCGCGGCCTGGTGAGCTGTGCCGTTTACTTGCTCCTCTGTCAATGCAGAATGGCGTATTTAGATAATGTTAACATGAAAAATGTTGAACAGTATGAGGTAGGGTCCTGCCTGGTGTAGGTGTGATGAACTCACTGTTGCCGGCCGAGCGGCGCGTGCGGCGCGTGGCACGACGCGGGCGCCGGACGCTCCTCGAACAGTATGAGGTAGGGTCCTGCCTGGTGTAGGTGTGATGTACTCACTGTTGCCGGCCGAGCGGCGCGTGGCACGACGCGGGCGCCGGACGCTCCTCGAACAGTATGAGGTAGGGTCCTGCCTGGTGTAGGTGTGATGTACTCACTGTTGCCGGCCGAGCGGCGCGTGCGGCGCGTGGCACGACGCGGGCGCCGGACGCTCCTCGAACAGTATGAGGTAGGGTCCTGCCTGGTGTAGGTGTGATGTACTCACTGTTGCCGGCCGAGCGGCGCGTGGCACGACGCGGGCGCCGGACGCTCCTCGAACAGTATGAGGTAGGGTCCTGCCTGGTGTAGGTGTGATGTACTCACTGTTGCCGGCCGAGCGGCGCGTGGCACGACGCGGGCGCCGGACGCTCCTCGAACAGTATGAGGTAGGGTCCTGCCTGGTGTAGGTGTGATGTACTCACTGTTGCCGGCCGAGCGGCGCGTGGCACGACGCGGGCGCCGGACGCTCCTCGAACAGTATGAGGTAGGGTCCTGCCTGGTGTAGGTGTGATGTACTCACTGTTGCCGGCCGAGCGGCGCGTGCGGCGCGTGGCACGACGCGGGCGCCGGACGCTCCTCGAACAGTATGAGGTAGGGTCCTGCCTGGTGTAGGTGTGATGTACTCACTGTTGCCGGCCGAGCGGCGCGTGGCACGACGCGGGCGCCGGACGCTCCTCGAACAGTATGAGGTAGGGTCCTGCCTGGTGTAGGTGTGATGTACTCACTGTTGCCGGCCGAGCGGCGCGTGGCACGACGCGGGCGCCGGACGCTCCTCGAACAGTATGAGGTAGGGTCCTGCCTGGTGTAGGTGTGATGTACTCACTGTTGCCGGCCGAGCGGCGCGTGGCACGACGCGGGCGCCGGACGCTCCTCGAACAGTATGAGGTAGGGTCCTGCCTGGTGTAGGTGTGATGTACTCACTGTTGCCGGCCGAGCGGCGCGTGGCACGACGCGGGCGCCGGACGCTCCTCGAACAGTATGAGGTAGGGTCCTGCCTGGTGTAGGTGTGATGTACTCACTGTTGCCGGCCGAGCGGCGCGTGCGGCGCGTGGCACGACGCGGGCGCCGGACGCTCCTCGTACAGTATGAGGTAGGGTCCTGCCTGGTGTAGGTGTGATGTACTCACTGTTGCCGGCCGAGCGGCGCGTGGCACGACGCGGGCGCCGGACGCTCCTCGAACAGTATGAGGTAGGGTCCTGCCTGGTGTAGGTGTGATGTACTCACTGTTGCCGGCCGAGCGGCGCGTGGCACGACGCGGGCGCCGGACGCTCCTCGAACAGTATGAGGTAGGGTCCTGCCTGGTGTAGGTGTGATGTACTCACTGTTGCCGGCCGAGCGGCGCGTGGCACGACGCGGGCGCCGGACGCTCCTCGAACAGTATGAGGTAGGGTCCTGCCTGGTGTAGGTGTGATGTACTCACTGTTGCCGGCCGAGCGGCGCGTGCGGCGCGTGGCACGACGCGGGCGCCGGACGCTCCTCGAACAGTATGAGGTAGGGTCCTGCCTGGTGTAGGTGTGATGTACTCTCTGTTGCCGGCCGAGCGGCGCGTGGCACGACGCGGGCGCCGGACGCTCCTCGAACAGTATGAGGTAGGGTCCTGCCTGGTGTAGGTGTGATGTACTCACTGTTGCCGGCCGAGCGGCGCGTGGCACGACGCGGGCGCCGGACGCTCCTCGAACAGTATGAGGTAGGGTCCTGCCTGGTGTAGGTGTGATGTACTCACTGTTGCCGGCCGAGCGGCGCGTGCGGCGCGTGGCACGACGCGGGCGCCGGACGCTCCTCGAACAGTATGAGGTAGGGTCCTGCCTGGTGTAGGTGTGATGTACTCACTGTTGCCGGCCGAGCGGCGCGTGGCACGACGCGGGCGCCGGACGCTCCTCGAACAGTATGAGGTAGGGTCCTGCCTGGTGTAGGTGTGATGTACTCACTGTTGCCGGCCGAACGGCGCGTGGCACGACGCGGGCGCCGGACGCTCCTCGAACAGTATGAGGTAGGGTCCTGCCTGGTGTAGGTGTGATGTACTCACTGTTGCCGGCCGAGCGGCGCGTGGCACGACGCGGGCGCCGGACGCTCCTCGAACAGTATGAGGTAGGGTCCTGCCTGGTGTAGGTGTGATGTACTCACTGTTGCCGGCCGAGCGGCGCGTGGCACGACGCGGGCGCCGGACGCTCCTCGAACAGTATGAGGTAGGGTCCTGCCTGGTGTAGGTGTGATGTACTCACTGTTGCCGGCCGAGCGGCGCGTGGCACGACGCGGGCGCCGGACGCTCCTCGAACAGTATGAGGTAGGGTCCTGCCTGGTGTAGGTGTGATGTACTCACTGTTGCCGGCCGAGCGGCGCGTGGCACGACGCGGGCGCCGGACGCTCCTCGAACAGTATGAGGTAGGGTCCTGCCTGGTGTAGGTGTGATGTACTCACTGTTGCCGGCCGAGCGGCGCGTGGCACGACGCGGGCGCCGGACGCTCCTCGAACAGTATGAGGTAGGGTCCTGCCTGGTGTAGGTGTGATGTACTCACTGTTGCCGGCCGAGCGGCGCGTGGCACGACGCGGGCGCCGGACGCTCCTCGAACAGTATGAGGTAGGGTCCTGCCTGGTGTAGGTGTGATGTACTCACTGTTGCCGGCCGAGCGGCGCGTGACACGACGCGGGCGCCGGACGCTCCTCGAACAGTATGAGGTAGGGTCCTGCCTGGTGTAGGTGTGATGTACTCACTGTTGCCGGCCGAGCGGCGCGTGGCACGACGCGGGCGCCGGACGCTCCTCGAACAGTATGAGGTAGGGTCCTGCCTGGTGTAGGTGTGATGTACTCACTGTTGCCGGCCGAGCGGCGCGTGCGGCGCGTGGCACGACGCGGGCGCCGGACGCTCCTCGAACAGTATGAGGTAGGGTCCTGCCTGGTGTAGGTGTGATGTACTCACTGTTGCCGGCCGAGCGGCGCGTGGCACGACGCGGGCGCCGGACGCTCCTCGAACAGTATGAGGTAGGGTCCTGCCTGGTGTAGGTGTGATGAACTCACTGTTGCCGGCCGAGCGGCGCGTGCGGCGCGTGGCACGACGCGGGCGCCGGACGCTCCTCGAACAGTATGAGGTAGGGTCCTGCCTGGTGTAGGTGTGATGTACTCACTGTTGCCGGCCGAGCGGCGCGTGGCACGACGCGGGCGCCGGACGCTCCTCGAACAGTATGAGGTAGGGTCCTGCCTGGTGTAGGTGTGATGTACTCACTGTTGCCGGCCGAGCGGCGCGTGCGGCGCGTGGCACGACGCGGGCGCCGGACGCTCCTCGCCGGAGTGCTCGTGAAGCGCGTCCACAGCGCCTCGAACAGCGCGGACAGACGCACCGTCATGGAGTAGATCTGTAACATAACATGGGAACATTATTCAACAGCTGAGCTTAAAGGTTGGACGTGTGTGCGGCGAGTGCGGTGCGTACCCGGCTGCGCTTGTTGGTGTTGTAGAGACGGCTGTTAGCGAACACGAGGCGCACGTCGGCCGCGAACTGCTCGGCGCGCGCGTACTCGCCGGCCAGCAGGCGCGTGCGCACCGTGCCCAGGTCCATCGGCGTCGCCACCACGCGGCAGTAGTCTGTGAGGGCACACGCATTAGCTACGTCGTAGCACACCTAGCTACGCCGTAGCTGGACTGTGCTACGACGTAGCTCAATACTAGTAACAGGAGCAAAATGTTTATTTATTTATTTATTTTATTTCTTTTTTATTTATTTACCACTAATTATAGCATCATTACAGATTTGTCCAATACGATGCTATAATACTTACATACAATATTGAAAACATACAATAACAACACATAAAATAGAAAAACACACAATTACCCAGTAAAATTAAATAATATTATTATAATTGAACAAGACAATATGTTCATAGTTGAACCCCTTTTTCAATAATTATTTGTGCCCTCTGGATAAATCTCGACAGGTTTTGACCAAATATATCTTCCGATACCGTTATGATATTAATAATACGTGCAGCTCGCGACATAGGGGCAAACTTGAGTAGGTTAGTCCTAGCCGCTGGCACGTCTAACAGTGCGGGGCGAGTGCGCTGCCACGCACCCATCCGGCGCGCGCAACCGCAGCGCAGCCAGCACCTCGGGGTGCTGTGTTCAATGATATAAAAGACGTGCGTATTCGACTGGAGTTTTAATGCTACTAAATACCATAGATAATAGTTATTTATGCAACTGTTGTGTTTTAATACCTAATTATGAACAGTTGCATACAAGACTTTATCTACATCCATGATATGAATCCTCCGTAAAAGGTTCTGAAACCATAGGGTGTTGCAGTGTCTATGTAAATTCATGGAAAATTTAATTGCTTGTATTTAATACAAACAAACCATGTATAGGTAGTAATACAATTATTTATATTTTGGATTGTTCAATTATCAAAATTAACAAAGCTTGTATCACTCATTTTTGTAAACAACAAAGTACATAATGCAATACTAATATCCAAATGTCGAACAAAAATGGCGGGATACGACGTGAATTCGAATTAACCTATAAGTTTTTTTTTAATTACGGCGCTGTGGTAGTGAATCGCACGTGCTAGACAATGTTCTTTTCTTAAAACGAGTTGCATAATGAAATTCAGTACAACATTATAACACCCGTTTGGGTGTAATAATGGTTATTATGACACTGGCTGTTTTAATGTTGGCCATAAGCTAACTGTTTCAGATACCTTTATAGAGGATTTATAGCATGGGTGTAGATAAAATATAATTTTGACTTTGACAGATAGGGTTGAACTATACTCATAGTGTTGGACATGCTGCACCAGTCCTAGCAGTACGCTCGACACGTACTTGACTAGCGCCACGTCCCTTCTTACTGCCAGCCTGGTGTACCCAACCATGCCCAGGACGAACAGACTTGGGTACATCAGGGGATAAAAGGGATAAACTCCATATTGTTCGAGGTAGAGGAACCTACATAATATTCTGCATTTTTTCCAACATGAGGCTGTATTTTTTTTCATGTGGATTCCAAATTAATGCACTGGTTTCCAGGTGACTTCTCACAAGTGCATTATATAAAATCTTAACAGTAGCAGTATCGGTAAAATCTTTACACTGTCTTATGATGAAACCAAGATTTCTGAAAGCCCTACCGCACACCTCCACTATGTGTTTGCGGTGCGTCAGCTCAGACACCATCTGCACACCTAGATCTCGTACCTGCCTGACACGCGGTATTACTACACCGTCCTTGTCGTAGTGATGCTGCAAAGGAGCCCGCGCGCGTGTGTAGCTCATTAGACAACACTTATCAACATTAAAATGCAGTTTGTTTGACTTACTCCATTGTACCACATTGTCGATATCAGACTGGAGCCGATTACAGTCAGCCGTCTCCTTCACATTTAGGTACAACTTCAAGTCATCTGCAAACAGTTGACACTTTGCATCTTTCACGACTGTAGGCAGGTCATTAACAAATAATATAAATCCAAAGGCCCAATATTACTGCCTTGACGCACCCCGGAAAACGTGTAATAAGGACTCGATTCGTGTCCCGCATACTCGACGTACTGTCGGCGCTCGCTAAGGTAGCTCGCTAAAAACTTAAGTAATTGCGGTGTGAATTCCATCGCAGAGAGTTTGCACAAAAGCACATCGTTATCCACGGTATCAAAAGCTTTCCGGAAATCAAAATACGCCACATCCACCTGTCCCCCAGCGTCAATGGCAGGCGACAGGTAGTTAACAAATGACAGCAAGTTGCCTCCCGTACTGTGACCCGGTCGAAAGCCATGTTGAACGTCAGAGAGTTGTGAGCTCACTTGCGTATAAATACTTTTGTGCAACACCGATTCAAATACCTTCGCGAACGCAGACAGCACCGCCACCGGGCGGTATCCACTCACGTCGGTGCCTACCCTACCCGTCCGGGTAGTGACCCTCCCGCAAACACAAACTAAAAATGTGCAATAAGGGCGCTTCAAAAACCCTGCGACAATCTTTGACAATGTAAGGTGGTATGCCGTCCGGACCCACTGAGCGTTTGGGCTTAAGACGCAGGAGCGCCGCTCGCAGGCCTCGCGCGCTGAGCCCGTCCCGCCGCGCTACCGAGACTAGCGCCGACCGCTTCTCGCTGTACACCGAGTGGAAATACGATGCAAGACATTCCGCACACTCCTCCTCCTCAAGCAATAAGCCGTCCTTAGACACCTTAGGCTTATTGCGCCGAGATTGCTTAGCCCTAATAAAGTTCCAGAACGATTTCGGATCTACTTGCAGGTTCTTCTGGAGCCTGTTTTGATACACCTTATAGTTTGACGCTATTTTTAATTTGACCCTGGTACGTAAACACGAAAACATTTCATAATCATTCAGAGAACCAGTAGATTTATACAATTTGTGATAACGCCATTTGTTTTTGATATCTGTTATCAAATCAGAAGTGTACCATTCTGGATAACAAAACCTAGACCCATGCTTATTTGCTAGAATGTTTTTCTCAGGAACACAACCGTCAATAATCTCATTCACAGTGTTATAAAAATAATCTAAAGCCGCCTCAGAGTTATGAATATTAAACAACGGTTCCCAATTTACCAACTTAAAAGAATTATACAAGCCTAGAAAGTCAGCTTTATTAAAATTCCACCTTCGTCTATTGAGTGACGAAACACATTTTTTCTGAGGAGGAGGAGGGTTACACTCTGCCTCCCGATGACAAAGCTTCGCGCTTATGCCCAGTGGAAAGCACGATTATTAATATTAACAACGTCATTTACCCAGGGCCGGATCTAGGGGGGGGCAAGCCGGGGCCCATGCCCCGGGCGGCAAGTTTAGGGGGCGGCAAATTCAAGCTTGGCAGACATAATATGGTCAAAGTTGCGATAATGATGAGTTGTAACGATACAACTCATTGATTTCTGTTGAAGACTGGAAAACTGTTCCTGTTGAAGAAGAAGGAGCGCCCTGCAGACACCCCATATGCATACTAGCCCATCGATTTAGATCTCTCTCTTCTGAGGAAAGACGTAAAATTTTCGAGCTCGCTTCGCTCGCTCTTACAGCCTAATTTCTCTAGAATTTTGACTTTGTCCATAAGTCACCTAAGTAACTCCGGTAGTTCGAAACAATTCTAACCTGTCCAAGGTAGGTAAACTGTTAAGTTTTCGAACTGGCTTCGCTTGCTTTTTAGACTACTTTCTTTAGACTTTGCCTAAAAGTCGTCCAAGTAATTCCTGTATGAAGGATCGAAACAATTCAAACCTGTCCAAAGCAAGGTGTCAAAAAAATTTCAGTGCAGTCAATTTCTTCTTAAATCTTAACTTTGAAAGTCAACCAAGTAACTCCTGTATGAAGTGACGAAATAATTCTAATCTGTCCAAAGTAGGATGTTAACATTTTCGAGCTCGCTTCGCTCGCTCTTAGAGTCTTAGTTCCTCTTTCTCATTAAATTGTCTCCCTAAATTGATTTAGTAGCATCTATTTAAGAATCTAATTTTCATTTAGTGCCTAACCTTTTCAAATAACTCTTCAAAACCTAAACTAACCAATCCGAGGTCACGGAGGTGCTAACGTTTTTGAAGTGGCTATATGCACTTCAGCTACATCCGTAAATAGTAAACTTGCAAATCGCACCCTTCCGATCCCCGGCCCCCCTTCTGGCCCAAAAGCTGGCGACGCCCTTGGCCAGGCCCCAAGTAGTATTAGCCCAGGGCCCAACAAACTCACGGTCCACCCCTGGGCCTATGGCCATCATTAGGCGTCTGATGGGTGAAATAATGATAATGATAAAAATAAAAATATAGACGGGCGGGGGCGGCATTTCTTAGTTTTTGCCCCGCCTCGAAAAATTTCAAGATCCGGGGCTGCATTTACCTGCCGAAATCCACCGTAGGCAATAAAATACTCCAAATAACTTTGAATTTCTACTATCGTAGAAGGCATGTTAAAATCACCCAACACTAAAACTTTGTCGTATTTAACACAAACATTCTCTAATATATGAAATAGATTCATATATTCATCAGCATCACATTTTGGCGGAATGTAAACAACACAACAGAAAAACAAAAATTTTGATACAAGTGGAGAAAGTTTGTTATTGCATTCGAGGCGGAATTATAACACACGAGCCGTAGGCGAGGGTGTTTTTGAGCCGAGAATTGCAATAACAAATGTCCACGTGTATCAAACGACGTTTTTCAATACACTTTTGAAGAAATAAAATAAAATAACGTAAAATATTTTTGTCACGAATTAAGAAACTATGCTTTTTTTTCTTTTTTTTTTTTCGCGCTTTGATTTCGCCAGGTTGACGGAGAGGCAACGGTATGAAGCCGCTAAACAGCCTAATATAAAAAATAGATTTATTTTATATTTTTGAATTCAGAACACAAATAAATGTTAATTTGTGTATAAAAGTAAGTATTAGTTTTTAATAATCATGTTTATCTATGATATTGTATTTATAAACACAATTTGAATATTCAAAAAATATGTATGCCGTCAAGACGCGTGGTACTTTGCCGAAATTTAAAAAAAAAACATTCACCTCAGACTGGTAGAGTTAACTGTGGCAATTTTCATTCCCGCACACGTGCGGGAAAATGGAAATAATCACACGCGTGTGAAATACATTGCATGCTGAAAATGATTTTTCAATACACTTCCTCGAAAACTGGTCCCTAACGCACTACGATTAGGTACAACATGCAATGTATTTCACACGCGTGCGATTTTTTCCACTTTCCCGCACGTGTGCGGGAATGAAAATTGCCACAGATAACTATACCTATACTTAGTCCAAATTGGTTCAATGCCTATAGTCTGAGGTGAATGTTTTTTTTTTTTTGCAAAGCACTACGCGTCTTTACGGCATAAGTATTTTTTGAATATAAACATTATGTTTATAAATAGAATATCATAGATAAACATGATTATTTATAACTAATAGTTACTTTTATACACAAATTAACATTTATTTGTGTTCTAAATTCAAAAATATAAAATAAATCTATTTTTTACATTAGGCTGTTTAACGGCTTCATACCATTGCCTCTCGTTCAACCTGGCGAGACCAACGCGCAAAAAAAAAAGAAAATTTGAATCATAGTTTCATAGTTCGAGACAAAAATATTATTCGTTATTTTATTGTATTTCTTCAAAAGTGTATTGAAAAACGTCGTTTGATACACGTGGACATTTGTTATTGCAATTCTCGGCTCAAAAACACTCTCGCCTACGGCTCGTGTGTTATAATTCCGCCTCGATTGCAATAACAAACTTTCTCCACTTGTATCAAAATGTACTATTATACTACACCTGCTTGGAAAGTACCTTGATACTTTATCAAATTTACAGTAGAAAGTACGTCATTGCATATCGAACAAATATGCGGGGAGAAAACGCATCTGAGCGGGAGAGAAGAGTGTATGAAAATCCATTTCTTACGTGGTTTTTCTTTTTTAATTTTGGGTAAGACTATGCGCCGGTAACCTAAATATCAAAAGCCAAAAAGTTTTTACAGTGAGTTTTTATCTCCAAGTTCGCAAAATGACACTGACCACTAGCTGTGTGTTGGATGGTGTCGGGCTGGCAGTGCGACCCTGCGGCGGCAGGATAAACAATTTGAAAAAAGAACATGTGAAAATTGACAATTTCAATATAAATTCCAATTAGTAAAGATTTCGTTTTTTATTTTCCTCGTAGGTGTAGTATAAAGCACTATGTATCACTCGAGAGAAAGTGCGATTCCCGATCTCGGGTGTTTTAAAGCGACACCCTCGACGGTAATCGGTTACTTTCTCCTCTCGGTGAACAATGTACTATTGTTTGTGTACCGTCGCGCACACAATCTCAAATAAGGCACTGTTATCAAGTGTTACCATTAGGAATTTGTCAGTATCTGCCACGTTTGGACGTTTGTTTGTTTGATTGATTGATTGGATTTGTGGCCAGTCGCTGGCAATAGGTTCGCTCCCTATTACATGTTACCTGGCGCCTGCTCGGGAGCCACGGGCTGGCGGAAGGGCTCGGCGTCGGCGGACGCCGTCAGCTCCGTCAGCACGGCGCCGCACGCCGCGCGCCACGACCCGCTCTGTGGGACACATGGCCGCTTTATAACAACACAATTATATTCACACATCCGCTCAGGTCGCCGATGGCGCGTACCTTGGGCGGCGCGCGCAGCGGCTCGTCGTCCTCGCTGCGGTAGGCGGCGGCCAGGTCGCGGTACTGCTGCAGCACGTCCACGCTGCGCCAGTGCGCGATGATGTGCAGCAGCAGGTCCGACACCAGGCGAGCCGCGCGCACGATGGGCGAGTGCGCCTCGTTGAACTGCTCGGCGTTGCTGGCCAGGTAGCGCACGTCGAACTGCGCCGCGGCCGCGCGCCGGTAGAACAGGTTGTCGAAGCGCGCGCGGATGGTGTCCAGGTCGATCGGGTAGGGCACGACGCGCGCGTAGGCGGGGTACTGCTGCAGGTCCACGGGCGCCGCGAAGGGCTCGGCGGGCGCCAGGCACATGACGGTGCGGATGTGCTGCGCGATGCTGCGGCTGGCGCTGCACCACTCGCCCGCGGCGCAGCGGTACAGCGCGGCCGTCAGCTCGGCCGGCAGCACGCCCACGGCGCCGCCCGGCTGCGACGGCAGGCGGGACGAGTCGATGGGCTCCAGGTCCCACGGCGACAGGCGCTCCACCTGCCCACAGGGAATACGAGTATACCTTACATGTCTCTGCGTCCGGTCTAAATGTGTACAACACCAATTTTTTGACGTGAGACGTCTTTAAAATCGGTAGAAAACCGGACCGTAACGAATTGCGTATTAGCGTATATTTATAGTCGCTAAGAGCATGAGTTTGTATCGGGGCCGGGCGGGGCGGCGAGGGAGGGGCACTGCGTAGAGTAACGGAAACCGGCGCTCCCGCTGGTTTCTATTCAGTATTACGCTGTTATTGTGTTGTATTCAGTATTACGCTGTTATTTGTACTGTGTATTATGCTGTTAGGTGGGCGGAAAGTAGATCGGACGAGTACAGGTTAGAGTGTGGGGTGAGGCAGGGGGGGTTGACCTCACCGAAACTTTTTAATTTGTATATGGACCGCCTGATTGGAGAGCTGAGCAGTACAGGAATCGGATGTCATATAGATGGGATTTGCGTTAATAATATTAGCTACGCGGATGACATGGTGCTGCTCAGCCCTTCAATCGGCGCGTTGCGTAAGTTGCTTCGTATCTGTGAAAGGTATGCGGAGGCCCATGGGCTCAGATACAATGTGAAGAAAAGTGAAGTTATGGTTTTTAAAGCACCCAAAAAAGATTTCTCAGACGTACCACCCGTCTCACTCTATGGTACACCTTTAAACAGAGTCACTCATTTCAAGTATCTGGGCCACTGGGTCACCGAAGACCTCAAAGATAACATGGACGTGGAGAGAGAGCGTAGGGCGTTGTGCATCCGCTGTAATATGTTGGCTCGCAGATTCGCTCGTTGCACAGAACAAGTGAAGGTCACACTATTTAGGGCATTCTGTCAGACCTTCTACACGTGCAGTTTGTGGGCTAAATACACGCAGGGGACGTACAACGCCCTGCGTGTACAGTATAATAACGCGTTCAGGGTGTTGATGGGGCTGCCGCGCTACTGTAGCGCGAGTGGCATGTTCGCAGAGGCGCACGTGGATGGCTTCCATGCCATCATGCGTAAGCGCTGCGCATCGATGCAGGCGCGGGTGCGCGGTAGCCCCAGCGCCATTCTGGCCGTGTGTGCCGGCCGCTGGGACTCGGTACTGATGGCACATTGGATGAGCCTTCACGCGAGACCAAGCGCCTGACTTTTTTGTACCTTTACTAACACTAGGCTAAGAACAATGTTACTAACTACTTTAGATTTGTATTGTTACTAACACTAGGTTAAGAACATTGTTACTAACAAATTTATGGACTAAGTCTGAAATAAATTTTATTATTATTATTATTATTACTCATGACTGACACGTGATAGCGCAGTGATTCTTTCGTGTATTTACAAAGATCATTTAGAATTGTACTAATCGATTTAAATAATAATAAATGTGACTTCGACGATATTTGTAGTAAAAAACTTTATGGAAAAAATAAAACCGACTTCAAAAAACACAAAAAAGTGAAAAATAACTTTAGCTTCAGAAGTCGGTGACAAAAAAACGAAATCAGTCAAAGGTCACTTCTGAAGCTAAAGGTATTTTTTACTATTTTGTGTTTTTTGAAGTCAGTTTTATTGATTGCAAAAGAGTTAATAATTTTTCTTTTTAGTGGTTCGCATGTGCTTACCCCTTCACAGCGTACCGGCGTGATGTTATGTTATGAACTGGTGTAAACAATAGACAGACATGAGATTTCAGCCATCCCAGTCCATTTGCTATCATTTATTGAGGAGTTCCGTTACTTATCCCGAATTTCTTCATCAGGTCTTCACCACATGGGGAAGGAAACTGTGGAACTAATGGCGCTAGCATAGCTGGTACCCAAACATCGTCATTGGTTGAAAATGTGGTAATATCATATTACATATTTCAAAATAGTTTAACCTCATTGGTCAGATTGAGACTGTCGCCAAGGGGACTCTTACCAAGGGGTATCGTATTACCCGGTACTAACTGGGTTGTGGAGGTCAGATAGGCAGTCGCTCCATGTAAAATACTGGTATTCAGCTGCATCCGGTAAAACTGGAAGCCGACCCCAACACAGTTGGGAAAAGGCTAGGCAGATGATGGTCAGATTGAGACTGTGTGAGACTGCACAAACAGACTCACGATGTCCGCGATTACGCGGAGCCCTAATCAAATAATACTTGTCCAATCGACAAGTGAAAACAACTATTCAACTATTAGATATAACTTACCCATCACGTTGGAACCGGAGATGTGGCGTAGTCCCTGCAGGTCACGTCTTATCTGGGTGGGGTGTAAGTGTAAATGTGTTTGCGTTGTGTATGTGAAGTTATGTAGACGGTAACCAAAGGACGCCCCACAGCGCGTACCGTCGACCCCCTGGTAAACCTTCTGATCACACACGTGGCACTTTTCATCAATGTCCAATTGAAGTTTATCCCGGTTTGCTAACCCAATCGGGGATGTACAATAGTCCAGCACTGAATCTAGGAATTTACCGGCGTTCAAATGACACAAAAGGCCGGCTACATAACCAACAAATTACTCGCGGTCACGACCCAAAGTGGCGAGATCTCTCAATTTTCACTCAATTATCAACAAAATATCAAACACCGATCAAGATGGTATCGGATTAACGTTAACCCAAAGTTTCAATCAATAATTACACGACAGCCGCGTGCATCAAAAATACAAGACCACGGAAGCAAGTTTCTTCCAAACCAAAATTGCACAGACAACCAAACGTCATCGCACTGACAACTGAAACGTCATCTGTCAAACGTCGAAAAGGTGCGTTCAGAAACTTGGTGGATGAAACAGAGACCAACTATGGTGGCGCCATCTGAGACTTACTTTGCTTTCGCCACCCCATTGAAATGGGATCACTCCGAGAAAGTACTCTTCCAAAAACTACCCAAATCGTTTCAAGTGTGCCTATAAAATTTGAAGAGTTCTCTCTATATCTCCAGGATCGAAGAACGAAAAAAAAACTGTTTGACGCCTAACTAGGGCAAGCTCTGGTCTGTCGATGTCCGCGATCCGCGGAGCCAAACTAACAATACTCTTGCCTTATTTGTACTTACCTAGCGCTGGTGATGATGTCCTGTCTGGGGGTCACGTCGTTTCTGTGTATGTATATAGGTGTCTTTGTTTGTGTAATGAGTGGGAAGTTTGGTGTCAGATTCGACGATATTCCCAAATGACGCTGGTCCGTACAGCGTGTAATAGCTCGGAATGCGCCACAACAATGGGTCATGTATGAAAAAATTAAATTGTCTCGATTTTTTTTCTGCACTTATGAATAAGCTAATACTATCTACAAAAAAAGTGTCAGATTTATCTGATTAGTATTTCCGGAGAAATAAATTAAATTCTGTTAGAGGCGGCCATCGACGGTAAGCAACGGATTTTTGTTCAGTTTCCTTAGCCTACTCAATTAAAAAGTAAAAACTGTCTGACATCTGTCATCTCATAACTTGTCAATTGGTCTTATGTGTCATAACATAACTTATAACCTCACTTTTCACCTCTTGCTTCGTGTTTGTTTGCGGTTTTGTGGATATATCTTTACGACGACCCTCACGCTTTGAATACTGGATTAGATTTCGACTGCCTTCGCGACGATTCCCACGCTTTGGACACTGGATTAGATTTTGATTGCTTTCACAACGACCCCACGCCTTGGACATTGGATTACATTTCGTTCAGCTGCCTTCACGAAGACCCGACGCTTTTGATATTGGATACGTAGTGCGCTTATAAACAGATTCATTCCGTTGTTTACAATGGATTCCGAACACCAGAAATGGCGTGAGCCTAAAAAATGTTTCATACCAACATAGCCCTAACGACGATTTTAAAGAATCCAGGCATGCTATTCTTTAACATTCGGAAAGAATTGAAAGAAAGATGGTGTCATTTGGTAAACAGAAACTGTCCAAAATGAACTGCGAGGCCCATATAAATGTAAGTTGAAAATGTAAATTTCTTTGCTATCCAGACTGGCTCGAGCTAAATTTATCTGCTACTGCTATATATTATATTTTACTTTTCAGGCCGAAGAAGATATAGAAAATTATACGCAATGGATTTCGGGTGTTAGAAAACCAAAACTGAAATTGGATGCTGTCCTGAAAAATATATCTGAAAATGTTTCTAGTGCAAATAACCCGGAAAGTAAGATCATAGAATATTGCGAGTCCAACACAGGCATAAGCGTGGTAAGTGTGGTTTGTAAGTAGATATCTGTATACTATTTTTTCACTAACTGTTTTTAAATGTTTACTTATATTTTTAGGTTCATGAAGAAGTTCAATGCTGTGTTATGGCAACCAGCAAAGCTGTTTTAGTAAAACCAACAATGATAGACAAAAGTACAAATTTTCGAGCCAGGAAAGTTGTAGGAAAACCGATGAAAAACCTTTTTTTTTTACAAATGTTTTTATTGTGTTTCTTTCAATTTAACTAGTAAAAACAAAAATAAATAAAAAAACATAAACATACAAAGTTTTATTTTACAAACATCAGAGGACAGTACATTATTTATGATCTTTACTTTGGCTTTTTCATAGGTAGTTGTGTAAAAACAGTTCACTCACACACATAATTTTATTAAGTTTAACTTTGAGCACTATTTAGAATTTTTGGAAAAACATTAGCATTCCAAAATTCTTCAGCCTGGCTCATTATATTGACAAGATATTGTTCATCATAATCAACAAAAAAATTCGTTAAATTGCCATTTTCTTCATATTTGGGATCAGCTAGACAGAATAAACACTTTGTTTTTTTTGCTGCCCGCATTTCTAATTGCATCTGGGCCATACATTTGTCGGATATTTTATCTCCATTAATGTAGTTTTTCATAGTCTTTTCAGTACTGGGCCACTTTATTTCAATGACATAGTCATTACAGACTCCGTCTGGTGATGTGCCAAAAATCCCATTAATGAGTAGGAATCCAGAATCATGTATGTTTGTTTTTAAGTTTTCCTCTAGATTCTTTACTATTTTCTTCTCCAGTATCTTGCCTCTTCGCATCGCCTTTGTTTCTTCTAGCTTGTATCGGCCCAATAATTCTTCTACGAGACTACCATTTGGTGTCTTGCAATGAGCAATCTCAAATAGTTTTGATCCAGTTATCCTTCTCTGTCTCATACAATGCCATAACTTTGAGTCAACTTGTTTCATGGTTTCTTGGAAAAAAAATTCTTTCATGTCCTCTACCTTACTGCTACTAAAAGCTTTAAAGTTTTCAAAAGTTTGATTATATCCTTTCAAAGTAAATTCAACCATTAAATCAAACACACAGTAACTTGTTAGTTTTTCTGGTCCTGCATTTATGCCGTGTGTTACTACAAGAGCTTTGGAACAAGCATGTTTTTTTGCTTCAAGTCGAAATTTCTCCAAAACAGTGTTGCCTTTGGCCCTATTTCGACGGCCTTGCCTTTAAATATTTCTTTTGCAGTTGCAACTTCTTGACGTGCAGAAGTAAGGCCTGGCTTGTTCCAGTAGCACTGCACACTGGTGGGTTCAGGTTCAGAGCTTCGTTTCTGTAGCCAATACAGAAACACCAAAGTATGTTTGCATCCACCTGGAAAGCAGATTTAAATTATTTCATTGAATAAAATTTGATTCATTCGTACATAGGAAGGTACCTAATATTTGTATAACCTTACAAAACAATTAAGCACTTTCTTTTGCACTTGTTTATTACAATTTATGGTTAAGTGAGGGGGTGTTTTCTTTAGCTGGATCCTTAGAGTATACATAAAACTACAGAGCGCGCTCATCACCCAAGTCTCAGCCGTCCAAGTGTAAGCAAAAGTTATATAGATTTCTGTACTACTTATTTCTAGATATATACACGAATATAGATATATATAGAAATATACACCTAAATCGTGAGAAATAAGGTTGACTTTCCTACGTCTTACTGTTCATATCCGTGCTTACTGTTCAAACTCGCTTGTGCACGCTCATAGTTTTATACTTTTATCTATACTTACTCTAAGGCTGGATCCTAATAGATGAAAGGGATATTAATAGTTTAGTGTATCATTACAACACAACTTACCAGCAGCAGCAGCACATCCATCACATGTTGCATCCATTATTATGTCATTTGATGCATCTACAAAAACTTCAGCGACATAATATTTACTGGACAGTCTATGTTCTGGAGAGATTCTTGCTCTTACATGGCAAATATTTCCACTCCTCTTTACCTCTACATAGCCTACGGCATTATCGACGTCTTGAAGACCTGAAACAGAAGATTAAGTTCATCAAAGTCGGATAAGTATGTAAATTATCAACAAAAAACTTTTCCCTAACAGAATTTGAATATTTGCAAAACAACACTTACATTGAAGCTTTCACTCCTTTAATTTCAGCGATGTTGTGCTTGTCACTGCTTTTCATGTATTCTAATATCAGCAAGTCGATCATATGTAAATTTGTCGAGTTCGCACGAACATAACAGGCAGTATCCATTTATAGTTTACGGCAGCGATCTCCTGATCAATATTCCCAAAACGGTGAGGTTGTCGTTAAAGACTTTCGAGATTATTATCCAATTTCCAAAAGCGTAGGGTCTTCGTAAAGGCAGTCGAAATCTAATCCAGTGTCCAAAGCGTGGGGGTCGTCGTGAAGGCAGTCGAAATCTAATCCAGTATTCAAAGCGTGAGGGTCGTCGTAAAGATATATCCATAAAATCGCAAACAAACACACGAAGTGAAAAGTGAGGTTATGTTATGACAAATTGGCAAGTTATGATGGATAGATGTCAGACGGTACAGATTATCTACAGTTTTCACTTTTTAATTGAGTAGGCTAAGGAAATTGAATAAAAATCCGTTGCTTACTGACGATGGTCGCCTCTAACAGAATTTAATTTATTTCTCTGGAAATAATAATCAGATAAATCTGATACTTTTTTTGTAGATATTATTAGCTTATTCCTAAGTGCAGAAAAAAAATCGAGACAATTTAATATTTTCATACATGACCCATTGTCTAAGATGATCACAAAATGACTCCGGGCCTGAACTAAATCGTTCACACTTCTCACCAATGTTTTTATATGAAACTAGCTGACGTCCCGCGGTTTCAACCGCGTAGTTCCCGTTCCCATTCGGGTCGTCGTGACTGATATGCGGTATAGACGTTTCACGTTGAAACTAACGGTAGTGTGCACTGACATAGCTCCACTCGATATTGTTTCTGTCGCTGTCGGGTGTTAACTGTCTCACACGCACCTCGGAGTTGTCCCAGCGCACGCGCAGCGACAGGAAGTGCGCGGCCGCCGCCCGCGCCCAGCGCGCCGCCGCCTCGCCCGCCAGCCCCGCCGCGCCCGCGCACAGCGCCTCCGCGCCCGCCGCGTCTGCACCACAACCACACATGTTACGCGACCGGAGTCAGTCAGCAGCAGCCCGGCGCTCACTACGTAGGCGGAGTACTGACTCGTGTTCTCCAGCACCTGGCCGGTCCACCAGCAGTCGTCGATCATGCAGCGGAAGCGGTCGCCGGCGCCCCAGCGGCGCGCCACGGCGGCGTCGTACTGCTGGCGCAGCACCAGGAAGTCGATGACGTCGGGCATGTCGTGGTAGCGCACCGTGAGGCTGCGGCCGCGCAGGCCCGCGTCCAGCGCGCACGCCAGGCGCAGGCACGCCACGCGCGGCGGCGCGATCACGTACTTGATGCCCACCACCTTCACCAGCTCGCACTCCTGCAAGCGCACACGGGTCAGCGCCTGCTACCGAACGAGTAGCCAACTGCTACGGTGGCGTAGCTACCTTCATCGCTAAGTGTACGAACACAGTGGCCGCTCGAATAGCGCGTGCGGCGAGGCGGCGCGTGCAGTGTTCATGTCAAACACATGCATTTATACGTGAGTGGCCTGATATGTTTTTAATTAATACTATTTCATCAAAAGTAGTCTGAAAACTGCTGTCACATGTTTCTCGCGGCCGGCGGATTCACCCGAACCGCCCCGAACGCAGAGCGTGCACTATGGCCACTCACTGAACGCGCCGCCCAACGCTATTGCACTCGGCCCGTACACCAAGACACATGACTCACATAGACGTGCGTCCTCTCCCAGGGCTTGTCGCGCAGGTTCACTTTGTACACGTCCTTCTCCGACACCGCCTCGAAGTACCTCTGGTGACCCTGCAACACACCACGCGTTACTTACGCTACTCTGTGTCGCGCGTTAACTAACATTTGTGGAGTATACTCACAAGTCTAAAGTACAGACACTCGTCTCCCATCTGCGGGTGGTAGGGCGCCTTGCGCGGCGACACCGCCGTCAGCCACTCGCCCGGCCGGTACGCGTCCGGCAGCTCGGGGGCGGGGGCGGGGTCGGGCGAGGGGGCGGGGCCGGGCTCGGGGGCCGCGCCGGGCGAGGCTGGCGCGGGCCTCGGGGCCGCGCGCTTGGCCGTCACTGTGCTGGGGCTGTAACTGGACGCGTGCTCAACTAATGGACCGCGATCATATACCGACAGGTGCTACCGACTGCACTGAAAGACCAACACTTTTCACTCTTATGCCCTAAGTAATAGGGTCGAAAAGTGGTCGACCGTCAGTGAAGTCGGTAGTTAGTACAAGGATCATTTGACGCAGGTATTTTGTTTCTACAATAACTTGTCACAAACCAATGTAATGAACTAAATGTTCCCATACCTCATCCCACGCGCGCGGGCCGGCGGCGCCAGCGCGGCGCCCGCCTCCCAGTCCGAGTACTGCGGGAGGAGTCTGTGTACTGACACATACTACATACTACAGGCACGTACCGGTTGGTGGGCACGGGGCGGCGACGCGCGCGGGCCGGCGGCGCCAGCGCGGCGCCCGCCTCCCAGTCCGAGTACTGCGGGAGGAGTCTGTGTACTGACACATACTACATACTACAGGCACGTACCGGTTGGTGGGCACGGGGCGGCGACGCGCGCGGGCCGGCGGCGCCAGCGCGGCGCCCGCCTCCCAGTCCGAGTACTGCGGGAGGAGTCTGTGTACTGACACATACTACATACTACAGGCACGTACCGGTTGGTGGGCACGGGGCGGCGACGCGCGCGGGCCGGCGGCGCCAGCGCGGCGCCCGCCTCCCAGTCCGAGTACTGCGGGAGGAGTCTGTGTACTGACACATACTACATACTACAGGCACGTACCGGTTGGTGGGCACGGGGCGGCGACGCGCGCGGGCCGGCGGCGCCAGCGCGGCGCCCGCCTCCCAGTCCGAGTACTGCGGGAGGAGTCTGTGTACTGACACATACTACATACTACAGGCACGTACCGGTTGGTGGGCACGGGGCGGCGACGCGCGCGGGCCGGCGGCGCCAGCGCGGCGCCCGCCTCCCAGTCCGAGTACTGCGGGAGGAGTCTGTGTACTGACACATACTACATACTACAGGCACGTACCGGTTGGTGGGCACGGGGCGGCGACGCGCGCGGGCCGGCGGCGCCAGCGCGGCGCCCGCCTCCCAGTCCGAGTACTGCGGGAGGAGTCTGTGTACTGACACATACTACATACTACAGGCACGTACCGGTTGGTGGGCACGGGGCGGCGACGCGCGCGGGCCGGCGGCGCCAGCGCGGCGCCCGCCTCCCAGTCCGAGTACTGCGGGAGGAGTCTGTGTACTGACACATACTACATACTACAGGCACGTACCGGTTGGTGGGCACGGGGCGGCGACGCGCGCGGGCCGGCGGCGCCAGCGCGGCGCCCGCCTCCCAGTCCGAGTACTGCGGGAGGAGTCTGTGTACTGACACATACTACATACTACAGGCACGTACCGGTTGGTGGGCACGGGGCGGCGACGCGCGCGGGCCGGCGGCGCCAGCGCGGCGCCCGCCTCCCAGTCCGAGTACTGCGGGAGGAGTCTGTGTACTGACACATACTACATACTACAGGCACGTACCGGTTGGTGGGCACGGGGCGGCGACGCGCGCGGGCCGGCGGCGCCAGCGCGGCGCCCGCCTCCTAGTCCGAGTACTGCGGGAGGAGTCTGTGTACTGACACATACTACATACTACAGGCACGTACCGGTTGGTGGGCACGGGGCGGCGACGCGCGCGGGCCGGCGGCGCCAGCGCGGCGCCCGCCTCCCAGTCCGAGTACTGCGGGAGGAGTCTGTGTACTGACACATACTACATACTACAGGCACGTACCGGTTGGTGGGCACGGGGCGGCGACGCGCGCGGGCCGGCGGCGCCAGCGCGGCGCCCGCCTCCCAGTCCGAGTACTGCGGGAGGAGTCTGTGTACTGACACATACTACATACTACAGGCACGTACCGGTTGGTGGGCACGGGGCGGCGACGCGCGCGGGCCGGCGGCGCCAGCGCGGCGCCCGCCTCCCAGTCCGAGTACTGCGGGAGGAGTCTGTGTACTGACACATACTACATACTACAGGCACGTACCGGTTGGTGGGCACGGGGCGGCGACGCGCGCGGGCCGGCGGCGCCAGCGCGGCGCCCGCCTCCCAGTCCGAGTACTGCGGGAGGAGTCTGTGTACTGACACATACTACATACTACAGGCACGTACCGGTTGGTGGGCACGGGGCGGCGACGCGCGCGGGCCGGCGGCGCCAGCGCGGCGCCCGCCTCCCAGTCCGAGTACTGCGGGAGGAGTCTGTGTACTGACACATACTACATACTACAGGCACGTACCGGTTGGTGGGCACGGGGCGGCGACGCGCGCGGGCCGGCGGCGCCAGCGCGGCGCCCGCCTCCCAGTCCGAGTACTGCGGGAGGAGTCTGTGTACTGACACATACTACATACTACAGGCACGTACCGGTTGGTGGGCACGGGGCGGCGACGCGCGCGGGCCGGCGGCGCCAGCGCGGCGCCCGCCTCCCAGTCCGAGTACTGCGGGAGGAGTCTGTGTACTGACACATACTACATACTACAGGCACGTACCGGTTGGTGGGCACGGGGCGGCGACGCGCGCGGGCCGGCGGCGCCAGCGCGGCGCCCGCCTCCCAGTCCGAGTACTGCGGGAGGAGTCTGTGTACTGACACATACTACATACTACAGGCACGTACCGGTTGGTGGGCACGGGGCGGCGACGCGCGCGGGCCGGCGGCGCCAGCGCGGCGCCCGCCTCCCAGTCCGAGTACTGCGGGAGGAGTCTGTGTACTGACACATACTACATACTACAGGCACGTACCGGTTGGTGGGCACGGGGCGGCGACGCGCGCGGGCCGGCGGCGCCAGCGCGGCGCCCGCCTCCCAGTCCGAGTACTGCGGGAGGAGTCTGTGTACTGACACATACTACATACTACAGGCACGTACCGGTTGGTGGGCACGGGGCGGCGACGCGCGCGGGCCGGCGGCGCCAGCGCGGCGCCCGCCTCCCAGTCCGAGTACTGCGGGAGGAGTCTGTGTACTGACACATACTACATACTACAGGCACGTACCGGTTGGTGGGCACGGGGCGGCGACGCGCGCGGGCCGGCGGCGCCAGCGCGGCGCCCGCCTCCCAGTCCGAGTACTGCGGGAGGAGTCTGTGTACTGACACATACTACATACTACAGGCACGTACCGGTTGGTGGGCACGGGGCGGCGACGCGCGCGGGCCGGCGGCGCCAGCGCGGCGCCCGCCTCCCAGTCCGAGTACTGCGGGAGGAGTCTGTGTACTGACACATACTACATACTACAGGCACGTACCGGTTGGTGGGCACGGGGCGGCGACGCGCGCGGGCCGGCGGCGCCAGCGCGGCGCCCGCCTCCCAGTCCGAGTACTGCGGGAGGAGTCTGTGTACTGACACATACTACATACTACAGGCACGTACCGGTTGGTGGGCACGGGGCGGCGACGCGCGCGGGCCGGCGGCGCCAGCGCGGCGCCCGCCTCCCAGTCCGAGTACTGCGGGAGGAGTCTGTGTACTGACACATACTACATACTACAGGCACGTACCGGTTGGTGGGCACGGGGCGGCGACGCGCGCGGGCCGGCGGCGCCAGCGCGGCGCCCGCCTCCCAGTCCGAGTACTGCGGGAGGAGTCTGTGTACTGACACATACTACATACTACAGGCACGTACCGGTTGGTGGGCACGGGGCGGCGACGCGCGCGGGCCGGCGGCGCCAGCGCGGCGCCCGCCTCCCAGTCCGAGTACTGCGGGAGGAGTCTGTGTACTGACACATACTACATACTACAGGCACGTACCGGTTGGTGGGCACGGGGCGGCGACGCGCGCGGGCCGGCGGCGCCAGCGCGGCGCCCGCCTCCCAGTCCGAGTACTGCGGGAGGAGTCTGTGTACTGACACATACTACATACTACAGGCACGTACCGGTTGGTGGGCACGGGGCGGCGACGCGCGCGGGCCGGCGGCGCCAGCGCGGCGCCCGCCTCCCAGTCCGAGTACTGCGGGAGGAGTCTGTGTACTGACACATACTACATACTACAGGCACGTACCGGTTGGTGGGCACGGGGCGGCGACGCGCGCGGGCCGGCGGCGCCAGCGCGGCGCCCGCCTCCCAGTCCGAGTACTGCGGGAGGAGTCTGTGTACTGACACATACTACATACTACAGGCACGTACCGGTTGGTGGGCACGGGGCGGCGACGCGCGCGGGCCGGCGGCGCCAGCGCGGCGCCCGCCTCCCAGTCCGAGTACTGCGGGAGGAGTCTGTGTACTGACACATACTACATACTACAGGCACGTACCGGTTGGTGGGCACGGGGCGGCGACGCGCGCGGGCCGGCGGCGCCAGCGCGGCGCCCGCCTCCCAGTCCGAGTACTGCGGGAGGAGTCTGTGTACTGACACATACTACATACTACAGGCACGTACCGGTTGGTGGGCACGGGGCGGCGACGCGCGCGGGCCGGCGGCGCCAGCGCGGCGCCCGCCTCCCAGTCCGAGTACTGCGGGAGGAGTCTGTGTACTGACACATACTACATACTACAGGCACGTACCGGTTGGTGGGCACGGGGCGGCGACGCGCGCGGGCCGGCGGCGCCAGCGCGGCGCCCGCCTCCCAGTCCGAGTACTGCGGGAGGAGTCTGTGTACTGACACATACTACATACTACAGGCACGTACCGGTTGGTGGGCACGGGGCGGCGACGCGCGCGGGCCGGCGGCGCCAGCGCGGCGCCCGCCTCCCAGTCCGAGTACTGCGGGAGGAGTCTGTGTACTGACACATACTACATACTACAGGCACGTACCGGTTGGTGGGCACGGGGCGGCGACGCGCGCGGGCCGGCGGCGCCAGCGCGGCGCCCGCCTCCCAGTCCGAGTACTGCGGGAGGAGTCTGTGTACTGACACATACTACATACTACAGGCACGTACCGGTTGGTGGGCACGGGGCGGCGACGCGCGCGGGCCGGCGGCGCCAGCGCGGCGCCCGCCTCCCAGTCCGAGTACTGCGGGAGGAGTCTGTGTACTGACACATACTACATACTACAGGCACGTACCGGTTGGTGGGCACGGGGCGGCGACGCGCGCGGGCCGGCGGCGCCAGCGCGGCGCCCGCCTCCCAGTCCGAGTACTGCGGGAGGAGTCTGTGTACTGACACATACTACATACTACAGGCACGTACCGGTTGGTGGGCACGGGGCGGCGACGCGCGCGGGCCGGCGGCGCCAGCGCGGCGCCCGCCTCCCAGTCCGAGTACTGCGGGAGGAGTCTGTGTACTGACACATACTACATACTACAGGCACGTACCGGTTGGTGGGCACGGGGCGGCGACGCGCGCGGGCCGGCGGCGCCAGCGCGGCGCCCGCCTCCCAGTCCGAGTACTGCGGGAGGAGTCTGTGTACTGACACATACTACATACTACAGGCACGTACCGGTTGGTGGGCACGGGGCGGCGACGCGCGCGGGCCGGCGGCGCCAGCGCGGCGCCCGCCTCCTAGTCCGAGTACTGCGGGAGGAGTCTGTGTACTGACACATACTACATACTACAGGCACGTACCGGTTGGTGGGCACGGGGCGGCGGCGCGCGCGGGCCGGCGGCGCCAGCGCGGCGCCCGCCTCCCAGTCCGAGTACTGCGGGAGGAGTCTGTGTACTGACACATACTACATACTACAGGCACGTACCGGTTGGTGGGCACGGGGCGGCGACGCGCGCGGGCCGGCGGCGCCAGCGCGGCGCCCGCCTCCCAGTCCGAGTACTGCGGGAGGAGTCTGTGTACTGACACATACTACATACTACAGGCACGTACCGGTTGGTGGGCACGGGGCGGCGACGCGCGCGGGCCGGCGGCGCCAGCGCGGCGCCCGCCTCCCAGTCCGAGTACTGCGGGAGGAGTCTGTGTACTGACACATACTACATACTACAGGCACGTACCGGTTGGTGGGCACGGGGCGGCGACGCGCGCGGGCCGGCGGCGCCAGCGCGGCGCCCGCCTCCCAGTCCGAGTACTGCGGGAGGAGTCTGTGTACTGACACATACTACATACTACAGGCACGTACCGGTTGGTGGGCACGGGGCGGCGACGCGCGCGGGCCGGCGGCGCCAGCGCGGCGCCCGCCTCCCAGTCCGAGTACTGCGGGAGGAGTCTGTGTACTGACACATACTACATACTACAGGCACGTACCGGTTGGTGGGCACGGGGCGGCGACGCGCGCGGGCCGGCGGCGCCAGCGCGGCGCCCGCCTCCCAGTCCGAGTACTGCGGGAGGAGTCTGTGTACTGACACATACTACATACTACAGGCACGTACCGGTTGGTGGGCACGGGGCGGCGACGCGCGCGGGCCGGCGGCGCCAGCGCGGCGCCCGCCTCCCAGTCCGAGTACTGCGGGAGGAGTCTGTGTACTGACACATACTACATACTACAGGCACGTACCGGTTGGTGGGCACGGGGCGGCGACGCGCGCGGGCCGGCGGCGCCAGCGCGGCGCCCGCCTCCCAGTCCGAGTACTGCGGGAGGAGTCTGTGTACTGACACATACTACATACTACAGGCACGTACCGGTTGGTGGGCACGGGGCGGCGACGCGCGCGGGCCGGCGGCGCCAGCGCGGCGCCCGCCTCCCAGTCCGAGTACTGCGGGAGGAGTCTGTGTACTGACACATACTACATACTACAGGCACGTACCGGTTGGTGGGCACGGGGCGGCGACGCGCGCGGGCCGGCGGCGCCAGCGCGGCGCCCGCCTCCCAGTCCGAGTACTGCGGGAGGAGTCTGTGTACTGACACATACTACATACTACAGGCACGTACCGGTTGGTGGGCACGGGGCGGCGACGCGCGCGGGCCGGCGGCGCCAGCGCGGCGCCCGCCTCCCAGTCCGAGTACTGCGGGAGGAGTCTGTGTACTGACACATACTACATACTACAGGCACGTACCGGTTGGTGGGCACGGGGCGGCGACGCGCGCGGGCCGGCGGCGCCAGCGCGGCGCCCGCCTCCCAGTCCGAGTACTGCGGGAGGAGTCTGTGTACTGACACATACTACATACTACAGGCACGTACCGGTTGGTGGGCACGGGGCGGCGACGCGCGCGGGCCGGCGGCGCCAGCGCGGCGCCCGCCTCCCAGTCCGAGTACTGCGGGAGGAGTCTGTGTACTGACACATACTACATACTACAGGCACGTACCGGTTGGTGGGCACGGGGCGGCGACGCGCGCGGGCCGGCGGCGCCAGCGCGGCGCCCGCCTCCCAGTCCGAGTACTGCGGGAGGAGTCTGTGTACTGACACATACTACATACTACAGGCACGTACCGGTTGGTGGGCACGGGGCGGCGACGCGCGCGGGCCGGCGGCGCCAGCGCGGCGCCCGCCTCCCAGTCCGAGTACTGCGGGAGGAGTCTGTGTACTGACACATACTACATACTACAGGCACGTACCGGTTGGTGGGCACGGGGCGGCGACGCGCGCGGGCCGGCGGCGCCAGCGCGGCGCCCGCCTCCCAGTCCGAGTACTGCGGGAGGAGTCTGTGTACTGACACATACTACATACTACAGGCACGTACCGGTTGGTGGGCACGGGGCGGCGACGCGCGCGGGCCGGCGGCGCCAGCGCGGCGCCCGCCTCCCAGTCCGAGTACTGCGGGAGGAGTCTGTGTACTGACACATACTACATACTACAGGCACGTACCGGTTGGTGGGCACGGGGCGGCGACGCGCGCGGGCCGGCGGCGCCAGCGCGGCGCCCGCCTCCCAGTCCGAGTACTGCGGGAGGAGTCTGTGTACTGACACATACTACATACTACAGGCACGTACCGGTTGGTGGGCACGGGGCGGCGACGCGCGCGGGCCGGCGGCGCCAGCGCGGCGCCCGCCTCCCAGTCCGAGTACTGCGGGAGGAGTCTGTGTACTGACACATACTACATACTACAGGCACGTACCGGTTGGTGGGCACGGGGCGGCGACGCGCGCGGGCCGGCGGCGCCAGCGCGGCGCCCGCCTCCCAGTCCGAGTACTGCGGGAGGAGTCTGTGTACTGACACATACTACATACTACAGGCACGTACCGGTTGGTGGGCACGGGGCGGCGACGCGCGCGGGCCGGCGGCGCCAGCGCGGCGCCCGCCTCCCAGTCCGAGTACTGCGGGAGGAGTCTGTGTACTGACACATACTACATACTACAGGCACGTACCGGTTGGTGGGCACGGGGCGGCGACGCGCGCGGGCCGGCGGCGCCAGCGCGGCGCCCGCCTCCCAGTCCGAGTACTGCGGGAGGAGTCTGTGTACTGACACATACTACATACTACAGGCACGTACCGGTTGGTGGGCACGGGGCGGCGACGCGCGCGGGCCGGCGGCGCCAGCGCGGCGCCCGCCTCCCAGTCCGAGTACTGCGGGAGGAGTCTGTGTACTGACACATACTACATACTACAGGCACGTACCGGTTGGTGGGCACGGGGCGGCGACGCGCGCGGGCCGGCGGCGCCAGCGCGGCGCCCGCCTCCCAGTCCGAGTACTGCGGGAGGAGTCTGTGTACTGACACATACTACATACTACAGGCACGTACCGGTTGGTGGGCACGGGGCGGCGACGCGCGCGGGCCGGCGGCGCCAGCGCGGCGCCCGCCTCCCAGTCCGAGTACTGCGGGAGGAGTCTGTGTACTGACACATACTACATACTACAGGCACGTACCGGTTGGTGGGCACGGGGCGGCGACGCGCGCGGGCCGGCGGCGCCAGCGCGGCGCCCGCCTCCCAGTCCGAGTACTGCGGGAGGAGTCTGTGTACTGACACATACTACATACTACAGGCACGTACCGGTTGGTGGGCACGGGGCGGCGACGCGCGCGGGCCGGCGGCGCCAGCGCGGCGCCCGCCTCCCAGTCCGAGTACTGCGGGAGGAGTCTGTGTACTGACACATACTACATACTACAGGCACGTACCGGTTGGTGGGCACGGGGCGGCGACGCGCGCGGGCCGGCGGCGCCAGCGCGGCGCCCGCCTCCCAGTCCGAGTACTGCGGGAGGAGTCTGTGTACTGACACATACTACATACTACAGGCACGTACCGGTTGGTGGGCACGGGGCGGCGACGCGCGCGGGCCGGCGGCGCCAGCGCGGCGCCCGCCTCCCAGTCCGAGTACTGCGGGAGGAGTCTGTGTACTGACACATACTACATACTACAGGCACGTACCGGTTGGTGGGCACGGGGCGGCGACGCGCGCGGGCCGGCGGCGCCAGCGCGGCGCCCGCCTCCCAGTCCGAGTACTGCGGGAGGAGTCTGTGTACTGACACATACTACATACTACAGGCACGTACCGGTTGGTGGGCACGGGGCGGCGACGCGCGCGGGCCGGCGGCGCCAGCGCGGCGCCCGCCTCCCAGTCCGAGTACTGCGGGAGGAGTCTGTGTACTGACACATACTACATACTACAGGCACGTACCGGTTGGTGGGCACGGGGCGGCGACGCGCGCGGGCCGGCGGCGCCAGCGCGGCGCCCGCCTCCTAGTCCGAGTACTGCGGGAGGAGTCTGTGTACTGACACATACTACATACTACAGGCACGTACCGGTTGGTGGGCACGGGGCGGCGACGCGCGCGGGCCGGCGGCGCCAGCGCGGCGCCCGCCTCCTAGTCCGAGTACTGCGGGAGGAGTCTGTGTACTGACACATACTACATACTACAGGCACGTACCGGTTGGTGGGCACGGGGCGGCGACGCGCGCGGGCCGGCGGCGCCAGCGCGGCGCCCGCCTCCTAGTCCGAGTACTGCGGGAGGAGTCTGTGTACTGACACATACTACATACTACAGGCACGTACCGGTTGGTGGGCACGGGGCGGCGACGCGCGCGGGCCGGCGGCGCCAGCGCGGCGCCCGCCTCCTAGTCCGAGTACTGCGGGAGGAGTCTGTGTACTGACACATACTACATACTACAGGCACGTACCGGTTGGTGGGCACGGGGCGGCGACGCGCGCGGGCCGGCGGCGCCAGCGCGGCGCCCGCCTCCCAGTCCGAGTACTGCGAGGAGGACGAGCTGCGGGGGAGGGGGGGACGTATTAGTGTATGTACTGACTAGTACTAAATACTAGTTTGTATACAACACTGACTACTGTGTCGGGTGATCTGTTATTAGCTCATGAGGAAACAAAATAACAATATCTACCCGCAGATACTTATTAATATAGTTATCACCTAATACAGAAGGACATGCATCGCCTCGCGTGACAATGAGGGTTTTCCAAATTAAAAAAAAAAACACAAGATGGCAGCACTGGCGTTAGGTCTAAACATCTATCAAAATTCACGTGTTTCTTGTAGTTCACGATTATTTTTTAAGTTTTTCCTTGTACCACTGACTTTTGCAGTATCTACTAAGAAGCTTAATCTTTAGTTCAGCTACTTTTCTTTGTCCGTAAACCACATTTATATTGTAAAACAGTGTAAATACGATGAAATTTCGGTAAAACGTTTCACTAGCATACTATAGGCCCTATAGTATCGAAATACCCTATAGTAGTTTCAAAATGGGTGTAATACCCTATAGTATAGGGTATTACACCCATTTTGAAAAGTGTCTCAATTAGATTCTGTGCTAATGAACCACTAAAAAATTCACAAATTTTTTATTCAATCGTTAAGTGCCTTAAAAATGAATTTTCAAATTTCGCGCATAATTTTGCGAAAACGCTGGACGCAGTTGACGCCAAATTGCTCTGTGGTCATAACGTCAGTTGGCTGTGTAAACAAAATGCAGTGATATTTGAAGTTGACAGTTGACAGTTTTAAGTTTACATAGCCGTATGACGTAATAACATGGCGACAACTATAATGGTGTTATGAAACAGATTAAAAAAGCTGAAACCTTTGAGTTGAATATTAAAAGTTTGCTATTTTATGAACTGAAACTAACGTTTTCGGACTGCTTTTTGCCTAAACTATCTCAATCATATATTTTTAGATTTTTAATACCCTATACAGTACAATTTGATAGTTGTCTATACCAGACGCCTACGTAGCGACATCTGGTGTCAGATAAAATCCGAAAAACCCTCATTTACACTTTTCTTCTCGTGACAAAATGTTAGATGAAATTCTGGTTTGTCGTGGAGTGCACGAGCGTGCGCCGTGCTCTGACGTTCATAACGTAAACCAGAAGAACGATCCGAGCCGTTCTTATTGTTTAGCCACGACTCACGAGCTCCTCTGCCAAATGTAAATACATATTGTTTAGTCCCACACTAGTTTCCGATCGCGTTTTTATTTGACGTCTTGGGGCAGCTGTCACTGTCATGTCAATTGAAATGTCATTGCTGTTAACACTTTTATTTTGTTCGGAACGTGAAATTGAATTACGTTAGGAAAAATTGCCCGTAGCCGTTTTGTGATCATCTTGGACGATTGAGGTGCATTCCGAGCTATTGCACGCTGGACGGACCAGCGTCCTTTGGGAATATCGTCGAATTTGAACACCAAACTTTCCACTCAGTACACAAACAAAGACACCATATACATACATACACAGAACCGACGTGACAACCATACAGCGCCAGCGCTAGGTAAGTACAAATAAGGCAAGAATATTGTTAACTTGGCTCCGCGGATCGCGGAAATCGATACCCAGAGCTTGCCCTGGGAAGGCGTCGAACAAATGTATTCATGTAACATTCATTTTCGTAAGAAACTGAACACTCAACATTAATGTTTTAGACTGTCACGGTTGTTCACTACACTTGGAGTACTTACGGGATAATATCCGTGATTATTATTCGTGGTATCCGTGATATCGGGAGCTCATAAAAACAAAAGAAAATCACGGATATTATCCCGTAAGTACTTTAAGTGTAATTATAATTATAGAAATAAATAAAATAATATTTGTGTGAATCCCTTACTTAAGGGGACTACAGGAGCTAAACGCGAGTTTCATATTGCAATAAACAACAACAACAACAACAACAACAGCCCTTAACGTCCACTGCTGGACATAAGCCTCTCCCATGATGGGAGGAATTTGCCGTAATCTCCACGCTTGGCAGGCGGATTGCAATAAAGCATATGATTAACTGTAATAAACAAAACCAGAAAAATATATGATATTCTTCAGGATATAGTACGATAAACATAATACAACTAATTTTACACGATAAATAAAATCACGAACTTATCTCTAAAAATATCTTTTAACGAGTAAAAACCATACTAAAATACATGCGATCATTCTGATTTTGTGGCAAATAATTCTACAAGCAACATAATAGCGTCATAGTGTGTTATTTTTTTAGTCCAAACAATATATTTTTTGTAAATCACAAAAAACTACTCATTTCGCACTATTCGGCCCGCAGTGACTGACGTAACAACCACTGTGTAGTGCAAGCTGATTAGAACTTTATTCTAAAAGTATTTGAAACGAATTTTGAACCACCACAAAATAGAGTTGCTAATTTAGCTCCTGTAGTCGCCTTAACATAATAAAATCAAAGTGTGGTTGTAAATCTTGCCCCAACAGTATGCACCCATCACCCGACACACACACACTATAAGTACAGTCGCTACTCGCTACGGCACCAACCTGTCACTCTTACTCTTATTGCTCCCAGAGTTACGCGAGCTGCGGCAAACGTAACGACACCATTAGTTATGAGCTTAGTAACGCAAGCAGATGGGCGCGATCATTATGACAGAGTTACATTGTTAACACGAAGCACAATCCCAATGCTGGGACACCAGCCTCCACCCCGAACAATGCTTCTGGGAGGCACAGGCCTTCTGAGGAAATCGTATGTCTCACGAAGCTTTTACGGCTTTTTAAGCGTCAAGGTGATACTTGATGCCCATACAGGGGGGGGGGGGGGCGGTTATCTCGTTCCTGTTTTCCCTTTTCGATGCGACTAGCTATTCGTCACTCAAAGATGACTCGATCAATGTACAGCGCGCACTGTACAGCCAGTAATTTGGGGAGACACACTGTGGAACTAATGGCGCTAGCATAGCTGGTTCCCAACATCGTGATTGGTTAAAAATGTGGTAATGTCATATTATATTTCAAAATAGCTTAACCTCATTGGTCAGATTGAGACCAGCTATGGTGGCGCCATCTTAGATTATCTTTGCCTGTGTCTCCCCATTTGCGTTCGATTTCAATGAACGATTCATGTTTCAAATTCAAATCTTATTACTGCCCGCTAAAAAGTCTAGTGGAGAAAATAACTACTATGCTCCCGCTTATAAATGATAAATGATGTTTATTTTGCAAGTAGGTTTTTACAAACACTTTTACACGTATTTTTTTTTTTTAAACTAGATGGGGCCGCCGGCCGGTGTCTCGTACCTGACTACTCTGAGAAGAAACAGCCGAAACAAACTCAGAGGTCGTAGTCTCTTTTGAAGTCCAGACAATCTTGCTCAATTCACATGAGGACTATGTAGATTAGTGTCTGATATGGTCTTTTGAAGAAAGAACCACACAGATTTGAGTGGACCTGTCCAGTCAGTGCAAGCATTTGTCATTTGTATAGTGGAACAAAACGACACTCTTCGAATAGAAGGGATGAAAAACATGTTGCGCAAGCCCCAAGTGACGCCCCTTAGCGGTGATACCATGGATTAGCATCCAACATCATTTTGTAACTTTACATTAAACTACTTGGGATCGTGAAGTCTGTGGTTTTCGTCAACTCACCTCACTGCAACTTGACCACTCTGAGCCGTACGGTCGAACAAGCTACTTGGTTCACATTTTACAATGTAATTTGTGGGTTAAACTGTAAACCAAATAGCTATAGTTGCCGTACATAAAATGCGGTCCTTCGAGCCGGATACAAAGTGTGCAGAGTGTCTCTATTAATGTTAGTGAATCGGTTTACATTCAGTACAATGTTATTGTTAGGTTAGCACAACTTACCTGGAGTCGGTGTCGCTGAGCTCCAGACTGGAGTTGCGCGAGTCGGGCGTGGAGCGGTCCCGGCGGGCGGCGCGCTGCACCCATTCCTCGCTCGTGTCGCTGCACGACGCCGACTCTGGCGAGGGCGGCTCTGGCCGCGCGCGGGGCCGCTCTGCCGGGCCTCTCCGCTCGGCCGGGCCCCGCCGCTCGGCCGGGCCCCGGCGCCGCCCTGCCCGTCGCCGCGGGCCCCCGGTCCCCTCGGTCGCTGTGCTGATCATGACTGGACGCCGCCGCATTTCGCGCCGGTACCAGCTCTGTTCTAGTGCGTTTAGTTCTGCGCTGTAATGGGAATTTAGAATGAATCGTTTCGCACATTATGGAAGTGGCGTCGCGCAGGCGTCATGATCTCGTGACGTACCAGGTGTCGTGCACGCGGTCGCGGTGCGCGGGCGCGAGCGGCTGCACGACGGGGCGGCGGCAGGGCGGCAGCTGCAGCGGGTCGCCGCGCTGCCAGGAGCCGGCCGTGTAGCGCACGCCCTCGCCGCGCCACACGCCGCGCGGCTCCCGCCCGCCCACGGCCAGCGCCTCGATCATGGCGTCGATGCGCGAGCGCGGCGCGTCGGCGGCGGGTATGAGCTGCGCCAGCTGCAGGTTCTCGCGGCCCGGCACCAGGCGCTGGTACTCGGGCGCATGCGGCGCGCCCTCCACGTCCACCAGGAAGGGCGGCGGCAGCAGGTGCGGCGGCGTGTCGCTCTGCTCGTCGTGCGCGCCGCCCGCGCCGTCCAGCACCACGGGCCGGTAGTCCGTGTGGAAGAACAGCTCGGGCGGCAGCGCGCCGAACAGCCGCGCGCCGCGGCCCAGCCCCAGCAGCAGCAGGTGCCCGTGCGAGTCCGTGGCCGCCACCGTGCTGCCCGAGCCCCACTTGGCGTCGAAGATCGCGCCGTCGCCGTGCCCTGCCGGAGTGCACCGACGTCATACACGTGCGCACACACATCTACATGCGTAGGTATCTACTCACCGTCGATCCTGTTGTGGAACGTGGCCAGGGGCTGGTCGGCGGCGGCGTCCCACACGAACAGCTGGCCGTCGTGTCCGGCGGACAGGAACACGCCGCGCAGGAAGGGGTGCGCCTCCAGGACGTAGGCCTCGTCCCGGTGGCCGCGCAGGGTCCGCACGGGCGCGGCCGAGCGCGCACACCAGACGCGCACGGTGCAGTCGGACGCGGCCGTCAGCACGAACGCGTCCTCGGCGTCCCAGCACACCATCGTCATCTGCGGGACACCACGAAACTTATCAGACGTCTACCTTCAATTGCACACTCCTAAAGGAAAACCGGACCGAGAAAAGTTGGTTTAAAATGGCTTCTTCCCGTCGCGCAGAGTGGTCTCGGGCTGCAGCAGCACGTGCCTCCACTGCGTGGCGTGCAGCGTCCACAGCGCCGCGCTGCCGTCCTGTGCACAACGTACTAACATACAAACAAGTTGTTACCTTGAGCTTCTTCCCGTCGCGCAGAGTGGTCTCGGGCTGCAGCAGCACGTGCCTCCACTGCGTCCACAGCGCCGCGCTGCCGTCCTGTGCACAACGTACTAACATACAAACAAGTTGTTACCTTGAGCTTCTTCCCGTCGCGCAGAGTGGTCTCGGGCTGCAGCAGCACGTGCCTCCACTGCGTGGCGTGCAGCGTCCACAGCGCCGCGCTGCCGTCCTGTGCACAACGTACTAACATACAAACAAGTTGTTACCTTGAGCTTCTTCCCGTCGCGCAGAGTGGTCTCGGGCTGCAGCAGCACGTGCCTCCACTGCGTCCACAGCGCCGCGCTGCCGTCCTGTGCACAACGTACTAACATACAAACAAGTTGTTACCTTGAGCTTCTTCCCGTCGCGCAGAGTGGTCTCGGGCTGCAGCAGCACGTGCCTCCACTGCGTGGCGTGCAGCGTCCACAGCGCCGCGCTGCCGTCCTGTGCACAACGTACTAACATACAAACAAGTTGTTACCTTGAGCTTCTTCCCGTCGCGCAGAGTGGTCTCGGGCTGCAGCAGCACGTGCCTCCACTGCGTCCACAGCGCCGCGCTGCCGTCCTGTGCACAACGTACTAACATACAAACAAGTTGTTACCTTGAGCTTCTTCCCGTCGCGCAGAGTGGTCTCGGGCTGCAGCAGCACGTGCCTCCACTGCGTGGCGTGCAGCGTCCACAGCGCCGCGCTGCCGTCCTGTGCACAACGTACTAACATACAAACAAGTTGTTACCTTGAGCTTCTTCCCGTCGCGCAGAGTGGTCTCGGGCTGCAGCAGCACGTGCCTCCACTGCGTGGCGTGCAGCGTCCACAGCGCCGCGCTGCCGTCCTGTGCACAACGTACTAACATACAAACAAGTTGTTACCTTGAGCTTCTTCCCGTCGCGCAGAGTGGTCTCGGGCTGCAGCAGCACGTGCCTCCACTGCGTGGCGTGCAGCGTCCACAGCGCCGCGCTGCCGTCCTGTGCACAACGTACTAACATACAAACAAGTTGTTACCTTGAGCTTCTTCCCGTCGCGCAGAGTGGTCTCGGGCTGCAGCAGCACGTGCCTCCACTGCGTGGCGTGCAGCGTCCACAGCGCCGCGCTGCCGTCCTGTGCACAAACCGAACCGACATACAAACATAACATCACGGCAGATGTACTATCGTGGTCTTTTCCGCCTGACCAGTTTAATTTTTTTTCGCTTAAATCATGCGGAGGCGCTGAGCCACGCCCCTTTAAAATTTGGGCCTATTAAGAAAGCGTCAACTTAGGCGCGCAAAATAACAATATCTCTCGTTTGGCGTGCGTCGTCAGTGCGCTCGGACGATTCGGTATCTTTTCGTTCATTATTTCTATACAAAGTCAACAGGACGGGGCTAAAGAGTGTTTATATGTTGCGAGTGCAAGCAAAAATGAGCTTAGTGGTGGTCAGGCCGGAGTGTCCTCGATAGTACCTAATCCTACACCCACATACCGCCAGTCGCCGGTTATGTTTAAGTCCCATCTAATAGGGGGCGAGCCTATTGCCATCAACCGGGCACAAATCCAGACTCCGTGGCTGCTACCGAGAAATTCCTGATGGAATAACCCAATAATACTTTGCCCGACCCTGGAATCGTACCCTGGACCCTCCATCCCTAATAGGTTTGTGTCCTGAAAAAATCTAATTAGTCCGTCAGTTAGATTATCAAAAAATATTTGAACGTATTTTTTCTTTTTTAGGGTTCCGTACCCAAAGGGTAAAAACGGAACCCTATTACTAAGACTTCGCTGTCTGTCCGTCTGTCTGTCACCAGGCTGTATCTCATGAACCGTGACAGCTAGACAGTTGAAATTTTCACAGATGATGTATTTCTGTTGCCGCTATAACAACAAATACTAAAAACAGAATAAAATTAATATTTAAGGGGGGCTCCCATACAACAAACGTGATTTTTTTGCCCTTTTTTGATAATAATGGTACGGAACCCTTCGTGCGCGAGTCAGACTCGCACTTATCTAATGATAAACAAACTAAGGTCGTCGGTCGTCGTCGGTATCGTTGGTTACATGTTACAAAATGTAAGGTTATTTGAAACGAACCCATTTTTTCTTCAGCTTACGACTGAAATTTCAACTTCGACAGTCTGTGTAACAGTCCTGAAGTGGTCTCGTAGTCTGTTTCGTTGAAATGTTTCCCACGTAACCTCGAAAAATAACTTGTTTTTTTTTTTTTTTTAGTTTTAGTGCCTTTTCCCACTTTCTCTTCATGCGCAAATTTCTTGGAAATGTGACAACGCCTATTTCTTTGCATCCAAAGGCTACACAACGACCCATAATATTGAAAAAAGTCACAAAATAATAAGATATTGTTCAATTCTATGGAGTTTGACAGTTTGTTTGTAACAAACAGTCAGCGCCATCTACGTGGAACTATTTGACAGTTTTCTTCCCCATTCGAAATTTAAATAAAACTTTTGATAAGTTCCTTGGTTGCCATGTTTCAGAGTAAAAGGTCGTTCCATTTTTAAATAACACGACATTATATGAGTTTACTATGTTATTTATTTGGTTGCTAAACACGACAGATATGGATTTACATACAACTTTTGCCGGCCGCTGGTCGCATGTATCTGGAAGCACATGCGACCAACACTTTCGATTTATCTCGAAGAAGGTTGTTAAAATAATGCTCAAATTTCCAGGTATGTTTGAGAAAACGGTATTTGTTAAAACTTTTCAACAACAACAACAAACTAAAAACTAAAACTTTTCATAAGAATTAAAATAATTCATACTATAAAATTCAACAATATGGAATTTCGAAAGTGTCGAAACAGACGGAAATATTTTTTAGTTTCTAATATATTATAGATACAGGCCAATACATAACTAAGATTTTTTTCTTTATACTGCGCTAAAGTGGAAGCATGTGCTAGTACCTTGCTGCCGGACACGAAGCGCAGTCCGCGGTGCGCCCACGCGATGCTGTCCACGGCGTCGTCGTGCACCGGCGTCTCCAGCACCTGCACAGCGTGCACAGTGAGACACGTTCCTACTGATGTACACGTATAGTGCGAGTAGCGACACTCACCCGCTTGGGCCCGCCGGGCTCGTGCTCCACGGTGTAGATGCGCACGTGGTGGTCGGCGCTGCCGGCCGCCAGGAAGGCGCCGCCCGCGCTCCAGGCCGCGCAGATCATGTGGCACACGCCGGGCCGCATGCGCTCCACGTACTGCACGGGCTGCGACAGGAAGTGCCCGTCCGGCGAGCACGTCCAGAAGGCCACGGAGCAGTCCGTGCTGGTGCTGGCCAGCCAGCGCACGTCGCGGCGCGCGGGCGGCGCCCAGTGCACCGACGTGATCGTGCCGGCGTGCGCGGCCAGCACGGCGCGCGGCTCGGGCCCGCCCAGCCCCCACACGCGCACCAGCCGGTCCACCGAGCCGCACGCCAGCAGCGCGCCGTCCGCGCTCACGCACACGTCCGTGATCTCCGCGCCCACGCCGCGCAGCGTGGCCAGCAGCCGCCCGTCCAGCGCGCTCCACACCTTCACCAGCATGTCGTCGGCGCCCGTCATGACGTAGCGCCCGGTGCAGTCGAACACGAGGCAGTACACGGCCGACAGGTGGCCCAGCGTGCGGCGCTGCAGCTGCAGGCCCGCCAGCATGCGCGGCGGGAACATGGCCTGCCCGCCGCGCCCGCCCGCCCGCGCCGCCGCGCCCACGCCCAGCTCGCGCGACACCAGGCGCCGCACTGGACACAACATGTAATAACCACTTGATGACTCATTGAGTGCCGTCCATACTACACCCGTCGATGTCAGTGTGTTACCTTTTCAAACATTAAGAGCCTATACTACCTCAAATTAGCAACTCTGTTTGTGGTGGTTCAAACTTCGTTTGAAATACTTTTAGAATAAAATTCTAATCAGCTTGCACTACAAAGTGGTTGTTACGTCAGTCACTGCGGCCGAATAGTGCGAAATGAGTGGTTCTTATTCTTTATAAGATCAAATGTTCGTCTTTTGTAAAAAATAAAAAACATAAGACCCTGCTTTATAGATAGTAAGTTCAGTTAGTATGCAAAGTTTCATGATCTAATTTGAAATTCTTTTTGAATACCAGCGCGAGCGGTTTATTGTTCGATTTGGAGGTAACTTTGGAATTTTTTTCTATCGAGAAAATTTTATGGAATCGTGTTTTTGCCAAACATAGGACCTAACATTAATCCTCAACTTTACCATATATTGACGTGACAACGTCTTATAAATTGGTTTGCCGGGTGACACTTCAAGAAACTGGGTAACGCTCCGCTCACGTTATGCGCTCACAATGAGAGCGAGTGAGAGGCACGCGTCCCGCCTAAGAGCGAGAGAGACAGACATAAAAAGTTTATTTTACCACTCAAAGTCGTTGTCACGTAAAACTTTCGCCCGTATACCGACTTTACAGGCAACCAATTTTTTATTTCAAAATGAATGCTGCAGTATTTTAGGTGTAACGGAGGATCATGCTAAGCCATTTGAGGTAGTATAGGCCCTTAACAGCTGAATAGATTTTGATGAAAGCACCTGTACGTTTATTCAAGACCTATTTCGTAACAGTGCGGCTTCCAAAATACTTTTTGTGAAAACATTAATCAAACAGTACAGTCGGAGAAAATCGCTTTTGATTTTTGCTTAGTGTTTGTGCGTTTAATTGTTTGTGATTGTGGCTGTATGTTTACACAATTAGCAAGGGGCAAAAGGTAATGAGCAGTAAAGTAGCACTTACCTAAGGTATGATCCTGCTTGTGCGAGGCGTACAGCGGCTTGGGCCTGACCAGCGTCTCGCTGAGCAGCGACAGGCGCGCGGCGAGCCGGTCGGCGTCGGGCGCGTCGGGCCCGGCCGGCCCGCCCGGCGCTGCGGGCCCGGCCGGCGCCAGGCGCGCCAGCGACACGGCGCGCTCGCACACGGACGCCAGGCGTCGCCAGGACACGTCCGAGTGCTGCGATGCCTGGACAAACTCATGCTTTACTTGTATTCACAGCAGGACATGATATTTAATGTGGAAGGCTATAAGAGTAGACGAAGACCAAACAAACTATGTTTATTTTTGTTTATGTTTAGTTTTATCCAAATGAAATGCCAATCATACCTTAGAGCTATATACTATATAGCAATTGAAATAGAATCATTGACTAGGCTCTTCACCGGGCCACAAAACCTCTTTGCAATCGCCGATCTAGGGTTTGCTCATCATCATCAGCCTATTAATGTTCCCACTGCTGGGACACAGGCCTCCTCTCAATAAGAGGGAATGTGCTATAATCCAACACACGGGCCCAGTGCGGGTTGGTAGATGTCACATGTCTTCGAATGTTTGGTTCTAGGACATGCCAGTTTCCTCACGATGTTTTCCTTCACCGTTTTGAGAGCAGCGATGATTAAATAAATTACACAAAGCTCAAAATGTTAATTTAAATTCTCTTTCATTCTTGCTACTTACAATAGAAGTGGGCAACTTTATAAATTTTTTCAATATTTTTTAATACATTATTGACACAAAGTAGAACTCATTGATGGAGGCCTGCCTAAGTGATACTTTCTGTTCATACATTCTACCATTATATTCTATACATAATTAATCAAAACAGTAGTAAGAAGTACCACACCCAAATGCTGTATCCTTTGTCTTGGCTGTTCAATGATACGTTTTTTTGCTCTTTTCTATCAGAAACTTGTCTTGTGTTGTATATAATTTTACCTACATTGTTTTGGGCTTATTATTGACCTTTTTCATTAAGAATAATCATAATTCAATTCTTAGAGCAAAATAACAACGCCTAAAGAAAAATACGAAATATGGCGCCATTGAACGTCACGCAGCACTCGTGACTGTTCGGGCCGCGATCGGATTCTCGTCGGCCAATCGCGGCTGGGAGCTATTGCAGTCGATTGCTAGAAAGAGACGGCATATGCAACGTAACCGCAGAAGCGTGTGAAGAAACGAGATAGAAGCTCTTCTAATTACGACACGGTTCCTTCCCGTTAGTGCATGATATAACAATTTTTTCGCAAATTAGCCAAAAACATTAATTTTATCACTGAAACACCACAAAAACATTTTTCACGATATTCCACCGTATTTTCATGATCATTTTAAGGCATAACACATTTTAAGATTTTTTGTCGTTTTCGCACAATTTCTGTATTTCTAGTAGTTCAACTGTTAGCAAAACGTAAATAAACAAAGTTTTGAGCGCAAAAGTCCGCTAAACTTACCAATTCATCGTAAGATTGGGCGTGCTCGCGTCCCTCCCAGTCGAGTCGTCGGGGCAGCACCTGCAACACCGCGAACTGTACAAAAACTTTTTAGCGAAGTTTTAGCGCGTTTGACAGCCACAGCCACGTGCCTCCGCGACCAAAACAACAATATAAGCTCAAACCCGGCACTAGGAAAAGCTCAAACCTACCTCAATACTCTCGAGCTCTTTTAGCAAAGTCTGCAACAGAAACGGGCACAATTAGCGCATTGAAATGTCTAAGAGAATAATTTGAACATATTCCGAGCCAATTTACCTTTGCAGTCTCTTTCAGGGGTCCGCCTGATAGAAATTTCGCTATCAGAAAGTAGAGCTCTGAAATCGGGAAAGCTAACATTACACGACTTCGCACGACATACACTCACATTTTCGAGCATTAATTTCTAAGCACTGCACTTACCGGGAATGACCCGGAGCTCCTCGTTGGACTCCTCCATTACCCTAGTTTTTATACCAAGGGTTAACACTTCACTTCACATTACATTCAATAAAAAAAACCAGCAAACATTTCCCTTTACATTGTTGACGAACAGATAATGCAACCTCCTGTAATAATAGCAAAATGGCGTTTAACTGTCAGTCAAACAGTTCGTGGTAAATCCGTGTCGGTGCAACAGTTCCCCACGTGGTTCTTTATGCTATAGTTAGATGTCACTGTAAGTCAAGCTTAATTTTTTTCAATTTATTCAAAAAATTTTAGAAAATACACACAGCAGTTTTGGTAATATTAAATTGCTTTTTAGAGTCCATTTAATGTAATAACCACGTAATTCCACGCGTGTAATTTAATGTGGCCCCATTTTAGTCCTTGACCCCGGGTCGCCAGCGCCAGGGACTGACCCAAATTGGCCCAATTTATACACTGGCAATTTTAAAGTTGTCAAACGTCAAAGTAGAACGATACGCGAGTGTTGTTGAAAAATCATAGTAAAATGCATAAAATCGTAATTTTATACGATGGGGTTTGGGGTTGAGTCGTGTTTTGTGTGTGAAACATTAAGTGTAAACTGTAGTTCAAGTGAACCAGTGGGTTGGTGGCAGAGTTTTCCGCGGTTGAGCCTGGGCGGTGTCGAGGGCCTGGAGGCTCCGGTGCCGAGAGCGCCAACAGGCCGCAGGCGTGCAGAGCGCCCTAGCATGTCCACGCGGTCGTCGTGCTCAGCGCTCACCACACTCACATGTACGTGTTGCCGCTTCTGTTCGATTTAGGTCAGCTGTAATTGAGCATGTTATGGTCAGTGGGTATCGTATCGATTGTTGGCTATAAATACACGCGGTCTGCTGTCCGGCACACTGCTAGGTGTGAGGAACATTCAATACAAGTTAGTTCCAGTGTTACTGGCCATTTGAGCAGTGTAATCATTAATCACTTAGATCAAAGTGTTTAGTGAAAACTTGCAAACAATGTTTTCAGAAAGTTCCCAAAGTTTGTGTTTCTGTTTGTTATTTGAATACCCAGTGTAGTCTTAGCTTACTCTTACTTACTAAAGGACTGCTGGGTGCAAGCTGCAAGACATTATTTTGCTGCAACACATTAATTTTTTACACGGCACTGCTCCACAGACTATTTTGTCACAGTAGGCAAGTAATAGAAAAGAGCAGGTTTTGCTACAGTTTTAATTTTCTTTTTCCTTAATTATACTTTATCATAACAACATGCATCATTTTATCTTATCTCTATTCATCATCATCACCCACTGCTGGGTATAGGCCTCTCTCTGTTTGTGCCAAGCTCCATGTTCTTGTGCCTCATCCAGGATATTCCTACAATGGCAACAATGTCGTCTGCTCGTCTCGCCGCTGGACGACCAACACTTCACTTTCCAGTCCTTGGCTGACACACGGTCATGGCATTACTCCACCTGCCATCACCACATCTTGCAAGATGCCCTGCCCAAATTAATTTTAGTTCCATAATTACCCTAAGAAAGTCGTGGGCATAGCTATATAGGGTGTAAAAGACCTCATCATGAAGCCGAGCATTCTGTACATCAAACTAAGTAACTTTACGCAAAAATTATTGCTGGGAAAGGACTTTTTTTTTGGGGTGTAAAATCATGTTTTGTGGTAGAACTCCGCACTCAAAACATTGTGCTGATGGATGGATTGAATAGTATGGGGGTCGTGGAGGTGTTTAAAGTAAAAATCTTACATTAAAAACTTGTATTAAAAAAAAACTTGTCAAAAAGTTGGAACTTTGACCCCCAATATCTCCGTAACTAGAAAGTTCCCAGGTATGGTGTAGAACGACGATGAGAACAAGTGCCTTTCGGCTTCGTTAAGAGGTGTTTCACACCCTTTATAATCCACTAATAAGGCTAGGCAGATGATAAATATTTACTGGTAGTATTTTGTGAGACAATACTTGCAACTCAGTGTAAAGTACCACAATCCAATACAATACCAATGACTTTGCTAGTTTTCAGCTAAGGACACCATTGATTAACCAGTCTTCTGATACTGCAAAGCTCTTGAGGTGTCCCTTGATATCCCAAAGGCATTTGACAGGGTCGGGCAGCATGCTAGTCCACTGAGCAAGCTTTCCAAATTCATCATTCCTGTTGACTTACAACAGCATTTCTGACTAATGGATCACGGTAGTCATAGATGACTGCTTAGCTGATATCATGGCTAGTTCTGAAGGTGTTCTCCAGGAGTCATTTCTTTAGGTTAAGCTGTTCTGGCTCATCATGTGCCTAGCTTTTTCCCAACTATGTTGGGGTCGGCTTCCAGTCTAATCGGATGCAGCTGAATACCAGTATTTTACATGGAGAGACTGCCTATCTGACCTTCAGTGGGCCTAAAATGGCCGCTTTAGCAGAATCTTAGTATGAATCACGTTAAAAGTTCTAAATTCTTAAAATGGACTATAAGCTGATATTATTATAAAGTCCATTTTAAGAATGTTTGAATTTTTAACGTGATTAATATTACGGTTCTGCTAAAGCTGCCATTTTAGACCCCCAGTTAATGCTAGGTAATACAATACTCCTTGGTAAGACTGGTTGTCGGAATTTCGGGCCTCTTGACTATCTGTAATGACTGTCTACGTTCCACAAATGACAGCTGGGACCAATGGCTTCACGTGTTTTCCGAGGCATAGAGAAAACTCGGTATGTAGTGGGTGGTTAATGTGGCCATCCATCCGTGGACCAACCGAGGCAAGCAGGGCTTAACTTAGAGATCGACCTGAGCAACTGTTATTAGCCACAAGCTCATCCGCTGTTCTGGCTGCATATCAATAAATATATTGCTAGAAAATAGGAAGACTTTTCCTTAAGTTATGAGATATTTGGACCCATTTGTCATCAATGTGATAATCACCAAATTATAATTGATGATTAATCTGTTTGTAAATACATTATTTACATAGTGAATACTTTACGTTGTGATTATTACTATTTTGAACTGCAACACACGTTGACTTGAGTGATAAGACACCGTTAAGTGGTCAGTGACGATAGGTGATGTTTGGTTCCTACTTCCGTTCCATTTCATAAAACTCAAACTTCTAAGAAGTACCCTCCTTTAAGTATTTTTTGACCATTTTTGTGTGTCTTCAGAGAGCCCCTCACAATGTCGGGCGCCGCCGCGAGCGGGAGCGCGGGCGCGGGCGCAGGCGGCGCGGCCCCGGGCGGGGGCGGGGGCGCGGGCCCGGGCGCGCTGGGCGGGCTGGGTGGCTCGCTGGAGGACAAGGACTGCGACCTGCTGTGCCCCGTCTGCTTCGAGCTCATCGACGAGGCCTACGTCACGCGATGCGGCCACTCCTTCTGCTATGCCTGTATTAGTAAGGTAACCAATCAGCGACTGCTTCTTACATTTACTGACGACATCACTCCGTCTATTGAGTTACGTCTATATGCGCCAACACGTGTGCCAAAATGTCACCTACAATAGTATAAGCCGGTCGGAGACATCGTTAATAGCTGGGGAACATGTTTAAATCTATCTCTTCATGTTTATTTCTCCCTCTCTTTCTTCACTTAGTTCTAAATCTTTTGTCTCGTCAGACAGACATGTTTGTAGAGAATGATTTGATGGTGGGAACCAATGATATTATAAGTAAAAAGGTGTAGATACGTTACCTAAACGACATTCTATCTTCAAAAACGGCACACCGCACACATGAATAACTAAAAATATTGCAATAACACACTACATTACAATTAGTCGTCAAAATAGGATGGCATGATTCAAGTATCGCGAGTGAAAAAGAGACAAATATAATTCGCGACAGTGCGTCGTCAAGTGTACTAGAAACGATATAGAATTAATAAATCAGATATGACATTACCTTACACCGTGATTTATGCCTAAAAATGCGATTCACTCAAGAGTTCATGTAGTAAAAGTAATGTAATAAAAATGCATTGAAAGTCAACTGACTTGTCTGTTTCGTACATATAATTTTACTCTATGATCGGTAATGACGTCTATCTCTATCGCACTTGTTGATAGAGAAATTGTTGTTGCACTCTTTCTTTTCGGACGCCATTATTTTAAAAACGTAATGTTTGTTTTGTGAAAATATTAAGATAAATAGTATACTTACGAATGATATGTGATTCCTTGACTTTTAGAAGTTTTGCTAGTATAATTTGTACAATATCTCATGACACACGACGGCATTTTCGGTAGTTTTGGGTCACTTTCACTTTTAATGCACTGTGTTTACGTGAAGTGCGTCTGTCGACGCCGGCAACGTCACACTGAGGTCAAGGTTTGCTAATTAGCCACATTTTAGCGTACCGCTTGCTGAGCGCTTATAACGCATCTACACCTTTTTACTTATAATATCATTGGTGGGAACGCATAGTTTCGCACTCCCGCACATAATTAGTTAGCTTCTTCTGTTTGTTACACTTAGTGTTTCCTGCTGCAATGCCACAAAAGTGCTTTGTGTTCTCCGACGGCACATGGTGATTGACAGGTCCACAAAAAGAAAGCCTTTATCATAAGGCCTACCTGCACCGTGAATTACTAACTTTACTGCATTCGCGTTAAATTCATTTTCTCTGTCATCTTCAGACGATGGAACTACTATAGCAACAGAACTATGCTTTATACTAGTTTAGCACTAAACTAATACGGTGATTTGTGTCGCAAGCGGCACTTGGAGATTGTTAGTTTCTGTGGTCACCAGGCGGTGGAGCTCCACCGGCGCTGCCCCAAGTGCGGCGCCGCGCTGGCGTCGCGCGAGCACATCTTCCCGAACTTCCTGCTCAACGAGCTGGTGGCGCGGCGCCGCGTGCGGGCGCGGCACTCGCCCGCCCCGCAGCCGCGCGGGCCCTGCGTGCGCGCGCTGGTCGCGGCCGAGGCGCGCCGGCTGCCCCTGGCCGACGTGGACGCCATGCTGGACCTGCTCACCCGGCGCAAGCGGCTCCTAGAGGCGGAGTGCGCCGCCGCGCACCACCGGCTGCTGTACGAGTTCCTGGCGCAGCTGCACAAGCACCGCGCGCACCAGCTGGAGCAGCTGGCGCGCGAGGCGGCGCTCGTGCGCAAGGACATGGACCACGTGGCCGCCGTGCTGCGGGATACGGCGCAAGGTGCGTGTGTGCGAGCTCCTTACTTGTATGGCAGCCTGGTACTTTAGATAACCAATATAGGCGTGAGTCCTCTTGTAGCAATCATAACATATGCTTTCTGGAGTTGTGGACACCAGCGCGACACTACAATACAGTATACAAGCTCCTGCTTGCTTGCTTGAAAGGCATCAGTCGTTTTCTAGCAAACATAACATGTGAGATAAGATCATACTTATTTTTGATAGTCTGGTAAGTATCTATCTAAATATATAAAAGAAGAAACTGACTGACTGACTGACTGATTGACTGACTGACTGACTGACTGACTGACTCATCTATCAACGCACAGCCCAAACCGCTGGGTCTACAGATTCCAAATTTGGCAAGTAGGTTCCTTATGTAGTCTAGGGGTGCACTAAGAAAGGATTTTTCAAAATTCATCCCCTAAAGGGGTTAAACGGGACTCCAAAGTTTGTATGGGAAAACAAGATTAGTTAGACTATTTTATTCGAAACTTCACAGGAGTGCTCCTATTGATAAATGAGTAGAAACGGGTTTCAGGTTTTTTCAGAATTCAACCCCTAAGAGGGGGAAATGGGGTGGCAAAGTATAAAAATCAATGCACAGCCCAAACTGCTGAGTCTAGACATTCCAAATTTGGCACATTGGTTCCTTATGTGGTCTAGGGGTGCACTAAGAAAGGATTTTTCAAAATTCAACCCCTAAGGGGATTAAACGGGAATCTAAAGTTTGTATGGGTAAAACAAGATTAGTTAGACTATTTTATTCCAAACTTCACAGGAGTGCTCCTATTGATAATTGAGTAGAACCGGGTTTCAGGTTTTTTCAGAATTCAACCCCTAAGAGGGGGAAATGGGGTGGCAAAGTATAAAAATCAATGCACAGCCCAAACCGCTGAGTCTAGAGATTCCAAATTTGGCACAAAGGTTCTTTATGAGGTTTAGGGGTGCATTAAGAAAGGATTTTTCAAAATTCACCCCCTTAGGGGTTGGAACGGGAGTCCAAAGATTACGTGGGGAAATAAGATTAGTTAGACTACTTTATTCGAAACTTAACAGGAGTACTCCTATCGATAAATAACTTAACGTTTGTGTTTCAGTTTTTTTTTCAGAATTCAACCCCTAAAGGGGGCAATGGGGTAACAAAGCCTGAAATTCAACATAGTTATTATTTTTATGGTGAATTGGGTCGGGTGTATTACAAAAACAACGATTTTAAGATTTAATGTGGCAGACCTGAAATACTACCATTCCCTGTTGGGGTGCGATGGGGTTGAAATGTCTAAAAATCAATATGGGTGTCGATACCGAGATTATCAGGGGTGCTGATTACGAAAATGGCATTTATTTTGAGATCCAGATGATAATGATTGTGATTACGATGATGATGATTGTGATAATGATGACGATGATTGTGATGATGATGATTTTGATTACGATGATAATGATTGTGATTACGATGATGATGATTGTGATAACGATGATAATGATTGTGATTACAATGATAATAAGTGTGATAACGATGATGGTGATAGTGATTGTGATTGTAATGGTGATTGTGACAGTGATGGTGATTGTGATAGTGTCGGTGATTGTGATGGTGATAGCGATGGTTGTAACGTTGTTAGTTCATAATTGATAAAACGTAAACAAATAAAACAGAAGTCATTTTAATATCGTTTACCAGCCGACCAAATCACCTGATCGCGCCTGTACTTTTGTCTCACTTGCTCGCGTTCCTAAAACCAGTTTTTTTCCCACTCCATCATTCTCCGCGCGCCGCGAGCGTCGACCACGCTCGCATGCCTGCAGAGGCCAGTCGTCATTTACGCGCGGTCAGTCTACACACATATTAGACGACATATGCGCAGCCTCGCGAATTATACTTTGATTGGACTACTGAATTTCCAAAACTTTTTTTAATAATTTTACTTTTTAAAAAGTTCTATAAAGGAACCATAACTTCAGTGTGTAATTCCCCATATCGGGTAAGTGGCTAAGTGTTGACAAATTCACGCAGTGCTTGTTTCTAAATGTCATGTCAAGGTCAATGATGTGCAAAATTATTTCATCATCTTTTTCATAGACATCATTTTAGCTACTATTTCAACTGTGATAACGAGGACGGAGATTGTGATGATGATGATTGTGATTAAGATGATAATGATTGTGATTACGATGATAATGATTGTGATAACGATGATGGTGATTGTGATAGTGATTTTGATGGTGATTGTGATGGTGATAGCGATGGTGATTGTGATTGTGACAGTGATGGTGATTGTTATAATGATGTAGATTATTGTGTTTACTATGATAATGATTGTGATAACGAGGGTAGTGATTGTGATGGTGATTGTGATGGTGATGGTGATGGTGATTGTGATTTTGATTGTGATAGTGTTGGTGATTGTGATAATGATGGTGATTGTGATAATGATTGTGGTTGAGATAGTGATGGCGATTGTGATCATGATGATTGTAATTAAGATGATAGTTATTGGGATTACGATGATAATGATTATGATTACGATTATAATGATTGTGATGACGAGGCTGGAGATTGTGATGATGATGATTGTGAATACGATGATAATGGTAGTGATTACGATGATAGTGATTGTGATAATGATGATAGCGATTGTGATTACGATGATAATGATTGTGATAACGATGATGGTGATTGTGATACTGATTTTGATGATGATTGTGATGGTGATGATGATTGTGATAGTTATTCTGAGAGTGTTGGTGATTGTGATCGTGATTGTGATGGTGATTGTGATGGTGATTGTGATGGTAATTGTGATGGTGATTGTGATGGTCATTGGTATGGTGATTGTGATGGTGATTGTGAGGGTGATGGTGATTGTGATTGTTATGGTGGTTGTGATAATGATTGTGGTAATTATGGTGGTTGTGTTAATGATGATAATTGGTGATAATGATGGTGACTGTGATAGTGATGGGGATTGTGATGGTGATTGTGGTAGTGATTGTGATGGTAATTGTGATGGCGATTGTCATGGTCATTGTGATGGTGTTTGTGATGGTGATTGTGATGGTGATGGTGATTGTGATGGTGATTGTGATGGTGATTGTGATGGTGATTGTGATTGTGATTGTGATGGTGATTGTGATGGTGATTGTGATGGTTATTGTGATGGTGATTGTGATGGTGATTGTGATAGTTATTGTGATGGTGATTGCGATGGTGATTGTGGTGGCGATTGTGATGGTGATTGTGATGGTGATTGAGATAGTGATGGTGAGTGTGATAATGACTGTGATTACGATGATAATTATTGTGATAACGATGATGGTGATTGTGATAGTTATTTTGATGGTGATTGTGATGGTGATGGTGATTGTGATAGTGATTGTGATAGTGATGGTGATTGTGATTGTTATGGTGATTGTAATGGTGATTGTGATGGTGATTGAGATAGTGATGGTGATGGTGAGTGTGATAATGACTGTGATTACGATGATAATTATTGTGATAACGATGATGGTGATTGTGATAGTTATTTTGATCGTGATTGTGATGGTGATGGTGATGGTGATTGTGATAGTGATTGTGACAGCGATAGTGATGGGGATTGTGATGGTGATTGTGATTGTGATAGTGATGGCGATTGTGATTGTTATGGTGGTTGTGATGGTGATTGTGATAATGATTGTGGTAATTATGGTGGTTGTGTTAATGATGATAATTGGTGATTATGATGGTGACTGTGATAGTGATGGTGATGGGGATTGTGATGGTGATTGTGATTGTGATAGTGATGGAGATTGTGATAATGATGGCGGTTGTGATAGTGATGGTGATTGTGATAATAATAATTGTGATGATTATGAAATGTGGCACATAGATAGTTTATAACCTGGATTAACATGGAGGACACTATTATCCATTTAGTATGATCCAGTGGGACAGTTACCGAACTTCACGCGGGCGAAGCCGCGGGCAACAGCTAGTAATATATACAGCCATATATGAGTGGAAGAAAAAAAAAACTTAGATTTTTCCAGAATATTGCAATGCTGCATGAGTCATGAGTTTTCAGCATTGTACAAAGACTGTTTTGACGTGCGAGAAAAGCTATATAGCTATATACACGTACAGGTGCGGCCGGGCTGGCGCGGCTGCCGGAGGCGGGCGGCGCGGTGGGCGCGGGGGACGCGGGCTCGGCGTGCGAGCTGGGCGCGGGCGACGCCGTGCGCGCTCTGCGGCGCGAGCTGGCTGAGCTGGCGGGCAGCGTGGGCGACACCGCCGCGCACGGCGACGGTACGTCACCTCCGCTCGACGCGCTCGCGACCATAGGTATAGAGACTAATGACTCCGACCATGCTGAACTAATTTTGTTCCATAACTTTGGGAAATTCATTACTTTTTTTAGGGTTCCGTACCTCAAAAGGTAAAAAGGAACCCTTGTCCGTTTGTCACCACCGACTCTCTCAGGAACGGGTGGACCTAGCAAATTGAAATTTATACCAGATACTGAAGTCTATAGTCCCTAATAGGTGTTTAGGTAAATATCAAGGTCCTGAGTCAACATAATAAAAAGATATGGGCAAATTTAGATTTTCGCGAAAACTTTTAAGTAAGACTACCAAAATTTAACTTCATTTTCTACTACACTTAAAGTACTCACGGGAAAATATCCATGATTTTTTTTAAGTGTCTAAAACAGTGCATTAATTTTCTACTTTTAAGAATGTTCCCTTTATTTGTGCTGTAAGACGTTGCTTTTAACCAAAATTGACAATTCTAGGTCAACCAGAAGTACCCTATAGGTTTTTGATCGAAAACCTATGTACGAGTCATGTATCGTACATGGCACGCGCGCATTGCATATATCAGCACTTTTCCGTCACCTTGCACAAATTATAGTGTAAAGCGACAGTACACAATCAGCGTTCATAGTCAGCTGTACTCATTCACGCATTATTCATATAGCATTAGTTACGTGGTAGTTAAATATATTCAATAAATCATCATCTTTGGCTATCCGTGACTTATCATTCAAGCTATCACTCAAGGTGTGTGCGACCCATTCAGCAGCGCATACATCTTTATGGTCCTTCGAGCCGGATGAAATCAGAAAACGCCTTTGAAACAGTTGGCAGCTGATGAAGGCCACAAGTATCAACACAGCAGGGCAGCACAAGCGTTGCAAGAAGAATTTTATATGGATGACCTTGTAAGTGGAAGCTTCACGTTGTCATCGGCCAAACAACTGCAAGGCGATTTAATACAGTGGCATTTTAACGCCCCCGCCTGGCCAAGCGCAGGAGGCCTATGGGAAGCAGCGGTAAAAAGTCTGAAGCATCATCTTCGACGTGTTGTTGGCGAGCAAAAACTCACGTTCGAGGAATACAGTACTTTACTTGCTCAACTCGAAGCATGTCTCAACAGTCGGCCGCTGTGCACACTTACAGAGGATCCAGATGATTTGAATTATCTAACTCCATCACACTTTTTGAGCAGCGGCCCCATACTGACTATCTTAGATACCGAACAAGATGAAAGGACAAGATGGAAGCGAACACAGAACATTTTCGAAGACATCTGGAAGAGGTGGCAATCAGAGTATCTCGCGACACTCTCAACAAGGAGTAAATGGAAGAGACCTCACAAAAACGTTCAAGTAAATGACGTTGTCATCATTCATGAGCCTAACCTCCCCGCGGGAAGATGGGCTCTAGGCAGAGTCACCGAGCTACATCCCGGTAGCGATGGATTGGTCAGGGTTGTTACCCTAAAAACACAAAATGGGTATCTCAAGCGCCCAGTGATTAAACTGTCAGTGCTGATATCTGACCAAACAAATCACAAATCACTACCCGAGCGGACAGGGAAAAAGTCAGACTGCCAAAATAACAAGACCACGAACAACCTGTCAAAACAACGACCTGGAACGGTGTCTAATCTGATAGCAACTATCTTCACACTATTTCTCTTCATGACATCCGTATTTGGCCACGAACAGTCAACATCCCCATATACTTTGACAACAATACGCAAAGCACTCTATTTTGATCGAATCTCAAACATGCAGTTCATTCGAGACGAATGGAAACTCATCGTGTATTACGACATGAACCCTTATTGGGACGGTTCGGCAACCTGCGACAAATACCTGAAACAGATAAACAGCGTATGTGAAGCAGAAACAAACAAAGCACTATGTGACATCATCCTAATGCAGTTACATCACTCTCATGACGAACTGAAGTATTACAATGGAATGTTACTGAGCCAGCATTTTGAAGAACGCTCACGAAGGCGACGAGGCATCATCGATGGTGTAGGCTACGTTGCCAACAGTTTATTTGGAGTTCTAGATCAACGTTTCGCCGATCAATACAAGCAAGATATTGATCTTATAAAAGGAAATGAAAATCACCTAGCACTCTTGTGGAAAAACCAGACCTCAGTAGTTGAAGCAGAATATAATTTACTCAAGAGAACTGAAGAGTCAATCAATCGGCAACACAAGGCCATCAATCAACATCTAAACAACCTAACGAAGGCAACCAATATGTTGAACAAAAGTTTGCAGGAGCAAGAAGTAAAGAACGAGCTAGCACTGTCCACCCTCATAGCTACAAATATGCTCGCGAAGCTAAAATCCATACAAGACACAATTATCGACACAATAACAGATATTCATCATGGAATGTTTAGCGTTCATTTACTAACGCCGAAGCAATTACGAGACCAACTCAGCATAATCTCAGGACAATTATCGCGAGAGTTATCTTTACCAATAGAAAACATACAGACAGAACTACCAAAAATTTACCACCTTCTGAAGGTCAAGACAAGGGTAACACAGCAGTACCTCATATTTGAAATTAAAATACCACTGGTCAACAGAGAGAGTTATGATTTATATCAACTGATATCAATACCACAACAACATGGGAACACTACGGTCGCCGTCGTGCCGATATCAGATTACATCGCAATCAACTTACGCAAAGACACCTATCTGGCAATGACGGCGAGAGACATACAACAATGTGTCCAATACGACGAATCTACTCGCCTCTGTCACTCCAGAAAACCCATCTTCCAGTTTAAGTCAGAAGACAGCATGTGTATCAAAGATAAGGGCACAAACAGATGTCTTACAAACATAGCAGCATGCCGTAATAATTGGATGGAATTGAACAAAATAAATACTTACCTTTATTATTGTTGCGGACAGTGCGCACTTCGTGTCATATGCGAGCATCAGATTACCGCAATACAAATCGCTAAAGCCGGGGTCATAGCACTGGATTCAGATTGCGTAATTAAAGGAGAAGACTTCACCGTTTTTTCACACAAACTGGGATATACAGAGTTAAAAACTGCGGTTGATTTGGAATCACAACAAATCGCACCTATCAACCATATCATCAACGTCACCTTGCCACAATTAGAAATCAACGTCACTGATCACGAAACCGCATTGCGGCACATCAAAGAGCAGATCGAGCAGATGAAATCAGAAAACGCCTTGAACACAGGGATTACAAGCCACGACATCCACCAATATTCAGCTATCTACGTGTTGTTGGCTTGCGCTGTACTAGCAGTCGCAGTTTATCTGTGTCGGTGGATCTGTCGTCGTCGGCAGAGAAGCGCCAACTTACAGTCGAACTTCAAGACGCAGCCTCCGGCGCCGCCGGTGCGTACACAGCACGAGGTCATCGACGTTTCGACGCCACGCACTAGAGACTCGAAAAAGCCAGAAGAGGCGGTTGAGTTAAGAAACTTCTCAAACTTGCTCAGCAGCATCAAGCGCCACAAGAGGACACCTACAGTCACCACACCGGTGTCGGGTGACAGTGACTAATTCTAGTTGGCTAAGAATAGTTATAAGTCATGTTTTGTAACTTGGGTGAAATTTATAAGTTTAGCATATAAGCACTCTGTAACTCATTTTCATCATCCACTCGCATCTCTCTCGCCCGGGAATATGTACGAGTCATGTATCGTACATGGCACGCGCGCATTGCATATATCAGCACTTTTCCGTCACCTTGCACAAATTATAGTGTAAAGCGACAGTACACAATCAGCGTTCATAGTCAGCTGTACTCATTCACGCATTATTCATATAGCATTAGTTACGTGGTAGTTAAATATATTCAATAAATCATCATCTTTGGCTATCCGTGACTTATCATTCAAGCTATCACTCAAGGTGTGTGCGACCCATTCAGCAGCGCATACAACCTATATGGTAGTTCCAGTTGACTTAGAATCATGAAATTTGGCGAGAAGCAATTGTCTTACAGCACATAAGGGAACAATCTGAAAACCGTAAATATCTAGTTTAATAACAAAAGGCGATTTTACTATTACAACCTTATTATTTGCATTGTTGCAATAACCGTTTCATGGGATCGAACAGCAAAGTTAAGTTTGTACATCAAAAATATTTGTACGGAACCCTCTGTGCGCGAGTCCGACTCGCTCTTGGCCGATTTCGTTTTACCAAATTGTTGATCAGCTGACCGCGTCAAGTCAATCCCTATAAATAGTACAATTTTTTTTTGCAAATTTCAGAAACTCGTACAAAAGTTGTTCAGTTTCATGGTCCGAGACACCACACGCGAGGTTGTGTGTTTATTATGTACATACTAGCTGACCCGGCGAACTTCGTACCGCCTAACAGTCGATTCTTTAATTTTATTTTTTTCAGGCATTTTTTTAAATATTTCTCTCCGTAAGAACCATCCTTGTACATCCAGGAAAATTATAAAAAAACGAATTAGCGAAATCGGTTCAGCAGTGCAAGTACGTAGCACTCGATTCGATACGATTCGATAAATCTGACAGTTATTCTCGATAAAATGAGTTTTTAACCAATCGAAAAGTCGGATTTATCGAATCGTATCGATTCGATCGTTATCGATTGCTACGTACTTGCAGTGCAGCTGCTCTCGAGATTTGCGCTTAGCAACACATTCAACGATTAATTTTTATATTATAGACTAGTATTTGCGTTGTGCGCAGTGTTTCCTATTTTTAAGAAGTATTCCTTACCCTTATAAAATTTTGAGAATTCATAGAAATCCTTAAATGAATTGGAAAATCCGTTAGAATTACCCCTAAATCGGTATCAAAGCCCTTAAGAACCCCTAAAACATTCTATAAAATAAAATAAAATATACCTAAAAAACTTAATAAAATTAAAGTAAAAACCTTATTTAAAAACTCAGACCCATTAAAAAAAAACATAACCCTAAAGTTGCTTGTCGTCGATCCTGAGTTACCCTTCACCCACTCAACCTCACTCAGACTCAACCAGGACCTACCACCACCGGACAGGTTTCGACGCCTACTAAACCATTTGTTCAAACACCTAATGGCTATCTCTAACCGTTACGAAGTTACAGCCCTTTCAATTTTAGGGGAGGTTGGGTATACAAATTTCAACGCCCCTCAATACTTTCAGGTATGAATCAAAAGATTTAAAAAAAGGGGGGGAGAGTGGGGAGTTTTGAAAAATAATTTCGACTAACGCATTGCCGCTTTATATGAAACTTAAAAAAAAAAACTGTTCCAAGTCTCTCAACTTCCTAAAGGGGTGAGAAAAAATACTACTACTTGCCGCGTAAAGGGGGGCAAGGGGGTCAACTTTGAAAAATGGTTTTACTTTTCCGAGCCTCCTCTATACGAATTAAAAAAAAAAAAGATGTTCCAAGTTTCTTGGTTTCAAGAAGGGGGGCGAAAAGGGGAGGTTTGGCTCTTTTCTTATACTCGTGAGAGTCACTTGTTTACGAATCTGTCAAAATATACCCCCTCGCCCTCCACCATCTGGGAGAACAATTCTGTCAGTCAGTCAGTGAGTGAGTGGTAATCGAGCCCCATGGAGGATCAGAAGTATGAACGTGAACGTGGCAAAAGGATTATCTAAGGATTTCTAATGCATTGAAGGACAAATTCCAGGCTTAGGTATCTTTTGCGATTTGCCCAAAGCATTCGATTTCGTCCTTCATGTAACATTGATCAGGAACCCTCGCCATCGTGGAATCCGAAACGCCTCCCGGATCTTCTTCACACCAAAGTGATAGGATTCAAAGAGTAGAAATTAATGCGAAAAGCCCTCCCGGATTTTATGTTAAAATGAGGAGTCCCTGAGGGTTCAATTGTTGGTCTACTTCTGTTTTAATTTGTACTTGCCTCATTACCTCATAAATGACAATCACGATTCTATTGTTATTTTCAGACGACACTTCACTTTTATGAAATCTCTAAACGTCTGTATAGTTGGTGCCAGTTAAGATGAGAATAGCGGTCATTGCCATAGGGCAATGACCGCTATTCTCATCTCATGGTTCGTACGAAAAGATATTAGGGATAGCCCTAATATCTTTTCGTACGAACCAAAACAAATAAACCATGTATCGTTTTTCGTTACAAAAAATGTTGAAGATCACGGTAGAACAGGCTTATTGTTGGTTTTCAAAGTTAAGAAGTTTAATAAATGTAGGTGGGTCAATGACCGCTATTCTCATCAAGTGGCACCAAGTATAGTTGTCGAACTTGTATGTGTGTAGCAGGGAGTCTGGTCGGCACGGCGGAGGAGGAGAGCTTCGCGGGCGGCGCGGCGGCGGGCGACGCGCTGGCGGCGCGCTGGCGGCGCCTGCACGCGCACTTCGACGACTTCGTGCAGGTGAGAGCGGAGCCAGGCGTGTGTAGCAGGGAGTCTGCTCGGCACGGCGGAGGAGGAGAGCTTCGCGGGCGGCGCGGCGGCGGGCGACGCGCTGGCGGCGCGCTGGCGGCGCCTGCACGCGCACTTCGACGACTTCGTGCAGGTGAGAGCGGAGCCAGGCGTGTGTAGCAGGGAGTCTGCTCGGCACGGCGGAGGAGGAGAGCGGCGCGGGCGGCGCGGCGGCGGGCGACGCGCTGGCGGCGCGCTGGCGGCGCCTGCACGCGCACTTCGACGACTTCGTGCAGGTGAGAGCGGAGCCAGGCGTGTGTAGCAGGGAGTCTGCTCGGCACGGCGGAGGAGGAGAGCGGAGCGGGCGGCGCGGCGGCGGGCGACGCGCTGGCGGCGCGCTGGCGGCGCCTGCACGCGCACTTCGACGACTTCGTGCAGGTGAGAGCGGAGCCAGGCGTGTGTAGCAGGGAGTCTGCTCGGCACGGCGGAGGAGGAGAGCGGCGCGGGCGGCGCGGCGGCGGGCGACGCGCTGGCGGCGCGCTGGCGGCGCCTGCACGCGCACTTCGACGACTTCGTGCAGGTGAGAGCGGAGCCAGGCGTGTGTAGCAGGGAGTCTGCTCGGCACGGCGGAGGAGGAGAGCGGAGCGGGCGGCGCGGCGGCGGGCGACGCGCTGGCGGCGCGCTGGCGGCGCCTGCACGCGCACTTCGACGACTTCGTGCAGGTGAGAGCGGAGCCAGGCGTGTGTAGCAGGGAGTCTGCTCGGCACGGCGGAGGAGGAGAGCGGAGCGGGCGGCGCGGCGGCGGGCGACGCGCTGGCGGCGCGCTGGCGGCGCCTGCACGCGCACTTCGACGACTTCGTGCAGGTGAGAGCGGAGCCAGGCGTGTGTAGCAGGGAGTCTGCTCGGCACGGCGGAGGAGGAGAGCGGAGCGGGCGGCGCGGCGGCGGGCGACGCGCTGGCGGCGCGCTGGCGGCGCCTGCACGCGCACTTCGACGACTTCGTGCAGGTGAGAGCGGAGCCAGGCGTGTGTAGCAGGGAGTCTGCTCGGCACGGCGGAGGAGGAGAGCTTCGCGGGCGGCGCGGCGGCGGGCGACGCGCTGGCGGCGCGCTGGCGGCGCCTGCACGCGCACTTCGACGACTTCGTGCAGGTGAGAGCGGAGCCAGGCGTGTGTAGCAGGGAGTCTGCTCGGCACGGCGGAGGAGGAGAGCTTCGCGGGCGGCGCGGCGGCGGGCGACGCGCTGGCGGCGCGCTGGCGGCGCCTGCACGCGCACTTCGACGACTTCGTGCAGGTGAGAGCGGAGCCAGGCGTGTGTAGCAGGGAGTCTGCTCGGCACGGCGGAGGAGGAGAGCGGAGCGGGCGGCGCGGCGGCGGGCGACGCGCTGGCGGCGCGCTGGCGGCGCCTGCACGCGCACTTCGACGACTTCGTGCAGGTGAGAGCGGAGCCAGGCGTGTGTAGCAGGGAGTCTGCTCGGCACGGCGGAGGAGGAGAGCGGAGCGGGCGGCGCGGCGGCGGGCGACGCGCTGGCGGCGCGCTGGCGGCGCCTGCACGCGCACTTCGACGACTTCGTGCAGGTGAGAGCGGAGCCAGGCGTGTGTAGCAGGGAGTCTGCTCGGCACGGCGGAGGAGGAGAGCGGAGCGGGCGGCGCGGCGGCGGGCGACGCGCTGGCGGCGCGCTGGCGGCGCCTGCACGCGCACTTCGACGACTTCGTGCAGGTGAGAGCGGAGCCAGGCGTGTGTAGCAGGGAGTCTGCTCGGCACGGCGGAGGAGGAGAGCGGAGCGGGCGGCGCGGCGGCGGGCGACGCGCTGGCGGCGCGCTGGCGGCGCCTGCACGCGCACTTCGACGACTTCGTGCAGGTGAGAGCGGAGCCAGGCGTGTGTAGCAGGGAGTCTGCTCGGCACGGCGGAGGAGGAGAGCGGAGCGGGCGGCGCGGCGGCGGGCGACGCGCTGGCGGCGCGCTGGCGGCGCCTGCACGCGCACTTCGACGACTTCGTGCAGGTGAGAGCGGAGCCAGGCGTGTGTAGCAGGGAGTCTGCTCGGCACGGCGGAGGAGGAGAGCGGAGCGGGCGGCGCGGCGGCGGGCGACGCGCTGGCGGCGCGCTGGCGGCGCCTGCACGCGCACTTCGACGACTTCGTGCAGGTGAGAGCGGAGCCAGGCGTGTGTAGCAGGGAGTCTGCTCGGCACGGCGGAGGAGAGCTGGATACGGTACCACAACGGCGTATCACATGAACGAGTATCATTAGTGGCCCACACTAATGATACAGGGCGGTACACTCAGCGTGACTTGTATCGCTGCAATGCAATGAAGACGGCTTAACGTCTAGTACGTTGTCCGCAGTGTTACTTCGCGCACCGCGCAGACGAGCTGTACTTCCCGGGCTCGTCGGCCGTGACGCCCGCGCCGCCCGCCTTCCCCGCCGAGTGTCCGGCGGGCCCCGCGGGCCCCGTCGGCAGCGCGGGCAGCCCGCCGGGCCCCGCCGCGCCCGACGCGCACCACGTGCCGCAGGCCCCCGCGCTGTCCGGGCCGCACGGCGCCGACCAGCGCGCGCCGGACGAGGCCCCCGCCCGCCCGCCCTCGGACGTGGCCCCCGCCCGCCCGCCCTCGGACGTGGCCCCCGCCCGCCCGCCCTCGGACGTGTCGGACGTGTCCCGCGCCGCGCTGCGCCCGCGCGGCCTGGACGCCTTCCGCGAGGACCTGCTGGCCTTCACCCGCTACCGCGCGCTGCGCCCGCTGGCCACGCTCTCCTACTGCAGCGACGCCATCAACTACTCCACCATCGTGTCCACCATCGAGTTCGACAAGGACGACGAGTTCTTCGCCATCGCCGGCGTCACGAAGCGCATCAAGGTGTTCGAGTACGACGCGGTGGTGCGCGACTGCGTGGACGTGCACTACCCGTGCGCCGAGATGCAGTGCTCGCACAAGATCTCGTGCGTGTCGTGGAACGCGTACCACAAGAACGTGATCGCGTCGTCGGACTACGAGGGCACGGTGAGCGTGTGGGATGCGGGCACGGGCCAGCGCACGCGCGCGCTGCACGAGCACGACAAGCGCTGCTGGTCCGTGCACTTCAACCGCGCCGACGTGCGCCTGCTGGCCTCGGGCTCGGACGACGCGCGCGTCAAGCTGTGGGCGCTGAACGCCGAGCGCTCCGTGGCCACGCTGGAGGCCAAGTTCAACGTGTGCTGCGTGCGCTTCAACCCGCGCTCGTCGTGCCACCTGGCCTTCGGCTCGGCCGACCACTGCGTGCACTACTACGACCTGCGCGCGCCGCGCGAGCCGCTGGCCGTGTTCCGCGACCACCGCAAGGCCGTGTCGTACGTCAAGTTCCTGGACGCGCGCACGCTGGTGTCGGCCAGCACGGACAGCGCGCTCAAGCTGTGGCGCGTGGAGTCGCCGCGCTGCGTGCGCTCCTTCACGGGCCACGCCAACGAGAAGAACTTCGTGGGGCTGGCCACGGACGGCAAGTACGTGGCGTGCGGCTCCGAGAACAACGCGCTGTACGTGTACTACGCCGGCCTGTCGCGCCCGCTGCTGGCCTACCGGTTCGACGCCGTGCGCGGCTTCCTGGAGCGCGAGCGGCGCGACGAGGAGCCGTCCGAGTTCGTGTCGGCCGTCTGCTGGCGCCGCGACCCCGAGCGCCACGTCCTGCTGGCCGCCAACTCGCAGGGCACCATCAAGGTGCTGGAGATGGTGTGAGCAGGCACCCACCTGTCCCAGTTCGTGTCGCCGGACATGGTGTGAGCAGGCACCCACCTGTCCCAGTTCGTGTCGCCGGACATGGTGTGAGCAGGCACCCACCTCCCTCCCAGTTCGTGTCGGCCGTCTGCTGGCGCCGCGACCCCGAGCGCCACGTCCTGCTGGCCGCCAACTCGCAGGGCACCATCAAGGTGCTGGAGATGGTGTGAGCAGGCACCCACCTGTCCCAGTTCGTGTCGCCGGACATGGTGTGAGCAGGCACCCACCTCCCGGACATGGTGTGAGCAGGCACCCACCTCCCTCCCAGTTCGTGTCGGCCGTCTGCTGGCGCCGCGACCCCGAGCGCCACGTCCTGCTGGCCGCCAACTCGCAGGGCACCATCAAGGTGCTGGAGATGGTGTGAGCAGGCACCCACCTGTCCCAGTTCGTGTCGCCGGACATGGTGTGAGCAGGCACCCACCTCCCTCCCAGTTCGTGTCGGCCGTCTGCTGGCGCCGCGACCCCGAGCGCCACGTCCTGCTGGCCGCCAACTCGCAGGGCACCATCAAGGTGCTGGAGATGGTGTGAGCAGGCACCCACCTGTCCCAGTTCGTGTCGCCGGACATGGTGTGAGCAGGCACCCACCTGTCCCAGTTCGTGTCGCCGGACATGGTGTGAGCAGGCACCCACCTGTCCCAGTTCGTGTCGCCGGACATGGTGTGAGCAGGCACCCACCTCCCTCCCAGTTCGTGTCGGCCGTCTGCTGGCGCCGCGACCCCGAGCGCCACGTCCTGCTGGCCGCCAACTCGCAGGGCACCATCAAGGTGCTGGAGATGGTGTGAGCAGGCACCCACCTGTCCCAGTTCGTGTCGCCGGACATGGTGTGAGCAGGCACCCACCTGTCCCAGTTCGTGTCGCCGGACATGGTGTGAGCAGGCACCCACCTGTCCCAGTTCGTGTCGCCGGACATGGTGTGAGCAGGCACCCACCTGTCCCAGTTCGTGTCGCCGGACATGGTGTGAGCAGGCACCCACCTGTCCCAGTTCGTGTCGCCGGACATGGTGTGAGCAGGCACCCACCTGTCCCAGTTCGTGTCGCCGGACATGGTGTGAGCAGGCACCCACCTGTCCCAGTTCGTGTCGCCGGACATGGTGTGAGCAGGCACCCACCTGTCCCAGTTCGTGTCGCCGGACATGGTGTGAGCAGGCACCCACCTGTCCCAGTTCGTGTCGCCGGACATGGTGTGAGCAGGCACCCACCTGTCCCAGTTCGTGTCGCCGGACATGGTGTGAGCAGGCACCCACCTGTCCCAGTTCGTGTCGCCGGACATGGTGTGAGCAGGCACCCACCTGTCCCAGTTCGTGTCGCCGGACATGGTGTGAGCAGGCACCCACCTGTCCCAGTTCGTGTCGCCGGACATGGTGTGAGCAGGCACCCACCTCCCTCCCAGTTCGTGTCGGCCGTCTGCTGGCGCCGCGACCCCGAGCGCCACGTCCTGCTGGCCGCCAACTCGCAGGGCACCATCAAGGTGCTGGAGATGGTGTGAGCAGGCACCCACCTGTCCCAGTTCGTGTCGCCGGACATGGTGTGAGCAGGCACCCACCTGTCCCAGTTCGTGTCGCCGGACATGGTGTGAGCAGGCACCCACCTCCCTCCCAGTTCGTGTCGCCGGACATGGTGTGAGCACGCACCCACCTCCCGGACATGGTGTGAGCAGGCACCCACCTCCCTCCCAGTTCGTGTCGCCGGACATGGTGTGAGCAGGCACCCACCTGTCCCAGTTCGTGTCGCCGGACATGGTGTGAGCAGGCACCCACCTCCCTCCCAGTTCGTGTCGCCGGACATGGTGTGAGCACGCACCCACCTCCCGGACATGGTGTGAGCAGGCACCCACCTCCCTCCCAGTTCGTGTCGCCGGACATGGTGTGAGCAGGCACCCACCTGTCCCAGTTCGTGTCGCCGGACATGGTGTGAGCAGGCACCCACCTCCCTCCCAGTTCGTGTCGCCGGACATGGTGTGAGCACGCACCCACCTCCCGGACATGGTGTGAGCAGGCACCCACCTCCCTCCCAGTTCGTGTCGCCGGACATGGTGTGAGCAGGCACCCACCTGTCCCAGTTCGTGTCGCCGGACATGGTGTGAGCAGGCACCCACCTCCCTCCCAGTTCGTGTCGCCGGACATGGTGTGAGCACGCACCCACCTCCCGGACATGGTGTGAGCAGGCACCCACCTCCCTCCCAGTTCGTGTCGCCGGACATGGTGTGAGCAGGCACCCACCTCCCGGACATGGTGTGAGCCCTTACGATACGCAGCTACGGCCGGGCGATGGAACTGAACGCAGATTAAAGATCGCGTTTCATTTCATTGGTGTCATTTGCCCCAAGTCTAATAAATTTGATCATAGTCGACAACCCGAGTTGAACACTCCAATCAGTTGAAGTTTGAAAGTGCTACAACTTTTAACTTACATAATAATTACATAGTTAGAACTGATCGTCTATTTAAACTCAATAAGTTGTAGCTGTAAGAAGGCTCTTGTACAGTGAAGTATCCGTTTTGTTGACCTCTGATGTAAGGACAAGTCGCCGAAGTGAAGGCAACTAGACTGAAATATTTGACCCGTGTTTTTTCTTTTGTTACGTAAACCAAAATTGACGAAGATATGACGCTTTTAAAATTCTCAATACGTCACGCCTTGGTATAATTTTTAGCTAGTTCTGACGTCACGAGCCCCCACTCCCAAGTTTTGATGCGTTTTATCTTTGTCAATATTCATTGATTTACAAAAACAAAAAATACGTGTCCATTAATTTCCAATACTCTAACTGACGGACTAAATAGATTTTCATTTTTTTGATACTGTCGTCATGCCTATTATGATGTAATATGAAACAGTTAAAATTCTTAAAATGGTCTCAGACTCAGTTTTATATTATGAATTGTCACTGTGACCATTTTAGGAATTTTATCGTATTATCCTATTAAGATTCTTCTAAAGCGTCTACTTTAGTCCCCCAGATAGTGCAATTCAGACGTTAAACGACTTACTGATATTAGTTCACTTCTTATTGTGACGGCGCGGCGTACGGACGTTTAAAACGTCGTGCGCCGGAACCGGTGTGAGACAGTGGTGTCGATTCTGTTGCGCACAAACTAAACTTTATTTAGGCTATTGCTATCTGTTTCTCTCAAATAAAACGAGAAAAACACGGACGTAATTTAGAGCTGTCAAATTTAGTTAGAACTAATATTTCCATACAAATGAAGGGTGCACGTAAAATACGGTGAAGCGCAAGGCATCAACTAGTTTGACATCTCTAACTTAGTTCATAGCTATAGCCGTTCTTTTCTCGCACTGCCTTTTAGTAAAAGATAGGTTTAGTTTGTGCACAACAGAATCGACACCAGTGTCACTGCACACAGTGTCGGCTCTTTTCTTACATTTTTTTTTAATTTGCGGGTCGATGTCGGTTGTATGTTGATGAAAATATGTATCAACATTGAATTAAAATCACTGTGTATGTATAAAGAATTTTATGTGATCAAAACCTCGGACACACTTTTTGTCTGATATCCAGGTTCATTAGTGTTGTAAGACAAAGCTAACGTGTGTATATTAGTGTATAATAGTGTGAATGTTGTAACCCAAGCTGTCATACGATGACTAGGGACTGCCGAGTGACAGTGTGGTACAGACAGCCCGACATGTGTTGTGTAATATGTAGCGTAAGTGTTGAGCAGTGATACAGACGATGTGCCAAACGTGCACGTGTGTGTGCACGTGCTAGTAGTGAGTGTATCTATGTGTCCGAGACAGTAAAGTGTCCCTCACCACTCCCATGAGCGTTTCATTTACACCCCCACACAGAGCCGTCTCTAGCCCATGTAGTGCCCGTGTACAAACATTACCCTCGCGCCCCCTAGTAAGCGCGCGGTCAAAATGGAATAGGTACAAAGTACAAGTAACAGCACATCAAGTTACCACAATCTGACAAACCCCTATGGATAATATACGTAGGTACTCAAATTGGAATTCAATCAAAAATTTTCATTTTTTTTTTTTTTTCTTTTTTCAATTGAATTGGATTGGATTTGGATTGGATTGGAATTGGTTTGGAGATCAAATTTGAAGAAGAAATTTGTCTGTTTTGGATACCATGATGTGCTGTTGTCTGTGTTTAGAATTATACAGGGCGTTCTGGTGTTTACCCTAAAGGTGAGGACATAAAGAAGCAGGTTACCGGTACGGGCGAGTCGGTACCGATCGGTGCAGGTATTCATTTCTATGTTATCAGCGCTCGCTTGTAAAGAATCAGGATTAAACTATATGCAAGTGAACCCTGCACCGATCGGTACCGGCAACCTGCTTCTTTATGTAAGTACCCTAACAAGCCAAAACGTATCCATGTTAACTTGCCTTGCTTTGCTGTTACTACAAATGTAAGAAGAGCTCCAGATGCTATACAAAATGTAGGCTGTTTTTACGTTGGTCATTGAAAGTGCCGCGGCCGGCCAACACGCACGCCGAGTGGGGGCCCCCTAGGAGCGCTGCGCCCGTGTGCAACGCACACCCTGCACACTCGGTAAAGACGGCCCTGCCCCCACACCTGAGCACGGTACAGCCAAGCAGCAATATCAACTGTATGGAGACGTCAGCTCAGCACATCAAGCTGTCCTCTGCCTTTTAGCGTTCTGTACATCAAACTAAGTAATTTGATGCAAAAATTATTGCTGGGAAACAACTTTTTATTGGGGTGAAAAATCATGTCTTACGGTAGGACTCAATGTAACGCACTCAAAACATTGTGCTGATGGATGGATTGAATAGTACGGGGGTCGTGGAGGTGTGTAAAGTAAAAATCTTATATTTAAAAAACCGGCCAAGAGCGTGTCGGGCCACGCTCAGTGTAGGGTTCCGTAGTTTCCCGTCCGTCACAATAAGTGTTCCCACTTATGAGTTTAAAGGTGGGTATCCACTATGTAAAAATGCTTGCATATACGAATATACTACAAACTTAGTCCAGAAATTATTTTGTACAACTTTTTTGTACAAAAACTGTTGTTTCCATCAAGTTCAAAATGATTTTCCTAGAAAGTCCTTATAAAGTTCTACTTTACAGATTTTTTTCATATTTTCTAAACTTATGGTTCAAAAGTTAGAGGGGGGGGGGGGACACATTGTGTTTTACTTTTGGAGCGATTATTTCCGAAATTATTGACATTATCAAAAAATGATTTTAGAAAACCCCTATTCATTTTTAAATACCTTTCCAACAATACATATATCACACGTTAGGGTTGAAATTAAAAAAAAAATCACTTCCCACTTTACATATAGGGGGGCTACCCTAATAAAACATTTTTTTCCAATTTTTATTTTACCACTTCGTCGGCGTGATTGATATACATATTGGTACCAAATTTCAGCTTTTTAGTGCTAACGGTCACAGAGATTAAGCGAGGACGGACGGACGGACAGACATGGCGAAACTATAAGGGTTCCTAGTTGACTACGGAACCCTAAAAACACGAAACTATTTTTAAAAAGTTGGAACTTTGACCTCCAATGGTGTCGATTCTGTTATGCACAAACTAAACTTAGGCTATTGCTATCTTTTTCTCTAATAAAACAAGAAAGAGACGGACGTAATTTAGAGCTGTTAAATTTAGTTGGAACTTATATTTCCATACAAATGAAGGGTGCACGTAAAAACATGTCGACTAAAAACACGGTGAAGCGCAAGGCATAAATAATATATAAAAATATTATCAATTTGAAAGAGTATACTCCTGAGGTGGTCCCATTTAAATTTGGAGAAGATCTGATGCTGATCTTCGGAGATATACAATGGAACTCTTCAAAAATAGACGGCAAATCTGTCGTGATTACTGCAATCGCTTGGATGTTAATTGTTTATACAACATCAGGCCTGCATGCTCTGAGGGGGTACGCAGATATGTACAATACACCCAGATTTCGACACAGGTATGTTACGTTCCATTTATTGGGGATAAGCCTATTACCATATGTATTGTTAAAATGTAAAATAAATTCATGGCGACTTGTTTGGGGTCAACCAAAAATGGAAAAATAAATAAAAAACTATTTTTGCAAAAAAAACGGACTTAAAAAAAAACCTGAAAAATAACTATAACTTCAGAAGCCGGTGACAAAAACACCAAATCAATCAAACAAAGGTCAAGCTTCAGAAGTCGGTGACCTTCGTTTGATTGATTTAGTGTTTTTGTCACCGACTTCTGAAGCTTGACCTTTGATTGATTTGGTACCGGGGTTTGGTTTTGATTGGTGAAAACTTTTTTGCAAAAAAGTTTTTTGTGTCGATATCAACCTTTGACGTCACTAAATTACCAACTGAATGACTTATTTAACTATTTATTGATTTCACAGCAACTCTCTTTTCAAAGCGACTCCATACATTTCCGGTGATGAAATACTCTGGCCTGCAGATTGTTGGTTGTATGGGTGGTGTCTACTTCCGATTGAATCTTGAATTAGTGTCGAGTCAGTTGGCACGCTTCTCGAATATTGTATCGCAGTAGTGTATCCTTTGAAATAGTCTGCGTGCGAAGGCTGGTTAGTGGTTGTTTTCTCCAGTTTCGTAATGATGTAAAGATTTATTTTTGTAATATCTAATTACATTTATGATGTCACTTTTCGAGTGAATCGGTTCCTGACTGAGAGGCAAGCGTGCTTCACCCTAACCGCGTCATCGGTTCACGGGCCCTACTCTCTAACGTCGTCCGTAATACGTCTCTCTCACTCGCACTCATCTGCAGACGTGAGCGAGAGAGACGGATAGAGACGGACGTTAGAGAGTAGAGCCCCAGATCAGGCGCGTTGCGGCCGAATGCAAGCCAATAACACAAAACTTACTATCAGGTAACGGAAGATTGCTGTCTGTTTGACATTTTGCTTACGGACCGTTAAACAAAATGACGCAGATAAGCTTTCTTGATTTTTCTATGAATCAATTGACAGGTAGGTGACTCGGATACTTCAAGCTAATTTTGTTTATGGAATCACCGATAGCTACGAGACGTACCTACGCATATTAACTAACGGCCGTTACCGGGTCTCACGGTGCCTCACGGTTTAGACATGTGGGCCTCTGTGTTAGGCTCCTGCTGCTCGTCTACTTGAGGATGATGTCGTCAAAATGAAACCAAAAATATAATTTATATAGAAAATATATTCATAATCTTTGAACATCAAGTTACTACGATACATGTGTTCTTACAAAACAGAGGTTTACGTGGCACGCCACACCCGGCGGCACGTCATGTTTGGAATCTTACAATTACGTATTTACATTACAACATTTTATTTTCATAAACACCCTAAACGGATGGCCGATGGGGCCGAAAAGTTGTGGAGTGGAGCCCGCTAACCGGAAGACGATGCGATGGAAGACCTCCCACTAGGTGGAGCCGTGACCTGGTGAAGGTGTAGGGGAACCGCTGGATGCGAGTCACACGGGACCGGAACATGTGGGACACGTAGGGGGAGGCCTATGTCCAGCAGTGGACACGAGCACGGCTGAAATGTTGATGCAAAACACTCCTAGTGTGACAGCAGAGAGCCATGCCATTTACTGCTATCTTTTAGTCGAGTCGCTGGCAACAAACTTTAAACCATATTGAATAAGGATGTTTTAGTGTGTGCTCAAAATAAATCGGAATCAACGCCTCCATCTTTTTTATCAAATCACTTGTTTGAGAAAAGGATGACATTACTCAAAAATGTCTCGAAAGTGTACCTGGGGGTCTAAAATGGCCGCTTTAGCAAAATCCACGCAGAATCTCAGTATGAATCACGTTAAAAATTTAAAATTCTTAAAATGGACTTTATAGTTATGAACATAAAGTTCATTGTAGCACTTCAATACCCGCAATTACAGACACAATTAAAATAACAATGCACTGTGCTTCTGGAGGCACGGCCGGGAGCATACGGGTTAAGAATTTTCAGTTTTTAACGTGATTCATATTACGATTCTGTTAAAGCGGCCATTTTAGACCCCCAGATATGAACGATAATAATTATAACAACATAACATCAAGTCTGTTATCCCCGGAAGGATACGCAGAGGTGTCCTATACAATACTTCCACATTTTGTAACATTGCACATAGACGCGAGCCTATTATCATTAACCGAAAACTAATCCCATCGTGGAAAATCTGAATAACACTTCGCTAGAGCCGGGAATCAAAACCTCGTGTTCAGCAGAAGCGCTTGTTCCGTTTGGAATCTTAGAATCTGTAGAACAACACAAAATGTGGGTCAGACCAACACGAAAAATATTTTCTATTTTATTCAGAAACAAGATTCATCATCATTTATCATACGCGCCGGCCTTTTGCCAAATATGTTGTCTAGAAATGTTGAATGTTGGCTAGAAAGGACGTGTTTGAAGAAGACATATAATCGGGAGAATGGTGACGATGAATCAGTAGGTAATCATGATCGTGCTACCAGCACTTCTGGCACAGAGCTGAGCGCGTGACGTCACACGTTAGCGTTGGGGTTGAACAGTCGGCGCGAGCGCGTGGCGGGCGAGGGGGAGGGGGAGAGGGAGGGCGAGGGGGAGGGCGAGGGCGAGGGGGAGGGGGAGGGGGAGGGGGAGGGGGAGGGGTGCCGCGCCGCGAACCGCCGCGTCACGTCCGAGTAGCGCGGCGTGTGGGCCGGCTTGTTGCTGTGGGACGCTTTACTCGCAGGACCCTTGCCGGTGAACTGGTCGCTGCTGTCTGTGTCGGCGGCCGGCTGCGGCTGAATGCGCAGCGAGCGACGCTTCGGCGGCGACGGATCTGGCGGCGAATACAAAATGTCCACTTTAATATCAACTAAGAGCCTTACAAAAAAGCCTTTTATACTACACTTGCTTAGTAAGTGTACAAATACTACCCCACTAAAAGGCTTGAAAGCTGTTCTTCGTTCGGGCGACAAATCGCTTACCTTGCTTACACAAAATATTCGCAGCAAAAACCGAAATATGGACGGTTTTGAAGTGTTTTTACAAAGTCTTGACATAAGCTGTGATATTATTGTATTAACAGAATGTTGGTTGTCAAAACAGACAGTCAACTTACCATCTCTAAACGGTTTTTATTCATATAAAACAGACCGAAATAGCAACCAAAACGACGGAGTTGTAGTTTATGTTAAAAATAATTTACGAACTATCAAAGAAGAACCACTATCCCAAGACAGTAATTGCTTATTCATTAAAATAATTCCTGATACAGTAGTCATGGCTATTTACAGGCCACCCTCTCATAATATCGACAGATTTTTAGACTCACTTGACACAAACTTAAAAACCATAAATACTTTCAAAAATATAATACTTGTAGGAGATATCAACATAAACATTTCCTCCGGGAAACCCGATACCCATACACACAATTACCTAAATATTTGTGCATTTCATGGACTTTTACCAGCTCACTCTTACCCCACACATCAAAGCGGTTCTTGCTTAGACCATATCATTCTAAAATCAAAAAATCCATCCAAAACATTGGTTACTAATTCTGCTCTTACCGATCATCAAGCTGTTTTACTAACAATGCAAATAAATTCACCTAGAAAAAAGTGCGAGCGTAGTTACACTAAAGTCAATATGGCAAACCTTGAAACCGACATACGCGGCATTAATTTTAACCCTATTTATGATTCTGATGATGCAAATATCTCTTTACAATATTTCATCAATTCCTTACAATACGTAATAAGGAAAAACACTTTCACTAAGATAATCCCTAGAAAGTATAGTTGCATTAAACCGTGGATCACACCCGGACTCGTTCGTTGTATAAGACACAGAGACAAACTTCACCTAAAATCCAAACTTGCACCCAATGACGTAATACTTTCTGTTACCTATAAAAGATATCGTAATTTCTGTAATAATCTTTTGAAAAAACTAAAAAACCAATACGATAAAAATGAACTCGAGAAGGCGGGAAAAAATAGTAAACTTGTGTGGAAATTTATAAAAACCAATACATTGAGGTCTAAAAATTCCGAACCTCCGCTAGATTTACTATCAACAGAATTAAACCCTTCTGAAGCAATAAATAAGTTAAACCACTACTTTGTCGACGTTGGTAAAAACTTGGCTGAAAAATTCATAAATATTAGCATTCCTCCTACTCAAAACCCAACTAGGACATCTTCCTCGTTAAATTCTTTTGTTTTATTAGATACGGACGTCAACAAAGTAGTTAGAATAATAAACGGCTTAAAGGATGTCTGCGCAACTGGGTGGGATGATATACCCAATATCGTACTTAAAAGATTTCAACACCTACTGGCCCCTCCGCTTACCCACATCTTCCAGCTATGTTTATCTAAAGGAATATTTCCAAAATTGCTAAAAAAGTCTGTGGTCACACCTATCTTCAAGTCTGGAGACAAAATGAGTGTGAATAACTATAGACCCATTTCAGTACTAACGGGTCTATCAAAAATCTTAGAAAAAATCATAAACAGTAGACTGATAAAATACCTGGAAGATAACAAACTTCTTTCAGATAATCAATTTGGGTTTAGGCCTAAAAAATCAACTAGCCAAGCAGTAAACAAATTGATTAATTACATTTCTACAAATCTAGATAATAGTATGCATACAGTTGGTATTTTTCTAGACCTTGCCAAGGCCTTTGACAATATTTCTTGCAGTAGTCTTTTGCAGAAGCTTGAAACACTTGGGATAAGAGGAGCGCAGCTTCTACTATTATCTGATTATCTTAGCGATCGACAGCAATGTGTAAAAATTGGTCCAAATACAAGTTCTGATCTTTTTAATACTTGTTTCGGAATTCCACAAGGCAGTATATTAGGTCCTACATTATTTTTAATCTATATTAATGACCTGTGCAGCCTGCCACTCGAAAATGGTGTTGTAATGTCTTACGCAGATGATACTGCTCTTTTGTTTGCAGCTAAATCAAGAGCTGAGGCCTATGAACATGCTCAGAATGGTTTCAACATTGTATCTAACTGGCTCCAGAATAATTCCCTAACACTAAATGCTGATAAAACAAAATACATTTCATTTACAATGAGAAATACTAACATACCGCTTACTAACCCAATCATTTACGCGCATACCTGTAGCACGTACGCTGACACTGCATGTTCTTGCCCTACTTTAGAAAAAGCTGACCATTTGAAATATCTTGGTGTCACAATTGACTCCAATCTAAATCTAATCCGTAAACATATCGAGTTGCTATGTACTAGAGTGCGCAAACTAGTTTATGTTTTTAAGTATTTTCGTAATGTAGCCGATTATAAATTAATAAAACAGGTTTATTTAGCGTTGTGTCAGTCTATTCTAACCTATTGCATAACGTCCTGGGGTGGCGCAGGAAATTCGATTCTTCTCCCTCTAGAACGTGCTCAAAGAGCAATTCTAAAGGTTGCTACCTTTCGTCCGTTTAGGTTTCCAACACAGCTGCTCTACAAAGCATGTAATGTGCTCACAGTACGGCAATTATTTATTCTTCACATTATACTACAGCAGCACTCTACCCTTCCCTATGACCCAGTTCCTTCCGATAGGAGAAGGAAGGACCTGGTTTGCACAAAGCCTCAAACTAGACATGCTTTTGCTAGTCGATTTTATGTGTTTTTAGGACCTTTTCTGTATAATAGACTCAACAAGAAACTAAACTTTTATAGTCTAAGTTATAGGAAATGTAGTTTTGTAATATCAGATTATTTGGCAACACTTAATTACACGGACACAGAAAAACTTCTAGAAGTCCTAGTTTGATTATTATTACTTAAGTTAGTTTTAATGTTTAATTTAAGGTTGTTGTACCAATTTGATTTTTGTCATAGTTGTTAATAGATTTATTTTATTTTATTTTAAAGCTTCTACTGCCCTAATTAAATTATATAATGTAAAGTGATGGCCTGAAACACAGGTTTAAATAAACCTAGATCAGGCAGGTCGCTACCTAACATTTGAATTCGACATTTTTGTTACTTGCAACTGTTATATTATACTGTAGTTATAGTTTACTTTTATGCACTAATTAGACAATTCTTTAAGAAATAACACTACTGCACCTAAATGTACACTTTTGTAATATCTACTTTTTAAATAGATTATTCTTATTCTTATTAAACCTTCACAAAAATCTAGGCAGTTATGAAATTCCATACAATATAACTATATTGTATGGAATTTAATTACTGCCCTGAAAATCAGGGAGTAATCCATTACTAACGCGTTTTGTGTTTGTTACTACTTCACACCTCTATGCGGTAGAGCGAGAGATTTATAACCCTCTCGCTTTAACACGCGCGTAAGTTGGTACCTGCGAAACGGGGCGTTTTTATCCTTATCTAACGTCTTGACGCGAAAACTGTTTGACGCGTTAAAATTAAAAAAAAACCGGCCAAGTGCGAGTCGGACTCGCGCACGAAGGGTTCCGTACCATTATCTATACATTAGACAAAACGGCAAAAAAATCACGTTTGTTGTATGGGAGCCCCCCTTTTTTTTTCGGATGTGTAATCATCAAATAACTCCTCCCGCTCTGGGCGGAGCAGGAGGGAGTGTCAGACTTTTACTGCCTAAAACCCATCCATGTTCCTTCATCGCCCTTTGTGTTGTAATGTGTATGTCTTTTACATGTTTTTTACTTACATTTTTGGATATTATTAACCTGAAAATTTAAGCATTCGTCCTCCCTAGGTAGCTTCATGGTCATTTCTTGGAGGCTTAGCAACGGCTTTGGCCTTTTTACCTTGTAATTTATGTTATTTAAGTTTTTATCTTTATTAAATCTTTGTTTACTTTTGTGATGTCAGTTAGTGGCAACCCTAGTTTTATTTTTAATTTATTGCTGGAGCTAGTTGTAGGTTGTATAGGTAAATCACATCGACCTCATTCGATTTTCTTTTTAATAATTTTCTAATTTTAAAATGTAAATATCTGGAGTTGACAGGAGCCTGGTGGTGGAATGGGCAGTCTACGTTCAGAGCTGAGAGCAGGAACACCTCTGAGAAGCTCCATAAAAGTATATTTAAAAGGGCAGTTCCCCTTATTCTTCTGTTTTAAGTCGGCCTCTCTCCGTGCCGCACCCTCACCTAGAACACCTGGAAACCTTGATGCTTGAGCTGCACAAGCCTGATGATGAAGCCCTCCTCCTACGGCCTGAGGATTGACGGTCCTCGGCCGTCTACCACCGTCTGAAGACGGATGCCCTCGGCCCTTCTCTACGGCCTGAGAGTTGATGGTTCCTCGGTCCTCCTCCACAGTCTGAAGACGGACGTTCTTCAGTTATTTATTCCATTCTGCGTTCATCTTCAGTATTTTCAGCCAGCTTCACTGGCATTAGTGATTTAAGTAGCTCCAGCTTTTAGGTTAGGATCTTTGTTAATAAATTCTTATAACTCGTCCCCTTGTCTATTTCTTTTAATAGTGCTCCCCTCCAGACTGAAAGTTAGGTAGGTGAGTGCTCAGAGTGACCTTACAGTTTTGTGGATCCTATCCAGGAAAATGTAACGTTACAGACTGGCGCCCAAATATTTACTAACCCACCCCTCTTAAATTATTTCTAGGCATTCTGCACTTCTCAAAATTCGAAAATAACACTTCCCCAAGTGAGTATATTTGGTAAGCATTTTATTATTTTCATCTTTTCACTCATCTCAACTCTTCTACAACTAAACATCATCTAGGTATTCCTCACCTCACACACATTCCATTATCGAGAGATAATTGGCACCCTTTCGGCCTCTTGGTTGTGTTAACCCACTTGTGGGCATTGCCAAGGTTGGAGATTGGTTACTCTACAACGGTTATTGGACAATATCCCGTAATCGTTCATCTCATATTATACTTACTCTCTACCAAAACATCGCTATACTGCATTCCACAGACTTGCACACCACTACGTATACCCTCTGGTATTCGTACCCAATGGTCGCTTGATGTGTTAATCCATTCGTGGACACTCCCAAGTGGGTCGTTGGGACACTTCACGACTGAAACAGGAGAATATCCTGTGGATGTTTATACAACCCTAAAATACTACGTTACACCCACTACAAATACTTTACTAATATATTCTGAACTATTACTTCATTTAGTTTTGATCTGATAACACGGCTAGTGCAATCTATACATTTTTACACTGAAAAATTACTTGATCCTAGACTATAAATTTGTCATACGCGAATATGGCGTAAAATTGAATCTTTAGGCTATAATAAAACAACTAAATCTACATTTGTTAAGAAATTCTAACGAATTAAATCTAGACTGAGCTATGATAATTTTGGGTGATATTCTTATTCAATAACACCAAAATCTTATAATGATACTCGTTAAAAAATCCCTCATTTTTCGATAAAAATCGTACTTACATACATACAGATAATATACATAACCTCCTTTTTGAGTTTCGCCCTAGTCGGGTAAAATTGCATAAAATTATTTTGGGTTGACTTGTTATTTGTCACGCGTTGCTAGGTAACAGGCCCATAGAGATCTAGTTCTTTTGCAGCAGCAAAAAGTTTTTAATCAAACTTTGCGGTGGCCAAAATAGGTACTAAAGTTTAGCAAACTTTTTATGCATTAGTTCCAAATTTTACCACCATACAGTTTTTATTGGTTTACGATATTTTTAATCAAACCTCTTTGCACCCTCTGTGTCATACTCTTAATATTATTTTTTAATCGAACCTCTTTGGACCCTCTGAGTCTTATAAATTTTTAAACATTCTTGGGCTCAAGTACTCAGACCCTCTTAATGTTTTATTCGGAGCTTACCCGACTACTGTATTACGGGAGCTGCCCTGACGTTTACTCAGTTTACTGAATACGGTGTTACGGTCCTAACCTGATCCCTCTTTCCCTCCTTTTCCTCTTAAACACGAGTCCACACTCTTGAGGGCGAGTCCTAAACACGAGTCCACACTCTTAAGGGCTAGTCCTCACTCTCAAGTGCGGGTCCTAAGCACGGGTCCACACTCTTAAGGGCGAGTCCTAAACACTCTTAATCTTGAGTGCTCTCTTGGACTTGAGTCCTAACTCAAACACTCTCGGCCTCCGTAGATTTTTTTTTTAATTTCTTTTATCACTTTCATAATATTTTATTTATTTATATTTTTTTTCGGTACCTTTTATTTTTTAATTTGCTATCGCTTTATTTTCTGTCTGGAGTTTCTTTACGGTTTTTATTATTTTATAACTTCAATGCCTAGCCTTTTTAACTCATTCCTTGTAAAAACCATTTACATTTTAAGTTTTGTAAATACTCCACAAGGTCTACCTTCCCTAAAACTTTTGGCTTGTTTAGATCCCTCTTTTTATTTTGTAGAGCGGTGCACAACTCTTTAAATAAGCCATTGTGTTGAGCGGTGCACAACTCATTAAATAAGCCGTTGTGTCGAGCGGTCGCATTAACTCGTTAAATAAGCCTTAGTGTACTTTTTTTAAACTTAGATAATAATTTTTTATCCTTGGCCCTTGACTTAAAGGCTTCTCTTAAGCGCTTTATGCTCTTAAACCTTGGCTGCTTTTCTAAAGCAGAAAAACTTTGTAAATATATTCTTTTAATTTTAACGGGTTTTAGAACAGGTGCGGATTACGACACCTAAATTAAATAAATAAGCCTTCGTAAACCTTAAAAATAATTCCTTGTGGAGTATGCGTCATTGAATGTGAACCATATCCCCTAAGTATGCTGGTGATGTATGATTGAGGAAGTGTGTAGGGTAGGTTGATGAAAGGTGTATGAAAGAGCAAGGTCTTATTTACAACCTCGAAATTTTTTCTAGTTAGTCTTTTTCTGGGGTTATGGGGAATCTTAGTTTTAATTGTTTTTAAACTTACTTTATCACTGTAATTATACTCATTTAGCTTAATTTTTTGTTGATTAATGCTCTCTTAAGAAAATTTTTTCATTGTATTCAAAAAAAATTCGGGGTTTTCGGGGTAATGTAATGTGTATGTCTTTTACATGTTTTTTACTTACATTTTTGGATATTATTAACCTGAAAATTTAAGCATTCGTCCTCCCTAGGTAGCTTCATGGTCATTTCTTGGAGGCTTAGCAACGGCTTTGGCCTTTTTACCTTGTAATTTATGTTATTTAAGCTTTTATCTTTATTAAATCTTTGTTTACTTTTGTGATGTCAGTTAGTGGCAACCCTAGTTTTATTTTTAATTTATTGCTGGAGCTAGTTGTAGGTTGTATAGGTAAATCACATCGACCTCATTCGATTTTCTTTTTAATAATTTTCTAATTTTAAAATGTAAATATCTGGAGTTGACAGGAGCCTGGTGGTGGAATGGGCAGTCTACGTTCAGAGCTGAGAGCAGGAACACCTCTGAGAAGCTCCATAAAAGTATATTTAAAAGGGCAGTTCCCCTTATTCTTCTGTTTTAAGTCGGCCTCTCTCCGTGCCGCACCCTCACCTAGAACACCTGGAAACCTTGATGCTTGAGCTGCACAAGCCTGATGATGAAGCCCTCCTCCTACGGCCTGAGGATTGACGGTCCTCGGCCGTCTACCACCGTCTGAAGACGGATGCCCTCGGCCCTTCTCTACGGCCTGAGAGTTGATGGTTCCTCGGTCCTCCTCCACAGTCTGAAGACGGACGTTCTTCAGTTATTTATTCCATTCTGCGTTCATCTTCAGTATTTTCAGCCAGCTTCACTGGCATTAGTGATTTAAGTAGCTCCAGCTTTTAGGTTAGGATCTTTGTTAATAAATTCTTATAACTCGTCCCCTTGTCTATTTCTTTTAATAGTGCTCCCCTCCAGACTGAAAGTTAGGTAGGTGAGTGCTCAGAGTGACCTTACAGTTTTGTGGATCCTATCCAGGAAAATGTAACGTTACAGTGTTCCGGGGCCACGGTATCTCTTTCGAACAGTCCCGCAACTCCGGCAGGATGGGAGCCCCCCTTAAATATTAATTTTATTCTGTTTTTTTTTGTATTTGTTGTTATAGCGGCAACAGAAATACATCATCTGTGAAAATTTCAACTGTCTATCTGTCACGGTTCATGAGATACAGCCTGGTGACAGACAGACGGACAGACAGCGAAGTCTTAGTAATAGGGTTCCGTTTTTACCCTTTGGGTACGGAACTAAAAACAGAATAAAATTAATATTTAAGGGGGCTCCCATACAACAAACGTGATTTTTTTGCTCTTTTTTTGATAATAATGGTACGGAACCTTTCGTGTGCGAGTCCGACTCGCACTTGGCCGGTTTTTAATAAAGGTTGAAGCCGTAGCCGCATTCCGGAAGTAAGAGCTTACGGTCGGAGTAATATTACCGTTGAAAGCTTTAGATTTGTTTGTTAGTATACGACGATCATGGCTATCGGTCCCTTGAGCTGCCCTTTGGCATGTAGCCAGCCCATCATGATTACAACTATAAGGGTAAGCAGAGAGTGCACCCGTGTGGGTGTGGCATGAAGATGGCAGTAGTAGAAGGTCTAGCGTACATTATTAGAGCTGATCAATAGATTTCATTGTACAGTGTACTGCAGAGTGCAGAGTGCGGAGCTACACAGAAGTGTCCTTGAGACAGTGCAAGTTGACTGAGTCCAATGGAGAACAGATCAATTGGTTTATTCAGATATTTCTTACGTTTCGTAAATTTGTAGATGACTATATCTGGTTGTCATCATTCGTTTATTCTTTAAAGAACCTGTTGTGCATCGGTCAATTAGTCTGTGGTCAGTATGTCACGTGACACTCGTGACAGCAGACAATTACTCTATGGTTGTAACGGCGATCCTCGGTGTGTGGAGGTTTTGGAGTTGTTTTATGTTTAAATAAAGTATTTTACAATATAAACTCTACCACTGTAAAGTTTATACTGTAAAAGACTTTATTTCAGTGTATCAAATTATCAATACATAACAGAACAGAAGTGAAATGGAATTCAAGATCATGGTTGAAAATCAGACGAGTACCAGCATTAAAGTATTAATATGTGCTGCTCTATTGTGTTGCTGCTGTCCATTAACAAATAAATGAATATTCTATTCTATTCTATTCTAAAATCAGACGAGTACCAGCATTAAAGTATTAAAATCAGACGAGTACCAGCATTAAAGTATTAATATGTGCTGCTCTATTGTGTTGCTGCTGTCCATTAACAAATAAATGAATATTCTATTCTATTCTATTCTAAAATCAGACGAGTACCAGCATTAAAGTATTAAAATCAGACGAGTACTAGCATTAAAGTATTAAAATCAGACGAGTACTAGCATTAAAGTATTAAAATCAGACGAGTACCAGCATTAAAGTATTAAAATCAGACGAGTACCAGCATTAAAGTATTAAAATCAGACGAGTACCAGCATTAAACTAGATTCTTAGGTGTAATCTATAATATAAAAATGAATCACAAAATGTGTTGGTAAGCGCATAACTCAACAACGCCTGGACCAATGTGACCAATTTTTTTTTTTAAATGTTCGTTGGAGTTCAAGGATGGTTTTTACGGCGAGAAAAAGAAAAAAAAAGAAAGGTAGGTAGGTAGTAGGTAGGTAGTAGGTAGGTAGTAGGTAGGTAGTAGGTAGGTAGTAGGTAGGTAGTAGGTAGGTAGTAGGTAGGTAGTAGGTAGGTAGTAGGTAGGTAGTAGGTAGGTAGTAGGTAGGTAGTAGGTAGGTAGTAGGTAGGTAGTAGGTAGGTAGTAGGTAGGTAGTAGGTAGGTAGTAGGTAGGTAGTAGGTAGGTAGTAGGTAGGTAGTAGGTAGCTTATGTGACGCAGACGAAGTTGCGTGGGTCAGCTAGTAATAGATAAAGATATTAATTGGAAAGAACACATAGATAATGTCAGCACTAAAATCAATAAATTTGTATACGCGCTTAAACAAGTTAAAAATGTAACTGACATAAAAACTGCTGTAATGTCATACCAAGCCTATGTGGAATCGGTACTTCGTTATGGGCTTGTAATGTGGGGTAATAGCACCGACTTCCAGAGAGCATTCATTGCTCAAAAAAAGTGCATGAGATCAATTTGTGGACTTAAACCTGACGACTCATGTCAACCAATATTTAAGAAACTTGGTTTGTTACCATTACCGTCACTTTACATTTACGAAATATGTACGTTTGTAATGAAAAACAAACAATTATTTAGGACTGCAAATGATGTGAATCCTCGAAATAGACGAGATCCCTATAAATTAGTGTTGAGTGATTTACCTAGGCTAGCTAAATACAATAATAACTGCCTGGCAATGTGTGTGCGCATTTATAATAAAATACCGAGGCATTTTAAAATATTAAATACAAAATTTTATAAATGGTTACTTGAATATAGTTTTTATAGCTTAAGAGAATTTATAGATAAAAAATTTTGATGTTCTTAATATTAATGTACTGTTCAGTGTTTAATGCCTGCTTACCCTTTTCCCTGTATTCAAATTTTTTGCATGCTTGGTCTTATCCTAGCTAAACATGTTTGTGCCATTTGAATTTGTAACACCTTTGTATACCATGTTTTACGCGAATAAATATACTATTACTATTAAAGTATTAAAATCAGACGAGTACCAGCATTAAAGTATTAAAATCCAGCCAAGTGCGAGGTGAACTCGCGTGGAAAGGGTTCCGCACAATACCAAAGTCAAACTTTCCGTAAGTGAACGTATTATATTGAGTTTACCACTTCATTTTCAATTGATAGAATTCTTATTGGTTTTCCTGTAATCTACAAGCAATAAACTATATTTTGTAATTTTTTCAAAATTTTATGCCCAGTAGTTTCGGAGATCATCCGGGGGGTAGGGGTGGGGGGGGGGGGGGGAATGGCCAATTTTCGTCTTCTTTCATGAATTAAATCAAAACTATTTATTCTACAAAATTAACAAAAATATATTTGCGATCCTCATAATTCAGATTCAGATTCATTTGATATAATGACACAGTAAAGTTTGCAAAACTTTTTTTTCAATTTCCTAATTTGTTTCCCGAAAATGATCCAAGTTATTTAAAAAAATAACTGCACAACTGTGTTCGAGTCATAGGATTACACCATCGTACCAAATTTCACTTGATTTGGTCGAGTAGATTCGGAGCAAATTGGCTGTGACAGACAGACAGACGCACGATCCTACATTATAAGGGTTCCGTTTTTTTTTAATTTTTTGTACGGAACCCTAAAAACCGATATTGGCACAGAATTAGTTGTAATGAAATCAATTGTAAGACATACCGTCGGAGTCGGCGTCGTCCGGGGATAGCGCGGGCGGGCGGCGCGAGGAGGCACCGCGCGCGGGCGACGCGAACATGGAGCGGCGCGCGGGCGCCGGCCGGTGCTTCGTCTTGATAGTGCCTATCACACAAACACTAACTTTTGTATCTGTTTAGCGACCGACATGTCTATGTTGTCTATTCCAAAAGTTTCCAACAAAACGATAATTTTGGAATTTGATTAATTGAATACTTATACTAAACTCTAACACTTGAATACTTACTCAAAATTCTGCATTTGAATCACCTAAAGATGTTTTTTGTTTTGACAAGACGTTTTTTTCAATTTCAATTTTCAAGGTTTGTTTATACAGGATGGAATTTAACTTGAACAAGGTTTATGTTTATACAGGGTGGAATTTAACATGAACAAGGTTCGTTTATACAGGATGGAATTTAACTTGAACAAGGTTCGTTTATACAGGGTGGAATTTAACTTGAACAAGGTTTATGTTTATACAGGGTGGAATCTAACTTGAACAAGGTTCGTTTATACAGGGTGGAATTTAACTTGAACAAGGTTTATGTTTATACAGGGTGGAATTTAACTTGAACAAGGTTCGTTTATACAGGGTGGAATTTAACTTGAACAAGGTTTATGTTTATACAGGGTGGAATTTAACTTGAACAAGGTTTGTGTTTATACAGGGTGGAATTTAACTTGAACAAGGTTCGTTTATACAGGGTGGAATTTAACTTGAACAAGGTTTATGTTTATACAGGGTGGAATTTAACTTGAACAAGGTTCGTTTATACAGGTTGGAATTTAACTTGAACAAGGTTTATGTTTATACAGGGTGGAATTTAACTTGAACAAGGTTTATGTTTATACAGGGCGGAATTTAACTTGAACAAGGTTCGTTTATACAGGGTGGAATTTAACTTGAACAAGGTTTATGTTTATACAGGGTGGACTTTAACTTGAACAAGGTTTATGTTTATACAGGGTGGAATTTAACTTGAACAAGGTTCGTTTATACAGGGTGGAATTTAACTTGAACAAGGTTTATGTTTATACAGGGTGAAATTTAACTTGAACAAGGTTTGTTTATACAGGTTGGAAATTAACTTGAACAAGGTTTATGTTTATACAGGGTGGAATTTAACTTGAACAAGGTTTATGTTTATACAGGGTGGAATTTAACTTGAACAAGGTTTATGTTTATACAGGGTGGAATTTAACTTGAACAAGGTTCGTTTATACAGGGTGGAATTTAACTTGAACAAGGTTCGTTTATACAGGGTGGAATTTAACTTGAACAAGGTTTATGTTTATACAGGGTGGAATTTAACTTGAACAAGGTTTATGTTTATACAGGGCGGAATTTAACTTGAACAAGGTTCGTTTATACAGGGTGGAATTTAACTTGAACAAGGTTTATGTTTATACAGGGTGGAATTTAACTTGAACAAGGTTCGTTTATACAGGGTGGAATTTAACTTGAACAAGGTTTATGTTTATACAGGGTGGAATTTAACTTGAACAAGGTTTATGTTTATACAGGGTGGAATTTAACTTGAACAAGGTTTATGTTTATACAGGGTGGAATTTAACTTGAACAAGGTTCGTTTATACAGGGTGGAATTTAACTTGAACAAGGTTTATGTTTATACAGGGTGGAATTTAACTTGAACAAGGTTTATGTTTATACAGGATGGAATTTAACTTGAACAAGGTTCGTTTATACAGGGTGGAAATTAACTTGAACAAGGTTTATGTTTATACAGGGTGGAATTTAACTTGAACAAGGTTTATGTTTATACAGGGTGGAATTTAACTTGAACAAGGTTTATGTTTATACAGGGTGGAATTTAACTTGAACAAGTTTCGTTTATACAGGGTGGAATTTAACTTGAACAAAGTTCGTTAATACAGGGTGGAATTTTACTTGAACAAGGTTTATGTTTATACAGGGTGGAATTTAACTTGAACAAGGTTTATGTTTATACAGGGTGGAATTTAACTTGAACAAGGTTTATGTTTATACAGGGTGGAATTTAACTTGAACAAGATTCGTTTATACAGGGTGGAATTTAACTTGAACAAGGTTTATGTTTATACAGGGTGGAATTTAACTTGAACAAGGTTTATGTTTATACAGGGCGGAATTTAACTTGAACAAGGTTCGTTTATACAGGGTGGAATTTAACTTGAACAAGGTTTATGTTTATACAGGGTGGACTTTAACTTGAACAAGGTTTATGTTTATACAGGGTGGAATTTAACTTGAACAAGGTTTATGTTTATACAGGGTGGAATTTAACTTGAACAAGGTTTATGTTTATACAGGGTGGAATTTAACTTGAACAAGGTTTATGTTTATACAGGGCGGAATTTAACTTGAACAAGGTTCGTTTATACAGAGTGGAATTTAACTTGAACAAGGTTTATGTTTATACAGGGTGGACTTTAACTTGAACAAGGTTTATGTTTATACAGGGTGGAATTTAACTTGAACAAGGTTCGTTTATACAGGGTGGAATTTAACTTGAACAAGGTTTATGTTTATACAGGGTGAAATTTAACTTGAACAAGGTTTGTTTATACAGGTTGGAATTTTTCAATGCCACCTGGAGGGAAAGTGCTATAAATGCTGGAGAGAGCAAATTGTACTCAAAAGAAACATTCCTTTATTTTTAAAAAGAAACAAATCGGCATTCACAGATTTTTGAAAAATCGTTTGATAGTTATAAATTCACGAGGTAACTTGAACTTAAAAGCATAGAATTTAGATTTCATGGTTTTCCTTTCATTTAATTTAAATACCATTTTTGTTAGAGAGATTTGATCCATGTGATTTACTCTATCGAATGATGGCAAAAAAGTCCGTTATTTTTCGAATTTTAGTCGGTTCGATTTCCGAAAGTGGCAAGCGAATTTTCAAAAATCTGTTAATACACTGTTCTTTTTTAAAATAAAGGAATGTTTCATTTAAGTCAAATTTGCTAACTCCAGTATTTAGAGTACTTTCCCTTCAGGTGGCATTGAAAAATTCCATCCTGTATACATAATAATATGTATACGGCATACCGTACCAGTGGCGGCGGCGGCGCGCAGTCGCGACACATCGGCAGGCGGCAAGTGCAGCGCCGACAGCGCCGGCAGGATGTAGCGCAGGTAGCGGTTGCGCAGCGAGTGCCACGAGCGCTCTGCGGACACCGGACACGTGAGACACGTGCGACACGTGCGGACACACCCACACACCCACACACTCACCGCGCCCCGTGAGCCGCTCGTACTGCTCCTGCAGCTCGCGCCATATGCGGTTCCCGCTCACGAGCGACGCGCGCGCTCCGCCACTCACCCACGCCACGATGGCGTGATCCTCCAGGTTCGAGTACTCCTTCGCGTTCGCCTGCGTCGCGCTGCATACAACAGAAACTAAACAACGGCGGTCCCAGGGCACTACCCTGCGGTGCTCTCGCGAGTGAGAGCACGTTACATGCACTTACTATAGCACATTTTAAAATAGCATAAATAATACCTTTAGCAAAACATACAAAATATCAGCACAAACATGTTTTGAAGTGAACTCTAATACATAGTAGTAAGCATTTCGTGGTTGACGATATCGAAAGCTGCGCAAACATCTCACGGTTAACTAGGATCGATGATACAACGATAGCGATGCTCGAGAGTTGAGAAAGGTACAAATGATTAGTAACAAGTAGACATCGGATTATATTCACTACCAAAATATGCATGCAAATATGCACTAAGAAAGGCGAAATATGCACAATCAAAATGCTATTATAGTAGGTAATTCTTGTGACAATTTACAATTAAATATTTTCTAGGTCCTCTACGTCAACTGACGGTACTGGACGGGACAGAACTTGTTGGTACTGTTTGTACATAAACCTCTTCAGGGAGGACGGTTTGGCCGGTGCCGTTGATATACGTCACCTTTCTTTATTTCTTCAAGACCCGGGGGTTTAAAAAAAACCGAACAAATGCGAGTCGGACTCGCCCACCGAGAGTTCCGTAGCTTGATAGGTTTTGGTAAGATTCACTTCTATGATTCTAGGTCAACGGGAAGTACCCTATGAATTTTGATTCCCTTGAGAATTTCGAAACATACGATTTTCGCGACATAAACGCCTGTATTTTTTTTTTGCGACATAAACACGCCTGTATCTTTTTTTTTTGATTTTTTCACAGCTTCAAGGGACTGTAAATTTGAATATATGGTTTTAATTTCAACTCGATACATGTATGCGTTCCAGAGATAAAAGCTCTTGACAGACAGACGGACGGACATCGGACAACAAAGTGATCCTATAAGGGTTCCGTTTTTTTCTTTTTGAAGTACGGAACCCTTCATGACGGACCACGTGCGAGTTCGACTCGCACTTGGTCGTTTTTATAATGATTTAAAGTTGGTTATTCAAAATTAAAATTCATTAAAAATGCTGCCTTTAATGCAACATGTGTCTAACACATTTAACTACAGATATCAGCACTATCATTGAAAAATAACTAAAATATGCCACAAAAATAGCGTTTTTACATGTGTAGCCATGTGTACAAATGCATATAATCCGATGTGTAGTACTCTGTGTAACACGTACCGTTTGCTGATGACGTGTGTGCCGGGCGGCACGCGCACTGCTGTGCTCACTCCGGAAGGGGGCGCGGCGGCGGCGGCGGGGCGCTTCGCACTCGGAGGGCCACTGGCGTCGCCGTTGGCCTCGGCCGCTTTTGTCATCACATCCTCTCTCTGTTTGTTGCTGCGTTCAGACACTCCCTGGCGCTTGGCGCGAGTGGGCACCGGCTCGCTGGCCGCCGGCGTGGGCCTCAGCTGTGGCGACTTCTTCACTTCGTCGACGGGCTCACTTCGTACTTTATTCGGCGAAGAATACTTATCCTTGTTCTCCTTAAATTTAAAATTCTTTCTTTTGTCATTTTTCGTATTTACAAGCGTGTCTTAGGCCTCATTCACGAAGTCAGCGGCGGCGGCGGCGGAGCTGTAGTGTTCACGAAGTCAGCGGGCAGATCGCGCTGCGCTAGAGCGGCGTAGTGTTGTGTTACGAGATATTAGTATCTTTATTCGCGAACGAAATGTCTAAACAGCGCCGACAACATCTTTTTGATTCTAATTCCTTCAAAGTTGGATTTATTGTGGGCAAAAGAAGATATAAATTCCTACAACTAAGCAGAAAAACGAGTTCCATCGGAGTTACGAAGAACAGAGACAAAATCCCGATTAATTCTTTGACTATACCAGAATGAGTACAGAAACATTTGATTATTTTCTTAAAGCTCTCAAAGTGCGATTTAGATTTGAAATTTTGGTCTATAATTTATTCTGCACAACACTACGTCAATAATGCAGTCTCGAGGGCACCACTCGTTTGCCGCTCGCGGCTCGTACGCTGCTCCACGCCCGATGCCCGCGCCGCGCCGCCGACTTCGTGAACAGTTCCATTTAAATGTATGCATTGGAATGTCCCGCACCGCGCCACTCCCGCGCCGCCACCGCTGACTTCGTGAATGAGGCCTTACATACAGCAGAGCGGGGCAGGACGCGGCGCGCAGCTAGTTTTCATCGCTTTACAATTAGACACATATGGCCATAGATGGGCGTATATGTTTGTCATTTTTTGGCGATTTCTGCTTATTTAGAAACGCCATTGGCAGTGTTGTTACCTTATCGGTATCGGCGGAGGCGCTGCGCTCTCTGCGCCTGGCGGGCTCGGGCGGGGGAGGCGCGGGCGCGGACGCGGACGAGTCGGAGCGCGGCGTGAGGCCCAGGCGCGCGGCGAAGTGCGGCAGCGCGGCGGCCGAGTGCTGGCTGAGCAGGCGCTCCAGGCGCGCGCACCGCTCCACCTCCACCAGCGGGTTGATGGAGTAGAACAGCTGGCGCTTGTACGCCTCGTCGGCGTCGAAGCGCTTCAGCGCGTCGGGGAAGCGCGCGCGCACGTAGGCGCGCACCGCCGCCACGTCCCCGTCCGACACCAGCAGCTCCTTGCACGCGCGCTCCGAGCCCGACGACGACTCCGACTTGTCGCTGCTGACAGCTCGGGCTCGTGTCACGCGCTGTGCTCTGCCGTCGTTGGAGTTATCCTTTTTGCGCGTGCTCTTCTTGCTCGCAGGAGCGTCAGGAGCGTGTCTCTCGAGTAGAGCGTCCAATCCGTTCGTGTCGGTGCGCACTGCTCTGCGCGAGGACGTGCTGGCGATCTCGTCCGCGGAACTGGCGTCGGCTACAGTACCGCCGGCGGTGGTGGGGGCGCTCGTGGTGAGGGCAGTGGCGGAGGTGGCGAGCGGCACGTTGATGGTGAGACCGGGCGCAGCGGGGCCGGCGCGGGGCGGCGGGCACTGCGTGGCCATGTCGCGCCTCGGCGTGGGGAGCGCGAGAGGCGCGGGGTGCTGCTTGTCGTTGTCGACGCATCTGTAATAACGTCGCGTTGTTTGTCGCGCACTTTATCTGCAGCTCGTCGCCACTCCGCTACTCTCAATCTCTACTTCTATGAGTAATCGGACTACCACACACGAGTGAGCAAAACTAATTGAACAAATACAGAGCACAAACAATACCTACTGGGCGGTTGTCTAGGAAACCAGTGCCGTGCATTCTACGAGTGTGCCACTACATGGGTAAGCTCCAAACTAAAGAAAACAAATGGAATCGCTCAAACAAGTGGGTGACAGAGAGATGCAGCAGTGGTTACCTGTTGTGTGCACAGCAGTGATGCTGGTGCACACACGCCGCTAGCGCTGCCGGGCGCTCCGGGGGCTCCGGGGCCACTGGTGCCGCGTCGGCCACAGCGGATGACTTGTGCCTGGTCTTGGAGCGGGGCTCTATCTTGCTGTGGAAAGGGCAAAATTTTCTTCCATAATAAACCGCCACAACTTTGTCAAGTTCCAATCAAATTTGATAGAAATATAAACACGGGATTGTAAGAACTTTCAACATTTTCCTTGTACTGTGTTACAGCTTGTTTACAATACTGTCGAGTTGGATTGTAAGACACAAAAGTTATTGCAGAGGTTCTCTTAAAAGTTCGCAAGGGCCACAAATTACAGATATCAAATAACACCAGGTTTAAAAAAATCTGATAATCAGCACTTTTATATCAAAAAAGTACATGAGAGAATCCTCCAAATGCCCCGACACGGATAGATTAGGTTAGAAGGGTACGGCGGGGTCGAATGAGCGAGCGGAGCGAGCGAATAGACCCCGCCATACCCTTCGTGGTTATTTTTTATAAACCATTCAGGAACTCTGCGGAGCTCCGCCGACCGGGTCTCCCTCGACTCGGATGCAAGAGTTCAATTTCTGGTGGTCATAAATAAATTTTTGGTTCTAATTTTACGATAAAATGGGGATTAATTTTGGTGATCATTTACTAATTTTGGCAATTAAAAGTGATTTTTTTGCCGTTACATTTAGCTAAATCTGGTGGTTCGTTAATTGTATGCCTTTAAACATTGACGCGTTTGCAAACTTTGCACGCCTTACTGCAGAAATGTACGTGGAGCTCTATGGCTGGTATTACATGCCTTCGTGTACGTTACCCCAGCAGGAAAGTGTCTCCTAGAGCTATATGAGTGGAACGTTTAATTAGTGCCTTATTTGCTGTAAATGTGCCCCCACATAAAAAATGTGTGCCCCCTGTAGTTTTGGAAAAAAACGGAAAAAACGATTCCTGCTGGGGTAACGTTTTTCCAGCAGGAAAATTCTAAACGAATGATCGTAGAGAGAAAAATTGTGCATGGCCTTGTAGCTTATGTTAGTGCCACAATGTGCCCCCAAAAATAAAATGTGTGCCCCTTCAGGTTTTCGAGATATTGCATTTCCTGCTGGAGTAACGTTTTGCAGAATCGTATATCTCTAAAACCATTGCATGTGCCCCTGTAGAATAAACATACACGAGTAGCTCTTAATGTGTGCCCCTTAGTGCCCCAATTAGATTTAAGAAAATATTTATAATTTCCAAGTTATCGCGGTTTTATGAAAACTCGAAAAAACATCGCAGCGCCTAAACGAGACAAGGTATAAGCTCGCTGAAAACTGTATTTGGTCCGTCTTAACGCTAGTAATAACCATACAAAGTTTCAAAACTGTTCATGCATGCGTTTTTGAATTATCTTGTTTTAAGTCAAAACGATGGTGACATAACTTTGACGGCAAAATACAAGGAACCAGCTCAATCCCAGATGTGTGGGTGTATACCAATAATGTGTGCCTTTAGTCAAAAATATATGGTGAAAATATTCAGCTTGGAATGTTTCGCATTAAGTAAATATAAACAAAAAAACAAAACATGTAAACAACGGATGGTTATCCGACCAAATTCGAATGACTACTAAAAAGCGACGGATTCATACATATCGATGACCTTCTTTACTTTACTCACTAACCGGTTCATACGTGTTGTGCATGAGTACACTGAAGTAGAAAAGTAATATGTAATAATATAAAGTTGTTATTGGATGTAAAATATAGTAACAATGATGGCATGATTTGCGATGGTAAGTATTTAATGGCATTGTTTTGACTCTTTAAAAGTATTTAAGTACACTTATCAAGTACTTGGATTTTTTTCATTACTTTATTTATTTTCAAACAAAATGTTCTTGTAAGTGTACCTACTGAGTACGTGTTTATTAGGTGTTGAGAGTCATGTAAATAAAACAACTGATTTCGGCGAGCGCTAGTACATAACTAAAAATGAATAATGATTTATTTTGCTATTGGATTGTTGACCTACATACAAGTCGTTGATGACGATGCACCACATTATTTCCCCCTTTTTTTAAAAAAACTTTGTAAATACACTTACATAAAAATAAAAAAACAAAAAAATACACAGTTGTTAAATATTCCCTAAAATCATACTATACACTTAGCAATATAATGGTCCAGTAAACTGACGTTGTAAAACAAAATAAAAAAAAAAACAAAAAAACTTAATTGAGTACTCTTCGCCGTTGACTATTCTACTGTTATTCTTTAAGATAAACGATGAAGAAACCGCGTTTTGGGAAGTTCTTCAAACGTTCTGTGCTCCTTGTGCTCCGTTTGCGTGATGGTTGCAACGCATGGAGACCGTTGGGACCGGCGCCGCCTGACCATGTCTGGTGTCAATAATATGACGTATCGCAAAATCGTACCACCGGACGTATGACGCGACCTGAACGTGTCGTGTTCGGCGCGGTCTTATTATTTTCCGCTGTCTCAACATTCTTGTGGTCGTTTACTTGGCTACTGCTACTTTTCATGTGTGCTAAAGGTTCGTTTACCTTTTCATCGGTTAAAATATAAGCTGGTTTTAATCTATCCACTGTTACTATTGACGTTTTCTTCAGCATTTGAATTTTGAAATATTTGTCTTGTTTCTCCAAAACTTTATATGGGCCTTCGTAAGACGGGGTCAGTGGTTTCTTCACAGCATCCGTTCTGACGTATACGTATTCACAGTCTTTCATGTCCGGGTGAATATATGGTTTGTGACTTGTAGCGTGGTGATTTCTATTAAATGGGCTTAGTTTTGCCATTGTCTTTTGGAGAGTCTGTGCATAATTTTCTGGTGATGTATCTTGCTTTTTCGGCTCGATAAACATTCCAGGCAGACGTATGTTTGTTCCGTATAACATTTGTGCTGGGCTTATATTTTCTTTCAGTCGAAGTGCTGCTCGTAGTCCTAGTAGAACTATAGGTAATTCGTTCGACCAATTTGTTGTGTTGCCGCGCGCGATTAGCGCGGTTTTCATTGATCTATGCCAGCGTTCAACTAAGCCATTTGACTGCGGATGATAACTAGTAGTCCTGGTTTTCTTAATACCAAGTGACTTAGTCAGAGCAATAAATAAGTTTGACTCGAACTGTCGTCCTTGGTCCGTGGTTATGGTGTTTGGGCATCCGAATCTTGCTATCCAGGTGTTTATGAGGACTTCTGCTACAACTTTTGCTGTTATCTCTGCTACTGGTACAGCTTCCGGCCATCTTGTTTCTCTGTCGATCATTGTCACAATGTATTTGTTGCTGTTGGATTCTGGTAATGGGCCGACAATGTCTATGTGCACATGATCTAAACGTTCTGTAGATGGGAACGTTCCGATTGGTGCAGAGTTGTGCCTGTGTGTCTTGCTTTTCTGGCATGCCTCACATGTTCTCGCCCATATTCCAACGTCAGTATTAATGCGTGGCCAAAAATAGTGTTCGGTGATCATTTTCTTCGATGCTCTTATACCAGGATGTGTTATATTGTGCATAGTGTCGAATACTTGTTTCCGAAGTGACTTCGGCACATACGGTCGTAATTTTAATTTTGAGTTTTCGCAGAGTAGTTGTCTCGTTCCTGTTAGCTGTATTTTTTTCCAGCTAAGGTTGTTTTTGTTTAACAGCTGAGTGAGTTCAATGTCCGTGTCTTGCATTTCTGCCAACTCATTCCAATCCACGGGTGTCGGGCAGTCTATTTGTTCGACTCGCGACAATGCATCGGCCACCGGGTTCATGTTACCGGACAGGTGACGTATGTCTGTTGTGAATTGTGCGATGAACTCGAGGTGACGTAGTCGCCTTGGGGCTATCAATTTACTTGTGGAGTTTTGTTTAGTAGTGAAGGCGTGACATAATGGCTTATGATCGGTGTATACTATCAACTCTCGTCCCTCGACATAAGGTTGAAAATGCGTTACTGCCATGTAAACTGCCAGCAATTCTCGATCATATGTGCTGTATCTTGATTGCGTTTCACTCAGTCCCTTTGAGAAAAAGGAAAGCGGCTTCCAGTTTCCGTTTTCATACTGTTGTAAAACGGCGCCAACGCACGTTTGAGACGCATCTGTCATGAGTGATAGCGGGGAATGCGTTGTTGGTGAGGTCAATGTAACAGCGTCGCTTAGACTTGCTTTACATTGATCGAATGAATCTAGCGCCTCTGGAGTCCATTGTATTTCAGTTTTGTCATTTTTCTTCGATCCAATGAGGTATTTGTTCAACCGAGCTTGATGTTGTGCTGCTTGTGGTATGTTGTTCCGGTAAAAGTTAATCATGCCTAAAAATCTTCGTAACTCTTGCACAGTTTTTGGTAATGGGTATTTGGTGATTGCTTCGACCTTGTCTGGTAATGGTTTGATACCGTCTTTTGTGATCTGATATCCGAGGAATTCTATTTGCGTTTTGCCTAGTACGCATTTGGCTTGATTTATTGCAATGCCATACTCGTCTAGTCGTTTGAAAACTTCATGTAAATGACGCCGGTGTTCGCTGATTGATGATGACGCCACTAATATATCATCTATATACACGAAAATAAAGTCGAGTCCCGCTAAGACTGTGTTGAGGAATCTGACAAAGGTTTGACCTGCGTTTCTTAGTCCGAACGGCATTCTTGGAAATTCGAATAGACCGAACGGGGTGATTACTGCAGTCTTTTCTACCTCTTGTACTGGAATCTGATTGTAGGCCCTTTTTAAATCAATCGTTGAGTATATACTGGTTCCGGGTAATAGGTATGTGAAGTCCAGTACTCTCGGAATCGGGTATCTATCCGGTACAGTGATCGCATTCAGTCTCCTGTAATCACCACATAACCGTAATTGGCCGTTTTTCTTTGTTGTCACGTGCAAAGGGCTTGCCCACGGGCTCTTGGAAGGTCTGCATAACCCTGTCTCTAACATATGTTCTATTTCTTTTTTCACTCTAAGGTACTTGTCTGCTGGCAAAGGTCTTGACTTGGAGTGAACAGGGTGTCCGTTGGTGATGATTTGATGAACTACGTTGTGCTGCGGTTGTGACTGTGCGTCTATAGGTCTCAGAATGTTTGGATAGTCTGCTAAAATGTCTGCATAATCTTCGGTTAAATTTACGGTCCGAAGTGTTGGTGTGCTGGACTTCATTAACTTTGCGTTACTCTGAAGACCAGTTGTACCATCTATTAAGCGTTTATTCCTAATATCCACCAAGATGTTATTTTTTTCTAGAAAATCAGCACCCAGTATTGGTTGCGTAATGTCAGCAACGATGAAAGTCCAATGGTACGGCCGTCTCAAATTCAGATTTAACGTCAGCGTTTTGTCGCCATATGTTTTAATTCGCGTTCCGTTTGCGGCGTATATTTTATATGTATCGTCAGATTTTAAATTTCCTCTTCTTGGTATTGCTGAAATATTAGCGCCAGTATCTACCAAAAAACGAAACCCACTTTTTCGGTCGGTTACGCACAGGCGGTTTGAAGGTATGATAGCGCTGACGACCGCCTCTGTCAACGCTGAACTTAGTTTTCCGACGGTGTCTTCCAATTGCATGGTTTTTCGCAGGTCCGGGCTCGATTTCGGTACCGAAGATGATACTTGCATAACCAATTGGGGCTGTCGGGTGAAATCCTCGTTCTAGAGTGGGATCTTGCACGCGACTGGCTTCGATTACGTCTATAATTTCGACGTCCTCTGTCTGACTTTGATTTCAAGGCGGCTATTTCCATGGTTAGCTTACTCATTTGGTTGACTAACTCAACCATTACCTGTGTTTGACCGCTTGATCTTCCTTCCAAAATCTTGTCTGCTATGGCGGCGTTACTGATGTCTGTCGCTCCGCATATTGGCGTTCCACTTCCACAACTTCCGCTTGAGTTCATGTCTTCGGTAACTATGTGCCTCTTGAAAACCAAACCAGGGAGATCCGCTTGTGGAAGGCTGATAAGGCTGTGCAGTGCAGTTACCACGACATGAGAAAACCACAAGCAATCAGTTTTAAATCGCGGCGCGTGTCACTACTGTTTGATATCGGGGTCACCAGATGTAAGTGTACCTACTGAGTACGTGTTTATTAGGTGTTGAGAGTCATGTAAATAAAACAACTGATTTCGGCGAGCGCTAGTACATAACTAAAAATGAATAATGATTTATTTTGCTATTGGATTGTTGACCTACATACAAGTCGTTGATGACGATGCACCACATTCTAAATCATGTTTGTTTTGTTTTCATCTATAATTTCCACATCACAAGCTGTTCCATATAGTATGGTCACAAGGTGCATTTAATTTATTTTTTAATTAGCCCCCAAAACTTTTGAACGCGACTGTACGGACAACAGCTTAGGTATAATACGTCCAATAAGGAAGGTCATCGATATGTATGAATCCGTCGCTTTTTAGTAGTCATTCGAATTTGGTCGGATAACCATCCGTTGTTTACATGTTTTGTTTTTTTGTTTATATTTACTTAATGCGAAACATTCCAAGCTGAATATTTTCACCATATATTTTTGACTAAAGGCACACATTATTGGTATACACCCACACATCTGGGATTGAGCTGGTTCCTTGTATTTTGCCGTCAAAGTTATGTCACCATCGTTTTGACTTAAAACAAGATAATTCAAAAACGCATGCATGAACAGTTTTGAAACTTTGTATGGTTATTACTAGCGTTAAGACGGACCAAATACAGTTTTCAGCGAGCTTATACCATATCTCGTTTAGGCGCTGCGATGTTTTTTCGAGTTTTCATAAAACCGCGATAACTTGGAAATTATAAATATTTTCTTAAATCTAATTGGGGCACTAAGGGGCACACATTAAGAGCTACTCGTGTATGTTTATTCTATAGGGGCACATACAATGGTTTCAGAGATATACGATTCTGCAAAACGTTACTCCAGCAGGAAATGCAATATCTCGAAAACCTGAAGGGGCACACATTTTATTTTTGGGGGCACATTGTGGCACTAACATAAGCTACAAGGCCATGCACAATTTTTCTCTCTACGATCATTCGTTTAGAATTTTCCTGCTGGAAAAACGTTACCCCAGCAGGAATCGTTTTTTCCGTTTTTTTCCAAAACTACAGGGGGCACACATTTTTTATGTGGGGGCACATTTACAGCAGACAAGGCACTAATTAAACGTTCCACTCATATAGCTCTAGGAGACACTTTCCTGCTGGGGTTACGTACACCATGCCTTCCAGTGTCCACAAACTTTTAGTGCACGGTGCTGAAGTTATCAAACACTACAATATTATGCCCATTGGCAAATTATCTGAAGAGGCAACGGAAGCCAGAAACAAAGACTTAAAAAAATCAGAGAACACCATTCACGAAAATTGAGTCGTAAAGCGACAAACGAAGACATTTTCAATGGTCTTCTTGTATCATCAGATCCCTACCTGTCCAGCATAAGACCTGTGCTGCTAAACAGCTGTTACTTACTGATGACAGGACACCTCAGACGATTCAGGTGTAGACAAAGAGAACATTGAATTTGTCGATGTTAGTGCGTCAATGATGGACTCGGATTTATAGGACTCTGAAGTGGGTGAAGATGTGTAGTTATCCCGTATTCCCGTTGTCCCTTAACTCACCCATAATCACGGTGACAAATGAGTTACTTATTACTTAGAATGCAATTTTGTAAAAAAAAACGTAATGAATTAATATCGTTTTTAATTAACTAATTAGTATAATTAGTGTATGTAGCACTTCAATACCCGCAATTACAGACACAATTAAAATAACAATGCACCGTGCCTCTGGAGGCACGGCCGGGAGCATACGGGTTAATACAATAATAATGTAATTATATTTCAATTTTAATTTTATTTCATGTTTTTGTAATTTGTTTTCTGTTTTTTTTTTTTTAAATTTATCTTTTGCCTGGAATAAATGAATTTTGTTTTATTTCTAGTTTTATTCTATTTCTAATTATTCTCATCATAAAAATTATTAGCAGGCTATAGACGACCCGAATGGCGCAGCGGTAGTGAGGCTGCCTTATGTTCTTAGGGTCCCGGGTTCGAATCCCGGTCGGAGCAAATGTTTGTGTGATGAGCATGGACATTTGTTTCCGAGTCATGGATGTTTATAAACTCAAACTCAAAGCATTTATTTCAATTAGACCATTACGGCACTGTGCGAGGTAGCACATTTACTGCTGGTTTGGTGAGGAGTAAAACCACTGATGAACTTGTTGCTTCTTTATTGGGAAGAGTGTTTCCTTATTACTATCTTGCCGACTACTGTGTCGACTGAACAAAATGGCTCTATTTTTATACAATTTTTCCTAAGTAATTGACCAATCAGAATCGATTACAAATTTCCAAAAAGCGCGGGAAAAACTAAAAACCAATGAAAACATAACAAAAAAAGCGGGAAAACATTGTGCAAGTTACCTTAAGTACTTCGAAACTTTACTGTAACGAGAACCGCGTGACAATATTTGCGTTTTTCACTAACTTTTTCTATGAAAACCTATATAAAACTATATGTTAATGAGATCTATATATCAAAAACTATCATACAAAAATATAAAATCATCAAAACATATAACATAATAAACTTATTTACTCCTAACACTAAGTCTACTATGTACACGAACAAAGATACAAGAAAACTATTAAAATATAGACTTAAGCTATGTGCAAACGTCTATATACTATTCCTTATGTGCCTATTTACTATCCTATAGGTCCCTATGTACCCTATACACCTATATACACCGCTATACACTATATTCATTGTCCTGCACACAAACACTAAACTATCGGTTTATTTATCACTGTAATAACACTTTATATACAGTCTGTGCACAGTCTATGTATCACTATAACTTTTCACTATTAATTGCACTGTCCCGCACATCACTCCCGCCGTGCGACCGCGTCGCATCAGCTGCCGGTGCGGGCTCGACGTCTGTAGGCAGGGGCAGGATCACCAGCTTCCTCACTGGCCGGCGCAGGATGCCTCCTCTGGTCAGCACGTCCACCGTCCGCACGATGTTGTCGGGGCCCGGATACGTAGCGACGACTCTTCCTCGGATCCACACGTTGCGAGGCAGGTTCGGGTCGACGATCTGTACGAGGTCATTGACTCGCACTGCTTGACCTCGTCCGTGGGGCTCCCGCCGGTGTTGGAGCTCAGGGAGGTACTCCTTTACCCAGCGTAGCCAGAAGACGTCGGCTAGCCTCTGTGCGGCTCGCCAGCTGGATCGTGAGATGGCGTCTTGCTCGGTGAAAGTGCCTGGCTGTGGCACTCGCCCTGGTCCCCCCAACAAGAAGTGGTTGGGAGTAAGGGCTTCTGGATCTTCTGGGCTGACTGAGACGTGAGTCAGCGGACGACTGTTGACGGTGTACTCTACTTCAGCAAGTAGAGTCGTGAGGACTTCTTCTGTTGGGTGACGTTCATGTAACGTCGCGGTGAGTGCCGTCTTCACAGAGCGAACCATTCGCTCCCAAGCTCCGCCCATGAATGGAGCTCCAGGCGGAATGTAGCGCCAGGAGATGGTCCTCTTCGCCGCTTCCTCTGCAGTCGCTGTGTCGATCGCTTGTCGTAGTTCCTTGTCGGCAGCCTTAAGGTTGGTGCCGTTGTCCGACCAAATCTCAGTCGGGCAGCCTCGTCGCGCGATCAGCCTTCTGACCGCCATCACCGCAGAGTCGGCGCTGAGCGAGCCGGCGACTTCGAGATGTATTGCTCGCGTCGTGAGACATGTGAAGATGGCCACATATCTTTTCTGTCGAGTTCGTCCGACGGTCACGGAGAGAGGTCCGAAGTAGTCGACTCCGGTGAAGGTGAAGGGTCGCTTGTGATGAGCTAAGCGACACGCTGGCAGGTCCCCGGTTCTCGGATGCGGTGGCACTTGTGTCTTCATTCTGCAGAACAGGCATCGTCGCAGTAGTGTGCGTGTGATAGGGCGTAGTCGTAGTACCCAATACTGTTGTCTGCACTCGTTGACTGTTGCTTCGACGCCGGAGTGATGAAGTTGCCGATGAATACTCAGCACCCAGAGCTTGACCGTAGGATGATCACCGTCGATTACCAGCGGGTTCGTAAATTCTTCCTTCATATCTGTGACTGCTTGAATACGACTTCTTAGTCGGATTGTGCCGTTTACGGACACGACGCTCAGCTGGTGGAGGCGGCTTTCTTTATCGATGGGCTTCCCGTTGTTCAGGCTGTTCATTTCTTCTGGAAATGACTCTTCTTGAGAGGATCGCATCAGAAGTCCTTCAGCTTTTGTGAGCAGCTCTGCTGTGACCGGAAGCAGCTTCTTCTCTTCTTGTGACGACTTCTTTGCCGTCGTGGGTGCCTGCCTTTTTACTGTAGTCTTGTTCTTCTTCCAAGCTGGATCAGTTTCTTTATTCTTCTTTGTTCTTCTGTAGTTGACTCTCTGTTTTGTGACTCTGCAGAGTTGGATAAACTGCAGAACACGCGCTGTCGAGTATCGGAGTCGGTCCCAGCTGGAGAATTTCGATGGGTCAGGCAGACCCTCTGCGAACTTCGGTCTTCTCTTGTCGCTCACGTGATGCGTCTTCTCTTCCTCGGAAGATTCTTCTGCTGTTGTTCTTGTGGTATCTGTCGGCCATGAGTCTTCTGTGTCGTCTTCTGGATCTTCTGCGATGTGTGACACGACGTCGATCTTCTGGCTGAAGGTTCGTGTCTGGCTGCCGTGGAGTACCCAACCTAGCGGCGTGAGAGATGCTACTGGGTGGTTCTTGCCTCCTCTTCTGGTTTCTGAGGTCAGCAGAACATGCCAGTTGTCTTGACCGATGAGAACTTGTGGCTTCGTATTTGCAAATGTAAGGTGTCCTCGGATGTCGTACAAGTGTGGACACCCTTCCACTAGTTCTTGTGGAACCCGTTGAGACGAAACTTGCAGGTTCTTCACTGTGCGTGCTTGTATTTGCTCTTCATGATCGTTGAGCCCCTTCAGTTTGATGGTGACTCTTCTGGATGCTAATTCTGAAGTCTTCATGTCGTTGATGGTTTCTATTTTCAGTGGATCTGTGGGTCCTGTTGCTCCGATGCTCGTTGCCACGCTGTCGTCGACCAGCGTGACTGTTGACCCGTCGTCCATCAACGCGAAGGTGTTGACAGCCCCATTTGGTCCCTTCACCTGGACCGGTAAGATCTTCAGGTAGGACTGCTTCTTGATGGTCCAAGTCGAATTGATGACTTCTGTTTCTTCTTCATCTTCTGTCGCTTCTGTCTTCTCTGTCTTCTTTTCGTAGTGCAGCATCTTGTTATGAGAATACTTGCAGCTGTCGACACCACACGGTTTGGGTTTGCAGTGGTGTGTCTTGGTTCTGTAGCGAAGACATCTGAAGCAGAGGCGTTTGGACTTGGCCATGTCCTATCTTGCGTTCGCATCCAACTTCTCAAATTCTTCACATTCTGTTGCGTTGCTGTGCCCCGTGTCGTCACATACGGTGCACTTCGATGTCTGTGGCTTCTCAGTAACGTTGTTGACCCGTTGCGTCTTCTTCTGTTGTCCGGCTGAAGTAGGTGCTGCCATCTGTTCAGGCAGCGCGTAAGGTCCGCATAACTCTGCTTCCCTTTTGAAGAACTTCTCTATCTTGATGAGGCAAGGATCTTCACGTGGCTGCATGGCTGAGAAGTCGTAGAATCTGTATCGAAGAGTCGGTGTCAGCTTGTCCACCAATGTCTTCGCGAGTTCCGGGTTGTACATGTAGTTGAAACAACCCAAAGTCTTCAGTGTCGCCACTACGTTGGATACTTTAGTGGCGAATATGCAGATGTCCCTCGGCGACTCAGTGAGGCGTGGCAGGCTTCGAAGTGTCTCCATCTCCAGCATGGCTATGGACTCTGGTCTTCCGAATCTTGACTCCAAAGTCTTCATCACTTCAGCTGGATGCGCGTTGGTTATAAGTAGACCTTCGACCGCTTCTCTGGCCTTTCCCTTCAAGTTTCTTCTAAGTCGATTCGTATTTTCAACTGAGGTGAACATTGCTTCTGTTTCGTAGTAAGCGGCGCGAAAGGGTAGCCACTCTTGATGAGACCCACTGAAGAATGGTAACTCGACGAACTTGGGTCGCTGGGTGGTGCCGATAGCCCGAGTGATGGCTTCGGCTAGGAGGGCTAGGTCGGTTTGACCTCCCGCCGGTGGCTGACGTGCTTCTTCATGCTTCGCTGGCCTTGGTTCTTCTATTTGGATGACCGTCGGTTCTTCTGGGTGGTTGTGAGGTTCGTCGGCGATTGCCAGCACCGGACGAGTCACTTGATGCTCCAACCAGTTGTCCACTCTTTCATTAACTTCTGACTTCGAGTAGAGAGTGATGTCATCTTCTTCGTCTTCTGAGTCTTCTTTCTCCAAGGTAGCGATGCGTGCTGCGGCTAATTCCACTTGAAGGCATAGTAATTCTTCCCTAGCCTTCGCAAGCTTGAGTTGCTTTGTTCTGCTGTGCGTCGATCCCCCTCCTCCCCCCTTCTTGCTAGGGGGGCGGAGGTTCTGTAGTCCGGTCGTCTTCGGTGGACCGGCGTTGCTCCTCAAAACTTGCTTCACTGTAGCGGTTTCTGTGTTGACAGTAGCAGGCGGCTTCATCAGCTGCTTGGCCTTCGTTCTCGCAGTAAGCGTCGTCGTAGCGGACGGGGCGACGGTGCTAGCGGGGTGCGAGGCGGGCGGCGCTGAGGCGGCGGTCGCAGCTGTCGAGGTTGTTGCTTCGGTGGCGGAGGTCACGGTGGATGGATCAGTCGCCGCGGAGATGTCTGTTCGTTCTGAAGTCCCCGTGGCAGTCGTCCCTGTTGCTGTAGATTCTTCCGTGCTGGCCTCCGCGCTGGTACCGTTCGGCGAGGTTCTGGTCTCGGTCGATGACGGCTTCTGTTCCCCCAACGGCTTGCGGCCCCTTCCCTCTGAGCGTGTAACTGGCATGCTGTCGGCTGATGACTATCTTGAGTCTTGAAACACTCTTCCCTAATGAATCTTCCCTAATAACTGCAGCACGACGTCTTCGGACGGAGAAATCTTCCCTAATAACTGTGGGTCGAAGTCTTCCCTATTAACTGCAGCACGACGTCTTCGGATGGAGAAATCTTCCCTAATAACTGTGGGTCGAAGTCTTCCCTATTAACTGCAGCACGACGTCTTCAATGGAGGATTCTTCTATCTGTAGCACGAAGTCTTCAGGTCTGCTGTTCCCCACTATATCCGGCGAACGAAGGACCAAAATGTGCGAGGTAGCACATTTACTGCTGGTTTGGTGAGGAGTAAAACCACTGATGAACTTGTTGCTTCTTTATTGGGAAGAGTGTTTCCTTATTACTATCTTGCCGACTACTGTGTCGACTGAACAAAATGGCTCTATTTTTATACAATTTTTCCTAAGTAATTGACCAATCAGAATCGATTACAAATTTCCAAAAAGCGCGGGAAAAACTAAAAACCAATGAAAACATAACAAAAAAGCGGGAAAACATTGTGCAAGTTACCTTAAGTACTTCGAAACTTTACTGTAACGAGAACCGCGTGACAATATTTGCGTTTTTCACTAACTTTTTCTATGAAAACCTATATAAAACTATATGTTAATGAGATCTATATATCAAAAACTATCATACAAAAATATAAAATCATCAAAACATATAACATAATAAACTTATTTACTCCTAACACTAAGTCTACTATGTACACGAACAAAGATACAAGAAAACTATTAAAATATAGACTTAAGCTATGTGCAAACGTCTATATACTATTCCTTATGTGCCTATTTACTATCCTATAGGTCCCTATGTACCCTATACACCTATATACACCGCTATACACTATATTCATTGTCCTGCACACAAACACTAAACTATCGGTTTATTTATCACTGTAATAACACTTTATATACAGTCTGTGCACAGTCTATGTATCACTATAACTTTTCACTATTAATTGCACTGTCCCGCACAGGCACTTTTGAATGTCAAAAATACAAAAAGAAAATCAAAGCTACAGTCCCAGTCACAAGGCATAATAACATAACAACATATAACATATATATGTATAATAAGTATGTATTTACTAACAAAAAAAATTTATCTATGTAGTATATCAACTATCTGGTGTCTACGCCACAAGCCTCGTTGCTTAGTGTGGCACTAGATGGCGCTGTGTGTAATGTCCAGCAATATTTATTATTTATTCATTTATGTTTAATCAGGAGGAAAATACACATAAATATACATAAAAAATATACATACACAAAAAAAACTTTTTTTCTCACGCGTGTAACTACTAATACCATCCATATACGTTAATATGGCGTAAAGGGATACCAGAGCCATTGCATTTTTTTTCTATGAGTGTCTATGAGTATGGAGCTCGATTTTCAGACCACTGTGTGCCTGTGTCTGTATGAGTGTGTGTGTGTAGGAGAGTGTATAATGCCAATGTGTAGTGTTGTTGTAGTGTCGAGTGTCAGGTGTAGTGTGCCAATGTGTACATGAGAGGGTTTTGGTGCAAGTTTTAAACATATATCATACTAAATTAATTTGAATGAAGTAGACTTTCTGTAAAATTATAATCCAAATTTTTTAACTAGTCCGAAACCAAAGACTTCCATTTGGTATTTGGCAAGGGATACAGCGCTAGATTTGAACCCTGGTAGCAGAAAAACCGATGTGCAAACTTAGTTTTGAATGACAATGAAGAACAGAATAAATGTTTGCAACATTTGTTTCTGATTCCTTCTGGTTCAAAAGTTGTTAGGCATGTTGTTTCATAACCATTCTCAGGATGAATAGCTGCCTCACAGTAAGTACCTTCCATTTCGAGTAGAGATCAGTAGTTGGTGATAAAAAGGTAAAAGCAAACTAACCTTTAGGAGTGCTCTTTGTGCTCACTCAACTTTTAAAAGATGGGTTTTACATGTGCCACCCCATATGGTGATACTGTATTCGAACTGAGACAGACAGAGAGCATAGTACACCGATTTTATAACAGATTTTGGTACAGTGTTTCTTAAGGCTTTAAATATTACCATTAAGATTTCTGTCAATAATTACTACTAAGTACTTTGTAGATTCAGTGTTTTTAAGCCCTCGTTTGCTTTAGGACGGATTCGCTTAACAACAGATTCGCTTTAAGGCAGATTCGCTTAACGGCAGAAGTACAGTAAGTCCATTATCTATATCGAGTAGTCCACTGTAGGTACTTATTAATAAAACAATAAACAAAAATGCTATTTATCTTACCATACATACTTATTTTATTTTCTGTTCAGCCTGAAAAAAAAAAAATTCGGCAACAAATCAATCATAGTACCTACATAGACAATGTCATTAATAAAAATATACCATGACATAATTATGAGTGGCCATTAACATGATATTGACAGAAACAAAAAGAATTTTTTACTTGACCATTTTAACACGACTACAATTTCTGCCGTGATGTGAATCTGCCATAAAGCAAATCTGTTGCTAAGCGAATCTGTCCTAAGGCGAATCTGTCCTAAAGCAAACAAAGCTTTTTAAGGTTGGGACACTGCAATTGTTACTGGGTACCTAATAATATTTGAGTGAATGCAAGATTCAAGCTCATGGCTAAACAACAATAGCCGCTCAAGTCGATCTATAGGATAAGCCATGCTATCCTAGGTTGGTCCATTGATGGGTCACAATCCATTAATACAGAGTTTTCTCCGTACCTCGGAAAGCATATTAAGCAATTTGGCCCCGGCTGTCATTTGTAGATCTTTGGCAGTCGTAACAAGTAGTCACTGGCCCAACGTCTGACAATCAGTCTTGCCAAGGGGTATTGTGTTACCCAGTACTAACTGGCTTGAAGAGGTCAGATAGGCAGTCGGTCCATGTAAACTACTGGTATTCAGCTGCATCAGGTTAGACTGGAAGCCGACCCTAACATAATTGGGAAAAGGGGCGCTAGGCAGATGATGATGACAAGACTGCGCAGCAAACAAGAACAGTACTAACAATGTTTAATCCAAATCAAATATTATGTAGAATGTACATAAAATATGATTTTGCTGTTAAATTAAAAAAAAAAAGCTTGTCCTACGAGTCAGACCCCACAGTGATATTATACTTAAGGGTACAGCAGTACGCCCTAGTTCCGTTAGTTATCCACGATGCATTTAGGGCGCGAAACTATACACAGGCAGCTTGTTGAGTATAGTTACCTGCGGTGCAAGAGGCGCGGGCCGTCGGCAGCGGCGCCGGGCGCGCCCGCGGCCAGTGCCTGCAGCGCGCGTAGCACGGGCCTGTGCCGCGCCAGTAGCAGCCGGCCATGTCGCACGAACAAGAAGCGCGCGCGTCGCCGCCAACCCGAAACGCGTCCCGACGTCACGTCGATCTCGCGCCACACGCCCTCGCCCCACACGAAGTACTTCGCGGTCATCACTGTGCACTACACACACCACACACTACAGTACCATCATATAGCTCGTCTCACAAAATGCTGAACCGGCTGATGTCCTAGGTCCCAAATCCCATTCCCACAACCAAATATTTGACACAAAGAATAATTTTGATTTGACTTTGACGCAGTGTTGCCAACTTGATTTCTTAAGGCTGCTTTACACCGGGGAAACCATAGACTTCGGCAGTATATACCATAGAGATAGAAAGAAATAGTATATACTAAGTCTATGGGGGAAACACTTTGCGGCATTACAGCATGCTACATATTGTGGCGTGCGTCATCTTGAGGTATGCTACAAATAACCAATTTATGCGGAAACGCGGTATGCGGCAGCCTATTTTACGCCGAGGCAACATCGTGCCTAGATAATTTTCTAAGCATCGTGCTGTAAATTTTATTGGAGTGTTTTGGTCTACCAACTTGATTGATCGAGGGGACAAGACACCGTAGAATATGGCTGATGAAGTAACTTTAGCAGCATGAAGCAAGGTTTTGCCATGTCACACGATTCTTGCCACAATGCGCAACATTTTAAATTATTGTACCATGCGGCACAGTGTTGCCCCGGCGTAAAGCAGCCTGTAGAAGATCGTATCATGGACTAGAAAAGATCGTATTTTGCCAACACTTCAAGCAAAATCAGACGGTTGCCCGCGGCCCGCCATGAGGCGTCGCAGGGCCAGAATTGCTGAGTCAGCGCTCAGCGAGGACGCCAGCTCGATGTGCATGGCGCGCGTGGCTAGGCAGGTGAACAGTACACCCCACCGCTTCTCTCGTCGCCGTCCAATAGCCACCTCCATAGGGCCGAAGTAGTCCACGCCGCACTGCACGAACGCTCGCCTTGTTATTTCAAGCCTGGCGAGTGGTAAGTCGCCCATCTTAGGCATTCTGGGCTTTGTCTTTTTCATTGCGGCATCGCTGGCAACTCGCTACCACGGCCTTAACGGATCACCGTAGGTTGGTTATCCAGTAGGTCTCTCTGAGGCGGTTTACGACGGCCTCCTGGTTAGCGTGCAAGGCGGCTCACTGGTGGTAAAATATGAGCCTGCGTGTGAGCTCATGTTTGCCGTCTAATATGACGGGGTGCTTCTCGCCGAAACTGAGTTCACCGCAGGATCTCAGCCTGCCGCGTACCCGTAGTAACCCGTCTTCGTACAACATCAGGTCCAGCACGCGCAGCCTGCTGTTGGCTGGCAGAGGGCGGCCGGCTTTCAATGCCGCGATGTCTGTTGCGTAGCTCTCCGACTACGCTAGGCGGAGCAGGTGAATCCTTGCCTCGTCTATATCTGGCGCGGTCACGTCAGGTGACTGCCGTTGCTTCCTGCAGCGCTGTGCAAAGATTAATATGTGCACTGTCACATACAGCGCGCGCGTCCATATAGGTAGCCGTGCGTAGGTCAGCACCGGCTCGGGAGGCGTGCTCGCAGTGTGCACGCGCTGCACTCTCTCCAGGTCAGCTTCCGCCACTCTGCTCGTATCGTCACTCACCGGCCATTGCTCCTATGAGAAACGAAGGGCCGTCCAGCCATTCGCTGCTGTTATTGGGCCAGTCCAAGCGAGTAGCCTTGTCAGCTGGGTTCAACCAATAATGTTATATATAATACTGAGGTAGATACGTTTTACCGACGTCAGCGTGGCAATGCAAACACAAGCTGACCAGCTTGTGTGACTTCAGTCTGTCCTGCGCACGTCCTGCGTCTGGTCGCGACGCGAACTGACGTTTAACGGGAGTTTGCTATAGGAAATTAAACAAATAAGGCAGTTGTGTGTTCAGAAAGTGCAATACATAAACTGGGCCGGCTGTAAAAATCAAGAAGGATGTGTCTTTTCATTTGTAAGTACTGTTTATTCTATTTAAAATGGAAAATCATAAATTTAATTTTACTCAAAAATGACTGCCGCGCTGTTGCCGCTTTGTCACCTACACGAAAGAGACAAGTAGCGTGTTGCATTTATGAGTGATAGAGAAAACGAGATAATGGCGCGCGGTGTTGTCAGTTCGAACGACGCTAGAGGATGTTGGGGTGATATGGCCTTAGGGGGCCTGGCCTAATATATTATTCGAATATCACATATTATTTTTCACCACTGGTGTCCAATATTATCCATAGTAGACAATGATATTCTAATAAACAGATATGTTATACACCTACAAAACCACCGAAAAAAGTGTTTCGCGCAGCAGCGGCACCACACCTTTTTATCCATTCTACATTTCACTTCAAGTCAAAACGACACAAAAGGGATAGCTGGATAAAACCAATAAGAAAAAATTGGTTGCCTGTAAAGTCGGTATACGGGCGAAAGTTTTACGTGACAACGACTTTGAGTGGTAAAATAAACTTTTTATGTCTGTCTCTCTCGCTCTTAGGCGGGCTAACCATGCCCGAGTGGAAGGGACGCGTGCCTCTCACTCGCTCTCATTGTGAGCGCATAACGTGAGCGGAGCGTAACGCAGTTTCTTGAAGTGTCACCCGGCAAACCAATTTATAAGACGTCGTCACGTCAAAAAAGAGACAGATAGTGTTGTTCTATGTCTGGACTCTAGAGTTCACGCGTCGTTGTCGTATTCACGACAAAAATGCATTTCCCATTTCTTTCTTTTTTATCCTCCAAATAGGTATCAGAATATTAAGAAAATAATAATAATAATAATAAATCGAAGTATATTGCGTAGTTACATGTGGTATGAGATCCCTTGTGTTTTATTTACTTTGGTATCTTTTATTTACTTTGGTATCATAATTGGTACACTTTCTGAACACGCACGATGGCATTTTTACAATTTTTATCTAAATTCGTAGCAGCGTATCGCTCGTCGCCATGCGTGTTGCAGACTAAAGGCTATACGGCCCAATTGGGCCGTTTTCGAGTCTTCACGATTGTGCGCTCACAACGTATCTGTTTACTAGAATATCATTGTTATTAGATAAATATAACATTTGCCTTTCATCATTAACTTCTATTTTGTTTTAGATTTCATAAAGACGGATTAATTAAAGAAAAATGGGTACAAGTAGTTAGAACCCAAAGACGAGAAGATGAATGGATGCCAACAACATACTCAACTATTTGTTCTCAACTTTAGTGATAGTGAAGTGATAGTGAAACAAAAAAAACAAACATAATATTATTATTTGTAAATAAACATTTTTATATTGAATATTTACTGTTTATTTTCTTCATGCTGCCTGATAGGTACCCATTTTTCCCCATTTCACTCTATCTAGCTGCTGTCATAGACTGACATTGGCCGTCACCCAGCTAGCCGCTCATGTAAAATATCGCCATGTTTTTATTTCTTTATAATCAGTATGACGTCTCTATTGGTAAAATCTCATTGGGTTCAACGTATTGGATTTTTGGGGTTACCTAGCAACAATAGACCTTCAAGTTTGTTGTTGATCATTCTGTCAGAAGAAAAAATATTACGTGTCAAATGTTATCGTACTCTGTAATGTGTTTTAATTAATATATTGAGTAAATTTGAATTGAAAGCTTGTTCTCCTTTCTTCTGCAACCACCACCTCCAATTGGTTATGGGCCCAGACCCAGAAGTTTAGGTGAAATGGAGCTTTCGAAAATTCAAATTGTGAAACTTGACGGCCAAAATTGGATATCATGGAAGTACCGGATGGTAGCCTTATTGAGAGGTATGGATGGACTCATGGATATCGTGGACGGTAAAACACAAAGGCCTTCTAGACCCGTAGATGGAAAAGATGATGCTGCTATAGAATTGTACAATAAAAATGTACGTGATTTTGTGAAGTTAGACAGTACAGCTCTGCTCTTGATAACTAATAATGTGACAGATGAGACACTTGGCAAAGTAATTAGATTGTCCACACCGAAAGAAGTTTGGGACGAACTCCATAGATTATATGAGGGACCTAATGAGGGCCGACTCTATGATATATGCTTGGATTTTTTCAAGCTTAAGAGGGATCCGTCAGATGACATGTCGACTCATGTATCGAAATTGAAAAACCTGTGGCACAGTTTGAAGGAAGAGTTACTAAAAGAAGAGAAGGTGGAGTTACCTGAAGTTCTCTTGATTTGTAAGATCCTTGATACGCTGCCGGAAGTCTATTTCTCGTTCAAGTCGAGTTGGCTGTTAATGTCAAAAAGGGAAAGGACAGTAGAAAGAATTACGAGCCAGTTGTGTGCACATGAAAAAGCGCTTAATGCTAAGATGGCTGATGCTGAATCAAGTGAGACAGCGCTTTATGTGAAGGTAAATAAAAAGGTTGCTAAGGGATATGACCA